>JAWWMO010000174.1:49075913-49192618 GCA_035047845.1 Dendrocincla fuliginosa | reverse complement strand
GAAAAGAAAAGAAAAGAAAAGAAAAGAAAAGAAAAGAAAAGAAAAGAAAAGAAAAGAAAAGAAAAGAAAAGAAAAAAAAGAAAAAAAAGAAAAAAAAGAAAAAAGAAAAGAAAAGAAAACCACTCAGCCTACTTTCAGTTCAATAAAAATCCTTCAACAAAGTCAACAAACCATTCTCAGACATCCAAAAGATGTAATAATGAAAAATAGGCAAAAATAACCAGTCACAAGTGGAGTTGGTCAAAAGATGACACCAGGCTAGGGCAAAGTGTTTATCTGGTGGAGGGTAGGAAGGTTCTGCAGAGAAATCTGGATAGGCTGGATCAATGAATCGAGGCCAATGGTTTGAGGTTCAACAAGACCAAGTGCTGGATCCTGTACTCGGGTCACAACAACCTGCTGCAATGCTACTGGGGGCAGAGTGGCTGCCAAGCTGCCAAGGGGAAAAGGACCTGGGGATGCTGATCAACAGCTGCTGAATATGAGCCAGCATGTGCCCAGGTGGCCAAGAAGGCCAATGGCACCTTGGCTTGTATGAGAAATGGTGTGGTCAGTGGGACCAGCAGATCATCTCCCTGCACTCAGCACTGGTAGGGCCACACCTCAAATCCTGCATTCATTTTTGGGCCACTCACTACAAGAAAGACATTGAGGTGCTGGAACATGTCCAGAGAAGGGTAAGGGAGCTGGTGAAGGGTCTGGAGCACAACTCTTGTGAGGAGTCTCTGAGAGAGCTGGGGGTGTTTAGCCTGGAGAAAAGGAGGCTCAGGGGGGAACTTGCCGCTCTCTACAACTACCTGAAAGGACGGTGTAGCCAGGAGGGGGTTGGTCTCTTCTCCCAAGTAACAAGCTGAGAGGAAATGACCTTGTGCCAGGGGATATTTGGATTGGATATTAGGAAAAAGGAAGGGTTGTCAAGCACTGGAACAGTCTGCCCAGCGAAGTGGTGGAATCACCAGCCTTGGAAGTATTTAAAAAATGTGTGGATGTGGCACCTGGGGACATGGTTTAGTGATGGCCTTGGCAGGGCCAAGTTGATGATTGGACTTAAGGATCTTAGAGGTCTTTTCCATTGCAAATGCAGTGAACTGACTATCCTTCCTCTGACAGAAGCCACTAGTAAGTGTCAAGGAAGAACATGAAAAAAATATGGTAAGTATATGCTTAACTTTTCTGTGGTAGGCTGTCCTGGTTTCAACAAGTACTCAGCTTAATGACTCCTGGAGCTAGAAGTTGCATCAAAAACTATTTTTGTTTTATTCCATTGAAAATGAAAGGATATTTTAAATAAAATATTGCGTATTTTGCTATTATATTTTCAAAAATCACTTGTATGACATAAATACAATATACTTGTTAAATATGGTGATCATACCAAAATTGAAGTTTCAAGGACTGAAAAGTCTAGAACTAAAGCTCCAAATCATTTTAACAGGTTAGAAAACTCTCCTTCAAAACAAGGATTCATATTAGAGGAGGAAAAAAGAAGTTATACACTCAGATTACCCTACACAAATAGAGGATAGGGAATGACAGATCTGCTCTGCTGTAAGAGATTTGAGGATTAAAGTGGATCAGATCTGAGCACGTGCCAATAACATTGCCAAAAGCAAATATACTGCCTAAATGAAAGGCTGGCTGTAAGAGCTGGTGCAGCACCCACTGGAGTAGGTTTCAGTCACAAGCGCTGCTCCTCAAGAATAGTCTGTAGCATATGAAAGAAGTTAAGACAGCACGAAGAATGGCAGAATTCAATAAAATGTTTTTCAAGAGCTGAAATCTGAAAGGAAATCTGGAAGTTTTCAGATGTGCAAAGAGTAGCTGTAAGGAAGAGACTAAGCAATTCTTCATGAACACTAGGGACAAAGCAAAAAGTTTCTCACATAAATACCAACATGGAAAATTCAAAGCCAGGCCCTGGAAAAACTTTTGCACAACCAAAGCTGCCCACAAAATCAGCTTAGTCTCCATTAGTAGAGTTCATCATGGGAAAATTAGGCAAACACCTATTAAAAAAGGCTTAGGCATAAACGACACAGCTTTAGGTTAATGGGGGTGGCATCCTGGGTGTCTTCCTGTTTTATTTTCTGTGCATTTATCAGTTCTTTTTCTCTCTATCTTTGCATAAAGGCAGGTAACTACTAGAACAAATCACCAATAGATGTTGCAGATTCTCAACTTCCAGCTGTGTTTGAAAATACAAGTCCTTCCTATGAAATATATTGTCTTACAACAGATAATTACTTGGCTTTTTGCAAAATTACTGACAGTGACTTTAGGATTGTTTTTTCTGAAGGAAATTAAACTACATGGTTCTGATGTTTTCTTCTGGCCTTACTATCTGTGTGTTATAAATATATTAATTTAAAAAATAACTCAGTGTGCTATCAAAGTGACTACTGAATTTTTCACTCAAAATGTACTACAACGTGATACAGGAGGCTTGGAAGGGCAAGAAGTAGTAGTCTCAAACTAAAACACAAGTAATTCTGTTCCAACTTCAGAAAAAAACTCTTTTACAGTAGTTGAATACTGCAGCACATTGCCCAGAGGTGTTACAGAATCTTCAACCCTGAGCAACCTTTTGTAGATGACCCTGCTTTGAGGAGGGATTTGGACTGCACAGTCTCCAGAGGCCCCTTCTAACCTCAGCCTCCTGTTATTCTGTAAAATCCTGTGAATTCGAGATTGCAACTACATGAAGTGCATCTTATCACAAATCAAGTGAAAACTGTGAAGCATTCAAGAATGAAAACAAGAAAAACCCGTGTGAAGAGCATTTTCTCTCTTGTCACAGTCCACATGTGTTTTTTTCCTGATGTATCCTAATTATTTTTGTTCCAACTGGATGGCTTTTCTAATGAAAATTAGGCTGTTTTCTGCTGTTAAGAGTGTGGGAAATGTATCTGGTGAAAGCTAAGTTACAGTCTTTGTAAGATGCCACCCTTATGTATGTATGTGATAAGCAGTGATGCAAAAATGTAGAAGGCAACTCAGTAAAAAGAGGAACATGAGGAGATGCTCCACATGAATTGGAAATTATAAAGACTATTTAGCACAGTATTTTAGAATAGATAATAGGCCATTAAAAATGAGAAAAAGAGAAGTTTGCAAAGGAATATGCTTTAACGAAGAGACAAAATACTGGAAAATAGTCCGTGTGCATAGAAAGACAGGGAATGGAGACAAAACCAGAAGGAATCATCTCTCACATCCTACTGGGGCTGCTGTCAGACTCTAGACCCTCACCACTGAAATCTGGAGTTTTGCCATATGCAATTCACATCTTGTGATGATAAAAACGCAACCATTCTGTGACTGAGGGTTCATCAGTAATGGGTTTTTTATAAGGGTCTCGAAGAAGGCTTACTTTTATTCCCAGGATAGCAGAAGCAGGACAACCTATTAATTAAGCCACTTCTCCATTGGGCCCTTATTTTCTGAATAAGAATCATCTCCCGTGATTTATCTGATCCCTCAGAAGAAACCACAGACAGTGCAAACAAGCCCTTTTTATGATGCAAGGAAGAGTTAGATGCTTCTAAATGGAAGTGAGAATCACAAGTAAATACAGTGAGCACTGTGCTAATCAGAGGTAATGGTAGCAAGATGACATGGTGGCCCCTGGCTGAAACTGTGCACTAAAAGCTCCTGTAAGGCAGACAGAGATTCAAACCATCTCTTGGACTTTGGCATTCATATCGAGTATTTTGAAAACAGAAGACTCCTTAATTCACTTAAATGGCTGAAAAATGGAAGTGGTGATTATAATTTATGTTATAGATTAGAAGTTAAGTGCTCCCATGCAGGAAATAGAAACTCTCAATACAAGCCCTTCTCCAGCCTGCTGGTTCAAACTCAAAATTTCCACCTTCCACCAGCATGGCTTATCATTATTTTTAAAAGGAAGCTTTGGATGGGAATAACTTTCCTGCAGCAGCTCTGTCATCATGCAATAAAGAATTTGCTGTTCTCCTATACTAAGAAGTTTACTACTCAAATTTACTAACAAATTGAGAATGTAATTTCATTTGAAAATGAAAAATAAAGGCAAGCTCACTGTTAAAGAGAATTCATCTGTAAATAGTAAATTGCCTCCTGGAGCAAATGCACTCATTACGCTCAAAGAAAGGATGAGATCTCCCACAGTTAAATAAAACTAGTAGGAAAAATAATTGCTTGATAAATCAGAGTAATTAAATTTTGCACATGTGAATGCTACTGCACCTCTGTCTTCAGTACAACAAGGCCAGCCCTGTAGCACAGAAACAGCACATAAAGCTCAGCCTTTACTCCCTGAAAAATCTATTACTGAAAGAAGTAGTGTACCTTTTCCCTTTTAGCTCTTCATTAATGAGGAATGGGAAATCATGCCCCACAAAGCTACTGGGAACAGAGCAGTCAGAAACTGTGATGATGCTATCTAGTTCCAGTTCAGCTTCTGCCAACTTTCCACCAATCACTAGTATGCCTTCTAGCATTTTAAAAACATCTTATTTTAAAGTAATAGACTCTGGGTTTTTTTGGGAACCTGCCTGTCAGGTCATTTGTTAGTTGGTCTGTCTTACATGTTAATTTTTGTGTACCAGGTAAAGAACTGTTTCCCCTATAACCTTCCATAGGACAAATATTTAACCATGAGACCTTTAAACTTTGTAGGTACTCTGATTGCCCTGTATCAGTCCTGAAAGAAAGCTTCTGCCATTATCCTTTCAAATTCTAAAACTTAATTCCAGACCATTCAAAATATTTTTGTGTTCAGGCTATCTAAACACAGTTACCTATATCTAGGCACACACACATTGATCAGCTGTTCATCCACATGCTGCAGTCAGCAGAAATCCAACCAATTCAACCTGGAGCACAATTCTGTTCACCCTGACCAAGGCAACCAGCAGCTGCTGAGCTGAATCACTCCCTCAGCTCCAGTGAGTCCAGCCTTGATCTTCACTGACTCTAACAAGGGCTTTGATAATGAGACTTAATCCATTGCCCACACAGAGGGAGCCCATGCCATTTGAGATGGACAACCCAACCTGACTGTTCTGCCGGCAGTAGACCCTTCAGAGCTGTCAAGGGGTTTGGCATACTCTGGGGTATCTGAAATGGCAGGAGCTCCTGTGGGGAGTGACTGAATCAAACCTCTGGGCCACAAACAGACTTCTACAGGTAGGCATAATAAATTTAGGTATCTCAGTTTTTAGCTGAAACTCTGGAAATTTAGGAGTTTGAACAGCTATATCTGGAAAGGCCATGTTACTGCCACACTATATGTAGCACTCTTTAAGAAGTGGCTTATGATGGTTTCCCTCCTATTATTCACGACAATAACAGAAGAAAAACACAGCACAAGCTCATTCATATATGTTCCTCTATAGTGCAAGGATGTGTTGCATATTCTGTCCTCAGAACCAGGCAAGCAGAAAGCACTGGCAATTACTTTCTAAAGGGCTACAGAAGAGTGATTTTGGGCATAAGGGTCATTTTAAGGCACAACGGTATGAAAAGATTTAAATGGTCATAAGTTAACCCCACATTTTATGTCACCTCAGGTTTGCAAGTCATCTAGATGTATTATCACTGGACAGCATTTGAACTAAAAATTCACACCTCTCAGCTTACTCATGCAGGCTCAGTAGACAGTAAACTTGGCTACACTCCAAGCTGGAACTGGCCTGTGCTGCAGAATCTTGGGGCAGAGAGGGCATCAGCTACTAACCTTTGAGCTTTTACATATATTCAGACACTTTGGTGCTGACCCCCTTGCTGCAAAATCACCGTAATTTTGGTAAATTGAGACATCAGGAAACAAAAGCCCTATGAAGCAGTGAGACAGCATATCTACATAAAAACACATAGACATCTTTTGACAGTCTATTTTTGACAAAAAAGAAGTTGCCTTTTATTAAGAGAATCTAAGCAAAAAATGGTAATGTTGCCAACAGTCTAATGTTCAGTAAAAATCAGTTCCCTAAACAAAATTCCCTGAAAAAAAAATCTGACAATTCTATTACCCATGTGGGCTTTGTGCATTTAGTCGTATTTTAACTTCTCCACTGTGTCATTTTTGTAAGAATTGACCATAGTAAATGTGATTATGGATGCAGTTTACACAGGTATAGTTCCTAATATAACTTATCTATTAGGTGGTTAGCTATTCTTTTAGATTAGATACTGCCAGATGACTGAGCAAGTTCTTTGAGCTTCTTCCCAACATGCCTCTTGTGTGTATGCATCATGTCTGGCAAAAACTGTAGTGTTCACTGAGAGAAAGAAGACATGTAGCAGATGCTCGACTGCATTTCTTTTCCTGCTTGACTGCAGTGACTGCTCTGAGAAGTAAACAATCCACTCAGTAAAACAAACTGCTGCAAATGCTCACTATGAATTGTATCATTTGATTATTGCCTTGCTTATTCTGTTTACCTAAACAATTTTATTCAAAATCCTCTACCAATCTCTGTACTCCTGAATTTTTATCAGTTATATCTCTTCTCTCCAGGAAAAGTCTGCATTTCCTTTTTGCTCCAAGACTGGTTTATCTCTCTATGTAGGAATGGATTTTTTGTAAGGTACTTATTCACGGAAATAGTTCCTGCTTTTTTACTAAGGGATGGCATGTTCTATAAGGTATTCTAAAGTATTCTCTAAATCAGATAGTGAGAGAAAAACATATAATGTCTCCCATTTTAAGAATTGTCAGAGCAGCTGATGTCAGAAAGCAAAATAAAAAAGGTGACCTTAAACCAACATGGTTCATGAGGACACTGCCTTGTAGTTCTCAGTGTCCAATTTATCTTAGTGCACATGCAGGATGAAGACTGCAAAGTAAGACTAATGAGTATGGCAGAAACATAGGCAGTAATTTATCATCATAACAAAGCATAACAAAATTATCAGGAATTTCCTGTAGGCTTGCCATGATTACATGGAAACAAATTGTTTGGTCGGCTCAGTTAGAAGTGCAAGAATGCTGGACCAAAGAATAAAAAGGATTGTTGGCACCTATATATACAAATTATCCTTTTAAAATATGAAAAATGTACAATTTGGCTTTCTTTTTTGGTTTGTACACTAAAATTGTATTCATTTAGAGCCTGGCCAAATAGGTCTCCATGTTCTGCAACAGCACACACACCAGAAAACACAGGAAGAAGAGGTAGTTTGCTGCAGGAGTAGAGGAGTTAATGGATGTAATCACGACACCTCTCTCATGCTTGCCAAAGATTTTAATGCAGCAAAAAGTTCTCAAGCAACACTGGAAGGAGGGGAAACCTTTAATTAGTTGGAATTTACTTCCTTTAAAGAAAAAATTGTCTCTGCTTGGTGTATCTTCCTGGGAAAAGACTAACATCAGCATCACTTCGTGAGTAATCGGGTTTGGTCCTGTTCCTGGTTTTCAGCTACCTGGAGTACAGTTTAGGCTGATGTTTATTTGACTTTCCTCCCAGAGGACCACTCTTCTGTAGGAGAATTAAAGCTATGCAATGCTTACACAGACATTTCTTGCACTTTTGATAGAGAACAAGACCTATTCTGAGTAAGCACTAATAATAGACAACACTGCAAGTAGCTGCTTGGGGCTCGCATGCCTGAGAGACATAATATTAAAGGTGAAGTCACTGCTGACAGGAGCAGATAGATTGCATTTCCCATCACAGATCTCTACTGTGTTTCAGTGATCATGCCACTTAGGTAAAGTGGGACTTTGAGAGCTAAAGTCTAATTAAAATAAGTGGGCGTTACATAACCATGCTTGGGAGGCAAATTTTCTGCAATATTCCTTAGTGACTAGAAACTGTCTTTCTTTAAAGCATTTATACAACTCAGCTCTAGCAATTTAATGGTTGGAAGATGATAAGAAAATAAATTAGATTTTGGTACACAATGGCCAAATTAATTTCAGGGGTATATATAACTCTTCGCACTTAAGACTCATAACCATGCCACAACCCATATCAACAGTAAGGTCCCAGTTTTTCAGAGAAGGATGGATAGCACACATCACACAACTGCTTTTTAGAAAATGTCATCATGCATCATGACAAAAGTCATGTTTCGGGGAATGCCTTATTCCCACCAGGATATCTATTACAGTGAGGGATGCACTGCTGAAGCTCCAGGAATGTTCCTGGCCCAGGGAGTGGATTTATCCCTCTGTCGGTTTTTTTTAGTTTTGTTTTAATTGGTTTGTCTCTGTTGCTTTCATGCTTTTCTTCCTCACCTCATTTACTTTATTGATCATGTCTTTACCTCCTGTTTCTCTCTTTTCTGGTTACTTCTAGATTAGCACAAGGATGGGAAGTCCCATGGGGAGCCCCACTTGGCCCCTTTCTGCTGAGTGAAACAGCCAGACTTGGCAAAGTGAAGATATTCTTGTCAGAAGCAGTGGGGAACATTTCTGGGAAGGTCTACTTTGGGTGTCAATTTGTTTTGGTGATGATTTGTCATGCTGCTGCAGAGCCCAGGTAACAGTGCAGCCGCTGTGCTTCACCAGCACTTCTCTAAATTACACCCATGAAGGAATCATGTAAGGTGCAAAGAGTTAAGCTCCCTCACTATGACTGAGCCGGGTTTGCCAGCACTGCTTTCTTAAGGGATACTGTACAGAACTCAGTCTTCAGCAAAGGCGAGCCTGCTGCAATCAATAGACACCTTATGGAGGAAAATATATCAGCTGTTAAAACCAGCCTCAAATTAATTTCACTGTGTGGATGAATTCTGCCAAGTTCCTTGAATTTTCATGGAACATTTTCACCTACCCTTAATTTACTGATCTACTTTTTAAAATGCAAACAACTTTCAAATCAGATTTTATTGCGTTTGACTATAATTCTTGTCATGTTCTGTACTTTTCTACTTCACTTCCAAAGAATGTTGTGATGATTAACTCATGCATTATGTGATGCCATGTGTAATGCTCCCTTGTGACAATAACTCAAATTGCTGTTTTCATACTATCGTCTGTCTCTCCCTCTTGTTTTATTTTTACTCTGGTGTAACTAGAAAAGCTATACCCTCACTCTTTTGGACAGAAATATTTTCAAGAAGATACTTCTGTCTCCTTTTGCCAACTGACTGCCAGTTCACACAATCTAGGGCAATAGCCAAGTGAAAACATCCAGCTAATACAGCTTTGCTTCCAGTTGCTACAGAGCTCACTTTCCCAGGAATTCTGCTGGACCTTCATCTGTAGAGCTCAGTCACTCATCAAAACATCAGCAAGCTGTCTGTATGTGAACCCTCTGAATGCCTTGTTAGTCACTAAGGCATTCAGCAAGGATTCAGTTCAAAAAAGCAAGAAGCAAGGTCATGTCTTTTATATTTTTTTTCTAAATCAGCACAGGTTGACTAATTACTGAGTTTTACCAGAACCATTCAAAATAAGATACAGAACTATTAAATCTTCATTCTGTATATCAACAGAGAAAGAGAGCTTCTGGACATAACTAATTGTGGGTGGAATGGAAATTATTTTTTTTATAATATTAATTGCTGTTAAACTGAATAAAGATGCAGATAGATCCATTTTATTTTACAATTTGGGTAGAAGAAATAGACTAAAGCTTTAAAGTCCTATAATTCTGACAGTGATGTAGGAACTCATATAACCTGCCTGGAGAATATACAACAAGGGAAAATTCTAAAAAATCTAGGAGGGAAGAAAGTGAGAGCAGAAGACAAGCAATCAAGGGAGATTTGAGGCTTTTCTTGCATCCTAGTTGTTCTTGCTCACACTAGTAGTAGCCTGTTATATTCAGTCCCACAAATCTACCTAGAAAATGGTGAGAAAACTCAGGATAGGAGAATTCAGCTATCAGGAGCAGGCACAGATTGAGCACTTATTTTCCATGAAGTGTTCTATACACAAGTGTCCCTACAAAGAAAAACCCAGAATGAAAACAGCAAGGTCTATGCAAATAGATGCATGAGGTTAATAACTTTTTTGAGCATATCCCAGGCTGGCGCTAGGGAACTCCATCATCCCATAACAAGAACTACAGTCTAAAAGGATTTATAAAGAGTATTAAGTCTACCTCCTTGTGAGAGCAGGACTGTTTTCAAAATACTCTAAGCAGTAGTTTCAGTTTAGCTTTAAATACAGAAAACAATGGCTTTACTATTCCTTATCTTGAAATGTATCCAAGATTGGAATTCAGCATCCAGTACTTAGTGGTTTTTTTCTGTTCTCCACTTACAGTTGCTATATATACAACAGAAAATTTCCATTTACACTAGGTGGCCATCTGAGTGTGCTCAATCAGTAAAAATGTTTTCTGCATTTAGGTGCTATGTGGAGGCAGCCTTCAATAGCTGCCAGGCATTAGGATGGAAAAGGCCTTAGTCTTCCACATGACAACCTGATCACCTCTTCTTTTATCCTCTTACTCCCACAGACTGAGCACCCCAAGGAACATCTCCAGACAAACTCTTCCTCCTTGCTGTCAAGGTCACTTGTTTGCAGATATTCATCTGTCCTTAGTCAGTAAACCGGAAGACATTTCACTTTCTGTGTCCATCCTCATCTAATAATGTTTCTCTCCAAATTGCCTCCAGTTTTCTGTACTGTTAATTAACTATTATGCATTAGCAGAGATGGATACATCTCAAGTGATTTCCTCATAGCTTGTTTCAGTTTCCATTCATAAAACACTTCAATATACATTAGTCAAATTGTTTCCCCTTGTAATACTTTAATATTTCCATAGTATCTCTCATTCTAAAGTGAAAAAAGGGCTAAGCAATAGAGGAAGTAAAAGTTCAAATACTAATATTTTTCTTTGCCTGAAATACTGAAGTTGGTTAGGACAGCAAAATATTTTCTGAGTGTTTGTCAACTCAGTATTTTCTATGTCACTTGCATTATTGAACAGAATAGCTAAGCACTACTTTAAATACCAATATAATAGGACATAAGTTGTTGCAATACCGTTTTAAACTAAAGTTTCATACAAAAAAAACCCCAACCAAAATGAACCAAACAAAAAAACCCCAAACAAACAAAAACCCCAACCCTTGTAATAACTACAATACATCTGTCACTGTGGCAAGGATTTCTTTAACAGACTGTAAACAGCACATAGCTTTCCATGCATGTTTTTTAAGGACATATCCAGAGTTCACAAACACTTGCAATTTTTATCACCTAATTATTAGAGGGACAATTTGCAAAAGTACACAGTTCATAGAGTGTCTGAACCTCTTAGCATTACAATGAACATGGCTATGAAATTATTTAATTATGTAATACCAGAATGTGTCTGACTTACACAAATGTTGAATCATTTAGAGGTTTAAAGCAGAGCTTTGCCAAACTCGTGGTCTATAGACTCCTGTTTATGGCTGTCTGGTTACATGGTATTCATTCCCTATGGAGAGAGGGGAGAGAAGAGATTAGCAAACATTGGCCAAGAAAAAATATGCAGTTCATCAAAAACAATAAAACATTTTTTGCTAAAGACTGTAGCCCTATAGTTTCTATTCCCAACTTTTACATTTTATTATGATTTTGTCAAACAGATTGCTTTTACTTAAGTTTTGTCTTTCTGACCGCTTCCTCTTTTCCTATCCAACCATTTATGGGGGAAAAGGCTACGGTGGATGTTATTTGTAGGATATTTTTAACAGGCAAAACACTCCACGATCTCAGAAACAGGTAAAAAGAATTGTCAGCTGGCTCAAGATGACTGATGATACTGATGACGGCTAAAATGCAAAAAGTGAATGTGCAAGGAATGGAAGCAAGAAGAAGGAATAAAACAATTACAATTGCATGTTTTCAGACAAAATCACGAAAGTCAAAACAATCTGATGCTCAAAGGCTTCACAAAGAGGTATTCTTACAGGTCCATGAGCCCGCAAAAGGAAGCTGCAATGAAAACGTGGGTGTGTGGTTGGACCGAGAAGAACCAGAACTACAAAGGTTAAATGCCTTTTTTCACTTTGCCTTCACAGGCAAAGCCTGCTCCTGGGCCTTTGTGTTTTGAAAAGTCTGCAGAGAAGAGGGGCAACCCCAGCAGGGGAGCAGTAGGCCAGAAACTGCCCACAGACTGGACATACTCAAACGTAAAGGGCTCCTTTGATTGTGCACAGAGGCGCCCGGTTTGACTGAGAGGTTACTGCATCTCAGCTGGGAAAACTGCAGCAATCAGAGGAGGTCCCTGATGACTAGAAACAAAGCTAACATATGTCCCTTTTAGGGGAATGATGGCTACAAGAGATACCAAGCCATAATTCAATACACAAGGACCTTAACAGACTCCGGAACTAGGACAGCAGAAACCTCATGGAGCTCTAAGCAAAATAAATTCGTATCTTTTTGGAATATTTTGGCCTAAAAATGTTATTAGTTTTAGGATAGCCCCAATTATGTTTTTGAAACACATAAAACGTTCAACAACTTTGTTTTATTCTACTCCAGGTAAACCATGCCTATTTCAGTATACATTATGTCCATAAACAGTTGCTGAATTTGGCACAATTATATACACAAGAAGGCTTTGGCCTTGGTTTTGTTAGAACTGCTGCTGTAACTTTCACAGTTCCCCTTTATTTCTCTGTCATTTTCTGCTCATCTTATTTAATCTTGTTCATTCTAATTCCTGTGCTAATAAACTCTCATTAAGAGCCACAGATAATTAGGGGGAAAAGTTGCAGAACCAACATATACTACTACAGAGAAAATATACCTGCAAATTGCTGTCTCAAAAACACATTGCAGGTTACTTTTTTGTTATTGTTTTTAACCAGTCATGGCTAAAATTCAGTAATACATTCAAGACTATTTGTTTATTAAAACCTGAAAACTTTGCAATACCAGAAAAGGGAGACTCAATTGCTCAAAGATCATGACCAATTCCAAACTTTCTCAGGTCTAATGAAAGCACTGCTTTAACTATATTAGTTATCCAAGTAGTACAACTTGCACTGCAGGATATAAAAGATTCATGTCAGTAGAGATTTAAGCTCAGGAAAGTAGAACAATACTTAATGGTTAGTGAACTGCATTGGAATATTCCTTAAAGCAATTCCTCTTTTTCTCTGTCTCTGTTACAATGCATTTTATTTCACCTAAGCCAGGTGAAAACAGGGTTTACTGGTACCCCAAAATTCAAGCAAAACTTATGGACATCCAGATTTGCTTCATAGAGCAAACTGGTTTCAGAAAAGAAAGAAATTTTGAGAATTGCTGGTTAGCCCTAAGCTTATAAGCAATAAGGAAAAAGTATAACTCCAAAGAAAGCAGCAATTTCACTAGGAAGAACCTTTCCAACAGTGTAATTTTGGATACTGAAATACACTGTAGTGAAAAGCAACCTGCATGAAAGACACTCTGCAGTTCTTTCTAATGCCTCTGTTTTGGCTTTCACCTAAGTGAGACAACAGCAAACATGGAAACAATAATTACATTGGTTTCCTGTATTTCTGGTCTCTCGATTGTTTTCCCTATCAAATATGGAATGCCACGGCTGCATTCTGTGAATATTTTCAGCTTGATTATAGAGCTCTTGCAACCTGTTTTATGCTGTTTGTGTCAGGCAATAACCCAAAAGAACAAAACCAAGCTAATGCTTGGAGAGGTGCTGTGAGCATAGATGCCTAGGCATACGCATATAACCAGAATTCACAGTGCTGTCCATGAAATCTAATGCTTGAAGCTTGATTTAGCCATCAGTCTTTTGTCTGAGTCCACCACAAATTTTCAATTTCATCCAGTTTCTTTAATGGCCACAGGAAAGAAGCTTGTAGTCTTGCTCCCTCTCCATTTTTTAGGCTCTTCAGATAGTGCTGCAGCTCTTGGCTAACACAGAGTGGGGTCAGGTAGGTCAGACCTTGTAGAATTGGGGTTTGACAGGTTTGATGGACAACATCATTCCTTTCAGAGCAAACAACTCTGTCTTCCTTAGCTTATAGTTTTCCTTTCATTGTCTATCACTATACTTTTCACATATATCACACTTGTACATTTTCACCTAAGCATACTTGCTTGGGCTACCAGCACATGTTCTGCTTCAACCTCACGCTATCCCTATCCCTTGTTATCAGCACTTGCCTGTTGGGACTCCCTGCTCCCACTGTGACCCCAAACCTGTTTTGGTAGATGCAGCTCCTTCCTTCTGCCACCTCCAAAAACTCAGCATGTTCCTATGCTACTTTACGCTGCCACAAGAATTTTTGCAGCCCCACACCAAATAATGTCAGGGAAGCAATGCAGGCAAAAGCTCAGCAAGCAGAAAAGCAGTGAGCCTCTTGCTTCAACAGTGCTATATTATGCCATCTTCATGTACTTATATTACTATGGGATCAGCATTAAGAACTCTAGCTTCAGAAATTCTGACCAGCTCTGAAGTATGAACAATTAATGTTCTAAATATCCCTTAAAACACAGATCTGTTAGAGATCATAGTGTCTGAGGCAGGAAAGATTTTATTCTCTGGAGCTTCAGTTTGTCTGCATGCAGTCCAATTTTTTCATTCCCTAGACACATCTGGGAAGAATCACAGCATATTACCTCATAGATAGCAACCTGTTCTCTGTCAGTGCCTTCTCCAAAGGGGACAGTGACGTGTCCAAGACCTGGGATCCCTGGTTCAGCTTAACCTGAAACACCTCCCAGGAGCTCCTCCCATGGGTTCTCAATCTGATCAAAATTTTCTTCTTTCCTATGTACCCCTTATGCCATCTGTTCTCTTTCTGTGAGCTGCAATTTTTAAACATCATTGAGACAGGCAGGCATCACAGGACACTTTATTTTTGGAGACTGGTGTGGATGAACAGAAGAGAGACATATATTTTGATTTTCCTATGGACTTCATTTTTGTTCTTTAATATTTCAGTCTCCTAGTTTAAATAGACAGATAGGCAATTTGAACTTGGAGCATCTGTTGTTTCAGAAAAAAACATGATCATCATCCCTCTAAGTATTCAGCTCATGTGTAGTGATCCATACCAGGCCTTATACTTCAGAAGGCTTGCATATCGAAATGTTAATTAACAGATATAGTCCATTTCCATATGTCTTCCTCTAAAGGTTACTGCAACAACATTTCCTGAATATCCTTTAGTAATCTAATGGCAGCCTGGCAGTGGTATCATGACAAATAAATTTAAGTGACATACAGGTTGCAGTGACAGAATACAAAGCATAATGAAGCAATGTACTTCTTATGGAGATGTGACATGAAAAACATTGACCTGTGGTCCTAAGTAATTTTCATAAGACAAAAGCTTTCATGGTAATAAAAACAAATCAGTCAATGTGCTGAAAGACTAATATAATAAACCATCAGGGAAGCTATTCAGCTGTGTTAACTGCATTTAACAAAAAAGGAGTCATTATTATTCCAACTTTGTACTTTAAGTTTGGTGATAACATTAGCTATACTATGACAAAATAGCCTTCTTGATTAATGGTAGATACCTCAAGAAGTGGCAGTGGGACTCAACATGGAACCGTATGCTACCTTCCTGTCATATTGAGCAAAAGCATCTTGACATTAGGAACACAGGGCTGGACTTAAATGACAGAACAGAATATTAATTGCAGTTAAGCTGAAGATAGTGCAGTGTCCCAGCATGAAATATTGCCAACTCGGAGACTTTTTATATTGACAAGTGGCTAGAAAATGAGGAGGATGAAAGAGGGGTCAAGAGTGCAAATACTTTGTATAGTAAGGAAAAAAAAAAAGGCAAAAAAAAAAAAGAAAAAAAATAATTTTTAGTCCACGAATCCCAAACTGATTCTCAACAAATGCTTTTTCTCCTCTATACTGTTTTTCAAGAGAAACAGAGGTGTGCTTCATAATTTTTCTTTGCAAGGTGAAGAAGTCGTATTGCTGTAGCCACTGAGAATGGGATTAATTAAGTGAATTACAAGCAATTTGGGGTACAGGCAGAAAAAAATCATGGTCTATGATTACAAACCGTGCTTTCTAACTGTAAGCCCATCCTTACACACACATTCACCTGTCATCATTTCCTGAGGAGCTGAAATGTCGTAACGATGGCCTTCTTTATGAGCCTCACTCTCATATGCAAGCATCTTTGCCATTCTCATTTATAAATGAGACAGTATTTGGAAATATCAAGGTTTCAAATAACCTGTCAGAGGTTTTTCAAAACACCCAGAAGACCTCCTTTTAAACCACTCCTTTCCTTATCCTGCGCTGCATTTTGGCAACTTAACACACTTGACAAACTAGTTTTCTCCTAATCTATACCACAAGCCACTCCACTAAACCCAGTCAGGAATTCATCCAATTGCACAAGGTCCAGTCAAATAAGTATAAAAGCCAAACAAAAGCTGTAAGCTGGGAGTCTGTGGAATATACCACAAAAAGTTCTGAACTATTTATTTGAGAAGGGAATAAATGGACATGCAGAGCAGAATAGAAGGGCAGAGAAAAGACATAAATGAAAGAAGGTTATACGGGCACAGCTGAAAAAGGCATTACATATAAAGATATGCAACATCTCTGCCTGATTAACAAAATATAAGGTAGTCAGACTATGACTGAAAAGGCTGCAAGAAACAAGAGTATTCGAAAATTCTTCAGAAGACTTCTTCCTGCTGATGAACATGAATGACTAATTATGATGGACATAATAGTGAGAGATCCCAGTTGAAATCAGGTCTACCAGGTACCACACAAGCAAATTGGTAGACAATTTCATGCCCTATCAGCTTAAGATATGAAATGATAGGGGCAGACAATGAAACAGAACTGAGAAAAAAAAATAGACTATACCCTTTATTAGATCTGTATGTAAAACTAGATTATGAATAAGTCTACCAAGAACAGCAGGAGGTGCCACATCAAAACTATCATAGTAAGAAAATAAAGGACTTCACCCCTACAGAAGACAAAGCACTCAGGTATTCCAGACTGCAGGAAAAAATCCTGTCTCGGCAAAGATGAAAATACTACTATCTATCTTTAACTGACAGTAATATTTAATTGTGACTCTTCTTTAAAATCTGAATGGCTTTTCAAGGGGAAAGTTTAAATACTCTAGTATGTGTTTCATATCGCACATCTTAAAAAATAAAATCAAACTTCCAGTGCAAAACTGAATTTACATAATCTAGATAACCACTGTAGTTTCAATTCACCAGAAAGAATGAATATAATAAAACACTATGATTGCAAAAGAAGTTTGCTTTAAGAATTTTTCACTCATGCTATTTATTAAAGCATTTTATATACTTAGATCAGTTACTACCACTTGAATACCTTTAAGAGACCCTGTGTGTGTTTAAGATCATTCCTCAACTTTTCGTGAAACAGGCATGTTATTTGCAAGTTTGTAATCAATTAATCTTCAAAGGTACTTTCAAAGGGACTCTTTAGATACCCTTATAGATACCCTTATAGCGTATCTGACTTATTTTTAAGCCTCAACTCGTGAAGCTGATATGTAATCAAAAAAAACCCAAAACGCCCCCCAATATTTTGTCAAGCCCTTATAAGAGCTTAGTCAAATGTTTTTGTCTCTTACCATCACCCTTAGATCAGCTCCTTGTTACAGAGTTGAACATGAATACCACAGTGAACAGAGAACAGCAGAGAGGCATCTGCCATTCCTCAGCCTACATCCCATGCTGTGCCTTTCCTGTAAGTTCTGCAGAGAAGCTCCCATTAATAAACAGAGAATGCAATGACATGATTGTATTTCTTTGAGGCCAGTTGGCTGAGTTGCCCAGAATTATGGTAGCCTGTACAAAACTCCTGTGAGCTGGCTCTTGCAGCTTCTCTGGCTAAGGAAATGAGGTGGCGTTTCTCCTTCCCAAAGGTCAGCCTTGCGTCCTGTTCCTCCTGCAGAAGTAAAACCAGCAACCCTGGCTCTCCAGGGTTCATTATTTCACAGTGCAACATCTTTCCCCATATGCTTTTTGCTATCTCTTTCTTTCCTGTAGCATGAGCAACCCCAAGCTCAATCTTGCAGGCAGCAAAAGCCAGTTTTGCTTATGGCACTAAGAAATCTTGAATCAGCTCCATTTAGAAGTATTACTGTCCAAAGGGAACAAAGAAAGTGTGTGATCAGACACACTCTTGTCTACTCTCCAAAATGAAAAAGAAAAAATAAAAGTGTTAGGTAGGTCTTCTTTTTCAGCACCAATATAGCAACTTAGGGAAACTGTATAGACAAATAAAAGTAAGACTGAGTGAACCTCTTTGGTCTGGTGGGATTTATTCTCTCTTGATACCAGCTGAATTTGTCTTGAATTGAAGGAGAGGTGAAAAGGTCTCATAAAGTCAGATAATCAGAAAAAAACTTAGCAAGATAAAGCAGATGAATGCTTGTCTTGCCCTTTTATTGATTTAGTTTTAACTTCTGCACAAAGACCTCTGCAAAACCTCAGAAAATTCAACCAAGGGTAGTATGGCCACAGACCCCATTAAGGGAATACAAGGATTGTAATGCATTGAGAGTCTGAATTCCCGAGTCTCCTAGATGATTTGCAGACAAGAAGAGGAGCAGTGGGACATCCTCTCTCCAGGCAGTAGAGAAGGTGAGTCACAGTACCATGGCCCCAGTCACAGTCACACTGCAGAGATGACTTCCACTGCTTCTCCAAAACAAGTTCTCAAACAAAAACAACAACAAAAAAAATAAAAAAAAAAATCATTCCTCTTTGTCATAACACAAACTTTCTTTTGTAAGAATACACAAGTGAGTTAGTCAAAACTACTCACAGGTATAACACAGGCCCTCTGATTTTTTGTGAAGTGCAACTGGAAGGAAGTGGCCATTGCCATAATGATCAGATTTATCTAATGTACATCCCAACATCAGGAAAGCTTTGCTCTCTCCACCGCAATATTCTCCATGACTGTGACAAAGCAACAGTCTCCTTGTGCCATGCCATTCCTTCAGCCCAGCATACTCTATGCCCCAATTCAAAAGATACTATTTTAATTGTTCCAGTTCAAAGACTACAAAAACTTAAGAAAAAATAATAAATAAATAATTTTTTAAAATCAGTCTTAGATATTCTACTGAATAATTTCACCTAATACTAGCCTGATTGATTCCCTTTCCAGAGGTGTCTGTGACATTGAAATGTTTTAAATTGCCTATATTATAGAGGGGATGACTGTTTACAGGATATTATGTATATAAGCAGTTTTGCTCTTTTAGTCTTGGCTCTGTGAACAGGGCTAGCCCCAAGGCAAAGCCTAAGGCAGAAAGTGAAATACATTTTTTAAAGGATGTTTGTTAATTGAGCCCTAAACTGCTTCCCTGTTCCTTGCCAGCTTTATCCTAACATAAGAACAAGTCAATGTTAAGGCACTCTGCCAGATGCTGGGCAACTCAGACTACTTTGAACCTCCTCTCTCTCTTCTTTGGCAGCTGAGATCTCTCAGCACTATTCAGATTTTGCTCAGCATCTAACAGGATTCAGCCCTAAATGGGCTGCAATCTGTATAGGAATATATAATTACATGCTGCTATGCAGAAGGAAAACAACCAGCTAAACAGGCAAGTCAAGTAAGAACTTGTAAGCTCTGTGACAGCAATGGTTTTATAATTTCAGCCTGTTTATTATGCTTTGGGCATTTCTCTTTAAAAGGCTGTGATTGAGGGGACTGCCAGCTAGTTGCCTTATTTGAAAAAGTGCAGCAGTTTTGCCAGAACTTCGCTGCCCTCCTGCAGTCAGTGCAGAAACTGATGAGAAAATGAAGGAATTTTTCAGACCACATGCTTGAAATTCATCCGTTTCCTGAAGGCCATTGGACTGAAGGAGGATGGTAAGTAGCTTTCAAGAAAGAAAAAGACTGCATCTGGAAGGAGGAGGAGGAGGGCAGAGAAGTGGTTGAGTGCCAGCCAGGCTCTGCTCTCAGACCTGCATGAACCTGGAGTGACATGAACCACCCAGCTCTTGCCTTCCCCTCCAGGACACTGTGATTCACTGTGCAGGGCTTTCAGATTTTCTTTTGATGAGTGAGGCAATGCCTTTTAGCAACTAGCATCTCCTTTGTCACTCCCATTATCTTCCTGCCCATTGGTGTCCACACTGCTACAGTGCTCTGCTGGACCGACATCTTACAGATTACAAAAAAAAGAATTTCAGCCTTCCACCACCTTTTCAGCCACATGCATTTAATTGCATGTGGGGCTTTCAGTGCACTCCCAATATTTTTGGTGCCTTACAGCTTTAAATACAGCTTGATGTCAGGTTTTTCCCAGTTGCATACTCCTATCCCCCTAGTTCTTCAGCTTCCTAAAGTCACTATTTTAGCAGCTCTGTTTTAGCAGTGCCTGGTTGTCATCTGACAACAACTGTCTCTGCTAAGGACAAGAGACCAGGATGATGTCTCCAACCAATTCCCGCTAAAACTTCTGCCTGTTATTTCAGTGCCAGTATTACCAAGGCTCCAGCATTCAGTAGTTATTCATTTATTGTAATGGGAAGAGTGTAAACATTTTATAGATAGATTCAGTGCCAGCCTACCTTCTGCTCTTGCTCATGACAGTAAAGGTGAATATATCATCTAGTAAGTGTCCAGTACATAAGAGAGCTTATTAACTTCTACTGCTGCACCAGTAGAATTTGCACTACACAGTTGGACTTGAAACTTATATTCATGGTCATAAAGATGAATTACATGTAAGCAGTTTTAACGGTGTCTTTCTAAATCACCAGGATGCTGCTGCTGATGATGATGATGGAGCATTATCTCAAGAAACAGATCAAAATTTACAAATGGGTGAAGTCTAAAATCCAGTGTCAGGTGTTGGTCCCAGCACAGAGAGACAGTGTTGAGGGCTCAGTTGTCAACATTCAGGACACATCAGGCAGACAAGTCATAGGGTGCAGGCAGAGACAGGGCAGGCCAGAAAGGAGCCAGTGGGATATGGACAACCAGAGGATAAAAGAGGAAGTGCCAGGAATAAAATAGCATGGAGGACCTTTGTTGAATGGGCATAACCTAAGCCATAAAGGTGAGACATAGGTAGTTATGGGGAGTCTACATGGAGATTTGAGCTGCAGTAAGATACAAGGAGAGACTGTCAGGATGAGTGGGAAAACAGAGTGAGGTGACCCTGGCACAGACATCCCTATACAGTTGTCATATGGTCTCTAAGGAAGAGCTTGATTGAACTGCTGTTCAAATATCTTAACTGAACAGAAAGAAGTTCAATAATCCAAGAGGAAACAGCCTAAAAGAAGTTTTCAGTATTTTCTCCTTGAGTCTCGCTCTGCAGAAATAATTTTTTCAAACATCCTTCATCTCTTTACCAGCCTACCAAACAGCCAGACATAGCTGGAAAATAAGCCTGTTTGGAACAACAAATATCAAGGTGATTTAGAGGGAGAGAGAGAACTGCTTGGCTAGTTTTCCTTGTCTTTATTTTTAACTTAGCAATGAAAGGAAGGAAAAGTTTCTTGGTAACAAAAATAAAAGCAATAATGCCCTTCAGAGTTGTCACCACCTCATGAAAAGGGCCAGGCCAGAATGTAGGTAAAAGCCATTGAGACCCCTCAAAAGAGAAGGAATCTAACACTTGCATGACATTTTTAGTTTAACACTGACCTGCTACTTCCCTGCTACTGAAAGGTCCATCAGCTACCAGCTGCTTTTAAGAGCTTGGGGGAATGAAAGGAAATATTATTTTTCCTGTCTAGATGCTCTACTTTAAAACGTTTACAATCACACTTTTTTCTGTTAAAAGCCACTGCATTTTGCTTTAAAAAAACCCTTCAGGACTGCTAAAAAAAAAGAAAAAAAATCAAAAGTCAGTATCATCCTGCAGACCTTGTCTGCTTTTCATCAAAGTGCTTCTGTATCTCTTAAAAGCTTTGATGAACCTGATGAGAGACAAAGGTTGAGAGAGAGACCAAGTGAATCTCAAGCACTTAGTAAAGATTTTTTCTCACACTGAATAAACTGAGGGAACTGAGTTAAGTTTGCTGTAAGTCTGATGCTTGTTCATTTCCCTAAATCAAAGTAAATTTCAGAATGTGCAGCCACAGACTTTCATGATCCATTAGTTTTACTAGACTTTATCGCATGCACACTGTCTTTATACAGAGACCTAATAAGATCAAAAGAACTTCCACATCTAATGTAAATAAATGTGAGTACAAGAAAACAAAAGAGACCTGAATATTAGGAGTTCTATGGCAGTCAACTATTTATGAGTTTGGACTGTGTCCCCACAGTCTTGGTAAACCTATGCCTTATAAGCTTTACCATAATGAAGAATCATGTCATCATAAGTTCAATTCTTCCTATCTTTGGATGATACATTCCTCTTGGTAAGGTCTTGGATGTCTTTATATAAATATAAACAAAAATGCTTACATAGGTTCTGTGTGCTGTTCAAGACAAAACATATTAAAACATTTGGGTCACAACAACCTGGAACATTGCTACAGGCTTGGGGCAGAGTAGTTAGAAAGCTGCCTGGTGGAAAAGACCCTGGGGGTGCTGACTGACAGCAGCTGTACATGAGTGTGCCCAGGTGGCCAAGAAGCCCGGGGGCATCTTGTCCTGTGTCAAGAACAGTGTGGTCAGCAGGACCAGGGCAGTGGTTGTCCTGTTGTACTCAGTACTGATGAGGCTGCACCTGGAATCCTGTTCAGCTCTGGGCCACTCACTAAAAGAGAGACACTGAGGGGCTGGAGCAAGTCCAGAGAAGGGCAACGAAGCTGGTGGAGGGTCTGGAGCACAGGTCTTACAGGGGGCTGGGGGTGTTTAGTTTGAAGAAGAGGAAGATCACAGAGGACTTCATTTCTCTCTACAACTACCTGAAAAGAGGTTGTAGCAAGGTGAGGGTCGATCTCTTCTGCAATGGATCAAGCAAAGGGACAAGAGGAAATGGCCTTAAATTGTGCCCAGGGAGATCCAGATTAGATATTAGAATTTTTTTATTTTTTTTTCACTGAGAACACTTAGGCATTGAAATAAGTTGCCCAGGAAGGAGTCGTTGTCTCTGGAAGTGTTCAAAAAGGCTTCTGGATGAGGCATTTGGGGATATTGTTTAGATGTGATTATGGTGGGGCTGGGTTAACAGTTGGATTAGATGGTCTTGAAGCTCTCTTCCAGACTTGATGATTCTGTGATTTAAAGAGGCAAGGTTTTGAAGTTAGAATAAATAGCAGTGGATGGACCTGACATGAGTATATGGCTGAATTCATTCCGAGGACTTTCTCTTCAAGATGTCATTGTTAAGCCTCTTGAACAAACTACCTCTTTTTTCCTCACTCTATGGCCATCAGTTAAGCCCTCATATTCATCAGCACTAGCAATCAGAAATCAAGTACAGGCAGAGACAAGCAAACAATCTCTGGATTCAGAAGTGTTTGCAGTCCTTGCCAAGAAAGGCCTCTCCCTTCTGACTTAGCATCAAGTTGCAAAATAAACAATCCCACAAAATTGCATCTCTCAGCTTGGGCACCGCAAACAAGACCCAAATGAATGAGTGTTTATTAGCATGAGCTTGACAAACAATGACTTCTCACCAATGGGATCCATGTTTTACCCATAGATTGCTATCTGGGAACACTTCTTAATAACGTAATTCATTACATAAAGATTGTTGATAAGTTCCCTAATGGTAATAGGTGATGACATAGGTATTCATCAGAATGGACTCGCAAATGAAAATTGCAATATGCATATTCATTTTCCAAAAAGTCCAAATTGTAACAACTGAATTAGGCACATGAGTTACTTTGGTTTTATTTGGCAGAACTATCTGAATACAGATTACTTTGGTTTTATTTGGCAGAACTATCTGAATACAGAACAGTTTCAGTTTTGAAAATTGGCCCAAGCCCGAAGAAAAGCATCCTAAAGCTATGTAGTAATAGGCATACAGGACCAAAATCTATCACCACACATACTCGTAACTTTTGGATGATGCAGTCGGCATGTTCCAGTATTTGAAGTTTGAACCAGTCTCCTTTTTGCCACAACTTTTCAGCAAATCGTTTTTTTCCTTCCACTTGTTCATTTTGTAAATGTTGTGGGTTTCCAAGACATCCAGCATCTTGCAACATATCATTGCATTTTTCCATTAAGAATGCTGAAAATTAAAACTGCCAGCTAAAATATGCTTTAGAATCAAGTTAACTGGTCACATCTCACTGATCAATGTCAAGGTCAATAAACTGTGAGCTCACTACGTCCACAAGGAACAACTCACTAAACCCAGAACATTCAGAATGCAGATTAAAGCAGTTGTAAAGAAGAAGAAGAAGAAAGCACCATGTGAATACCAGTTTCTCCATGATTGTACCATGCTCAAAGTTTTCAAGAGGGAAATTGTTCCAAACACAAACAACATGAGAATGAACTTCAGAAAGTTCAGAAAACACACGAAATTCTTCCCAGAAAAGCTGCTTTAACTCAAACGGACTTATGATGATCCATTCTCTTTGTTGGAGCCTTTTAGAAAAGCAAAATAGAAGACATGCAAGCTTCCAGACTGATCCTTGCAAAAAGGCCAGGAACAAAACACAACTGATTTTCTGATTATCATAGCTGATAAGTGATTACAGTTGCATATTTCTTTAAGTTTGAAAGGAGAAGCTTGAGACAGAGAAGTTGAAGGAGACAGGGAGCAGTGTGTATTTCTCACTCTCTTTCAATGACTTTTAGTTGCAGGAGACCTTTAACTCAAGAGAGGGATTTATCTTATGTCACTGATATGCACATCTCTCTCTACAAGTGTATCTTGAGCTAGTTGCCTTAATTTCCCTAGAGGAAAGAAATATGTATTTTTGGGTAGGATTCACCCAACCTATTTTGCACATCTGCTTTACAATACCTTAAGACTTCACTCAGGAGAGTTCTGTTCCTTAGACTGTCTATAAAGGGAATCTCAATAACTCAGTTACAAGATGAAGCTTACACTAGAGATCTCTAAGATTAGATATACCAAAGCTTACCCCTAGGGTCTGCAGAAAAGCATGCGAACTTGCCCGGCATGGAGGAAAGTGAAATCTTTGCTAGAGAAGACTGCAGGAGTGTGTCATAAAAAGAACTATTAAGTTTTCTGTCTGATGCTTGCAATCAAGGTGACATCTGGCTCACATTTTGCAATTTACCTGTTTGTCTTGAAGAACTCAGATATGCTTCTTGCAAAACCCAGGCATTTGGTCTCTAAGGCATAAGTCTGAAAGAGAAGCTTTTGAAAGGCTGAGAAGGACAAATCTGAGTCTCTTGCTTTTCAGGCAAGTCATAAACTCTAAGTAATCCTTTAAGGTGGTTGTGTCGGGGACAGCACTGTTGGTCATGTAAAAGCCATTACTGATGAGATTTTTTGAAAGAAGAAAGCAAGATTCTGGCCCATGAAACTTACTAGGATGGAGCCAATTAGTATGACTTTCATAATGGCCCTGCACTTACTGTTACTACTGGGACCTCCCATTTCTGTATTTCATTTTGGTTTCCATGTCTTCCCAGGAAAGACATTCGGAACCACCCTGTACAAGCCATTGACTTCACCAGGTATGTTCTCTGAGACCCAAGTCCTTTACTGGATATAGACCAAACTCCATCTGTGACTTGGACTGTTCCTCCACTGAGTTTTGGAAATAAGATGTCTATGGATATTTTAAAATTATGTCTTTATACACATTACAAAGTCAGGAATTTCTGTCAGTAGGTAAACAAAGAAATTAATACAATAAAATTTTTATTCCCATCCTCTTTACTCCCACACAGTATATTTAAATATTCCCTTAAGTACACAGTAAAACCATAGCCAATGATAATGATGAGAGGTGAGAGAAAAGTGCCCTGGCAGGTGTCTAATGTGAATGTAATCACTCAACAGGAAGTGTCCGGTACCATTTAGTATCAATATCTCTCAAGATCATTAATTTTTTCAGATTTCAATATCCAGAAGTCATCCATCCCATTTTTTTCTAGGTAATAAAATTTTTCTTCCTTTTGTCCACAATTATTGACAAGACTATTATCGAAATGAGTATTAGCTCTTTCTTAATTAGCAGGCAATTCAGCTGTGAATTGCACACAAAACCTTGTCTCTTTTAATAAATGGTTACATTGCTTTACCAGTGCTGAGCAATTAATTAACTCAGAAACTACATTCCGGTTTTCACACATTTTTCTGGCATTTGTATTGTGTACTGACCAATGCCACTGTCACATTTGACTAACAGTTTTATTTCCATTCTAGATCGTTTATGAAATATCAAAAAACAGAGTCAATTAATGGCTTAGAATAGGAATTCTTCTCTGCCCCCAATTTTCCATACTCTCCAACAGCAGCCAGCTGACATCTATCTGCCTGAGTCCAGTTACCTGTACAGGTCCAGAAACCCGTGCATCTCAAAAGGTCACTTGAAGACCTCTATTTTCAGATCATTCCCTCCTGATTTCCTACACTTATTTAGCATGTATAAACAAAGCCTGGGACTTCAGACCTGATTCTTCACAGTCATTCACAGCAGTGAATATAATGCAGGTTCTAACCCTTCACAGAAGCTGCCCAGGACATTTGTCGACTTCAGCAGGGCTGTACTAACTTATACCAGCTTCAAACCTTGCTTATGGTATTTTACATTCACTTGGCCATAGCACGCACGATTACACAAGCTGCAGGGCAGAAAAGTGAATAATTCAGCCCTCTTTCCTCCTCCGCCCACATCTTTTATTTGTATGTAAAACACCTACTCAGTTCCCAGAGATATATAGCTAGGTAACATAAGCAAACTAATGAGGTATAGCCTTAAGGCGCGTCAGCTCTATGTGCCTCAAAAGCACCTACCTCTCGAAACACAGAATTGCTGTTCAAATATTGTTCCTGTTTTTGTTAACTAACAAAAAACACATGAAAATATAACACCATGTCACCTCCTGTTTACAAGTTGAAACAGTTCCATACAAGATGAATAGGTATCCTGAATGTGCAGTCTGCACGGTCTGTCCTGGGTATTAGGGTTTTTAGTACTGGGTTTTTATCATGTATCTCAGGAAATGTTTGTCCTATAGATGAACACTGTGCATAGGCTATCAAAGCATATTGCAGTCCCATTTCATGTAGGGTTGTTTTGACTTGTCAACTCAAGTAGAAGAATGCAAGTGATTTATATGAGCATTTTACATTGGAGTATTGAATGCATTCTGGTTTTAATAAGAAGGACCAAGAACTGGTTTGCAACAAGATCTAACATGCCTCTCTCAGCACAAAGGATATCAAGGATTCTCACTTTAAAAGTGAAACATTGCAACTGATTCTGATTCATGGCTGTCCACTCTTCACTGGATCCTTCAGATATTTCAGCTGTGAGCTTCCCTTTTATGACTTTCTCCTTTCTGCATCCATATATATTATGCTGGGCTTGAAGCTTGGCCTGAATAATTCTGCTTTCTCAGTCTAAGGAAATACACACAAGTCTTCAAAAGACTTAAGTGCTTAGCTCCATTCCAAAGTCTGAGCATCAAATAGTTTTTCCTAAGGTGAAAGATTTAACATGGGATGTACTCATGCAGATGCAAGCATTATCTCACTGGTAAGGGCTGTCTGTCTTGTGATGGCAACTGCTCTGCTGTTATCAATGTCACACACCAAACCAGTAACAAGCCTTCCAATAGTGTTTTTCCATCCGATATTTAAGGGTGCTTCATAAACCACAGCTTATATACAGATGCAAAAATATGCCTGTGAGACTGTGTAATTTTCAGGTAACAGGTCTAGGTTAAGTGAGAGATATTTAGAGTTCCATAGCAAGCCCATAGCAGAGCTAGAAACAGAGTACATACATTCAACTCCTAGCATGGTGTTTGCTACTTGACAATCTTTTCTTACCCCCAGAAGCTGCCTGGAACAGCAGCTTCAGTGCTCAGACCCAGTTTTGCTCTAATCTACGTTCCCTTTTACTCATAAGTAAACTGCTAACAAATCTAGTTCAAAAAAAGGATGGGGTTAGATCCTCAGCAATTAAACTACCTGAGCTCCATTACAGGAAATAGCTAGCTTGGTCACCAGTATAAGTAAAAAGATTACATTTACATTTTTCTATCAGGCACATAAATATAATCTAGATCCTTTGGAGAATGCCCTCTTTTATTAGACTAACAAGGACTTTATGTAGATGAAGCCTCCTTTGCTATACTGTCAATTTATTAGTTAACACAGGTATTCTTATCTGACTGATAAAAGGCTGATCAAATGTTCTTTTTACTTAACCACCCTATTTTTCTTCATATGTTAAATATTGTCTCAAAGATAATTTATTTTCACAGTCACAGTATCAGAGAATATTCTGAGGGACCACAAGGATCATCAAAGTGCAACTCCTGGCCCTATTTTACACAAAAAGAAATTACTGTTTACCATCAGAATAAGCTTCTCTAGAAGATTGACAGGCTATACGTCCTGAACTGGTAGGTTTGATTGTTGATAAAGTGAATAACCTTAGAAATTTCATGGCATTCTCCAATTAGCCTCACTAAAGTTCTACCATTAGCATGCAGGCACGCGTGCCCAGACCCCACAGCTGCCACTCAAATGCAACCCTGCTGAAATAATGATAGTTGCAGTGCTTAATCAAAATGTAAATTCCATGACGAAAGACTGCTGTGATAAATGACAGGAGTCAAAGAGGAAAGTCCGCATGGGACCAGTATAAGGAACCCTGTTTCTTTCATTTGTAGCTGTCATCAATACAGAGGTCCTTAGCCCTGTTTGTTGGGATGGACTAACAGAGACCCAGAAGTTATTTGTCCCACCCAAAGCTAGAGAGGCACTGTGGGTTTAGATTAGAATCTTCAGCTCCTGGGCCTGCGTTTAAGCAAACATTTTTCTTAATTCGGAAACACGGCGTGAAGCCTCTCTCCATTTCTGGAGCGGTCACGTCGCCTGGCTCCGAGGCGCTGCTTTGTCCCGGTTTCGGCTGCTGTTGTGAGGGTTGCCGAGAGAGGGCACCCGGCCCCTGGCCAGCCGCTCCCCGGCAGAGATGCTCGCCAGCACGGCAAGATAACGCGGCCAGTGATCCGCAAGAACCAACCACCCACTATGCAACAAGAGCCCCAAATGCTCCGGGAGAAGGGAATTTCTGGCCTGGCTGCACAGGTGTCCCCCGTGAACTGGGTCCCATGCACGGATGAACCGGCACACAAATTGCTTTCTCCAGAAATACCTGGTTTTATTTAAGAGCAAGATGAATCAGAAATAGCCCTGATGATTTTCATGCCTCAGGTGTTCCGAGAAGCAAGCATGTGTGCTGGTGCTGAGGCTGACAGGACAGGACAGGTTTATTTGCTTGCCCTTCTTGATATAGTAAGTGGCATTTGATAAATCGTTGTCAGACCACTGAAATCTAATAACATGGATCACTACAAGATGATTACAGCCCCTGAACATTACTGGCACTATATGAGTGCATAATAACCTTGCTGTCTTTGACAAGAGGATACGTAATCCTCAGGGTATTCAGGGACAAGGTGTGATTTCCACAACTTGGTCAGGAAAGGTATTAAAACTTATAACGTCATTGGCTGAGAAGCCCTCCCTCTGGATTTTAAAGTTTTGTGATGATAATAAATAAAATCACTCTCTTAACCAACCCTTTCCAATATCATTTGTGAATGTTCTGTTCAAAACAGCGTATCATTACAATATGGAAGAATATTGGTGTAGAGACAGATCAATGCATATATACATATTAAAATAGAGATACTGCCAGTCCAACAATGAGATGAAAACAAATCAGCATAAATTACATCCTCTTAAAAACACTTTTAAAATACAGTTTCTTAACACAATGTACCTGCCAAAGTATTCAACTGATTTTACATCATGTCAGGGAATAGCTAGCAATGCTTTCAGTTGCATAGAAAAGCTAGTAATCAATGAGAAGAAATGCAATTCACCATGCTTGATAAGTGAGCTCGCAAGGCAACAATACTTCCGAGAAAATGTCAGAAGTGATACGTGGACACTCCTTCTGTCTTGAGTGCAGAAGCAAGACCTGCTTTCACAGGCAAAATGACACTATAATTATAAGATTTTTCTATTGACATCAGGCAGAAATTATCAATCACAGTCCAGCAGAAGGCAGGTAAAATTGCCCAATAAATATACCTCTCCTCATATTTTGAGCTGCAAAAAAGGATATTAAAGTTAGATTGGTTTTCATGCCTCAAAAACCTTTTCATCAATTGCAAAGAAAAGAAGACACACATATGAAGATATCTCCTTCAAAAGAAGCATACTGAAAGTAGCTACTAAATCCAATTTTAAATCCTGTTATTTTTAAATGCTCTTCATAGCAGAAGTAATGTAACCACAACACATTTAGGTAAGAACTGGAATAATCACTAATCTGTACAAGTTCAAGTGCAGAAATCATTGATGTAAAACCTCAACTGTGAGGGTTAGGTTTTGCCTGAAGCAATACCTGCCAGCAGTCCCACTGAAAACAGAATGTACTCTCAGAGAAATGTTATTAGGGGAATGACAGGGGGAAAAGAGAAGCTTGAACTTTAAAGCACCCAGTTTAAAATTCTCATCATGGCTTTCACAGACTAGCCCTGAATGCTGCCTCAAGCTCCCACCACGTGTCCCAGCACCTCTTGCCCTTGTTAGCAATGCTATTGCTCATCTCAACCACTTCTCTTCCCTGAGATCAAAGACCTGCCCAAGTTATTGCTCCTACTCAGAATCAGCACCCACCCCCTCTCCTCACATCACTGCCCCTGAAATCAGTCTCAGCAGCACTAATTGTGCTCAGACAAATGGACACATCAGGTCCTGGTCACTTCTCCATTTAGGACACTGCCTGGATCTCCTATCACACCCATGCAGGCTGTCTGGGGTCAGAGCTCTGCTTTTGTTCCAATCACTCTGTTAACACAAAATAAAAACATGACTGCAATGTGGGAAGCATCATTTTGACCTGTTCTTGTGTGTCTCAGTACCACCACACAGAGCTCAATGATTAAATTGTGACTCTAGGGAGAGATTTGACCAAAATGCAAAGCCCACAACACGCTGATCCTGAGAAACCCCTCAAGATACAAAGTCCCCAATGCCTGAGAAACAGGAGACAAAAAGACATTTTTCAGCAGCGAATGATGAGGACAAAACTGTACAGTCCTCCAGGTCTCTCTTTATCCAAACTCTGTCCCATTCCTATGGAGACCTATCAAGCCAGATGCCCCTGTAGCAAAGGTTGGCCAGTGGATGTGTGTAGGTGGCAGGCAGATCATGGCAGGCATTCACACAGAGGAAGGATGCGTGGCAGAAGGGAGGGAGGCAGGCACAGAAGGAGGCAGAGGGAAGGCAGACCAGGAGGGAGGGCAGGGCAGCGAGAAGACAGGGACCCTGCAGTGGCTTCCCCACAAGTATGGTCCCAGCAACTCTCCTGAGGAGAACGAGCCAGAGTGAACCAATTCATGACATTCCTGTCTAGATTCAGGCTGGCCCTGAGGAAGAAGAATCTATGCACTAGTGGAGAGGCCTGTGGCAGGCAGCAGACCTCCCTGGCAACGTTTTCAGGTGCTGGGAGGATGCAGGTGCAACCCTGGGCAGCCTCTGACCCTCCAGAGGTGCTTCCTGTCAGAGATGATGCCCTGATGTCTTGTTGGCCAATGGCTCACTCACCTAGGCAGAGAAAAAGTTCTTGTCTGATCAAATCAAGTGCCCCCATACCTCTGCATTCTACTGTGGATGTATCTGAACCCCTTTATTTAAAAATACTTTGTGTGCTGAAAAAAAAATCACCTAAAGACACCTCTATTTTCAGACAGGAGAACAAACAGAGAGACAGTCAGCTACCCAGAGAGTCAGACCTTCGTAGTGGGAGGGCAGAAAGACACTGTTCCTGTAACCAAGTCGAAACATCAGAAAGAAAAAGGCAGCCGCATATTGCACTGCTGCAAAGTAGTATCTGTAATCCACCCAACTTCTTTATAGCTATCAACATGAGGCAATTATCACTAAACAATTTATCCAGAGCTGCCAAGACTGTGCTAAAATCTGTTATGAAGACTATACAAGCAAGGAAACAGTGAGAGCTCTAAGGACAGGAGTGCAGGTGCTTAGGAATGTCATGGAAAAAGGTCAGAAGCTAAAGCTGCAAGGTCAGGATAAGCACAGCTATCTACACTTGGGTTTTATGTTTTTCTAGATAAACATATCTGTAGCTATGTGTCAAAAATCATCTGCAAACTCATGACAGGTATGTCCTTGTATCCACACAACATAAACAGGCCTCCTTTGTAAGGCTTGCCTTCATTTTCACTGAAGTTGAGACAAAAGCTGCAACCTGCTTTACCATGGAGTTAATCATACTTGGGCCTAAAGATGCATCTTCTGCATTGCCGCTGTCTGACAGGTATCTACTGCATCCAGAAAGGAAAGGTAGTTGTTTGATGAGAAGCTCAACATGATCCAACAACGTGCACTTGTATCCTGGGCTTCATCAAAAGAGGTGTGGCCAACAGGTTGAGGGAAGGGATTCTGCCCATCTACTCTGCTCTTGTGAGTAGACTTGGAGTGTTGCATCCAGGTCGGGGACCCTGTTAGAAGCACAGATCTGTTTGAGCAAGTCTAAAGGGCCATGATGATGATCAGAGGGATTGAGCACCCCTGCTATGGAGTCAGGCTGTGAGAGCTGGAGTTGTTCTGCCCAGAGAGGGGAAGGCCCCAGAGTCACCTTATTGTGACCTTCCAGTACCTAAAAAGGGATCTACAAGAGAGTTGGAGAGGGACTTTTTACAAGGGCATGTAGTGACATGACAATGGGGAACGGCTTCAAACTGAAAGGGGCAGGTTTAGATCAGATAGAAAGAAATTCTTTACTTCACAGGTTGCCCAGAGAAGATGTGGATGCCACATCCCTGGAAGTGTGCAAGGCCAGGTTGGATGGGCAACCTGGTATAGTAGAAGGTGTCAATGCCAATGGCAACAGGGCTGGAACTAGATGATCTTCAAGGCCAAGTTTAGCTTTAGCTTGCTACAACTGAAAACTGCTGCTGTATTGGCTATATCCAGATAGTGATTTACAACACTGTCTGATTCTGAGTACTGGAAAGGAAAATGGCAAAAAAAAAAAGGTCCCTAGAGAAATTCTGGTTAGCTGCAGCACCAGAACAGCTGATGTCATTGGCAACAATAAAGGAGCAAAGTCACTAGTGGGAATTCTGACCTTCCAAACTACTTTCCCCACAAGCAGCTGCTTCCCTCCAGCACCTATATATGAAACGTGGTGTGGCTAACTCTACTCTTTATAACTGCACTGCAGCTGAATGCTTAAAGAAAGCAGTGTAAAATTCCCACAGAGAGCTGGACAGATTCTTGCAGACCACAGAGGATGGGGTTTATCCACTGAGGCCATTCTAGCTGAGAGTTACTGAGGAACCTTTAGATTTGTTGCAACTACTGCTGTTCCTAGAGACAGAGCAGCATCCTCAAGAGGTAATTACTCAGTTTTTCTTCCAGAGGGTTCCACCTTAAAGAAATACAGCTGTATAGTCTAGGTGCGAAATAAGAGAAACCACAGTGTTCTCTGAAGTCTAATTTGAAGAGTATAAGAGGAAAGGAGAACAGCCTTATGTTTGACTTCAAAAACATTTCCCTGCAGTGTTTGTAGCCCAGTTCAGCACAGCACTGGAACATTTTATTCAGGGACTGAACTAAAGAAGCTGATTTCGTGCCCAGGGAGAACAAAACCAGAAGAGTTTCTGAAGATAAGCAATGAACAACAACAAAAAATTTAAAGTCCTTTTGGTTCGACTCGTAGATGAATTTTTTTTTATAACTAAGATAGATGTGTTGGGGGGTGTGTCCTGATCCTTTATCATGCCCAGTCTTGGCTGGTAGCTGATATGAGCCCTGATCCTGGAGCTGGTTTGTGTCAGCCTCAGGCTGTCCCAGAGTGGGATCCCCCACATAGAGATAGCTGTACCACAGCAAGTGAGAGGCTGTACTGACCAGAGCAGGATATGACCCTGCTACAAAGCTCTGAATCTCCAAGACAAATCTCTCTTCCATTCAACAGATATTGGGAAATAGCAAGGGAAGTGTTTTATGTCTTTTGTCTAGCTGCATCCTCTTTAAAGGCTCTGAAAAAGGCAAGGAGCAGATCTGTGAGCAGACTACCTAATTTCTCTCATATAACAACTTCTCTACTTTTGTTTGACCCAGACACTTACTTCAGCTTAAAGGAGTGACAGAGATAGTTCTAATAGGTATTAAATTTTATATCCATGCCAAGCAAGCTGTAGTTTCTGTTTTTCCTTATATGTTTTACTAGTTCTTGAAAGCATTCCAAAAAAAAAAAAAAAAAAGTGATACATGCAGAAGGAGGCAATTTGCCACAAACAGGATAGAGTAGTTCTTATGCACAGTAGTGCTGTTTATGATGAGTTTTGTTTTCACTGAACAATGCATGAGGACCTCTTATATCTCAGTGAGTCAGAGCATGTGGGCGTTGCCTACCCGTTCCATCACTTCACTTTTCCTTTGTTTCCCTGCAAGCCTCATGCTCCTGGAGGTAGAGCCATGGCATGGGAACCCAAACAAGGCCTGTCCCAGCCCAGCAATGCAGCTGGGGTTGCACATGCTCTCAGCTGCTGTCACTGGGTCCACGCTGGACCACATTCTTCACATCTGGCCAGCAAGAAGTACTTTTCCCTTTAAATATATTAACCACATGGGTCCACTTATTATTTCTCTAAGCTTCCCTGTAGTTTAAGCATCAGCATCTAGACTGTGTGAAGTATGATATGTCTCCTCAGAGACGGGAGGCCGTACATTACACTCAACTCCAGCTTTAAGAAGTCTTTAACCAGCTTTCTGTGTCCTTTTGCACAGTTGCATAAGCAGGCCATACAACCTAAATGAGGAGGTATCCATTCACAAATCTGACTTTGGCACAGAAATTATGTGTTCAGTCAGGCTATTCAATCTGTCCACAGCCTTTTTCAGATGCTTTTGCATCTAATTTGCAGAATAATTCATTAAATGTGATGCTAAAGAGCAAGCAGGGAAAAAAAAGTCTAAAATGTGATGGAGATACCAGTTCTCAATGTGATGTTTAGCTTCTGCTATGAAATCTAAATTTTACCATAGAGATATTGTTGTGGTACCAGCTACAGGCATCACAAGCATTATAGCTCTCTCAGAACACTAAAACACTATGAAAGCCCAACATATTTAAAGAAGCTTTTAACATACTAGCTGCTATACATTGCTGGCAACATTTATAAATTATTAATTGCTTTATTGCTAATTTTGTTTTGATTTATATATTGTTTAATTAGGATTTTACTCAGGAGCAGATGGTTGTCTTCATTAAATCATAATATATTCTATCCAAATGGAAGCAGCTGTTTTTTTGAATACACTATAATTTATTTCCTACATGCCAGAAACCACTCTAATGGGAATCCAGACTATAATCATTCAGTTTGTTTCCACTGAGGCTTATTTACAATAAACTTTGAAAGTTTTTAGGAAGCAGAAGTCAAATGTAGGCGACATTTGTTCGCAAGAGCAAGTTTCTATAATTGAACTTGATACTACATTCACAGAAGTACTTCCAAATATACATAAATGATAGTCCTAGCATTCTACATGCTGTATACAGACATTGGTAAAAGTAATCAATACGCAAAGAGCTTCCAAAATATATAATAAAACAGGCAAAGGACAAGGAAAAAAAGTTGGGTTTGGTTTTCCCACTTATGATAAAAAAACAAAAAAGAAACTTGGATGATGAGGAATGTTGTTAGAGTCCCAAAGACTCGGGCAGCCAGGCGAATGAATCTGTCTCTAAAATTACCTCCCCTTTTCCTCTTACAGTTTCACTGGACTAAGCTGGTAGCACAATTGGCAAACACCATACCCACTGACATATTTTGTAATTCTTTTCAATGCATTTTAGAAAAAGTTTTTCTTAGGAAAGTTTTTTCTAAAATTACTGGCCTCCAGTCTTCTCTCCACAAAAGAGCAGAGTTGAAGCACCCAGATTATGTTTTTATTGCTTCACTTACAATGCATTGATATGCAGAAGCCACTGAAGAGCTTGATTGTTACAGGTGATGATCAAAGGCTCCTGATCTCCTAAGCCGAGAGACTTCTGTGGTAGAACCTATGATCCCTCTATGCATCTAAATTTTCATATGCTCCTCAAAGCCTCTGGAATTACTAAGGGAGATCAGAACTCTAGACGATAAGTTCCAAAAATATACTGTTTAAATATGAATTGATAATTAGGCACTTGTCTTACATTCTTTGTAAAGTATTACTCCTTCTTCTGGATCCTTGTTTGTCCTTCTCTGTTTTCCCCATCTCCACAGCTCAGCTTTTCTGCACCTTACTTCATGTCATGATTTTTCCCCCTTTCTTTTTGACTGAGTCTGAGTTCAAACAAATTCTTCTACATCCCTTTTCATATTAAGTTATACATTATAAAGACAGTAAACACTCAGTAAACACCTAAACAGGAACTGTGAAGGTATGTGTGTGTGCAGTAAATTTGAAAATTAGACAGTCACAGCATTTGTAAATATCCTGGACAACCCTTGTTAGACAAGTGATCGGTCTGTTTTTATCAATGACAAATTACATTTAGATTCCATATTCTTTCCTTAGATTTGAGATGAAAGTAGCAGTATAGAAGCCATATCATAATTTGTCTAATTTTGCAGAAATAAAAGTCCAATTTGATTTAGATGAAGCCAGGGCCTCTATACACAAGAGTATGTCTGAAAAGTATACCGTGATTCGATGCAAATAGAGACAAGAATGCCTCTTGAATTAAAGCAGGCGTATCAAGGTATATTTATCCATCAAAAGTTTTCCCCAAAGAACCCACTACTGAGTTGCCTTAATGTGCTAGTATTTTTCATTTTCCACTCAAATTTAGTTTAGAGAGAAAATATTGTTTCAGCTTGTGTGGCTGTTCACAAATTGCCTAACTCAAGCTAGAAATTCAGTGACCGGCTCTAAGTCAACATTCAGAAAAGGGTTTTCAAAGGAATTAGATTTTCTTTTGGAATCAAATTTGATTTGGAAAAAGTTATGGGACAGGAAAAACTATTAATCTAAACTAAAGGACATTAATTATTTGGAGGGGAAAACAGTGTAGTTCTCAAAACACTGCATGACCATGCTGGTGGTTCACTGAGCTTTTCATTGGTTTGTCACTGATTCTATGAAGGTCTACATTTTACCATTCATTTTCTATCAAAATTTGGGAACAAAATTTTTCAGACTTTTGTATCTAGCATGTTTCTCTATCATCCCTTGTGTGAAAGGGAACAGCACATATAGACCAGGGAACCTTGCTTTGATATGGATGAGAACAACAGTAAGCAGGAGTGAGACCAGAGGATTTTGACTGTGGCATATTGAGTATCCAGCAAGTAAGCAAGTGTCCTATTCCACCCTCCTGGTTGTCTGCACTAGGTCTCATTTATGAAACATACACCTTCTCAGCCAGTAAGAAAATCATACTTTCCTCCATTCCTGTCAAAACAGCAGAATTGTCTTTCTCTACCTTGTTTTGAAAACAGTTCTTAAAGGAAAGGTATTACCTCAGGGAAGGTACCAAGCTCAGGAAATTTCTGTTCCCAAGATGACATTTTCATATATTTACAAACAACTTAAAAGCAGAGGGCTGTGCTTTGCAACTGTAACCATAGGAACAGAGACCAGCTCCTGCATTAATAGGGAACTGGGATTCCACCCTGCATAAATTACCTCGGCCAAAAATCCTTACCTACTGAGGCCGTGCAATTAAATAAACATTATCCCAGTATCTCCTTACATCAGTGATGTGGAGCAATCTCTTGCTGTCAGGGACAGAACTAAAACCTCACAAACTTGTGGCTGCCAGAGCCCCCAGATCTGCTTAGTTTAACAGAGAAGCCACCTCTTAATTCTTCTCTTTCCCATTTTGTTTTCTCTCTCTTCTTTCTCTTTTTTATTCTCCTTATTTTTTTCACCCATATTCTTCACATTCCCCTTCCCTGCACTTCTGCTTTTCTGCAAGTAATGCCGAGGAATAATCAACCTTTAGGTCAAAACTTATTGTGGGGAGAGGCTTTTAAGGTGAATTCGTTACTCAGAACTGCTGCTGATGTCATTCCACATCATGTGCACTTTCCTCTGTTAGAAAGCAAAGGATGGTACAGTATATCATGTTCTGACATGCATCCCCCATCCTTTAAGGTTTTCCATCTCCACTACTGGCTGAGGCACCAGACTGCCAGTTTTTATGCCTAACAGTGAAATGGCACCACATGCCCTAAAGCAAAAGGTTCTATTAATGAACAATATGCATTATGTGGTACCTGCAGCACACAAAACACCATTTTGCTCAGTTGAAAAAGTTACTTTGTATTACTTTTTTTGATGGAGGATGGATGTGAAAATAAATAAGCCCCACCAACTTCTTTCAGATATAAATTTTCTTGTACTTCACAGTAATAAAAATGTAACTGCATTTTTGAATGCATCTGGCAAACATGGATAGAGTGATAGTAAAACTGACATGCTGAAGTAGCAGTGATATGCTAAATTTGACATCTTACTCTCCCTAATGCGTCAGGACACTGGAACCAATCATTCATGAAGTCTCTTTTGAGATTTCTGGAGATCAGGTTGAAGTGAATGTCCATGGTTGCTGTTTTATATCTATTGAAACATAAAGCCAAAAAAACAAGTGTGCAAATACAAAGAATCTACTAAGCAAATTGTGCTGCACAACAAAAGCTAAAAATAATTTTAAATATTATTCATACAATCCTACTTCCAAACAATCAGAACATGCACAAAACATTCATCTTTTCAGATGCTTTTTCACGTAGCCTAATATAATCTTCAGATATCTGTCATGAAACAATTAGCTGATATAACTCCTTGTATTTTGCATTTCATCTTAGTTCTTACTGCTGGAAATAGCCAGAGAGGGACGGACAGAAGGGCTGATAAACAGCATCTACTCTCACAAATAAAAGAGGTTCACTCTTCAGTCCCAGTACCTGATCACCTTGCTACATTATATTAATTTACTCCAGGACTTTATTTTGAAGTGAACCAAATACTTCCCTCCAAGACAAAACTGGAGCATAGTTCAGAGACTATTTCACTCCAGAGACTGGTTGCTTCAGGCAGAAGGAGCAGGACTGTGCCCAGCTGGGATCCTACAGTCATTCAGTCATTTCCCAATAGGCTTTGAAACGCCATGTACTTTTATGCCACCTCCAAGGGCAGGCAACATACACTTTGGTGTTCAAACTACAGGAACATGCCTCTGGCACACTGTGACACTCCTTGGAGTATTTCAGGAACTCTAGAAAAACTACCTCCAACACTCTTCTTTCCATCTTCTCTCAAAAAAAAAAAAAAAAAAAAAAAAAAAGACATTTTGGAGCAAGCAGGGCATAAAGAAAACTGGTGTGGAAGGAGCTGCAGCTATTCATACAGTGTCAGATAGCATTCAGTCCCAACACCTTCTCTCATCTTCTCAAATACAGTACTATGCAGTGTAAGTGTGTACGTATATTCCTGGACCCAGCAAGGGGATGCAGATTGTGTGCATTGTGCTTATAGAGTTCTCAGCACAACAGAGGCTCAGTTTTCACAGTCTTTGCTGAAAGCTGTCTTCTTTAACCCATTCTTCAAGTCCCACAATAGCAGCAATAGACCAACTGCACAGGAGATGCCTATTCTTCTCTATACCACAGGTAAATGGCTTCTTCTCACCACGTTCCATACCCATGGCACACTGGTAAAAGCTGTGTTTCCACACAGGAGCTTCAGCCCTTTTGCTTTCATAGTGGCTGTTAAGAGGTCTGTATAAGAAGGGAGATTTTTAGGACATTTTCTCTTTTCTGAGAGATGATAATTTTCTTTTTTGCCATCAGTTACCTGATAGTCTTATGGAATGAGAGTTCTTGGAATGGGATGGTTGTGACTACCTCCTAGCATCTCCTACAAGCTCTTGATCCAGATTTAATACAGATTCATAGAAGGTTAAGGGGTTGGAAGGGACCTTAAAGATCATCTAGTCCCAGTCCCCCCTGCCATGGGCAAGGATACCTGCCACTAGAGCAGGCTTCTCAAAGTCCTATCCAACCTGACCTTGAACACTGCTAGAACTGGGGCATCCACAGCGACCCTGGGAAACCTGTTCCAGCATCTTACCACCCTCATATGAAAGAATTGCTTCTTAATATCTAGCCTAAATTTCACCCCTTTCAGTTTGTGCCCATTACTGCTTGCCCTACCACTACAGTTCCTGATGAAGTGTCCCTGTCTGGCTTCCCAGGAGGCCACCTTCAGGTACTGGAAGGTTGCTATGAGTTCTCCACACAACCTTCTCTTCTCCAGGCTGAGCAGCTCCAACTTTCTCAGCCTGTCTTTGTAGAGGAGTTGGTCCAGTCCTTTTACCAACATTGTGGCCTTCCTTTGGACTTGCTCCAATAGTTCCATGTCCTTCTTATGTTGGGAACACCAGAACTGTACAACACAGCACTCCAGGTGGGGTGTCACAAGAGTAGAGGGGGATAATCACCTTCCCTGCCCTGCTGGCCACACTCTTGTTGATGCAGCCCAGGATTCCATTGGCTTTGTGGGCTGTGAGCACACAGTCCTGGCTAATGTTGACTTTTTCATCAACCATCACTCCCCAGTCCATCTCCTCAGGGCTGCTCTCAGTCACTTCTCTGCCCAACCTGTAGATGTGTCTGGGATTGCCACAACCCAGGTGTAGGACCTCATGCTTCACTTTATTCAGTTTCAAGAGGTTTGCATAGGCCCACCTCTTCAAGCTCATCCAGGTTCCTGTGGGTGACATCCCCTCCCTCCAGTGTGTTGGCTGCACCATGCAACTTGGTGTCATCAGCAAACTTGCTGATCAAGTCATCACTTGATCCAACTGTCCATGTCACCAACAAAGATGTTGAACAGTATCAGCCCCAGTATCAACCCCTGAGGGACACCACTTGTCACTGGTCTCCCTGTGGACAATGAGCCATTGACCACAACTCTCTGTGTGTGGCCATCCGTCCAGTTCTTTATCCACTGAGTGGTCCATCTGTCAAATCCACATGTCTCCAATTTAGAGACAAGAATGTCATGCAGGACAGTGTCAAAGGCTTTGCATGTGAAAGACCACATGGATGTCAAAGGTGATATGCAGGGGTAAACAAGGCAAAAAATAATATTTTTTGACATGCAGGGGGAAACAAAGCAAAAAATAATATTTTTTAAACATTAAAAAAATTACCAAAAATATAAATAAAAAATTAAAAATGTTGACTCTGCCTTTATACTCAAATGCATGCAAAGCTGGAGCAAAATTACCCAGAAAAAGAACAGACCAGAAAGATCACATGCCCTTCCAAAGCTGAAACCATTCTGTTCTTTGGAGACACACTGACCTAACTTATATTAAGTACACCAAGGTAATAAGGAATAACCCCAGTGGGATAGTGAGATAAGATCAGTAGCAAGAATTTGGGGGTCTTTTAATTATTATATTTATTATGTGTGTTTTCTGAGCTCTCTCCAAGCTAATGATGCAAATGCTGTCAATCTTTCTGCAGTTCGGTGCAACACAGGGACCATCCCAATTGGAAGGGCCTCATTTAAAATATGCTGGCTAAGACCTTGTAGCCCTTGGTTGCACTGGGAATGCACAGCTTCAAATTAGCTCCAAAAATGCCGTACAAGAAAGCCAGAGTCATCATGTTTACTACTTCGCTTTGCTGAGGCTTTGAGTGACTTTATGCTTGCTGTTGCATTTCAAAGCATACTTTGTGGGTTTAAGTCCTGTTTCCTCAACTGACTCTCAGGGATTTTCCACCCTGTTGGTAAGTTGAGGAATCTGGGAATAAAGGGATATTTATTACCTTGGGAAACACCTAGCTTTACCTCAGGCTTTTACACAAAGAAGCTGAGACCTGAGTTCCTACTGAATATTTCCAAAGACTGCTGACAATTTGTTTCATATTTCTGAATCAACTTTTAAAAGTCAGCCCTTGAAAGTAGTATTTTATTTTCCTCAAAATCTCAGCAAAAATTCATAACAGCAGTAATAACAAAAGAAATACGACATAATTGAGCATGATACTCTTTAAGATGTCTTAATTTCCTGCATCATAAGCAAATTTTTATTAAGTGCAAGTTTGGTTTGGTACATAAAGAAGGTGCTGCCCTTGCTGATCAGGGTTACAGACTGAGGATCAATGGTGATATACTTTACTGTTTGAAATTAAGGTCAGTGGCCAGAATAATCACATTGCCACTTCTTAAGATGTACTTAATGCATCAGCTAAACCTTGGTAATTACCCATCTGAGTGTCTCTCATTTGCCCCAGCTGCAAATAAAATGTATTGTGATGTATTAATTGCATACCACTTGTCACTTGAGCCGATACCTGACTATGCATATGAACTTATGTTTACCCTACCTGAGAATTAAAGTGCATCACCCCAATCCACCAGGTATCTTCTGACTGCATCAGGCCAGGAAGAGGACCTTGAAAGATTCTGTAGCTCAGCTGACGTAGGTTAATTCATCAAGTCATGATAACACCAAGTAGTTTTTGTCTGTACCCTTAGAGTCTATGAAGGCCCTATCAGACTAATTTGTTCCACATGGAATTTTACATGTAGTACTTGAGGTATGTTTCAGCTCAACTTTCTCAAATGAAAATATTTATGTGAGAGGCATTGCTAAGCCAATCCACTCAAATTTCATGGACCAGACTCAAAATAAATTAGAAGATTGCCAGAAAATTCTGAGTTTTCTTACTTGCCTTCTGGATTTGTTTAGGTTTTGGGTTTTTTAATAAATCCCCTTAGAATATTTTGACATTTCTCCCCCAAACCCTACATACTAAAGTCCTGCTCTTTAATGTATGAACACTGAGATGCTTGAATTTTCGTTCAAGAACAGGGGTTTGCAAATAGCTATTCATTATCATGAGGCTTTAGGTAAAGTGTAGAGGCTTTAAATGTAACAAACAAGGCAGCCTTTTAGTATCTTACACTTCACCAAAGTCATATGTGAACGGGCATAAGAAAGAATAGCACTTTAGGGCAACAGCAGAGGAGTGAAATCTGTAACTAAGCATGACATTTTCTTGCCTTGGTCTAAGGGACTAGGAAAGTAAAAGCAAGGCTGATTTTAAAAGGTTAGGATTCTAGCTCACCGAAAACCTGTGAAAAAACTTGGGTGAGCATTATCAATTTTTATTTCCACAGAAATAGATGGCAAATCAGTAATAAAAGACAAAGTGCAGTTAGCCAAAGGATCAAAAACAGTCCCCAAGTCTGGGACAGAGCCTGAATTTACATCCATGGACATTCACAAAAACCAGGTTTAGCATCATGAAGTTTACTTCCGCAGGCAAGAAAAGACACAGGCTCCACCAGCAGGATCTAACTTAGTAGCTCTTTTCAGGCCCTTGGAAATCCTTTCCTGTCAGGAAGGAAGTCTTAAATTACACTTAAAAGACAATTAATGATCATCAACTTCTGAGTGGCCTGAGATAACCCTGTTAAAAAAGGCCACCTATTTAACATTGTTGCTTTAATGGTGTTACTGGTTATATGTCAGCATAATTGATGCTCTGCCACTTTAACTTAATAAGTAGTGTAATTGATGCATTATTACTTTAATTCTTCTTCATTATGAAGGTTATTAAGGTGCACTGTAAGTTAGAGTAATTGGACAATTCAACTGAATGGTTAAGGAGTTTGGAAATAAATAGCTCTAAGATCTAGCACTGATGCTTGCCTTTGAGGTGTGCATCAGATTTATATACATAAAAACGCATTGGTTTTGGCAGGGATGGAGAGGCAGAAAAATATGAAAAAAAGCTGGTGTTTAACTTTTTGGATTCTATTTCATGTAAGTTTGCAATCTATCTCATTTTTATTTTGTAAACCTGCACGAATTTCTAAGCCCTTCAGAGATGCTGCCCTTCTGAAAGAGTGTGCAATAGAGATGTACTTTTCCATTTTCCACAGATAGTTCAGTTCTATAAGAACTAAGCATTGCAGTCATCAATGATCTGCCTCCCTTTGCATGTGAGTAAAGATGACCTTGTCCTATCCATACTCTGACTGACCAAAAGAAGTGCGACCATGTGTGCCGCACCCAAGGCACCTCAGTAATGCAGTCAAAACTAGTTGTCTCTGGACTTGGTCACTGTAACTTCACAACTACCAACACTGCACTATGGTCGCAAATATTTACAGTCCCATGGCCTGTGGGGGAACCACCAGACCTTGATCAGCTACCAAGGTTCCCTCTGCAACATGTGGGAGACCAGATCAGTGGCACGTTGTAAACAACATCCTCAAGAAGGCAGCAATCTCAGGTGGGAGCAAATGAAGTGGGTGCTGCACACTCCTGACTGAGCACCACACATCAGTGCAGCCATAAGGACACCAGTGTGTATTGAAGCCACCAAGTTTCCAAGACTAAATGTAACAACTTTTATGGCAAACCAGAATGAAGCAGCAGCTGTAGTATGAGACAGTGCCAGTAAGGATACCCTTACAGAAAAGTTTATGTTTAATCCCATGTCATTTGGAAAAGGAGATTTTACAGGTTGATTCTTATTTGAAGAGACAACTCTGCCATGGGGGATTTCACTGGCAACATTGAAGAAGTTGAAGAAAGGAAACAATGAAAGAATCTTCTTGATTGAGGGATGAAATGCTTTCGAATTAATCATATTCCGTTGCTAACGTTGAACTGGAAGGACTTTCCTGGGTTCTGTTGAAAGAAAAGCAGGGAGAGTGTGTCTTTTCACTGCCCTCTGATTTTTTCATGCCCCACTAGTCTTCCTAGACTTCAAGAAAGAACACAGAAGACAGCTTATGAAGCTAAAGGGTGCTGGTCATTGTACTGAGAGAAGGCTGCCTCTCAAGATGACCACACCTTCACACAAAATGGCTTGGAAAAAACAAATAATGGGGTTTGATCCTGCAAGTAAGTTGACAATACTAAATTATCTATCTCCATCTATTGCTCAGTGGCAAGAGAATGAAGAGACACAACCATAATGCAGTGAGACTGGATGGGATAAATTATTCTGTATTATAATGCTACTGAAGTCACTGATTAGTCAGGAATTATGCCAAACAAATTACTATTTTGCATTGTTCATTCTAAAATAATTGGCATGTTAAATTACATGTGCAGAGAAAATATTGCAGGTAATGTTCACATCATAAATGTGCATCTTGGTGACCAAACTGCCATAAATGTTGTTTTTACACGTCTGGATTCACACCTTTGCAAACAGCCAGGCCATGCAACAATCTTAGAATCACCATATACTAAATAATAAGGTATATATTGTACTTTGTTTCTGTACAGCACTTCTGTATATTGCAAAAACAGACCAATAGAACCCCCAGTCTACTGGTGAAGCAATAAGTCATAGGAAGGTACAACATGATGTAGCCAGCAGACCAACACAAGTGCAATAGATACTTCATGGGCTATGTTTAGTATAAAAGTCTTCCCTTGAAGCTTGCACATCGTTGCTACAAAAGGTTCCATTATTCTTTTATGTGCTTTTTACATACAATTGCTAATCACTTTCAGACTATAAATACAACCTTTCATCTGCATAGTTTACAGGAACAAATCTACCTCTTTAAAATAAACTCTTTGCAAAGTCTTTCATCAACACGCACTTCATCTTTTGCAATTGTGGATTTGCATTACCATACAGTAGCAAATGTATTTTACCACCAATTGACACCAGTTCTTTAGATTTTATCCATCATACCTATTTTCCTGACAGCTGAAACTGGTGAGAGGGTGGAAATATGGAAAGCATTCTCAGAAAATAATTCCCAAAAATCCCTTGGTGCAAGTGGGGACGTTGAGGTGCACCCCAATTCAGTAACAAAAAACTTGAGTCATGTCCTTGTATCACAGGTTTCTGAGCTTGCTAGAATAACATTTAGACTAATTGATAAACGGCAGAGACAACTAGTTTTCTGTGGCAATGGCTTAGTTGCATAGACAAATTTATTTGGACTGCCTGAAACAGCACAACTCAATCTATGCTAGATAGCCAAGCAGATCGCAACAGCTTTCAATTCCCCAGCATTCATGGCTGAATTAGAAACCTGCTACAACAGAGAAGTACCTTTTTAGGATTTCTTGGCTTAATATTCAGCTTGCGTGGTCTGAGTCTTTGCAGCCATCATAGCTGGGGCTACAAAGGAACATTCTTCTTGCCAGGGTGAACAGACCCCCTTTTCCATCCTGGTTCTCTTGCCAAGATTGTCTCAGCATATCTCATTTTGTGACAATATCTGTGCAATGGACATTGGTGACAGATTGGTTTTTTCTGATGATTACTCTGTGTAAGACTGAAATACTTCAGGAAAACTGTGTTTTCTAGCTTAACAGGGTTAAGGTTATAACATAAATAACAAGTTATTTGTAGAACTATCATCAAATGGTCTTCAGATGATCAAACAGACCTGAAAGTATGTGTGACTTTCTGAATATTTTGGCACTTAGTTTCTGCAAAATCGGAAAGTAAGTGTTGGCCACATCCTGTCAACCTGCTAAGGAATTCATAGAGGTTGCAATGCATCTTCTAGCAATGCAATGAGCAATCACAGGTTATAATCATACTAATGGAAGACTGCATAAAAACAAGAATATGATAACGCTGTGAGAGTCTAAGTCAGCCCAAAAGCTTAGTCATTCTGTTCTAGTCAAACTCATTCCAAGGGCTTTTGAAAACAAGGAGATGACTCTACTTTTTGTCCCCCCAAGCCAAAGCATACAAGTGGCTATGTATTTAATTTCATTCTAGAATTAACATCTTCCACTAAGCATTTTGGGAATAATCCTACCCTAAAAACTAGCACAGCAGCAATAAGAACTGGTGGTTGACTTCAGCTTTTTATAGTCCCATTGCTCTGCTTACTGTGTCAGCTTGCAGCTTCTATATGCCACAGGAATACTCAGCAAGGAAAAAAAAATCAACTCTCCACGAACAGTGATTTACTATGTGCATATATTATAGGATTTGAATCACTGGATTTACACCACAGGAAAATATTAACCCTAGATTTGCTTAAAGCTGGGTTAGGAAGCTGCCCACTTGCAAAGAGAAGTAAGCAGCTGGAGGTATCCTTTTCAGTAATAACCCCTCAACTTGTTTGGATGTTTCAAGAATGATTTTTTAAAATATTGTTTCTATAATTACTCTGCAGGTAGTTATACAAGGAAAGAGAAAGACAGAGGTATAAAAGTAGTATTAGTACAGACTAATATATCATAACTGTTAGAGGGGGAAAAAAAGAGGATCAGATAGTGGTCAAGAGAATATGTAACAAGGCAGTAAAAATATTTCCATCTGTGAAATTATAGAGCTACAGGAGCTGTAACTTTTTGTCAGTTGGGTAACATTTTCGCCCAAAATTTCTATGGCAAGTTTCAGATTTTCCCTGAAAATTATTTCTGTAAGTTAAGCATAGTTTTGATTTGCAGTTAATTTGCCTTGAATTTGTCTCACTTCATGCCACAGAGAGGCTTTGGGGTACAGGGGAGTCTAAACACAGAGCCAAGTCCTCTGCAAGGACTGGGCCAATGTAGGGGGGAGTGGGGAGCACTGGGAGAAGCATTCTCAGAAACACACTCTGCCTTACTTTTATGGGGTTTTAATTTTCTGTGGGACAGGATTTGAAACCATTCTTGTCTTCCAGCATGCACATATTAGCATAACCCTGTGTTTCAAGACAAAATGCTCCAAAAAGGACTTCATGTCATTTCTGCTGAAGGGTAAAGGACCAGCAAAACCTTCCAGCATGAGTCAAGACTGGTTTTATAAATGCAGATAACAAAGGAGTGAATCCCCTCTGACAAGTGCGTGAGGTGTTTGTGCTAGACAAATTAGAGGTACAAAGCTGTGTGTTTAATTCTGACTGAAAGCAATTGAGAGGTACAAATTGTACCAGAGGAACTTTCTAAATTGAAGGGAACATAGAAAAGAGACTCCAAAAAAAACACAACACTAAAATGACCTCCACACAATGACAGCTGAGAGATGATAAAAACTTAGCAATGTGGAAGGGAGGGGAAGGAACAAGGCAGGCAGGACAGGCAGGGAAGTACTCTGGAAGTTTTTAATGTATTACTTGTTTTTGAGAATGTAAAAGCCCTGCTGCCATGCCTCCTTGGATTATTTCCAGTGTTACAGATGAACCCATAGCTTAGTGAATACAAAAGCCAGGACCTTTTTCTTTGGTCCCCCCTCTTCTTTTTAGCACAAAGGAAGACAGCAATCATGTCAGGAAAGATTTGGTGGCTTTAATTGAGCTGCGGTTGTATCCTTTTCTGTGTTTTCTATCATGTCAATTTTCCAAGAGGCCATCAAGTTTTTGTCAGCTGAAGCAACCCAAGTATACAGGGGTGACATTTAGAATAGCTCCAGGATTTGCTTTCCTGCTGGCAGCACTATCAAGAAGGGCTTTAAGCATGCTTAAGTTGACTTTAAATAAAGATGTCAGTTTTGAAATCAGGCTGTCTTTGGCATTCTTGTCAATAAAGCTGAATTTGACTTAAGCCCTATACACCTTCATGCATTAAACAGCCAGTATTTGAAAATATGTTCCTCTAATATATATCACAATCTTTTGTCCTTTACTCAGGATTTGGGACTTTTACAGTTGGATAGGATGAAACTTTTTTCCCTCTCCCCTTTAATAGGAAAGCACAAATGCTTGCCCTAGCAGTGGTAGGACAAGAGGCAATAGCTTTATGATGAAAGAGGTTAGCTTTAAATTGAGTATTACGAACAAATTATTTACAGTGAGGGTGGTGAGACCCTGGAATAGGTTGCCCAGAGAAACTGTGGATGCCCCATCCCTGGAAGTGTTCAAGGCCAGGCTGGATACAGCTCTGAGCAATCTGGTCTAGTGGAAGATGTCCCAGTCTGTGGCAGGAGGGTTGGAACTAGAGGATCTTTAAGGTCCGTTCTAACCCAAACCATTCTATATTTCTATGAAACATTTTTCAAGCCTGGGTTGGTGGGGTGGGGGAGCAGAATGTGTTGCAGAAGAACAGGATCATAACAAGAAGTGAAGATATGTAAGTCTTTGCATAAGTGTGTTTATGCATCTTTGTGTCTATTCTGTTGTCAGAGCTGAATGCAAAAGGGCTTCCCATCACCAAACACCCCCGACCACTTTATGCATTTACTGTGAGATGCTCACAATGAGTAAGGGTCAAAAGAAAAAAGAGTCAAGGAGCTCTGTGTAGCAAGTAGCTGCTAGATGGACAGACAAGGAAAGGTATGGGATTATGCCTGGATTGCAAAATGTCTCCAACAGGAAGAGCCTCTATGGGAAAGCTATTCTAGAACCATCAGTACTCAATACATTGGTACTGCAACAACTTTTGCAGTTAATTGCATTGTGCAGACAAGTTGCAAGAAATTAGGAATCCTTGTGAACAGACCTAGAATATTGTTCCCATTCCGGATTGAAAACAATGAACTAAGAATATTTGCTTTTCTGTACAGTCATCTCACTCCAGAATACTCAGGAGTATTTCAGAATATAAAGACGCAAAGGCATGGACATGCATCCTGAAAAAAAACTTTCTTAGAAGGCAAAGAACATTCCAAAAAGTGGTAAGAGATGAATTATATAGAGCTAAAATCTGACTAAGGACAAGATTTAGTCAAAACCATAAAAACTGATTTTTTTTTCCAATCCTGTAAGGCAGAAAAGCACTAATCTTTTACTAGCATAAAGCAGGATATGACTAAGAGGAATCTGTAGTCAAATGGAAGTGGACAGGTTTATAATATACAGGGTAAAACTCTTAAATAGTAAACTTAGCACAGTTTTCACAAAAAAAACTCATCACAGTTTCATGGAAACATTAGATGACTTCTTCAGTCACTTTAGTGAATTCCCATTAATGTAAGTTTTCTCATCACAACTGTTTATGGCAGCTTCCTCTAAAATGACCTCTGAGTATTCTGCAGGAGTTCTTATCTAACTATTATAACAAATCAGCCCTGAAATAAGTAATGAGATCCAAAGTGCCATTATTATTAGGAAAATACATTTGAAAGAAATGTTATCTTTCCAATATCCTAAGAAGACAAAAGCATACTAAAGCAATGAAAAGAAAGATTAAGCCATCAACTAACACCATGCAGCTCAAGTCAGCACATCAGCCTGAACTGGGCCCTCCCATACACTCATGTGTATAATAAGCAGAGGATTAAAATATCCAGTTCTGGTGGTTGCTGAAGTGGGCAGTATCTGAAGACAGTAGGACCACAAAAAAAGAAAAAAAGGGTTTATTGAACCACTGTCAAAATTGGTGTTGGGAGACAGGCATAATCAGAGTAATGTGGTGCTCTGTGTACAGAAGTAGTCTTGGGATGGGAATTTGTACCCAAGCCAGAATCAAATGGGAGGACTTGTTTTCTCATCACCTTACTTTATGGATTCTTGTCATTTACTTATAAACTTCATGTAATGATGTTCAGGGGAGATGGGAACTGGGGTGAAATGGTGAAGGGTTGAATCTCTGGGGAGGCAGGAAGGCAGATTCTGCAAGAAATGTTTTTACTTGCCAACAGGTCACATCAGTTGCTGCACAGGAAACCTTCCTTCATAACAGAATATGATAGTAGAGTAGCTTGCACCAGGGAAGAGTTTGTGTTCTCCTTGCATCTATCACTCACATGGCATATAGCACCACCCACAAAGATTTTTTTTTTTGTGCTGTAAGAAAGGTGAAACTTCACTGAAGCAGCCCTACTTTCCACATTTAAAGCCAAATAGCCATTATTTTACTGAAATGAGGGGTTTTTTGGTGGTCAGATAGCAAGTACACAAATCTGAAAGTTGTCTCTAGCAGCGTGAGGCGAAACAGCACAAAGTCTTCACAGAATGAGAGACAATTAAAGTTGGAAGAAGCATGCATGAAGCAGGCATTCACATTTCAAGATCATAACACAATTGGCAGGCAAAGACCTCAAGAGGTTGCCAAGCACACACAAGAATGGAATATAAACTATCAATTATATTAAAACAAACAGAAGCTCATTTACCTTGTACCTAGAATTTTCCAGAGAAGGGGACTGCTGTACTCAGCCACCTTTGCTACCCTTGCATTAGAGAAGGTCAGACTTAGAAGGAACTTAAATCTCCCATTGTACAATCAAAACGTATTCCATTTTTTTTTATCCCCCATACATAAATCCTTTTCCTTAAATCTTTAAAGTTCATTTCAGTTGTGAGGCAGGCCTCTGGCCACCTTCCTAATAGAAACCATCTCTCCTCGTCTCAGGATGAACTGACATCCCACGTTATATTATCAAAAGGGCAAGAGTGTGCCTTTTTTTGTTAATTGCAAGACATCGTGTGAGCTTGTGACTCTTTTCTAAGTAATAATAATGTATTCTCTTGCCATTCTCTTTAGCCATTTAACTTTTTACAGACTTTCAAAGTGTCTGGTGTCCTTCTGAGCCATATCATGTACAGCAGGGTGAAAACTTCCTGCTGGACTATAAAGCTGTGTATTTTTCCATTATAAAATACTGATCCTGCAAACGCCTCCACATTCTACCACACCACTGGGAAAAGTATATATATTGTTAATGTGTTTCATTTAGACCATGTAAGCAGCACTTTTGTAATCTCTTGCATATATATGAATCCTCTTTAAGTGCATTAGCTTGATTTACAATAAGCAATAACATAATAGGGATATGAGATTCTGAAGTTAAATTTTCTTAATAAAGTATTAACTGATCATAGATGGGGAAAAGTGAAGCACAAGCTACCTCATCTGAAATGACAATGCAAGTGCTAGAGAAATGTGTAATTCTCCAGACTCCTGTACTCACATCTCCCCTCTGTGGCACCTGCCCTTTTAAATTAAGAAAATGAATCTTTTTAAAATATTTTAATTAAGGATTCCTAGCATGTGCTTTCATGAGATAAGAGAAGAAGGCTGGACTTTAAATTTAAAATATACTTTAAAAATAGCTGAAGTGCTCTCACAGTTTTGAAAAAAAAACCATATTTAAAAGCATCCATTTCATTAGTTGAGACCCATTTTGAATGGTAATCAAATACAGCACCACTACTTGTTTCTTAAGGATGTTTATATAACCAATCAAAATGGAAAAAGCTCCAAGATCAAGCTGCCATTTAATCTCATGATTGTACAGATGGGACAGAAATATCAATATTCTCCCACATAAAGATACAATTAGGAAAAAGCATGTTATAGAAGACAATTCTGTATGGCTAGGTAAACATAAATTATATTAGTTCTCAAAAGCAGTTAAAAAATCCCAGGAACAAAGACAAAAGCAAAGCACTGCAGTCCTATTAGTCTCAGCTCTTCACTAGGGCATAATCATATTTGCTGGTTCCCCCTTCCTGAGGGGTTTGCAAGGCTGACCCATGCAGAAGGATGCAAAGTGTGCCTCTCCACACCTGGAGGTGCATGATCTCCCTGGCACACTGGGCAGACAGCAAGCAGCATTCCTGCTAACTTAGTTCCTGAAGGGGCCAACTGCACATCATATAGTGTGAATAAACCTCTTTTTACTCCCCTAAAAATGCCTGGCTAATATATCATGTTTTGGAAGATGCCACTGCCCCAGGAGAGAGCTATTTTGAAACTGGACTGTGGAAGGACCTGTTGGGGCTCAGGTCAGAGAAAGCTAGAAAGAAATTAAGGAAGGCTTTTGTTGCAATCAGTGGCAGAGTACAGTCTGCTAGAGAGGCATTCAGCCTAATGAATGAAGTATGAGGACTGATCATTTATCTCAATAATACTTGGGGGGGGGGGGGGGGAACAAACAAAAAAAGGAAAAGAAAACCAAACCCAAATACAAGCATTTTCATTATGCAAAAATAGAACTTCATTTGGACAAAGATCATGTAGAATATCAGACTATTTCTGACCTGTATCTATACCACAAAGCACCAAACAGTAAAATATCTCTGGAATCTTTCCCAAGAATCAGGCAAAAGTCCCTGCTCAGGAACAGCTCAGCTATCAATACCAAAAGGCATGCAACACATAGTTGCTACAAGAAACAGAAAATCTGCCAAATGCCACCTGCCTGTAAGATGTGCCATGACTGGAGCAGAAGCATGGAGTTCAATGCAATTATAATGGTACAAAGCAACACAAGCCACCAGGAGCTGGGGAAGGAGCAGATAATCAGTGCTGGCCACACTACATCAGGTGCTGTGGTCTAAAATGGATGGTGAATAAAAGCTGCTCTTGTTTTCTGCAAGATTAGATTCTGTAAATTTCAAAGTGATGCTAATGAGGATCTAGTTTATGCAAATAACAAAACCAAATTCTTAGTTCAAATTCCAAGCCAGAATCCTTGTTGAAGATGGAATTGCCACAGAGGTTTTGGGCTGTGGTCTGCCCGCAAACAACAATGTGAAAGTTGATTTAAAGCTAAGCACCTTAGTTGTATCCAAAGCTGTTCCTATCAGGAATACAAAGGCTAGAAACACCTTGCTCCTTATGCAGCCTGGTCTGGAAATGAACTTTCTAAATTCTCATGCTAATGAGCATTAAAGGTGGGATACAGTTATCTGTATTCACAGATTTGCAGCAGCAAGTTTCTACCGATGTATGAAATGAGAAATTCTCATCTCATGCACAGGGAGAATTGTACAGATATTGCTACTCAGTCAGTGGTGTGCCACACTCAGGCTTGCTTCACATGTTCAGCTCACAGAAACATAGAGACACACAAATACATTATGCCTAGAAGTCTCTGAACACACACACACACACACAAGTATCCTTAGAAGACTTTAAAAATATATACAAATTTTCAACCAAGGCTTATATTCTTTCACATCCAAGTGACCCTGTCAAACCATGTTCTTTCTGCTCCTTTAGCATACCCATACTGCCTTTAAAAGCTCAAGAAATATGCTGGTTCAGGATAGACTTTGAGAAAAGAACAATTATAAAGCGGTAAGTTACATAAAAAAGAAAATTGGTGTTAGAATGAAGCAACTTCCTGTTGGAAAGAAATTATTATCACTTAATATTACTACAATCTCTTCCAGACCCACATGCTCATTATTAGTGAGAAAACATGGGCAGATTGAATTCTGATGCTAGCCCTCGGTGTCTGGCTGCAGCACTGGAGTCCAACAACCACACACTGTGAGGGCACAGCAAACCTTCCTCCACAGGCTGGCTCCAAGCAGACAGGAAGCTGCTTGGGAGCTACTATCTAATTCCCAGCTGAGATTTTCATACAGTTTTAATTACTTTTCATGAAATCTTGAAACGGAGAGGGCTGCTTTTTGTGGACATTAGAAGACCTCTTGGATAAATGGTTCACCCCCAAATCCTTGTACCTTGCTCATATGTGCCCTACAAACAGGTATGTTGGCTCAACTACCTTTGAGGATCGGATTCTCAATTTTCAGTTAATTATAATCCTTCACATCACTACAAAGTGGCTGAAAAGAGAAATTAGAATAACTGTTTCCCTTGGTTTGCATTTTTTACTAATAGCAGTTAGCCCACACCTGACACTACTATTTTTACTCAGGCTGTCTGGTCTTAATTTTTCTTGCTTCTGTGCCTTTGTCGTGTACGAGAACGACATTTGTTGTTCTAGTTTCCTCTCTAATGCCGAGATTTTTCTTCCTTCCTATATTTCCACACTGAACTGGGTGATGTTTTTCAGCTCTGTATTTTCACCACCTAAAGCACAGATTTAGTAACATTCCTAGAACCTTTAAATTCAATTTGTCTCCTTGAACTCCTTAAAAACTAATGACAGTGATTTCAAAAGTCAAAACATTTCATTTTGACATTTTCAAACCTCCTTGATACAGGTACTGCTCATTTCGGCATGCCCTTCCATTTTGAACACACTAAAACCCCTTTTTCAAAGTTCCCATCCAAATTCAAATGATTAAGATTTGTAGCATAGAGATCTTTAATAAAGCTGTATAGTTTCTAACACTTTAAAATAGCAGTTAACAGTTACTAAACCCTCCTTCTCATGCTTTATATAAAATTCTCAAAAATTTTTAAATTTTGTTTAATGTTCTTTTCAAGGGAAAAGATTTAGCAAGGACATCTTGTCTGGGACACATACACTGAAGGACATCATAAGATATCATTGCAGTCAAAGCAGAAGGCCCAGAAACCTTGGAGAATCTCCAAAGAAGGAATGTGATGTGAGGGTGATGATGGTGAGGAAGTAGGGGGGTCTTGAGACCTCCTACTCAATTCTGGGGAGGTGTGCCAAGGGGCAGACCTGAGGGAGGTTCTGGGGGCAGAAAATTCTTGGGTTAGATGTATCCATTAGATATGATATGTTAAAATTTGTAAGAATCTTATACTGTGTCTGCACTTATGTATATTGCACCTAAAAGTGCTTTTAATTAAAGGAACTGCTATTTTATCTATACTAATATTGTCTGGAAAGTTCTTTCTTCCATTTTAGGCATCAAAATGTTCCATCCGTCTCATACACACACACAAGTACACACACTTTTTCACTCCCAGTGAACTGAAAAATTAATTTCTTTACCCCCTAGTCCTGCACAGGACTTGGCACTGTCCCACTAACAAAAGAGGGGACTAAGGAAAGGGGACAGGTGGAAGCAGGCAGGGTGACTGCAGCTGGAGCAGAGGTATCTGAGCCAGCAGAGATCTGGATCAGCATAGCTCCACAGTTCTCTGCTGAGCTACCAAGCCCTGGGTTTGAGCAAGGCTTATCAGCACAGACCATGGCACAGCTGTGGCTATGCCATTTCCTATCACCAGATGTCAAGTCTCTGTGCTGAGTTTTAAATGATTAGCAAGTCCTTGCTGGAAAGCCCAGCATATTAGGGCAAAAGTTCCAAGCATGATGCAGAGGTCAGGTGGTTCTGATCAAGTGAGTGTTGGCTGAGCTTTGCTCGCCCAGCAGGGCTTGCCACTCTGCATGTACCACTGTTATCTGCCTCAAGCTCTTTCATAGAGATTCCTTTTTCAGGTGGAAATCCCAGAAGGCCAGACATTGATGCTTTGAATTATACAACTAGCCTCTGCTTTGCACAGTGAGGGGTCAGTTCCCTGCCAGCAAACTCATTTGTAACGCTGCACTTGTAAACTCCCGATAAAAGGCTGTGATGGAACCACGCTTCGCTGGGTAGTGGCAATAAAACTGCATGGCCTCCTTTGCATTATAAAAAGCTTCCAAAAACCTACCACTTCAGATTGAAGCTTCAGTGTGTCGACAGATATATACCCATGAAGTTTCAGTGTGTCAATGCATATAAACCCACATGGGAGATTTACTATAAAACCTGTACTACTTTTAGGTGTTATCAGCCTAAAGGAAAACACCTTTAAAAGTCAATCTACAGGGGAATCTCAGTGATAGGATGAAATGTTAAATTCATGTTTCTTTACATGTTTTTCATGGGATTTTAGTGCATTGATTCTGACCATGGGGATAAAGAATATCCAAAGAACAGTAAGACGGGAAAGAAAAAAAGTTATCTTATTCCAGGGGCTTGCCTTAAATACATGACAGAAGTTATCACAAATAATTAGGCTGATATTTGCTTCGAGTTACAATTGCCTTTTTAAAATCTCTAGTCTTGTTGTAGACTGTTTAATGGGGTGACATATACCATAAAACTGCCTCTGGGACATGTGAGATTGTTTACATTCAGGTGCCAATGCCACCCTGGAAGCAATCGAATGGTAGATAAAGACTGATTTTCTAAAGAAAAGAGAAAAAGAAAAAAAAAAAGAAAATACAAAACCCCAAAACTGAATCAATAAAATAATGCTGACAAAATTTAAAGTGAATCAGGGAGAGGGTGAAAAATCAATGAGTAAGTGATTTTGGAGCACTTCTCTTGAAGTTAGCGGGCACTGACGACATTGAGAGTCCATGCTGAGTGCAAGGAAGACCCTTGAGATATCCTTTGAGACTGGACACACAGATCTGTAAGCACCATCTTGGGTACCACTGGAGGAGGGCTCCCATTCATGCAGCCTCAGCAGAAATGCCCAGAGTTTCTCAGTCAGCTCATGGTGAGTGGTTGCCAGCAGGGCCAGCCCACACCCAAGGGTGTGTATATTGGTTCAACTTGCACTGAGTGATCATGAAGGCAGATCTTGGCTTAAGCTGTTACTTCCTATTTCTTCTAAAAAATATATTTGGTAATTATATAGATAGAAAAATATACCCTTTCCTTCTAGACACTGTCGTCATTTCCCCACCAGACAGTCTGACTGTCTCTCCTGGGCAGTCAAGTAATTTTCAGGCAGATCATTGTCCCCTGAGTGCAGGAAATTGGTAGAACTGTACACAAAGAAAAAAAAAAGAAAAAAGCTAGGCAACACAGCCAGAAGACATTTATAATGCATGTATTTTGCTTCAAGAAATGTGTTTTATGGAAGAGAGGGGATAAGAGACAGGCCCTAGAGACAACATCTCCCTATTCTTTATTCGTAAACACATGCCCTTAAAGAGATGCTGAGAAATCTCAGGGTTTGACTACATGGAATCCTGCACTGCATGATCAGACCAAGTGTTTATCTTGTCCTCAAAGCAATATCCCAGTGGGAAGAATCCTGCTCCAGACTAACAGAAGGGTTTCCTCATGTTTCCAAAACTTCATTAGGACCATTGGCACTCACAAATGCTGTCTGCAGGGTAATCAGGGATGCACAAGCCATGTTACCACATATGCACAAAGAGAAAGCAGCTCAGGAATACACAGTCAGGGCTCTCCTTTGGCTACCCAGTTCCTACTGCAAGCCCAGGGCAGCTCCTCTGTCTTAGGCCCTGCACACCTGTGAGTGCAATCCACACCATCATTATGGCATGGGGGTACCCATCTGTCTCACCCAGGATGGCAGTGCAAACTCCATCACACAACTTGCTTTCCCATTCAGCTCCATGTGGCACATGAAGGTCTAGTCTGTGTCAGTGCACTGAGATACATAAAACATTTACGTACACCAGCTGCCTCAAGATCTGCTAAAGATCATTCTTTTAGGGGTGTTCCCGTGTGTCTGAATTTACACTTTGTACATTTTTAAAAGATCGAGATTGGTTTGGAAGATCCCAGTAGGAGAGCCGAGTATTTACACCGAGCATACCGCTACACAGTAATGACTGTGTATACAAAAAAAAAGTCCTAAAAGGCCTGTTTCCTGGGTGTGAACTTGCATCTTGCAGAATGAAACTCAAGCATGGTTCTCATTTAATCTAGGAAAACTTCATAGTAGATGATCCATGCATCTCCAGAGACAGTATCACCATAGCATAAACACTGCTTATTGTGCTGCCTGCATCCCAAATGTCCCTTTGTAGAACCTGCTTTGTGAGTCTGTTTGGGCCATAAGAGTGTCCCAATGGGTACCTGCCTCAGGGTGAATTTTGGAAAATTCCCAACAAAATCAGACAACAGTTTTGTTGAACATGAAAAAAAAAACAACAAACAAATCAACAATCAAAAAACCCACACAAAAACAAAGAACCAAAACAAACAAAACCCAGTCAACAAAACCCACAAATTCCTTCATGGTGACACATTCATAAGTTTTGCTCTCTAACTTTTTAAACCACTTTTAAGAAGGAGCTTGGTTTGGTTTTGGAAGGGTATTGAATTTTCCTGATTCCAGGAAAATATGCCAAAGTCAATTTCCAAACTGAGAAAAGTCCTGTTTTACACATGACCACTAAAGGCTTATTTGAGTTTGGCAGCTGAATGGTTTGCAGATTCCATCTGGACGGAGCATCCCCAGCCCAGAGCTGCAAAGGTTGAGCAAAGCTTCTGCCGAAATCTCTCTCACCAGCTGCTCAGGGTCACTTGTGACACTGGCAAAGCTCCTGTAGGCGTTCAATACGCAGCATTTTGACTAAAAAGGGAAGGTATTTTATCTAAAAAATTGGCAGTGTGACACATCACTCATTGTCATGCTTCCAACAGTGACTTTAAAGCTGTGTAGAAAAAACAAGTTTTTTAGCCCTAGCTTGTAGGGCTATTTATTAACACACCACAAGGCCTAGTAAGGATAGTAAAAATAGGGATCTACACCCTAGATTTAGACATGGAAATGAAGAGAGTTAAAGGAAATATGGCAGAACATTAACCTATGACATCAATTTAATATAGATAAAAACCTGCTTTAAAGGGTTCCTTTAATTGGACCAAATAACTAATGTATCCCAATGAAGGATGAAAATCTTCTGAGTTGGACATGGATTACAAATACCTGGGGTCCCACACAGTCAAGGATGGGAAGGAGACAGGGCTAGAACACGGCTCATCTCACTTTGAGGCAGGTATGTGAAGCAGAAAAAAATAAGTGTCTGTTTCCATGGACTCTGCAGAAAAGATGGAGCTTGTAATATACACATCTTAATCTAAGAAGAATTTCACCAAAACAGCCAAAAGAAAAGGGAAATATTAACAGAAATTTTTAAAATGTCTGAGGCAGGAACATTCATGCACCTTCAATCAAAAGGACAACCTTGCAGCACATTTCTCAAGCAATCAAGATTTTCCCACTTCTGCCCTCTACCCTTTAGCCTTCTCAACTCAAGTGCCCATGGAAACCTCTCCATCTGTGCTCTTCAGGGAAGACAGTTGTGTTGACTTTTTAATTCTTTTTTCTTCTGTGGGTACCTAAGCACCTAGCTGAAAGAGGTTGCTCAGAGCCCTATAAACACCTAGTTCCCACAGGGTATTCTTGGAAGCTCAGCAAGGTATTAGCATAACTATTCCTCATACTGCTAATTTGATATTTTTCCTCTTTCCAATTCTTTAATTCCCTTCAAAAGCATCTGCAGCTTTACAACTTAAAGTGTAATCAATCAAATTATTATCTTAAAACTTTTAAGTTACTTTTTTGTTATGTTCACGTACATGTCTGGCTTTCATCATGATTCACCATGATTCCGTGCCTGACCTTTAGCAGGATTCAGCTGGTTGATTAACAAATGGATCATTGAGCTGCCTGGCAGGGAGCGCTCCAGCCCTCAGGTTTGGTGAATGATGAATTTTGGTCATGACGGAATAGAGGGGCTACAAAAAGGACCACTACATCCCACCACCCACTCTAAGCATGTCCTCCAACCAGCAGCGCTGCAGGGAACACAAGTCTGCCTTAGAGTAAATCCCGCCTCCATCCCTCAGGAGAAGGGCTCCTCATATAGAAGGTCAGGTTTCAGTTTGACTAATGACTTAAATTTGGGGTGGGATACATTCTACATTGTTTAGAGGCTAATTATATAGGCTTCCCCTAAAACTAAATTCTGGGAGAGATTCACAGCCTGTGTCAGGATCACTCAAACTTCTCTCTCTAGGAGTCTAGGTGACTGTCTTAATACAAGCAAATAAAACTTGAATGAAATGAATGTCAGACTTCAGAAGTCATGATAATAATTTTCACTTGATGTTCATAGGGATGATGCAGATTCCAGCCTGTTGACAGCCTCCTTTGCATCTTTTACCATTCAAATTTTCTATGACTTTTATGTCTGGTGTGTCCTGAAATTTTATATTCCTCAGGGAGAAGCACTATGTAGGTACCAAATTCTAAGGAAATTATCTCAGAAATTTGTTTTCCAACTCAGCATTTTCCAGGCTCCCTAAAGCCACCACCACCACTCTCTCATGTAAGGGTTGGGTCTGTTGGCACACCATAAATCTAAATTAAACTTCTGTTAGTTCCTGAAAAACCCTGGGGAAATTCTCATCTTAGAAAACCTTTAGCAATTCAGCTAAGAGTAGCATAAAGATTTCTTTCTTTAAAAAAAAGGTGTCAGTGTGAGCACTGAACACTCTGCTTATCTTAGTTTTTAAGAGAAAATGTACTGGAATATACTGTCAATACAACTCCTAAAAATGCCTGACACATCTCAAAATGTGTGAACTGGTCACTGAATTTTTTCTTTTTAATAGTCTTTCCTTATATACATAAATATTCTTATTCTAGGAGAATGTTCCATAATTTGTCACACATATTTTCAAGATTTTTTTAGAGTTTTCAATAAGGATGTATTAAAAAAATATTATCTACACAAGATTTCTTACTGAAGCCAGATAAATATTTCAGAGACTTCCTAGATTCATAGGTCAAGACAGATACAGCTGAAGACTGTAAACCTATTTTCTAAAGGCCTCTCCATCAAAATCTACACAGGGTGATAACCAGGCAAAAGGTGGACGCCTTATTTAACTGATGTGTGTTCTGATGTGCCACTGTGGAAGAAAGTGCCAAGCATGAATGCAGGGCAATATCAGAGACAATATCTTATCAAAACCTTATTAGCAGGAAAGAAAGATACATGGAGAACAGATATACTTATCTATGAGGAAAAAAAATTAACACGAGATAAGAAAGAAGGGCTTGGATAAGGTTCTGGAAGAAAAAGAAACTGAGTGCAAAGCTTATTTGATGCTGAGACCTTCATACTGTAAACACAGAAATGAGAAATAAAAACTTCCAAGTTCTAGCAGTTGCTCTATCTATGACCCTGAGCAAGACTTACAACCTCTGTGCCTTCCTTTTACAATCTATAAAATGCAACAGTAATAAAAACCAGTTCCTTCCTGGAGAGGGATAGCATGAAAATTTTACATTTTCAAGAAAGGTTTTTAGAACCTTGGATTTGTCCATACTATTATTTCCATTTTTACCTAAATCACTTGATTGTATGGCTATGTTTTTTAAGTCATATGCATTACTGGATAGGAGTAAATACAAATAACCCTGCAATCTCTAAATCCCTCAGGATTCCTGCATTGTTATTCTTTAAGATGCTTGAAAACAAACTATGAATCTACAACATTTCAGGGCAGGCAAAAGTTCATGGCATTTTTATTCCTCACAATTTTATGGCACTGAAATACTGATTTCAAGTTAGAACCCTCCCCAACAGTGGATATATTCAAACTTGATACTCTACTTACTTCTACTAGAAATCAACAAATAGTGTTGTAAGAGGCATAATAGCTAAGCTACTTACATATCCCCTGGACCTGATGAGATCAGACATGCATAAAAGCCCCAGAGCAATATTCTTTAGGAGCAAAGCAATTTCAGACATACCATATCAATTCACCCACTTACAATTTGTACTATGACAAGCTCAGCACCAGCAAAATAGTCATATCAAGAGCTGTGTGTATTCAACAGGTGACTCGATTTATTTGACTCGCTGGGTCTCTTCATGCCTTGGAATAGGCTTTGAATGTTAGCTTTGCACTTCATGAAAAATTCAGGAGTGTAATATGAGCTATAACAACATGTGTAGAGCTATTACAACATGTAATAGACCTATGAGTTACAGATCTTTAAGTAAAGTGGAGTATAGAACAAATATGGTTGATCTAGAGCATTTACACATCTCCTCTACAAAAGGAAAGAATTGTGAAAAAATTTGGAGAGGAGACTTGATTGCTCAGCAAATCTCAGAGAGATATAAAGAAGAAAGTTAGAAGCAGAGATCTGCTGGAGATGAGAAGACTGTTTTGCAAGAGCTAGCACAAGGATAAAGTTCTTATCAGATATCAGACTCTGGGATCACAGACCAAGTTCAGTGCACTGATTAGCACCCATGTAGCTATCGTAACATGAAACAAATCAATGAGGATTTAGTAGCTGTCAGGATCTTGCTTATTCACTGCAGATATGAATACTTCACCAATAGGGAAGAAGCTGGCAAATACACATGACATATGGGTAGAGCGTTCTGAGAAATCTGCATCCACTGATATATCAAAAACCAATAAATATGGCCCTTTATTAATCTGACAGAAAAAAAATTATAATCAAAATTTATCTTTGCAATTCATGGTTAAGTCACTAATTTATTTCTAAGTAAAAGATTTTTCTGTGAATTTGCCTACCTGTTTACCTGGCACATCTTCAAAAGGAAGGTGTAGATCTTTCTCACTACAGGACAGAACAGCTGAGGAAGAAAAGGGCCAACCCATACCTTAGATTTTACTCGTTTAGTAAGAACAGGGAGAAGATAAAAGTGCTCTCAAGTCCATATTTGCAAGTCCACGTTTCCACTTCATAGGTGAGTATCCCAACTAATAACTGGCAGCTTCTGTCCTTCCTTACTTTACTCAGCTATTTGGTTTTACCTAGAAAGCTTCTACAAGACCATATGATAGATCAAACCAACTGTATCTCAGTTGGGAAAACATAAGCATAGGACTGAAGGATTTGGGGTTGGGAGATTCTGTGGACACATCAGCCATACTCTTGCCAAGTATATTCCACCATGCCTCAGAGCCTGACCAGGATATCATTTAATTCCATTCTACACTAGAAGATCTTTTCTTAGATGACATTTTCCCAGAATTTCCTAAACATCAAATGCCACATACTTCAGTGGACTCCATATCATAAGCTAATTCTGTAGGCTCTAATGGGCACCAAAAATATTCTGCTCATGCCTAAACAAGAAACATAGAGCTTAGCAATACAGCTCAGCTATTACTAACACACATCCCATCAGAACAGATCCATCAAACTCTTTTCTCTACTGACTGTATTTGGACTTATTTAAAAATGAGCTCAATTTCCACATACCCCATACAATATATTACTGGGGTGTAATCTGCCAATTTTGTGCAGCTGAAGCTGGAATCCTTCCCCCATTACTTTCAAAACAGGCCATGCCAGTGTTATTATATACCTTTTCTACAGCTTGGTCCTTCAGAAGATTCTTTTACATACCTATAAACTTTATCTTTGCAGTGAAATTGCAAACATATAGATCTCTTCAGCCACTGAAATTCAGTCAGACTCACCAATTTCTTTGTAGATACAGCATCTATATTAAAGTACAAAAAAATTAATAGACTAACTGGATTCTGCCTTGCCATATTAATTTCACTAGTGTCCACGTGTGCTGCAGGAATGCTGTGGTAAATTAAACCAATAACTGTTTTGCAATCCATTTGTCCCAATTTATTTATCCTTTTGGACCATTCCCCTTCAAACTGAAGTCAGCGCTGCATCCGTCTTCAAAGAGCAGAGCAAACCCACTGGAACTCAGGACCTCTGAATACTACTTGTTAAACACGGATATTCTAGGATATTGTTTTTTAAAAAAACTCAAACAGTTTTTATTTAATATTTCTAAGTGGGAATGTAATACAGCATTTGACCACACTTAACATATAATTAAGTAATATGTTTTAGGCATGGAAAAGATCCCTTCAATTTTCACTTGACTTATAGCTAGAAGAAAATCCCTGGCTGTTGCACATATGAAAGCTATTCCCCCAGCTGTTACTGAAGAAGGAAGTAAATACTTTAGCAGAACACTTTATTCTTTTCCTGGCACAGGCTGTGCTTCAAATAGAAATTCATTTGTACCATTTTTCTATTTGGTGTCTGTTTTTATTAGTCTGCTTTGGCTTTTCAGAAAGTGAACTCAGTAGAGATCATTGTCTCTTCTATATTTCTTCATTGCCTGATGTAACGTCAGCCTTGAGAGAAGCCCTTAGCTATATAAAAACTTTAAGTTATTAACTGTCATGACAAACATTGCGGGAGAAAAATATTTACTGAGAACACAAAAGATGACCAAAAGAAGTGCAAATTATTGTCTGGCACTTATGTTTACAGGCTTCTGTGTCCTTTCTTTTTTCTTTTTTAAGGATTGCATGTGTCAACAGCACATAGTTACATATACAGGAGCACAAGGCTTTTTTAACAGAATACTCATTCTTATTAAAGCTATTTTAACATCTTTATCTCTAGCTTCCCCTGCCTTCCCCCATCCTTGAAGTGAATTTTTCATTTCTCCTCTGCTGTGGTTGTCGAGATGGGTTCGTCTAGAGTTTAAGAATATAAATGAATTGTGTACTCCTTTTCTACTGTTCTTAACTACTCCTTGGTCTCTTGTGAATGAAGCCTGGAAACTCGTTTGCATTTGGACTCGTACTCATACATAATAGATGAAGAACTGTGTCCTGGGGTGCATCAGGCAAAGCATCACCAGCCGGTTGAGGGAGGGGATTGTCCTGCTCTGCTCTGCACTGGGGCAGCTTCACCTTGAATATTGTGTGCAGTTTTGGGCACTGCAATACAAGAAAGCTCTTAGAGATCTTCCAAAGGAAAGCTACAAAGATGGTGAAGGGCCTTGAGGGGAAGCCACATCAGGAGTGGCTGAGGTCACTCTGTTCAGCTTGGAGGAGACTGAGGGGACACCTCACTGCAGTTACAACTTTCTTGTGAGGGAAGAGAAGGGGCAGGCACTGATCTCTTCTCTGTGGTGACCATCAACAGGACCCAAGGGAATGGCCTGAAGTTGTGTCAGGGGAGGTTTAGACTGGATATTAGAAAAGGTTCTTCACACAGAGGGTGGTTGGGCACTGGAACAGGCTCTCCAGGGAAGGGGTCACAGCACCAAGGCTGACAGAGTTCAAGAAAGGTTTGAAGAACTTTCTCAGGTGCTTGGTGTGATTCTTGGGTTTTATAGTTTCAAAATCTTCCATGGAATTTTTCTTTTGTTCCCTTGCCAACACAGGGGTTTGGGAGTTGGAAGCCAGAACAAGATGGCTTGTTGAAGCCCAGCTCTCTCACTGCCTTCTCCCTGAGCCAGCCAACTGTCTAAATCCTAATCAAAGGGATAGCTAATAGCTTTGCATTCCAACGTGATGGCTGGGGGAAGGATTGAGGGAGGCATTTTGTTTTGAGGGGGAGAGGACTTCATTCTTTCCCGGGCTTGGGAGATGGTCAGAGAGAGCTTTTCCGGTGCTCTTTTTTTTCCAGTGCGCAACACCTTTCTTCTCCATCTGCTTGGGTGCCCAGCTGCCACTTGCTGGGCTGGTGGCAGCACTGGGAAGGGGATCCTGGCTCGCCCCCTGACTGCGCGTAGTGTGCAGTTCTCCTGAGAGGGCAATCACCACTGCTTGGATTCACTATGGACTTCTTGAGCCAGCACCATCTGCAGAGGAGTTGCTAACCACCCCCCCAGCTTTTTCCAGCAAAAGACAGTGAGAGGGTCCTTGCACTGCCCACGGAAAAAGGCTTCAACCTGTCCCTGTGGCCACCATTCCCACGTCAGCTTCAGAACCAGAACCTCTCCCTAGCCGTGTCTCTGCCTTGCTGGAGCTCACGAGTCACCACAGCCCCTGCCCCCTGAGGCATCGCCTCCCCCTGTCTGTGAATACAACTGCACCAAAGGGGCGGAGATAGGACTTGATTTGTTTGAAAGTTTTGGTTACGGTGTTCCTGTTTGGTCTGTTCTGGTTTGGTTATATATATGTATATTTGTAGTAAAGAACCATTACCCTCTTTTCTACATTTTCTGATTAAAGTCTCTTAATTTTAAAGGTTGTGATGGCTTGAGGAGAAGGAGGCCCCCTCCCTACTCCAGAAGGATTCCTCACTTTCCTTGACAGTTATCTTGGTTTCTTTTTAAACTGAGACATTGGGGTATTCTGCATAGGACCAGGGGTTGGACTTCAGTCATCCTTGTGGGTTCCTTCCAACTCAGGATATTCTATGATAAGAAGTCCTTTGAACTTCTACTGCACTTAGATTTGTAATTCCAAACAGTACTAAGGCATTAACCATTCTATTCTATTATGTGTAGATCAAAATGAAGGCCAAATACATCTTAGGGGTTTAGGGATACAAAAACATTGCATTTAACCCAATCTTCATATGATGTCTCTTTGAACAAAACATGTAGGATATTTACTCAGCAGCCCAGACTTGTGTTCATTCTCCCATACCTTAAACCAGCTACGGAGTTGAGGAGCCTGCAGGGACCACAGTCTCAACACTACTGCACATGAGCACAAGAATTGGCCCACTTTATAAACCAGGATTAGGAGTTATTATTCAGAGGATTAGCCACCATCCTCCACCACCACAACACCCTTGAGCAGCACAACCAGCCCTAAGCAGAACTTCCAGACACAGAAGAACCTACTCAGAAGTTAAAAGCAGGAAAGATTAAAGATCCATAGAACTTTGGTGTGAGAACTGTAACAAACAAACAAAACCCCCCAAACTCTCACAAAATCAAAATAGGAAAAAAAAGAAAAAAAAAAGAAAAAGAAAAAAAAAGGAAAAAGACCCCAAAATAACCAAAAGCCCAAGAAAATAAGTGGGCAGGACATATTTTGACTGAGAGGGGGAACAGAGGAGACTGAAGTCAAGACCCACACAGCACAATGATGAATGACCAGAAAATATATTCTGATAAGTCTGACCCCATATCACTGTAACACAAGATAGTTTCCATATCAAAATTGAACTCTTAGGTAAAAAACGGGAAAAAATAATTGGCTTCTGTGAAAGTGGCCAATTTTAGCAGACTGCAATTGTTTCTGGTATGTAAATCTATTTCTCTCTCCAGATAACAAGGAAAACAATTACTCACAGAGAGAACACCTTTAAACCTGTATCTTTGGCAGGTTAGGTCTCAAGAACAGCTTACTGCACTGAGTCTCAGTGGTGAGAGAAGTTAATTATTTCCATCAGAAATCTGTGGGATAATAAACCAACTCCTCATCTAGTAACAAGCTTTAGAAATTCAATTGACTATTAAAAAAATGAAGTAATTTATTCAATTGCACACAATAATCTTGAGATTATTCTGACTTGAAAGTTTTTTTAGACAGTTTGGTTACAACAGTTCTGCAAAGATACATGGAGACTGACTTTCACCAGGGACAAGCTTGGCACGTACAGAACAGGTAGGAGCAGGGGCAGACTCCCCTTCAGTTCATCATCTTGCTTACAGACAGAAAAATACAGACTCATATCTCAGCTATTCCAATATTCAAGGTATGCACAGCCAAGGGAATGTCTACTGGGCACTTAGTTCAGCTGCTTTGGGAGACTATTAAGCTCAAAGACAACTGTGAAAGAGTTGCCCACAAACTCCAGAGTGCAGCTCTCAAACAAGCTTTGTGAGGAAGAAATTTCATTGCACAAGTGCAACGTGCTCTGTTTTAACAAAGGGAAAACCTTTTGTTTCACCACTTACTTTAAGCATGCTAACCACATTTGCTGTAGTGAGGTGTGCTGTGTGTCCTAAACTTTCACTACATGATCACATAAGGAGGATTTGGGTTTTTTCTCCTTGCTTTCTTTTCTTACGCTTTACTGATAGAGATGGAAAAAAGCCACACCCAAAGACTACAGAGTCAAACCAACACAGACACAGGCAGGCAGCCAGGCCTGACATCTCAAAAAGCATCACTGAAACAGTCCCTGCAGCACTTGCCAGTGCTGTTGTCACTGTGTTGACCAAAGCACAATGTATTTCTTGTCTTGTGATCCCACATTCCGTAATGCATTTCTTTGCAGATCAGGACTTTTGACTATTGCAGCAGCTCAGATGCAAAACTGCAAAATAGGTGCTACATATCAGTGTTGTTTCTTTGTTGACTTTTCTTGGTTATGTAGTTGTTTTGCCTGTAGGAAACCCTCCATGCATTGAACAGTCTCTGACAACATAGACACGCCATTTGGGATTAAGTTAATTCCTTCCCTGCATTCATCCACAGTTCTCCAGCACTTACAAAAGCGTTATAGAGCCACTTCACTGCAGGAAAGGATGGCTCATGCTACAGCCAGACAGTGTTAGACAGGGGCAAACAGTGTAAGCAACAGCTTGCTCTTTACCAAAAAACTCCTAATCATAGGTTTTCAGCAAAAGGGAATCCCTCATGAGCATCATGGAAGAACAAATCTATGAATGTACCTGATATGTTCGCGTGGTGAGTTTTGGGTTTTAATTGTTGTTGTTTAAAAAGGTGCAAAAACTGTTCCATTACAATTTGTTTTACACAATGTTTTACTAAATAGTTAGCTGATGCAAAAATACTGCACCAGCTGCAAATGCATCTTCTTTTCTTTCCGATGCCAATCTCTTGTGTGATTAAGGGCAAGAGGGCGAGTGGTGGTGGAGTTAAGAACATATGAGAACTTGGAGACACCTTAAGACACTTCAGACACTTCCTGCCAGTGGATTCAGTGCAAGGAGAGAAGAGGAGTTCAGGGAAACCTAATTTCTCCTCACCTTTCTATTAAGAGTTTCTGCTGCTCTGTATGCCCACTTACAGGGCATTTAAAAAAAAATAAGCTTTGAGTAATTTCACAAAACTTATTCAAATTAGTGTAGAAAGTATCCCTTAACACCAGGAGGTTATTAAAACCATGTTTGATTTCAGATTCTGTTGCATTGCTGAATCTCGGCATCAATACAGTTACACATTTAAAATGTAATTTAAATAAACATTGAGGATTCCAAAATCCCACAGCATCGACTTAGCTCATTTAACCTGCCCTTCATGCTTATCCATCAGCAATTAATGACATAATACTATGGTGACTAAAAGAGGTTTTGAAGGTTTTATAAGCAACTGCATTTCCTTCCAGTACTTCTATGGTTTATCAGGTATTTTCATTTCAAATGAGGGAAATTTGAGACCAAAAATGTTTCAAGTCCATTCTATTGCACTGTAGCATTTGGTTCTGCTTCTTAAGTAGTATTATCTCAATTCCTGGCTATCATTTAAATAACTGAAAAAGTCTGGAATTTGTTGTACATGCTTTGGATTGCAGTCAACACTAGATCCATTTGTTTCTGATGAGGAGTGCATGTTTAGATGTAGAAGAAAAATGTTCTGTGATGGGAAGAGGAGCAAAATTTGCTTTCATTGCTTAGTCTGACTTCTTTTTTGTACTGCAGATGGAAATAAATCTTTGCAGCTGGAGGAGAATAAATTTGGATGCAAAGAACAAGTCTCAAAGTAACAAGAAAGAAAATAACACTCCGTGCAGGAGATCCAAATGGGGATGTGAAACGCACAAAACTAGGGACAGCCTAATAGCACACAAGCCAAAGTCTAATAAAGGATGTTTCAGCACAGCTGGAAATATTGAGAGGAAACAAAAAATAAAGACTTACTAAAAACTATCCCCTGATATGCATCCAATTATGCATATAAACGTGCTTTTAATTTGTAACACTATAGCATTTCAAATGTTTCATGACTTGTGAAATTTAACAATTTAGGCTGAATCTGTTTTGGTTTTGCCTAGATTACTGAGCCAGACACAATGAGTTTCAATGTAATGCAGCATTCATGTGCTAACATTTTCCCTGGTTAATGTTTTGTTATGTATGGACTGACACTCAGTGGGAAGTGATTAAATAAACCAATTATTTGTCTGCTACATTTGACTGCTTCTCCCCTCCCTTCAGGAACTACACAAAGTCTGACGCAAGGTCTCCCCTGTAAAATATCTGTCATTTCTGCATGTACACTTCTCCCATGTGGCTCAACCAATGGACAGTGAACACCACCAAACTGCTGTCTTCTTGTATGGACTTGCCAAAAGGTGCCTCAAAACCATTTGAGACTTCAGGAAGTGGTACCACAATATGTTTGCGTTTTATTCAATAGAAGCAACAAGCTTTGCCACAGATCAGACCATGAAAAGTTTTAGGCATATATGTTATATTATCTGCAAAGATCTTCAAATTATTTGAGCCAACACAGGTAAATCACACTGTTGTGCATTGATTGTAAAATTATCAACTTGTTAAAGTTGGAAAAGACCTTTAAGATCATCAAGTCCAATTGACAACCCAGCACCACCACCATGTTCGCCATTAAACCACATCCTCAAGTACTAGATCCACTCTTTCTTTGAACACTTCCCAGGCAGGTGACTCCACCACTTCTGGGGCAGCCTGTCCCAATGCTTGACAACACTTTATGTGAAAAAAAATCTTAATATCTAGTGCTTCTATCAACACAGTTTCAGAAATACCAGTTCAGTCTGTAAGACATCGAACTAAAAATTGCTAGTGAAAAATATATTCAAGCCCCTTTCTGTGTATTTTGTCACATATTGGAACATGAACCATATAAGAAGAGGGACTCCTGATAAGGTCAGTTTTACAGCTGAGGCTTTAGACTAATAACAATTAGCGGGCAACTGATACAACCTTCACCTCTTATATGAGATGTCACTAAAACAAGTTTTTCTTGCTTAGGGAGTCAGAGGAGAACCCTGTCCAGAAACCCAAACAGTTCTAGAAATAAAAGCTGGTAAAGTAATATTCTTAACAAACAGGTATAAATATAGTAACCTATCACTCTTTCAGAGAGCACAGAGCAAGCTGGGGACCGTAAAATTGCAGACCAGCATCCCTACAAGAAAGGTCATGCAATTGCTCCCATGTTGTCTTGTTGGTAACTCCTACTCCCTAGCCTATTTTAAAACATGCGTGGATATTATTCTAACATTAGTGTTACTGCTAAGGCCACAGAGATTGAATTTACTGCCAGCAGGGGGGGGGGGGGAAAGAAAAAGCTAAAAATATTAAGACAACATAAGGCCAGATTCTGATTGGAGCTATACTGAACACATGCATTAACCCCAGCGACTTCAGAGTAATTACACAAGGTTGCTAAAATTAGCATCTTGCCCACAGCACTGAGCAAATTAGAAATGCATAGACACAGATGAAAGGAGAGACAGGAACTGAGAGCAGCAAGGCTGCCCCCATGAAGTCTTTAGTGTGTTGCTGACAAGCAAAAGGATTTCAGGAGAAAAAGCCGTTCTATCCCAGCTGCTCCCTGGGAACCTGAACTGGAGAGTGCTGGGGCGGAAGGTACCTTTTAACAAAAGGGTGTGTAGTGGAGAGCCAGGAAGCCTTTCAAAAGGAAAGACAGAGAGTTTGCCTGCCAGGCAGGTTTTTGCAAGATCTCATCATTCTATTTATAACACCACATGCCATGTTACATTACATCACACCACGGGAGATGCACACCACATGCAACAAAACGCATTAGAAACACTGTGGGTTCTCTCCAGAATAAATGCCTACAGCTCACAGTAGCAGCTGAGAGGCAAGTTTTCCAGGAAGGATTTGAAATTCCTTGGCAGAAATTCGTAACCTACAGAGTTAACTTTCACATTCTGCCAGCTCAGCACTTGAGAACTCACAGCATCTATCAACACCCCCATTTTCTATCCCCACATTTTTAATTTTTTCAGGGTTTATTTTTGCCCTTTTTTTCCAAGAACAAACTGCAATGTAGTCTTCCTTACATTTATCTGAGTTTTATTCCTCTGTCTGCCCAGGAGCTCATTCAGTCATCCTGTTTCACAGTCACAGGTAACACTGCAGCAGATCTGGGTTGTCCCAGATGTTCTGGGGCAATCCACAGGCTTCACTGCACTCAGGATGGTGGTTGGACATAACTTTGGACAGCCCGATCTAGTCAGACCTGTTTTGAGGAGAGGCTTGGGTTGCAGTGAATGACCTCTGGAGATCCCTTTCCAGACTGAATTATGATTTTTTGATTCTCAGTATATTTTCTAATGATGTAGGTACCATTTGCCTACTAAACCCATTAATATAAAATGTCAAGCTTACAGAACTTGGGGAATAACAATTGAGTGTGTTCCATGCAATCTTTCTTCAGTGCCACTGTGCATGTGTGCTGTCATGCAGTGTTCAATTGATTGTGTGTCCACGTGTATCAACCTATTAATAAAAAAGCCACATGCATCACTTAAACTATTTACAGTGTTTGATCTGATTTATTGGGTTCAAGGTTCTCTTAAAGTAGGTAACAGCAGCTGACTGACTTCTACAAGTGTTTGCTTCTCACAAGACAACGTTAATAAAAATGAGAATGAGTCCAAGAGTTCATTTTAACTTCTGAAACCTGAAAATATTGATTGCAAAACAACAAGATGAAAAATTTTATGGAGGCAGGAGAACAATTCCATAAAATGCTTCCCATTGGTATAGAAGTTAGATAAGAGAGAAATCAACAACTGAAGGAGAAAGGTGCCATCTCCTTCTAGAACCTATCCAGATACAGCCAGCTTTGCACTGGTACTAGTTATGCCCTTAGACAAAATGGAAGATAAAAATGTAGTTAAAAAAATTATAACTTTGAAATCCTTAGGAGATTATACATGAAAATCCTTATTAAATGCATATTCGTTTTGAAAAAAGTCCTGTGTGGACACACAATTAATTGAACACTGCATGACAGCACACATGCCAGTGGCACTGAAGAAAGATTGCATGGAACACACTCAATTGTTATTCCCCAAGTTCTGTAAGCTTGACTTTGTAAATTTGTTGGTATTTGTTTCCTATAATACTTTTTACAGGAATATTATTTTCTGTAGCATGTCAGAGCTCCTTCTGAAGCAAGGGCTCCATTTCACTTAAGAGGTAGAAAACATGGAAGAAGTAGTAGTTTTGGCATGAATTTAGCAAGTGTAAGATTGCTAATACTGCAACATCTAGAAAATTTTAATGAGAAGAGAGAAAAAGTGAGTCCAAAGTTATACAAAGAGAAAACCCCAAACAAACAGGTTTTAGCGATACTGTGGAAAAAGCAGCAGCAGGATTTCACTCTGGTATTTTCAGAACATGTGGTATTAGCTGTATTTACCCTGATGAGTCAAGTAGCCAACCATCAGCCTCAGTTCTTGAGGCCTATTTAGTGTCTGAGATAAGCGGTATTTAGTGTGCAGTGTTTGTTGATTCTAAGCATAAAAGGATCTCATCTCTCCACTCCAGTAAATAGGATTATATATGCTGGGCAATTTGTGATGTGTCAAATGCCACATTGAAATCTTTACTGAAATAATTGTTTAGTCTCCAGATTTTGAATCACAATCATAGATAGTTTTTGCCCAGAGCTTGTCTTATGAAAAAATAAATGAAGTCTAAGGCTACCAGCAGAGCAAGTGAAAGTAGCTTTTTAATCGGTTGTTTTAAATGTAAACCTTCTAGAACTAAACCTGCTTACATTTCATCTTGCCCAAAAGAAGATCCAAAGAAAGTAAGTGATGTCCCATGACAACAGACAGGATCATGACAGCTTTTGTGAGGAAATGTCCTGGCTCAGTGCCAATTGCCTGGACCTTTCAATCGTATCAGGCCTAATACTACGAGTTCATTGGAGTGAAAGAGCCTCAAGGAAGCAATGATACATTTCTGGGTAAAGTGTTAGAGAATAGTAGAAACTCAGGAAAGGGTATCAGGTCAAAACTGATGCTTTCCCTTTTTCCAGTTCTCTATACCTCATGAGTTTTGGAAGAAGACCAGGGGTATTCTGGACTAAAGGTTGGTATTTGAATCTAATGCTATATGTCGCCTATTGTATGTGCAGAAAATGTTGCAGCAAGTTGGTGCCATTTAAAGATGATATTCAGGACTCTAACCTTCTGCCTGTGTTTGTGTTTACATCAATACCTCACAAAGACTCTTTCAGAAAAAAAATCTATAATCTCCAAACTGACATGAAGGAGATTGCATAGGTGTCTGCAGCATTTTCAGAGCTCCACTCTGTTATTTCACTGATGGGTGGATAAATGGAGGCACCTTCTGCCTCTGCCGATACTGATTTCACACAAAGCACACACTTCACACCACAAGCACACACCAGTGAAAGAGTGGTTCCCAGTCAGTCTTCTCATCCTTCTTGCTTTCTGCACACTTCTCTCTGAAACAGGGTCTTGCAGACAGAGCACTGAGCATCCCTAACCTGCTTCTTGCAGGCTGTCCCACTGTCACACTAACTCACTGCTGAAATTTGTAAATAGCTAATGAGACCACTAGCAATAGTAGAGCACTTACTTCTTGGCTCATAAAACTGGGTTTCCTAAAAGACAGTGAAATGCACAATTCACCTGTAAATGGTTGGTGGTTTTCTTGGTTTCAATGTTCAAGGGAAAGGGAAGTGTCTGGCAAAACGCCACAGTTCCCTACTGGCTACAATTCTTCTTAGGTTAAAAAAAAAAAAAAATTAAGCAGGATTGTTACTCTTTAAGCTTATCACCATCAACAAAAACTTGCTTGTAGTGGGATGCCCTAAAAATTCATGTGTTTCTCTGTTTACATCTCTCTTATTCAGCCACGTCTAATCCTTGCACTGAGACTTATCTGGGGGTAAATTAAGAATTTAGTTTCTTTTAAAACACTAGCTGAAGCCTCTATCTAGAAATCCCACTTTAAAAAGTAATTTAGCTTGCCAATCAGAATTCAAAGAAAAAAAAATTACCACCATCAGTGTAGATAAACAGAATAACATACAATACTTTCTTTCCAAACTTTAATATTAGTTAAATTTCACAACCCTTTTATCTAGATCGTTAATTTTACTAGGTCCACCAATTCCATTTTACCTCTCTTAAAGTAACACTTCACTCATAGTTTTAGGTTGCCTAGTCTTTCAGGGTGTTGATGCCCAATGTGGATGGCCACCAGTGTGGTGGCAGGAGTCTCTTCAGCCCCACAGGCCATTCCTGGTTCATGAACAGCCTCTGCTCTGACCTCTGGTATGGAGGAAAATCCTCAAGGGCCACCACAACACAAGATGTCTGCAGAAAGTCTCCTATTCCAATTTCTTTTAGGTTCTAACTTTTTTGTCCTGATAAAGGCCACATTTAAACAACAACTGACCTCATGCACAGAACAGCTCAGCTAGTCTAGACTTCTCATATCGCAGGTCCTCACTCTGTAGCTCACTCTTTTCAGCCAGGCAGAATTGCTTATCAAGCACAATAAAGTAACATACCTAAAATACACATTTCCAGCCTGCCAGACCCTCCCTGTCTCTTCCCTTGCCCCTTTACCTCATCCCTTAGGCCCTCTCCTACACAGGCTCCTCTCCCCTGGGGGCACCTGACAGTGGGAATTTTGTGTTTGCTTTTAACTCGAATCATCAGGTTTGAACAGGGCTATGAGACCTTGTACAGGTTGCTTTCTTGCCCTTCCTCCACACATACAGACTGCAAAAGAAGACAGAATACAGCATGTCTTTCCAAATGAAGGAAAGCAGTAACAGACCCAGCTTTTGCAGTGATGCTCACTAGCACAACTCATGTATCAGAATAAGAAGCTGAAAGCTGTCTCGTGTAAGGGTTCTTGAAAAGCATCCTCCTACTAGGCAAGCCTAAAGCAACCTCCTACTTCACTCACATACAGATATGATAAGAGACTTAGAAATCTGTTACTGTTGAGGTCAGCAATTTTGCCTGAGCTCTCTCCCTCTCACGGGATGCTTGTACAACTGGTGGAAGCCTTCTTAACATTGCCATGTCTGTCTTGGCAGAGCTTATCAGCAGAAATCATTGAACTATTTATTTTGATGGAAGTCTGGTTTACTACTACTTATGTTTAACAGACACCAAAATTTGTATTTCTCTCAGACAGCTTTAAGAGTCGGAAATATACAAAAAAGTCAAAGGATCAACACAGCCTTAACCTACATCCATAAGGTCCTGAAGTGGAGATTAAAAACTTTTGTTCATGTTACTCTTGCACAACAGAATCTGCTTAGCTGATTGCCATTGGCCACAAATTAAATTATAAAATATGTAAATGAACTCCAATGTTATTTTTAGATATTGCAATTTCCATGGAAATTTTAATGGCATTAACTGTTTGGGAAGAAGTTGAGGCAAATAAGATTATAAATATTTTTGGATATCATCCATAGCTGGAGAAAGAGTACACCAAATGCTTTCATATATCTTTGCCGGTCAGTGAATAAGCCATAATAAGGTAAGAAAACAGCTTGATTGAGTTGTTGGAAGGTGTTTCCTCTGATCAAACCCAGCTATACCTCTGTCAGTGGCAGTATTTTTCACAGCAACTCCTGCAGGTACAGACATAATTTAATCCAAAGTCTTCCTTTCACAGTAATTCCTTTTCAATAACTTCCTAACAACTGGTCCCTCTGTCTCACGTGTGGTACAACCAGCAGAGAGTGAGCACTGGACACTTGGTGGGAATACCACCCCTGCAAAGACACGAGCTGAGGGAGAGCTTTGCCCACTGCCACTGCAGTGTGTTTTGCCTCTGGTCAGGGAGATGTGGCCACAGGCACAAAGCCAGTGAACTGCACGGAGCAGTGACTAACAGCAAGCTGAACTCAAGCTAGAAAATATTTCGCATGACTAAGTACTACTTCAATAGGAAAATAAACCTTTATCCAGAACCACCCAAAACCACTTGTCCCTACCATATGTGGCTCCTATCTTCAGTACAAAGTGGAAAAGGAATATTTATCCTCATTTTGGGATCCAGTCAACTTACCCATGCTTTACAAGGTCCCATTTGGCAATGAAGCTGCATGTACTGTCATCACCTGCCACACATGCAAAATAAAAAATACATACAGTTTGATCTTCTTAATTGAAGCTGATACTTTTAACCTCTTGCAAGGGTGAAGTAAAAACCATGCACACACTTAGCTGACAGATGGTAACCTCAGGAAGCAGCAGTTCAGATGGACCTTGGAGCCAGCATTCAGGGAGTTGAGCTACACAGCCAGAGACCACAGGTCACATAAGAAATCCACAGACAAGGGGAGGACCCACCATAAATTTCTCACATCTTCAGTCATTATTCTAACTGCATGGTCTCAGCTTCAGGTTTGAAGGCACCTGTTAAACAATTATGCCAGAGGCAGTTTTTATTATGATGTTTATTACTCTGAAGGCTTTATGGTGCACATTTCACTGAATCAGTGCTTCCAATATTGTTCTTCTGGACAGCAACTGATGTTTTCATAGCCAACAAGAGTTCTCAAGGTCTTTTAAAAGCATAAGTATTTATTGATACATAAAGTTGTAGTTACCTAGTACTTCTTAAGTAGTCTTTTATGATCCAAATATTGTATAAGCTTTATCTTATTTGTTGAAATACAGAACCATAATATAAACATCAGATATATTTGTTGAATTTTGGGAATGAAGACCTTTTCATTACTTCTATGTTATTTCATTTCAGTGCATTTGTTTCAGATTTAATCCTACTGTAAGCATACATAGTATGTGTTTGTCCTCTGCTATAGATTGATTATATTTGGGATTTGGAATGGTCTAGCTCTGCAACCTCTGGCAAAAGTTTTCTCGATTTGTCACAAGTTACACCAAACCTCCTTTTATAAATTATCAATACTTTGAGGCAAAGCAGTTCATAAACTAGAGAAAAAGTACCCTTGATTATTTTCTGCCCTGACACATTGAAGTAAATGTAGACAAAATAGAAAATGTTCAGCATTGCAAAACACACCAAACAGAGTAGGATCAGAAACCCAGTTACCACACAGTAAATCCATGGGCATTTATGTACAAAGACCAAAAAGACATATTGATAAGAAATTTGAGATGGACTGTGTATTACTGGCTCTATAGAACCTTACAACCCATGTCTGTATAGGTAACAACTTTCCACTCAGCAAACCTGCTTTGGTACTTTCATTGTTTCACCTCTTCTCCCTTTAAGTTTGAAAAAAGGCCTCTGGGTATTCAGCCCAATGATCTACCACAGGAGAAATCCTAACTTGCACAAGGGCAAACAGGCATTTAAGACAGTACAAGTCAGGCATTTTCAGAAATTCTCAAAACCAACCTGGATATACTTTTATTATTAAAGCCAGCACATAATCCCACACTGACATTCTCCTCCCTGTTATTTTTAGATCTGGAGCTTTTCAGGTGGGAACAGAGGTTGCATAAGGGCTGGCACAAGAGGATTCCTGGCTCAATTTAAACTGCAATGTAGATTTCTTTTAAGTGCCATGATCATTCCTGACCTGTCCCACTCTGCAGTTCTCTGTTATCATAATCTAGGCTGCAATTTCGGCGGGTGACAATATATCAGAGGAACAGGAAAAAGCCACATGCTGTTCTGTTCCAGACATACACACTGTCCCAAGTCTTTAGCTCATTAAACCAAAGACCACAAATTAGGCAAAAAGACAGCTAAAGGCATGAAAGGGAGATCTATGAATATAGCAACCTTCTTAAATACCTTTGAAGTTTGTACCTTCCAGAATTTAACACTGCTGTAATCCAAGTACTAATGCATCTGCATGTTTTATTCCAACAAAAGGCATTAAGCACACAGACAAAATGGATGACTGAACTTAGGCCATAGCTTCAGCATGAGATGGGTTTAGCCTACTGGCCTGGTCCCCGGGTACATGCTTTCACCATGTCCTGCCCACAAATCAGGAGGAGAGATGGTCAACTCTTCTTGCAGTCATTGTGATCCTGCCCAAGAGGAGACTCAGGTATGTGGAGAGGGAAAGAGCTCCCTTGTGGTCCAGGGGAGAGGGATCCTGGAGAGGGGTGGGATCAGGGAGGAGAGTTATCCCACCCACAGACCAACCCATCACAATTGCAAACCCCCATTGGTTATATGTGGGCTGATCAAACACAGAACAACCTGATCCACTGTGGCACTGAAAGAAATCCTGTTTGGTGACACTTTGCGCACTAATTAACAAAGCAGATTACACAGGGGTGTTCAACTCAAACAGTCTCCAGTTAGAGCTTGCTATTTTAATTAGGCTACAAAGACTTTAGCACCACAGTGGTTATGACTGCTAATATTTTTTTTCCCACAATCAGATCTTAGGAAATTTGTGAAACAAAGTTCCCTGATAAAGAAACTGAAAAAAAAAAAAACAAACATGCACAACCTGATAAAAACCCCTGTGTCAGAGAATAAACTGCAAGATGAATAATAACTATACTGTGTCCAGAAAGTAAATGTTGGATATCACTCTAGGGCTGTGTTTAGGAAGTTCAGGCAGAAAGCAAGTGCTGACAGCAAGGAGGTATATCTCAGATGAGATGGTTTCAGATGGGCCATCTGGCCAGCAGAGAAAGTGGCAATTGGAAAGCCTGAAGACACCTCATTATAGCACATCACAACTGAGACTGTGACTCCATTTCCAGCTCTCCTTGAGAAACCTGGCCCAGACACCCAGGCAACAGCTACTCTGATTCCATTTCCACCTAAGAAGTTTGGGCTGCCTGCATTCTCTCTCAGCAGTGTGGGAACTTGGAAAACAAAGGCAGCTGCTGTCTTTGTGTGGGTCATCTATCAGGGGCTGCACTTGCTGTCACCACAGTGCTCCCATGCAGATGTGAGCTGAAGCAGAGTGGCAGGCACCAGCACCACACTACTGGAGAAAGCACCTGCCACAGGTGCCAGGACGGTGATAGGCATTTCTAGAGGCAGAGGCTGTTAAACCCTTTGTAGCTGCACACAGTGCTTACAGATAGCCACCAATGCTTTTCTTCACAGCTGACATTTTTATTCTCTCACTTCTTTTCCCTCCACAGACCCTTTCATGCTACAGAGAGACTAACAAGGAGTTTGGAAGGGATACATTCAGTGACTTCAATGCCATGACTCATATAGAATTTACTCTGTTATTTACACTGTGAAGGCATTAACACATAGTTATCTAAAGTCTTGCAGCACACATATGGTCCTACACTGAAACATTCCTTAACATTAGCTGTATTCATGGATTTCAATAATTTAATACAGATTTTTTAGGTTTTTTTTTTTTCATTTCTTCCCAGCTGTGATGCCTGGCAATCAAACGTATTGCAACCACAGAAAACAGATTAAAGTTAACAAGGCAAAACTTTCTCTAAAACCTATGAAACACTTAGGATTCATGTGTTTATCTACTTGTCGAGATTTGGCCTGTGCCTTTGGCTATGCTGTTTTGTTTACCTGGAAGAGAAAAGGTTGCTTTGTTTCTTTTCTTGGCAGTGTGGGGAATGAGAAGGGGGGAAAAGGGAAGGAATGAAGGTTTTCTGTTCTGGAGTCACATAATAAGCCATAAGGCCCTACACATAATCACACAACGTTTAAAGGAGCATAGAGAAATGAAATCATACTGTTCTCAAAGACCAAATCCTAAAGAATATAAACCCCTCTTTGTTCAGCACTAAGAACCAGTTTGGCACATTTGCAAGAAGTTGTTTGTAACACTATTTGTTTCCCATGTTTAATGAATACATCAGATCTCTGTCCTGACCTCACTGTTGTATAAACAAGCTTTTTAAGAAGGCAGATCAGCATGCATTTTAATCACTGCCACTCCTATGTCCTCTCACACTGGGAAATAGAAAGGTGGAAAATCTGTTTCTGCTGGGATGTAGGGAAGACTGTAGCTCACCCCTCTGAGTATCCTATTCTCTTCTACAGCAGGCAATGAAGTGAGAAGATATTAATTAACCCTCACAGCCCACTTCGGGAGCTACAAGACAGACTTTGCTGTTTATCAATAATGAGGATGGGAATTACCAACCCACTGGCCCTGTTTCTGGCTTCCAGCAAGTTAATGATTTAGCTTTTACCTTGGGAGTTAACTTTAACCAGGGGAGAAAGTGCATCCTAAGTATCTTTGAGCAATCATATCATGAAATTCAGAGTTGTTCTTTTTTGTAAATTTTCCTTTCTTTTTAATGTTCTTTCTTTACATTATTTAATCTCCTTGAATGCTCTTCATAATTTATCTTTAAATTCCAAGCCTTTTTACTCTTCCATCAATTTTGATTATATGTAGGATTTACACTTTTTTCTGTCCAAATCAGATGCATAATGCATTACCTTGGCTGAAAACTTCTGCAAGTTCTCCAAGACGGCACAGTGTTTAAAATAAGCTGATTTCCCACACTAGTCAGACCAGCAAATTTAATGCCTCAAGCACTGTAATAACGTGGTTTTAAATAGACTGCTGAAATATTAATCTTAGCACTCATTATTCTTTCCCTCCACCTCTGTTGTTTGAATTTTCTTCTTTCTGTCTGTGTTTCAATATCCTCTGGACATCATCATATCCATATGATGACTCACATACTGGGAGAGCTGTGTGTTTCAAGTCACACTGCGTTCCAAAGGAACACATTCCTTATTCTTTACATGGAGCCAGTTTTCTTGCCCATCTTTCAAAAATCGCTTCTTCAAGTTTAAAGGTATTTATATTAAACTTTGTAATACTGTAGATATCTTAGGTGACCAAACTGTAGCATTACCATTTTTTCTTTGGGCTTTTTATTCTGCTAGTTGCTCTGCCAAGTCACAAAAAAAAGTAAATGTGCTCCCTAGCAATTCCCTTGGTGCAGGAAAGACATCAAACTGAAAAGAAGGATATTGTGAAATGGGATAGCAAGCATAAGCAGCAATATTGAACCAGCAGTATTAGAAATTGAGAAAGATTCTATTTAAAGAAAGACTCCGTTCATGCAATCTTCTGAAGATGTTTTATATTATATTCCAAGATGGACTGGCATTCAGACTGAGCCTAAATTGGTTATTTATTTTCGATATGCAATTATTAAATGCATAGAATTTCATTATGTTAATAGAATAAAAACATTTTTGTAACTATGGTTTTGTGTCATCTGTCTGATTTAGTCAAAGAGTTATAAACTGCCCATGAATGTCTTAAGGCTAGAAATGGAAAGTCTTCAAATCACCAAGGAGAGAGGTTCTGGAACAAAGTCACAACTGGGGAAATAGGAGGAAAAATTTTCAGTAGCTAACTTCCAGGCAAAGACACTTTTGCAAGAGAAATAGAAACTTCCTCAAGCCACAGGACCACAGGTCTGGTAAGCAGAAAAGCCCCCCTGCTCCCAATTTTAGCTAGAATACACTTAGTCCCATAGAACCAGGAGATGCAAGACTGTGTCCCTTTGGATGCACTGTGTACCTATCATTCTATGTGCCTATTACAAACAAGGATTTTCCAGTATCTTCCTCAAAGAGAATGTTCCTTCTTGGCCAATCTTTCAGGATACTAATCTTTGCTTCTCAATTCGTCAACTAGACCACACATACATTCAAAACAATAACAACACAAAACAAAACAAAAAACCCAAACAAACAAAAAGCCCAACAAAACCCACAAAAACAATCACAACTACAAACAACTAAATGCTACTTTTGCGAAACAGCTTGTTGGCCTGGGTGTATTTTAGGCTTCACATTGTTATTAGCAAAGATAAAGACTTAATTGCTGAGTGCTGCTGGCAAGTGTCCTTCGGTTCCAGTTGAGCCTCCCCCCAGTTCATCCAGCACAGGCCCTATGCCCTGCTCCAGGCATCGTTTCCAGGGTGTAAACCCACAGTGGTCATCCTACACTTCTTTGAAAGACTGAATTTTGTCCAAATTGAGTGTGAGAGACCTGACCTTGACCTGTGAATTTGATCCCCAAAACAAATCAGAGATTCAGTCATCCCTGCTATGCTGTCCCACCAGATGTTTCTCCCTTGCAAGAACAAGCTGTTTGATATTTGCCAATTGAAAAAAAAATGCTACTTTTATCTGCTAAAAGGGTTCCTTAAGTTTATACCATGTTTTGGTGAGACACATGAAAATATTTTCTCCTGTCCGTAGGGTTTTATGCCTTACATAGGAGGGAGAAGATTAACACAGAAATTAATGTAGTAGAATATCACTTTTTACTCAGTTACTCCTCGCTGCAGATGCCTGGGAACAGAACAGAAGATACGAACCCAGAGGAAAAGTATCTTCTAAACTGAGCCACAAAATCTCTGGCATGGCCAGACAAGCAGAGACAAAGAAGGAATCAGACAAAGATGTTTTCTTTTCATTTTGCTTAAGAGAAAAAAGAATGAAGTGACTGCAGTGGATTATTTTGGTCAAAGGGATTGACATTCATATTCTCAATTTTATTACCTCTGCATACATGTTTCATAATAACCAGCAGAGGATAAAGGAAAGGCATCACGAAAGTACCAGGTCTAAAACAGTCACAATTGGATAACATAAGGGATCTTTATATCACTTATAGATTCTGCTAATGTGTGGAAGGAAAAAAGTAACAGACTTTGAAAAAAAAAATTAAAAATTGGAGATAGAAAGATGCACTTAAAACTTCCAGCCACAAGCCGTCAAGTTCAGTTTTGCTTTCAGCCTGCAATTATCTAAGACCTTATCTCATTTATATGGTAATAACTTGTCTCACGTCAACTCAACAAGCAGAGATAGCAGCCACGCAGTGCCGGCTCCTGGAGCGCTCTGGCTGCCTGGAGCCTCCCGGCGTGGGCGGACGGACCCGCTGGGTTCGCAGCGCCCATCAGAATTGCCAATGAGGCAGGCTCCCAGTGCTGTGAGGGGCATACAAAGGCAGGGAAATTCTCGTCGATATGCATTTAGCGTAACTCTTTCTACTGGTGCGCACACTCTCCGTGAAAACATTTTGAGAGATAATTATTTGCCCAGGGAAGAGGAGACTTTGCTGCAGCACTTCGGAAAGGGCTGTTCCTCAATAAGGAGAAGCAAAATTTCATGGCAAGGTTCAGAAATTATTTCAGGGTGATTACTACAGCTGCAAAGCTGCATTTTCTCTAAAATTCTAATTAAATATAGATAAAGGTAGAAAAATAACCCAAAACAGATCTGGACATTAATAAGGGATATAAAGCCTTTGGTCTTCTCCAATTTCAGAGGTAATTATCAAAGAACGTCTTATCCCCTCACCAAAGCAGAGGAGGTGCATGGAGACCTCTGGATTCCAACTAACCCTAGGGCTCTCATGTATAATAATTTAATGTTTGACAGGTAGCAAACTAGCAAACATCAAGACGGAACAACGATCTGGAATACAAGTATCCTACACGGGTAGCAAATCTCACCATCATTCTCCTGGATGAATTAAGTCCAGCTAGTGTAACAAGCTCTTTCTCAAAGAAATTAACGGTGGTTTTGCCATAACTCATTATCTACTTTTGGATGCAAGAGGATGTTTCAGTTCAACAAGTAATTTACCACCAGAAGCTAGATAGTGAGGTGTGGTGATGGTACTAGAACTGTCACCACGGCACAGTTGGTTGTGTTTTAGTGACTGCAATCAAGTACATACATCCGGCCCACCCTGAACAGAAAAGGTTTACTTTAAGGTGTAGGGAGTTAATCAAAGTGTATCTTTAATGAAAACCAGGCAGCATACGGTTTGCAGGCATTGTTTTCCAAAGGGGTTCTGTGCCTCTCATTAGAGGAAAGTGTATTTCAAAGGTAATTTAGGAACAATAAGACAACTAATGTTATTTTTTTTTTGGGGGGGGGGCAGATCAGAGAGAAAGACCAGGCTTTGGCTTACATCCCTGTAATATTATTACACATTATGCTGCTTTTTTTTTTGGGTGGAATTGTGAAGGATAAGGTCTCTGTTCACTCCTTCATTCATTCTTTGTAGGTTGTAGGAAGGGGAAGCCTGCTCAGATCACACTGCTAATGGAACACTGGGAGTTGGTGTTTTAGAAACACTGATTTAAAATGCTGTACATTCAGAACATTGAGTTTTATGTGGGATTTACTTACTGTATTTAAATACAACAAGCATAGGTATTATATACCTAGGATTGCCAACGTAAAACAAAGGATTTAACATCCATATGTTTGAGAACTGTGTTATCCTTTTACACAGAGAATGTTGCACATGAATGTTTTAATCCCTACCACACCATGGTAAGCCCTGAGCCCCACAGTCCACAGCCTTTAAGATGCCACTCAAGAGTTTCTACCATCAGCAAGGGTTAGGTTTGCATCTCTTCATCTCTAAAAGCATCTCTTTAGTCACAAGTGCTTCAAGTGCATGTTAAGAATGTAAAATTAAGGTTAGCAGTTCAGAAAAGGTCTGAAAGGGATCTAGAAGTTTTCCTGTAAGTGCAGCTCTGCCCACCATCCCAGCAATAACAAATCCCATCTATTTCCACTTCAGCAAAATCATAATACCCCCAATCTCAGTCATATCATGCACTCCTGGAAGCGCTGGATCATGGACTTCTGTACTGGGATATAGCAGAATAAAGGTCAGGGCAGAGGGGATGGAAATACTTCTGTGAAGCATTGGTACTAAGATTCTAGACACCAAAAGAGAAATCAGTTTTGGACAATCAGAAGTAGCCTTGGGAGAAATATGCGAATAGCAGACAACATAAATTGTTTCAACTTAATTGATACAAGAAGAGCTGATTTTATAGGCACAGGTCAGGCAATTCAGTTTTTCAGCCTAAACACAGAGGATTCAGTCTCCCGCTGGCTCAGGAGCCAGGGAAAGATTTTTGATAATGAGAAGGTGCAATCTATGCCATCATTTAAATAGTAAAAATAAAACACAAGAAGGCTTAAAACAGTTGAGAACAACAGCATCAGTAATTAAGTTCACTATTAATAAATCCAGCCTCCAGAGCTTTCCAGAAAGCTTAATAAATATTTAATTGTGTTTCATTCTGAGAAGTAATCCAAAAGAAGACTTTGAAAATCTTGAGGAAATGTGAAGGAACTGTTTGAAGTGCAAGTTTTTGAAATGCTAATAGCTAGGAGGAAGCATTAGTGCTGTTTATCTCTGATTGCATCAGGAGTGGAAAATCTGTAAGAGTGATTTAATGAGCAAGATGTCCAGTGTAGTACTATTAAATGCTTCTCAAGCATAGTAGGGTAATATTCCAAATCAACTGCAACCGTAACACTGTAGTCTTCAGCAGAAAAAGCACTGTCTCAGTCGAAACTCCCTCCCCACACCCAACATGGATAAATTCAAACCTAAAATATCATACACCATGTCCACATAAGGGAATCTCATGTCATGGAAAACATCTCATTTCTACTACCTTCAGCACAAAACAGAAGGTCACATGCTCGGGGCAGAACAAAAAAGCCAAGGTGAGCATCTTATAGTATGGAAAGTTAAAAAACAGTGAGGGTAAACCTCATTTGAAGTTGTAATGAAAAACTTAGTCTCTAAAGGCTTTAAATGAATATGTTCAGCACACTAGTAAACATTTTAAATATGTATTCACAGTCCTCTTGGATTCTAATGCTCCTCTGATGAATAAAACTGATTCTCTCCCTCAGTAAATAATTCAGTAGCAAAGAATTGCTTGGCCTGGAAAAGAAATGAACAATGGGCCAAGTTTCTCTTCTCTGAGAGATTTTGGCCTCAATTTTGACTTTGTGGGGAGAGGTTTCTGCAAAAGAGGAAGTCATATAAATAAAGTTGAAGTGTTTGTATTCACAACTGCAGTTTAGTACCCCTATTTTCTGACCTTTATTCTGTTAGTGGAAGAAGAAAAAGCTGATGGTATGAAAAGAGAACCCAGAAACATAACTTATATAAGTTGCTGCCCCAGGAGAGTAATTTTCACATTCAAGGACAAAGTATGGTTTTGTTCTATGTGGTCAAGATGTTCCTCTTGTGATACAGTATGCTGTTATTAGATAATTGGGAGTGCAAGGTACCCAGGAACTTCATCTGGAGTAGGGTCCAGAATGCAAAATGCATGTGTTTGTGAGTGGAGTTTTTTGTTTATTTAATGTTAGCACAAAGATGTATCTAACTACTGAAGAGTAACCCGATTAAGAGTGAGAAGAACAGTAATAAAGCACTCCCAAAGAAATAGGCAACTCCTGATAGAAGCCAATATCTTTAAAACAGAGACTTTAAAGCAGGGTTAAACCTTTTCCAGGTTAATTCAATTAACTCTATTGGTCAGAACGTGGTTTGTCCTAACAAACCACTAGGCCTTGTCCAAACCCCATGAGAACCTTTTGGATCAGACCCTAATAAGGAAAATACTGGACAGAAAAAATATATTCACTCCTGATATTAAGAAAATGCAGGAATTTGAGCCACAGGTGTTCTCAGTATTGCTTCTGTCAGATAATTATATAGACCAAGGCAAGACACAAGGGAGCCTGAAACAACAGTCACAAGGCAGAAATGTCTTGGCATGCACCTGGGCTTTCCTTTCCAGGCAGCAAAATTCCAACCCAAAAAGCTTCTCTGAGAAATGGAGATATTCGCAGACATTTGCAAACTATTAGCACAAGATCCTGCAAAATACTAAAGCTACCCTGAGAGACCCACTGCTGAAATACAAAAACATAGTTCAAAAGAGGATTGCTCTAACAGAAATGAGATGCCCAGAGGCATGCTAAAAGACTGGTGACTTTTAGCAGCCAGTTTGGAACTACACTTTAAATATTCCAAAAAAAAGGAAGCTTTGCTACTGCTAAAGTTGGGAGGAAACCAAAGACAAGATATCCCAAAGCCTCACCTCATTCATCTTAACGTTTTTTTAAATAATGTTTGGATCCAGCTTGTTCATAGACAACTTTAGGAAAAGCCTTATTTCTATACAGTATTTCCCCCAAGTAACTCTTAAAAAAAAAAGCACAAACAAAAAATTTCTCTTTGTATTATTTCCTCCTAAGTCAGAAAACTAGATATATACAAAACTAAATATATATAACTGACCTGTTTCATTTAGAGCTTTCTTCATAAACAGTTTGTTTAGCTGCATGAACAAATGTTCATTAGTGACTCCCTTTTAATTGTGAGCTTGGCACTAGAAACAAGGACTGACGTGACAAAATGCTTCGATCTGGAGGCAGAGTACTAGAGACTAAAACAGTCTAAAAGTGCAAAATAAACTGTTGAAAAAAAGTAAATAAAAGCAGCAATCACTAGACAGTATCTTCTAATGAAACAATTTTGCACAAAGAAATACTAAGTGCAGTTACTCACAGTGCTACTTTTTGTTATGTAAATAGAGGCCATCACCAGTTAAACCCCAGGAGTATCAGCCGTACCTAAACCACCCATCTGACAACTTCTGTCCCTAACCTTTTCTCTTTGTCCCACCCCCTCATCACATCAGCAGCAAGGTGGGTCATACCTGTGTCTTAGAGAATAGTTTGCTCCAGACCAGAACTATCATATGCTGCCCCATTAGTTGCATTTAAATGCACCTCTGGGCTCCTCTCACACAGAGCACACTCACAGAGCTGAGGCAACCCAGTACAGCTGCCTTGAGCCTGGAGAAGGGCAGCACTTCACACCAGCTGAACCTTCATTCTGGCTCCTCTTTGGCAGCAAAAATCTCCTTTCAAATGCTGACCTTTGTTGCTGCCAGGATACCATGAAAGGTGCTTCTCCAGCCCTAGGACCCCGGGTTGGACTAGTTTTGCCTCTACTGAATGCTATTCTTGCAGCCAGAAGCTGTGAGAGAACAAATTACAGGCAGGTGGACAAGGACAGAGGGGCAGAGGGCAAAACAACATAATCAGGATGCCTCATTCTCAACCTACAACGTGATTTTAAGCATTTTCTTGCCTAACACTCTTATTAAATCATGCAGCAACTCACACACTTTTTTTTTCTTTTTTCATTGCCATATTGTTTGATTTTGTAATTTACTAAGACAGGCCATGCCCCAAGAAATGCTGCCTTTTAAGCTGGACCTTCCTTGTGTGTTGGGGGGTGGAGGACAGAATGACAGACATGGTCTTAGGGTATCACAGGTACATGTCTCTGTCCTATGTATTTTTATAAATGAACAGGCTCAGAAGGATTCTTATGTTTTTGAGGGGACAAGCATTTTTGCAAAATATCTTTCTGGAACATCTTATACAAAAATCCCATCTGGATAATGCACGCAAGAGCTCACATCAAAACAGAGGCATGGAGGGGCTTATGGAGGTGATCAGAGGAGCATTTTCTTATGACAGAAGGCAAGAAAACTTGTCTTCCACAGTAAAACACAGACTGGGAGATGAGAGGATTGCAGTCTGTAAGTTAGCCAAGAACTACCAGGAGAGAAAAATAACTATTTAATTTAATAGAGATATTTAGACAAAGGCACTGTACAAAAACTTACCACAATCTCATCCATCCTCTAAACTAGAAGAAAGATTCCAGTTGTTAGGAGGATAAAGTTGGGGAACTCCCTTCCCAAAAGTCGTATTTTACAAAGAGGAAAATGAGGCACAAAACATTAAGCCCTTTACTCAAGTTCATACATAAAGTTTGTGTCAGAGATGGGACTCAGATACTGTAGACTTAAATATAGGTGAAGTGAGAAAAGTAAAACTAATGCAAGAAAACAGATTAGATTTTTGTAATATTAATAAACTCATAAAAAATAACAAATAAATTGTCAAAAGAAAATCAGTACCACTAATCTTTGAAGTGCTTAAAAAATATTTTCCTTTAAAGAAAATATTTACATTTCTGTCACAGAGCATTACCTCAGGATGTTACAAAATTAATCAAGATGCTAATGGGCAGTCTTTTCCTTCTTTTGCATGGCAGAGAAAATAATTTATTGATAACTCAGGGTAATATGTTCTTCTGGGTTGGTTATTTTTTTCCTTTTAAATTTCATTTTTTGAATCAATACAGTCACATCCTCGGAGAATAACATCCATGATTGTAAAGTTCAGTTATAAAGAAAAAAGCTTAGACACTTCTCTTTCTTCTGAACTCCTTTTGATTTGGGACTATCACCTGAATGTAATCTATTTTTTTCCCTTCACACAGTGCTTGTCAATCTGTAGACCTGGATTTTTCTCTCTCAGTTGCAGAAGAGATCAATGAGGGTTTCTATTCCAGGATTCCCAAGGGTGTCTCCCTTGTCGGTTTCATTGTCATGCCTGTTTTATCTCAGCTCCTCTACACTACTTGTTTCATCAGATTTCTCTAAATCCCAACTCCAGTATGAAAATCCCATATTTGTTATTTCTCAGTTAATCTTCAGATGCTCACTTTATGCAAACAGAGAGATGTATTTGCTATGTAGGAGCAAAGATTTTAAAAAATGGTGTTTGTTTGGTTCCTCAGGTCCCCGTTGCCACTGCCTGCCCTGGGAACAGGGACTGTGTTCCTGCTATAAACGTGTCACCGTCTGCAGGAGGGAGATGGCGATACAGGGTCACGCACTCTCCTCAGGGTTCCCTCGTGCTCACAAGGATGTGCATCGCCTGTCTTGGGAACCTGGATTCCCAAACAATATTAAAAATGCAGTCCCAACCTTCTTTTCCCCTCGGCCTTACATGAGGCAGAATCTCTCTCATTTTTGGGCAGCCCTACTTTGTAAAATGTCACCATTCTTCATAGCTTCTGATTCACTCTCAACTTAGAAAGTTACCTTTAGTAAGAGCAAGCAACTCTGTGCTCTCATCTTGAACTCCTAAAACTGGAACCAGAGGGTGCACGCAATTTATCCAATCAACAGCATGCTGGACAATATTTGAAAGAGAAACAGAGGACATGCAGGCAGCTTTTACAGGAAAGGTTGGTCCCCAATGGTCACAACTACACTGTTTACATTACTAGCTTTTCTGTGGCCTTTACTGTTCTCTGGCAATTTGTATCAGCAACATTTCTTTCCTTCCACAGGAGCTTGGTCTGAATTACCCCATCTTATCACTTTTTCTCTGTTATTTCAAACAACAAAACCCTTCATTTTTCCCTTTTCCAGCAAAATTGGAAGACCAGTTTCTCACATTCAGTCAGTGGGATTTGAATGGAAATTCCCTAACATAATGCAGTCTTAAGGCAAGATGTGCAGGGACACAGAAATGAGGGTTATTCCTTTCTTCTGAGTTGATGAGTTCTGTCTCCCTGGGGAGAGACATGTTACAAGTTCTCTCTCTCTATCAAAGTGCTGCCATTAACACTCAAATGCCCTGCCTCAGTACCTCATGATCTCCAATGAGTTAATAACCACAGCAGCTTTGCAGAGAAAAACACTTGAGAAGAAATACATCAGTGAAACTTAAAGGCTCAGACTTTCAAGAGGTATTTAATTGGCATGAGACAGGGAAATACTTCAGCATGACTTTCACAGCACCTCCCTGCATCCCTGTAAGACAACATAGTTTGCATACATTTCTGCCTAAATATCTTCAGAAAACTGGAGCAGAAATACTTGCTTTAAGTTCTTAGGCAATTTGGGGCACTTCTGTGAACTTGGGCTTTCCAAATCAACACATGGCACTGTCAAAGCATCTTTGCATTCTGCGCAGCTTGGTCCCAGCACACAGCAGAAACTACTGGGAATTTCTTAGGGCCCCTCATGCAGAAGCTGGAGCATTTTCTGGAGAGACAGACTGCACTGGGAGGTACAGGAGGTATGTGTACAGGATGGCAGGAGGGCCAGCAGGAGGATCTTGCTATGGCATAGAGGTGAGGGCTGCCCCCACATCCTCTGCTGGCCCCTGGGCCCTGCAAGCTGTGAAAGCACCAGCATGTTGTTCTCACAAGTGTGTTGTGCAGATGTGGAGGCAAATTTCACGTCGCTGCCTGCAAAACCTGGTGTCATGATGGTGCAGTACCACAGAGGTAGAGCTCCACTGCTCGGCTTGAGCCGAGAATTAAACGCTGTGCTGGGAGCTGCCGCTGGGCATGCTGAGCTGTCGCTCTTCAGAGGGCTTGGTTGTGTAAGCGGACCAAGGGAATTGCTAAACCACAGACAATGAAAACAACTTTAAATGAGAGACTAAATGAAAGGAAAAAAAATGTCAAAATGTCAAGGTTAATGTTTTCATAAAACTAACCTGGGAATGGCTAGACAGTATGAGTGTAAACCTTAATTAAAACTTTTAAAGTGTGAATACAAAACTAACTTTGGTCTAGACAGTCAATAAATCTATTTTCCTTAATGAAATACTAGTCCTTTTGTTATTTCCGGTCAATTTTCATCCTCTTCCTTGCAACTATGTGTAACATTGATACTCAGATTCCCGTCACTCAAAACCAGAGAAGCCATGCAGAGCAGGACCACAGCCTCCTACATGACTCCTGCTCTACTTCCTCCAGCACCCCTGGCTGGGCCAGTGGCTCTGTCCCCATCCTGGCTACAGCTTTGGGATGGGCAGCAGCCTATGGACACATGGCAAGCCAAGGAGTCCCTTTGCTGGACTGTGATGGTTTCTGCAGAGGATGTCAGAGGCAGTTTCTTCATCTGCAGAGTATCCCAGCTCTGCCTGGGCTCTCAAGGCAGCCTGGAGAAAAAGCACTGTATCACAGTCTGGTAGTGGCTCTGCTCTATTTGGACAGCCAGATATGGCAAAAAATGGAGTCTGCAGTGCCTCTGAGAAAGCCTGGCCCCAGCATGTCTCCAGTAGATTTTAAGAGATTGGTTTAAAGAGCCCTGGGATCTTGTTTTCTTGCATTTTGCTAGTAGGCATCATCATCCAGAGTTATCTATAAATTAGATAACTCTGAATATCAGAGTTATCTATAAATTAGCTACTTAGTCATCTTTCTGATCTTTCACTTTTGTTTTTGAAATAAAATTGCTTTTTAATTGATTTTAAGAAAGGGAAGAGAGATGGTAAAACTCTCCATGATCTCAAATTGTTTGGTTATTACTGACTTGGTGCATACCTTACTTTTACATATTATCCCTCCTGGTGAATTTTAGAAAGAATGTATGTGTGCTCTGAAGACACATAGGACAGTTGCCCCTCCCTCCCTCCCTCCCTTCTTTCCTTCTTTCCTCCCTCCCTTCCTTCTTTCCTCCCTCCCTTCCTTCTTTCCTTCCTTCCTTCCTTCCCTCCCTCCCTCCTTCCTTCCAAATTCTGAATTCCTTCCTTCCTTCCTTCCTTCCGAATTCCTTCTGAATTCCTTCCTTCCGAATTCCTTCCTAATTCCTTCCTTCCAAATTCCTTCCTTCCTTCCGAATTCCTTCCTCCCTTCCTCCCTTCCTCCCTTCCTCCCTTCCTCCCCTTCTTTCCCTTCCTCCCTCCCTCCCGCAGCTGGACTCCTAATAAGTCCATCAACACCATCTCAGCACCATGAATAACAGAATGCTAAACTAGTATTGTGGCTCTGTAACAAAATAAGGATATTAGAATCTTACATCAAAGCCATTTTATAAGAAAGCCATGATATTAATTTAGGGTTCTGTTATTCATGGCACTGAATCAAGGCTATTTCACATGGTCCAATCCACAAAGAGCAAACAGATACAACCAGTACTTCAGCTGCCCATGAGCAAATATGGTTCTGAATATTTAGTGCAAATAAGTGTAACTAGGAAGATGAGTTTTCTTCAGGAATGTCTCTAACCAAACAGATTAGATTGGTGGAAGCTCAAGTTTTTTCTATACAGAAAATACAATCTGAAGTTTAATTTCATTTTCACAAGACAAAACAAGAAAGTTATTACAGCATATAAAGCCAAGAGCATATTACAAATATTTCAACAAAAGAAAATCATAAACTAAGAGTCAGGATTCTTCAGATGAATGTCAAAATGTTTTGACTTACATACAGATTGTGAATTACCAAAGCTACTCCTATTAAAACAATGTAAGGTCTTACTTCCCAAAGAGATTTCAACACAAGCCTTTTATTTCCTACAGCACATAAAATAATGGTCTTAATGAAAGTAAATCCTCCCCACTTTTTCTCAGTTTCTAGTGAGGAATCTCATACATGCAACATATGTGACATAAGAGTAGAGAAAAATAATAATCTAACTCTACAGGAGATATGTCCTGGCATAGTAAATCAGCACTGAATGTTCCCAGAGCTACTGCCTGTATCCATGGTTTTCTTTTATTTTACAGTGTTTTGTTAAATTGAAAGCTGATGATGCTTTCTAATGAAAACTCTTGCTCAAAAAGATCTTATCCTTCCTACTTTTTTTTTCTTTTTTTTTTTTTTTTTGGGGGGGGGAGCGGGGTTAATAATGATATGTTTTCCTAGTTCTAATGGCAAATCTTCATTATATAATCTGCCTAGATCCACAGAGTGAAAATTTTACCCCAACCACTGAGACATATTTCTCAAGAAAGGGGTCTAAAAATTCAGAGGTGCCTGTGAAGGTGACCTACTCCAATCCAGGTATACACTGGTATAGGAGAGAGCAGTCTCAGAACTACAGAAATATCAATAACTCCTAGAAAATTGGGTCAGAAGGAAACAGGACAGGAAGCCTGTACTCCACTGAAGAAGAACCAGCAAAACTTATGCACATGTATTTTTGCACATGAGACAGCCTGAGAGGATACAATCACTGTTTTTCTGCCCTTGGTATTGGGTGGGAGCTCATCCTAGAGAGGAGATTAGAGCACGATAGAGATCACCACCCCAACCTTCCATAGTACAGGAGATCCCCAGGGCCTCATAGTGCTATTGCAGTGGATGCTCTACGACCATGTGCAGCAGGACAGATTTCAGAGCCCTGCCCTCCTAACCCAGCATCCCCACCCCTAAGGTTGACTGTCAGTTAAACAATGGTCTTGAGCCACTAAGAGCAACTGCAGCTTTCTCAGAAACTGCTGCTGCAGTAACACCAGAAAGCAGCACTTTGGACCCAACTTAGAGTAATCACAGCTTCCTTGCCAGGAGAGCAAACAGCAGAGCAGTAAAAGACACTTTATATCTGAGAAACTGGAAGTTCTTAACTCCCCATCACAGACCCCCCTCACAGGACCTGGCTACAGAGGTGTCTGTCAGCTCAGCTTGTGGGAATAACACATACACAAAGCCATCTGCAGACCTGCCTGGGCTGTGGGCAAGTCTCAGTGTCACCCTCCTGATGGAGAAGGAACAGGCAGAGAAAGAGAGGTGATACCAAGACAGCAAGCGAGGGAAAGCACTGGAGAGCCACCCCCGAAGCGGCCTGAAGCATGGGAGAGAATGCTTGCAAGAGAAGCCCTTCTCTGCCTCCTGGCACAGTTAGGGCAATCAGGGCTGTTTCACCACTTCCAGCATCATGCCATCCAAAAACTTCTCTTGCTAAGACCTGGCCTGGGTTACACGATCACTTGTTGGACTGGGTTTTGCATTTTGTTTTACTAACAATTGCTTGACTTGGAATAATTTATACTTTGATATTAGAGAGACATGAACAGCCATAAAAATTCGAGCTCTGCTTGTACGAATGATCCACTGATGTGTGTTAAATGCACTCTATTGCTGCACTGAAGTCAATTTGCCATTGATCATATTGCATTTGTAGAGTCAGCAGATATGAAAACATGTCATTTACCGATGCTTAATGAACCTCTATGCTGACAAGACATAAATAACAATAAGCAGCTCTCCAGTTAAGGAGGTTAACCAGCAAAGTACTCAGTGAAAACATTAAAGAGGTAATCATCTGGCAATTGCTGTATAGATGGAGCAGGATGACTAAACCCATGCAAGGGACCATTACAAGAAAAAAGGAGACGGAAAAAAAAGAGGCAATTAACTCCATGTTAGAAGCTGAAAAATTCTATCTGAATGAAAAAAAGTAATTGCCTTTCTGGATTGCACTCGTAGTCATTTCCACATGTATGTGAGGTAATCTGCTTAGTGAGGCTCTTTGACCAAGCTCTTTGACAACCTTTTTCCTTTGGAAAGGAAAAGCCAAAGCAGCAAGTTACTCCAGTGTTATTCCTCTTAATTCCTTCTGGTAATGCTGCTCCCTTCTTTCTCTTTCTTGAATCTTTTCATTGCTTTCATGGGTATTCTAATCCTAATTTTTAGTTGGTTTTTTTTTTAGGACAAAGCTTTCAGTTTCGTGTAAAGTTAAAGGAACACAATAAAAAGGAACATTACCAGTGCTTAGAAGCATTTCATGAAAGTAAAACACAGCAGATTAAACTTTGCTTTATAGTTAATGGAGCAATTTAACCGTAGCTACATTCACCACTGGACTGAACAGGAATTTCAAGTTCAATTCAGATTTTAAGTAGATGTAAATGGTGTTTATACTTCATCTATGAAGCCCAAGGCAGCAAGAGTTTTCTGAGCAACCACGGGAGTCCCAAACAGTTTAACCTCTCACAGCTCAGATAAACACACCACCCACAGGGCAAGGTACACACGATACCCCTTCTGTAGACAGCTCTGCCCGTGAAAAGGGACCTGTTCCATGGGGCCAAGGAAAAGGGCAATACAACTGAGGGTGATGCTACAGAGTGGTCTTCACAGAAATCACATCTCCTGTGTGAGAGCCCCTGACCTGAGCACCGTTTTCCCATTTTACAGCCACTTCCCACTCCAGGCAGATAATTATTTTCTGCCTGCAACAACCACTGACCCATACTCCAGCCACCTGGGGGGCAGAGGTCCCCCTTCTTGCAACCAACTTTTCCAGGTGACTCTGGCAGCTGCCTCACCACACCCCTGCCCCCCGGATCAGGCTCTGAGGTGATATCCCAGCCGTGATGCCTCTTACTGTAAAAGTCGCAAGGCCATATGCAGTTCACAGGGAGCCAGACTGACCCTGCTTGTGTAGGGAGGAAAGGCCTATCAAGAGCCAAAAACTTCTGCTTTTGACCAATGCATGAAGTAAGGACATTAAACACCTTTGAAAAAAATAAAATACGGCAAAACCAAACAAATAAAAAGCAGTTATATATTACCTTTAAATGCAGCCCAGAAGGCATCAAAAGCAGCATGGCCAGCAGGTCAAGGGAGGTGATTCTGCCCCTCTACTGTGCTCTTGTGTGACCCCACCTGGAATATTGCATCCAAGTCTGGGGCCCCCAACACATGAAACGTGTGGACCTGTGGGAGTTAGTCCAGAGGAGACACATTAAGTTGATCAGAGGGCTGAAGAAAGGCTGAAAGAGTTGGGACTGTTCAGCCTCAAGGACTGAAGGCTCCAGGAATACTTTAAAGTCCCTTCCAGAACCTAGAAAGGACCTAGAGGAAAGCTGAAGAGGGACTTTACACAAGGGCATGTCGTGATAGGACAAGGGAGAATGGCCTTAAGCTGAAGGAGAGTATGGTTAGTTTAGATATTAGAAAGAAATAATTTACTGTGAGAGTGGTGAGGCACTGGAACAAGTTGTCCAGAGGAGTTGTGGACTCCCAATCCCTGGAAGTGTTAAAGACCAGGCTAGATGGGGCTCTGAGTAACCTGGTTTAGTGGAAGGTGTCTCTGCCTATGGCGGGGGGGTTGAATCTAGATGATTTTTAAGGTCCTTCCAACTCAAGCCATTCCATGATTCTATGATTTGGAACAGTAGCAGGCCAGCAGGCTTTATCAGTGCATCATTCTGAAAGAGCACCTCAAAACTTACATCTATTTTAGAAAACCAAGTGATCACATTATAAACATTAACCTGAGGCAAAAGAAAAACTCTAGTAAAGCTGAAGAAAGAAAGGGAATCTTCCCTTCCTGCAGAATAAATTATCAGGGATGTTCAGAGATAGAAAGCATCTAAGGAGGTTGCTGCCTTTTGTATATTCAATTACAACTGAATATTCTAGTGACACAGATTCCCTGATATTTTCATGTATTTTAATGCTAGCTGTACAAAATCACCACATGTATGAGACAGGAAAAAGGGGTTTGTACATCAGAAGAAAAGCAATAAGCAGGAAATTGTCTGTGCTCTTGTGTGGACTTTGGCATAAATGCTGATCAGGTACCACATAAATCTTTCTCATTTGAGGCATGCTCTCCCGCAAATAAACTCATCGCACAGACCTAATCCTCTTCTCTCCTGTATACACCCTATCCTGTTTCAATGCAAGTATGTTGCCCCTTGATAACAAAAATCACCTACAGTTCTCATATCACATTTTTCATGAGTAGATGCAAAAGTAAATGTCAGACCAACTGCGGTCAGTTCATCAACCCCATTTTGCAATTTCAGAAAGTGAGGAATATGAGACGTCCCTCCTGGCAGGCTGAAACCAAAGCAGGGCTTCAGCACCCAGGGTTGCTCCCCTAGGATCCTTAACCTCTGTGTTTGCAGCCCGGGCTGGACACAAGGTCAGATTCAAATGGCACAGCTGTACTGTGCATGTTCCAGGGGATGCGCCTCAAGGCACTCAGTATGACTTCCTCATTTAGGCACTAGTATTCTTGCCCAAGTGTGCTCAAAGGAGCTTGTCTGGTTCTCCCTCAAGTTATTGATAGTGTCCACAAAAACTTGCACTGGTTTGCCTCTACTTGCATCTATCCACATTCAGATGACAGCTTTTCATACCCAATTATAGTGAAAATTTTCAAAAATTGAGTGAAAACTCATTAACGTGGCTACTTTTAAACTTTCCCTTTTTTTTTTAAGCATTATGGTAACTTCTTGATGCCCATGTTCCAAACATCAAGTACAAAACATAAGATGTAAAGGAAATGAGATAGAGGTTTTCAACATTCCTATTACTGTACACATCAACTGTTGGTGATGAAACTCAGTGGGTGTAATTTTAGAAACACTTGTCAAAGGGTTTCAAAATGTGCTCAAGAATGTAATAAAACAAGATGTCACAGAAACCTTAATTTCAATTGCTAATAGTTAAATGGATCACAGCTACTGTTTGGCCAACTACCTTTGAACAAAACACAAAGAATAACAGAATTGCAATCAGTAACACAATCGTAATATTAAATTAAATATATCATTCACATCGAGCACAGTTATACACAAATAACTGGGGAGCATTCTGTGTCACACAGCAGCACTCTAAAAATACATTTGCTTTCAGATAGGATTATGGATGGACGAACAGTTTCTTCAGAACTCACACCTGAACTTAGAGGTTTTGCCTACTACAGTAAGCTTTAATCAAATTAAAAATTTGCTCCCAGGTATAATTATATCTCAACCTTATAGAAAGATCTTATTATTGGTGCTTTGTGTAGAGAGAGGGGGAAAAAAAAGCTTTATGTAACTCTGTGTTTGATTTTTCAGAAATTAAATAAAAGAGGAGGTTTCGTTTGCACTGAAGGATGAGATTTCCCTCTGGATTTGCTGCCCTCTAGATATCTTTCAGTATAAAACGGCTACTCTTTTTAAATGGATTTTGCAATGATCTGCTTTAGCTGAGGATGCCATGGGGAGGGGATAAATTAGTACAAATGTGGAGAGGAGGCAGTGTTTGAAGAGTCTGTCAATAGGCTTTTTGCAAGTGAAAGGTGTTTTCAGATGATATCCGTTGTCCAAAGGAAGGGGGCAGTTTTATGTTAGGGAAGGCAAATCAGTGCTGAAGTGGTGAGTGGTTGCTGCTGTGGGACAACAGGCTCCATTTGATTATCAGCACACCAATCCCATATAGTGCTCCAGCAATGGATATTTGTGCTGATGTGAGAAAACCAATGTGGAGGCATATTTTTTCTCCAAAACCTCCTTGCTGTGTGTCTCTTGGATAACACAGCATTGTAAAGCTTTTCTCAGTGATCCTGAGCTCTGGATTGGGAGTGCCACTTCAGACATTTCCAGATTTGTTTGATTTTCTCTGCAGCAGAGGATAAAATTATTTCTGATACTTTGGCAGAACGCTATTTGCTAAATTCTCTGTTTCCGGGCCTGCAGTAGTTCTGTTAAGGATCTCAACAGAGGGATATGTATGAGTGTAAAGGCACAGAATGTAGTAGGAATTTAAGAAAAAAATGTCATACATAGCAGTACTGTTGATTTATTGTAAGATAATACTAGTAAAATGAGGATTAGGTAAACAGGGAAGCCTATTAATAAAAGGTAACCATAACTAAACTTTCAGTTTGTTCAAGACAATCTGCAAAAAGAAGTTGTTCAGATTACCTAGAGCAAAAAGATGTCTAAATGTTCCTCCAAATGAGATGAGACAAATAAATTGCTTCAATTATCTCTCTATTTTGTGTCTTAACCAGGGTGTTCGCTTCAGGAAACAATTTTTGGAAAAAAAAAAAAGAACTACTTTATTATGCGATGGAGAAAAGAACAACTTAATTATTTGATGGAGAAAATAAGGCCTGAAATTTGGAGCCTCAAATCTTTGTGCATGTATCCTACGCAGCTTCCAAGTAATTTGGCTCATACACAAATATTTGTATAGACTTCCCCCCAGGCAAAATCCTGTTTTAAAAAGAAAAAAAGCACTTCCCCCCCCCAACCTAGACATAAATAGTCCTACTGGTCCCAAAGAAACAGCCATTGCAGGAAGCGCTGCTTGCATTTCAGTGTCTTCAGGATCAGACTCTGTGATTTGACACTGACAAAATTATAAGCTGCCATGTAGAAACCACCATTCATCAAGGAAAACTAATGGAAAACCAGTTATTAACTCTCAAGGTCAGTGTAGGGTGATCAATATTATTAATTGCATGTGGATAAGTTGAGACAGCAGTTCAGCACTTTAGCAATTATCTGGGATTCAATACAAGTATTAAATACTAACAGTATTCAATCATGGGTGGTTAAGAAAAGAAGCTCCCAGTTCTGCTAACCTTTGCAGGTGAAAGAATAGTTCCTCCAGACTACAATATTGCTGGATACCTTCAGCCCTGTGCTCAGAGCAAGCATGGATCGTAGTCAGAAAGGTGACATTTGGTTGGTATTGTCTTTCTTGACACTGGAAAAACAATTCTCCAACTAGCACAAAATGCCCAGCCTTGGTGACATTTCCAGCCCTACCATAAGATGAAAATTCCCAAATCCACCCAGACAGCCTGTTACCAAGAGACTACAGCATAACTTTTTCTGTGTTAGAACAGGAATCAGCAAATGCATAGGAGAACATGCATGTGGGTAAGAGCAGACTGAAAGCAGACATGCTTGCTTACAGAGCACACAGCGTCACAGACATTTCTGCCCAGGGCCCTATCAATTAGTCAGAAAAGAAGCCTGCTGAGTTTCCAGACTTTATCATATACCCAATCCTAAATTCAGGTTTTGCTTATCTTTTCCATGTCAGTTCTAAATCCCATAATGTTTTTTCTATTCAGATGGCAAGAAAACATAAATTCCTATTTTTTTAAATGCATGAACATTTTGAATTCTACAGTTTTATCATAACTAAAGTGTTATTCCTATCCTGTGGTCATGCCTACAGATGATTTCATACTCCAGTTTATCTGATTTGATTACTCTGTTCCTGGGCACTGGCTTTTGTGGCTAAACACTTGTTTATGGACACTCTCTCATTCTGTGGCTTTGGGTAATGGAAAAGCGGCTGAACCTGCTCCCAAACCTGATTAACCTGGGAGCAAACAAATTCTCACAAAAAAAAATAATTTGTATTAAAATTTGCAAGTGCCCTCAAAAATATCAAATGCTTTTTTAAGTCCTTGGCCTGAATGGCCAGACTTTGGCCATTCTCACTGAAACTGCTGGGAAGAAAGAATTAGCACTACAAGGTTGTTAGTCATGTCACTTGTTGCTTACCTGAAAAGTGCTAATTTGCTATGGTGATAAGTAGAGATGAGGAACCTGAGCAGAATAAAAGTCTTACTCTTGCTTTGGACCAGAATCTCAGGTGGATATTAGTATTTATAAATTCAAAGACTGCCACTAGTTCAGAGTTAAATTTCAGGCATCCATCCAAATTAAACCCAAAGCTTAAACCTTTTGACATGAGCCTTGCTCTCCACCAAGAATTCGTGTAATTAGTATATCTTTTTCTTTTTAAAAAAAAAAAAAAAAAAAACAACTTAAAAAAACGCCAACAAGCCACAATTCAAAACTGTATCAAATGAGCTGGAAAAGTACAGAGAAAAGGAGGCATTCAGTAAGAGCCCAGAAGCCATAGCTCTGACTTATATTAGGGAAGGACAAGCAGTGTCTTCTATATGGGAGAGTTTCTTTTCCTGTCATGATCAAAACTAATAGTGAAGGTGGGTTCACTTGTCAAATGTGTTCCAAAAGAGGGACAACATTTTCTAGTGACAGCATTAACCACCCCCAATGTGCATGGGGCCATAATTTTCCTCCAATTCCACTGCCAACATCAACTGTTCTTCCCACCAGCCGAACTCAAGTGAAATCTCTCTTTACAGCAAATAATGCCTGCTAAGGCATCTGCTGCCCTGAAGCAGGATGACTCATTGGTGAGGTTGCCCAAGCTTTGTACTGACCTATTGAAGCTGTGACAGCATTTGGAGGAGCAAGGGGATGGTAAAAAATCCACTCAAACAATTGCAAGAAGTAGTAAAAGTGAATGTGAAGGTAGAGGTGCTTGATTTCTGGTTATTTTAACCAAATTCTTCCTATGGAAATTTGCAAGTAAGAGATATTGGTGCTGGTTCTCAGACGGCTGAGGTGAGGGAGGCACACACATAAAGGATTCATTAGAAGTATCACACTATCAGTTAGGTTGCCAACCTGCTTACGTTGTCAAAAGTATCCCTGTTGCCTTCCCCTGGACACTTACCTTCAGCAGGTTTTCTAGGATGGGACACTCTCCCAAGTGTTCCCCCAAGAAACATTTGGAGCTATTAATCCAGCACAGTAACATTTACTCTGTTCCAATTTCCAGGCCGACCACTGGGCGCCAGGGCCCCTCCCAACAGGACACAGTATCCAACAGGACAGTATTCCTCAAGTGGACATGAGCTCAGTAGCTTGCTGGTTCTGGTAGAGAGTTCACTTATGGCTTCATGCTGTGTCATGCCCAATCAATCTACCTGATCTCCAGACTATTGTGATGGCATTGCAGCTTATTTACACAGAACAAACCATGATAATAGCTTCAGACAGCACTTCTGGCTGCAACAGCCAGCCTGTGTAAAGGGAAAGCTGGAGTGTGTAGGTGATTGATACAGAGAGCCTTGTCTTTGTGGAGAGATGAGACCCAAGAATTTTAACTCTGCTCTTGATTTTGCCAGAGGGCTTCTGTGCAAATCCCCTGCCAATGCTGGACTCCAGCAGCCTGAAACTGTTCCTGGCATCACATTTGTTGTGACCCTCTCTTCATTACACACGGTAAAATCATTTAGGATCTTTAAACAAGGCACCACAGGAAACAGACAGCAAATTGTCAGTGTCCTGTTGTTGCCTGATCTCCTTAGACGTCCACATATGTCACTCTTCAGGGATCTCACTGCAGAATAGTGACCATGAGGAAATTGCTACGTGCCAAGATCTGCTTAGCTCTTTCATCCCAATACCTCTGTGGACTCTACTTAATAAATAAATGTGCATCTTTCCATATATACATATGGAAACCAAGAATAAACAAGTGAGCTCCATTTAAAGTTTCAGTCATTCTCACCATCCATATACAGCTAAAAAGCTAAACTAATCAAAATAGTTGCAGAATGTTAGATTCTGGACAATTATAGAAACAAAATGATATTGTTTAATGATATATCAAGTTGACACTATTACCTTCTCACCACAGCCATCGGCCCACATCAATGAGAGCTGGATTCTCATTGATGTAAGTAAAATTAATCCTACTGGAATTAACTCAGTCTACACCCACGGAAGATTTACTTTTTACTTTTCTACAATGACTTTCACTTTCTCATGTCCCCTGAGTGATGAGTGAAATTTGGATTTATACAGTCTGTATGACACTTTGCAGACATTCATTGTTGCCATGCTTTTTTAGTTGTTCCAGTTTTTCCACTCCCACCTGCTTTTAAAACTTTGACCATGTAATTCATGTAAGCTTTTAAATGAGGTACATCCATAAAGAGCATCTGGGTCAGCCAACCTTAATTTGAAAATGTCATTACTCCCACACTAAACTTCCCCCATCAATCCCACAGCAGCCATCATGGTTTATATGTCTCCCAGAACAAGCAAAGTGAAATTGTGGTCTTTTCGTCTTTCCAAAAGAAAGAAAATAGAAGGAAGAGATAAGAAAAGATCACCTAGGTGGTGAACTCTGAAACCGTCCAGAGAAATAGAAAGTATTATAATTTTTCAATATTTTTTGGGCTGCAAAAGTGTAAAGTTTTATCTGGAGAAGGGAAAACAGTAGTTTTTTAGCTTGTGCATAGCTCAGTTCCAACTATCTTTAAGTCAACTTCATTTTGTAAAGTTCAGAAATATTCAAGATGCTCCTGAGGCTCAGAATATCATTATTCTTTCTCCCATATGGCCTTTCCTGTCAGTAACTAAAAAAAGATGTTTCTGGGTCAGTGGAGTTAAAAGGATTACATCTGAACTAAAAGTGGGATGCTTTTCCCTTTCTTAACCTGAAAGCTAAACAGCTATATGCCTAGTGTCTTCCTATAGTCAGTTTGGTGAAAGGCAGTTTCAGAGGGCACTTCTTTTGCTCCTATAATAGCTATTAAGAATGGGCTGAAGATCTTGCCCTCTGGAGATGCTTACTTGGATATGTAACTCTAAATGTCTCTGGAAGCCAGACTTGTATCTTTAGCCATAAGGGGCTGCATGCAGCTGGGCACTTGTCACTGGCACTGCAGAAACAGGCTCAAGGACAAACTTTACTCTGTGGGTTAATCAGTGTTAGTTCATTGATTTAAAAAAATAAATTAAATCATTGATTTAAGGGGAAATAGAACCTGAGACCCAGAGGAAACATCTCTAGCAGAGTCGGTAAAAAAGCTCAAAGAGTCTCACGATTCCTGCTCTGGTGTTCATGACCATGGTGCTGTTCAAACTGCTGTAAAATGTCAGGGTCTCCTCCTGAACTATCTGGTCTGCCCTTATTATAAGCAGAAGAGAAAAAGAAGTACCACTTCGAATTTCATCAAAATGCATATGGGCTTGTATTATCATGGTAATAAAGTAATCCCCATTTGTTGGGCTCCAGTGGGACATATCAACAAAAGCGGTAATATGTTTTGAAAAACTGTATATCATTTTCTAACAGCTACACCAAACTTTGGATGCTCTCGGCTACATTTCAATGTGGTAAAGAAAATAGGTAGTTTGGGTTCAAATTTAGTATCATTCCACTGCCTGTTTATAAAAGAATGGTAGGGACATTTAAAATTTGAGAGCAAGGACAGGTCCTTCAATCTCTCAAGCCAATCTACAGTTAAGTGAGTGAGTTGCTCATCTGCTGTGTGAACTAATAGGAGGAGAAAATGAACTCTGAGAAACCAATTATGGTTCTATACCTCCATCCTCCAGGATGTGAACTCACAGTCAAGTAAGTCTTCAGAAATCAATCTCTTGGACTCACTGGGAAAGTTCTGCATGCCAGAATAGGGGAAACTTGCTTTCAGAACATCTAAATGGACATATCCAAACTGAAAAAGCAATATGGCAGCACAGCATGGTCAATTAGAAGCAAAAATATAAAAACAGGAGGTAAAATTACAGTTATCAGATCAGCTTTAGCATTTGAAATTCCAATAAAAGCAGGACAGTGAACAGAACAAAGTATTAACCCAACTACATTACAGTGAAACAAAGATTTGCCTACTAATAAACCTCAAACTGATAGGTTCCTGTCATCTTCTCAGGATACCAGCTCCCAGTACTCTTTTAAAGAGATATTGTAGAACTCCATCATGCTCTCTTTATGATCTCTGGAAATAAAAAATGTAGTGTCAGATACTAATCTAGAGGGGACTTAGATGCAGTGTCCTATTTGGGACTGCATTGTTTTGTGCTGAACTCGAGGACTGCACTCCCTAGTGGAATATCTCAAAGCAGAAAGGACTTTAAATAGCAAGGTTTCAGTACTTATAGTCCCTGAAGTCCTTGAAGTAAATGGGTCCCTCTGAAAGACAAAGGCTGTATTTGATCCTCTGTACCAGAGTTAATACATAAACCACCATGGCCCTTTGCCTGGATCTTGAAGCCCTGGGCATGATTTTCAAAGAGACCAAGCACCTAAAGTTCCAGCTGAACTCAGCAGTTCTGGGAAACAAACACAATAGCTGACCACAAAAAAAATAATATGTTTTTTCTGAGAAAAATTTGCTTTAATTTTCTTTTAAATTTGGCTTCTCCAAATAGAAAACTATATAGTAATTTCTCCTTGACATGAGATCTGAAATTTCACTCTTCCATTGTAGCTTTTTTGTGAGGCAAAAAATGAAAAACAACTTGTCCACCAAATCAAAGACCCTGCTTTTAGCCATGGTGGAGGGGGATGGGGAGAAAAATAATAATCACAAACTGCATAGTTAAAATCCGCCTTATACTAGCAGGATGATCAGAAAGCATATATATTTTTTTCTGCTAGCTGGAGTCCAGCTGAACATTCATAACTTGGACATCTTAGAAGAGTTCACAAGATGTTGCCAATAATTAACACAAAGCTTTTCTCAGAGACTGTACCTATAATGTCTATTTCCCACTCCACAGTCCTCCTAGTGAGAAGGACAATTTTCTTTATCTTAATGATGGAGAAAGTGGTTTTGAGAATTGCCCTAGGAAACCATCACCAACATATTATTGTTTTATCTAGCCCAAAGTAGTTTTGGGTAAGGGAAGAGATGTCAGAGCTTTCTGCTATTCTGCTGATGTAGAAATAACAACATCACTGAATTTTGGTCTGAGACTCAGACATGAAAACCAGCTCAAAGAAACATTTGCTGATGGCTTTGATGTGCACGTTGTTCAGGTTTTTTGTAGGGTCTTAGTTCTCTTGAGCTTTGACAGTTATTAGTGTTTTCATAAATGGAAAGGAAGGACCCAAACCTACTGACCCTGAAGCATTAGCGATCCAACTCTACTGTGTATCTTGCATCTGGAAAAGCCCACAAGCCTGTATTTCATCAAACTGTCACATCAAGCAGCTGAATTACGGTGTGATGGCATGAGCCATAGCATCCCATGGCATCAGAATGGGGAGACGTTTCCTGCAGAAAAGAGCATTGAAAAAGCTGAGCAGTGGGACCCTCGGGACTGTTGGGATGCTGAGTGAATCAGCCCTGCTGCTCTGCTCCATGCTGCCATGGCAAAACTGACTTTGCATCTAAATTAGCTCATTTAAAAGTGTCCTGGGCACCTCTGCACCATCCTTTCCTCCCATCTGTGACTGCACAGAAAATTTAAAGGAAAAGGCAAAACACAGTTTTTCTAAAATCTACAACCTAATTTATCATCCATAAATGTAGCACTTCTCCAGGCATCTCATGGCTGCTTCTGTTCCCTACCAAATACCCACTGAAATTCTAGAAGTGCTGTATACTGGAGCTTACTGATATGAAAATAATTGCATAGAACAGAGTAAAGGGAAAACTAGAAAGATTATTCCAGAAGCTTTTAAACTGTTGCGTTTTGTTTGGGGGTTTTTGTTATCATTTTTTGTTACTATAAATCAGTATTTCTTAATCAGCAGAGCACATTGCAATGTTGAGCTGTACAGATCTCAAGAGTGTGGCATAGCATCCTGTGCCTTCCAATTAGCTTTGCTGGTGTAGTTGACTCTGGCTGGGCACTAGAGTCAGTACTGTGAGCTCACAATGCTACAAGGAGGCAGGAGCAGGTATAGAAGATGAGCAACAGCAGCACTGCACACCTGGGAGAGGGAGGCAAGGGAGGGAAGATCCTAGGACTGAGGGAAGAATACATGGAAGAAGAGGTCAGAAGTGGAGAAGGACTGACAGATAAGGATAAAAAAGTGGAAAGAAGGAGGTAGTAGTTCTGTTGTCAGTCTAAAAGAGCAAAGAACCACTGGTTGAAGATAATGAGAACAGTAAATTTGTATTACCAAGAATATATTAACATTTCTGAACATTAAATACTTCTTAAAGATTTGATGGGCAGGTGGTTATTTTTTTAAGCTATTCCACAGAATCCTACTGAGATTTTTTTCCAGATGACATGGTCAGTTTGTCAACCTTTGCTGACAGCACAGAAGCAGGGAGGTACCTTTGAAGCAGGATGTGGGAACAAAGAATGCAATGAGGAGGCCACAAATGGTCCCAATTTTCATAAAATTAAGATAGAAACAACCTACATTTTTAAGGGTAAGTGTATGGATTCTGATGACATTTTCCTCTCAGCTTATCCTAAATTGTCACTATAAACATACAGGGATGTTGTTAAACAGTGTTGGCATTGATATGGTATCTAATGAATTCATGCATAGCATTGGAAGGGAGAATTAATACATTCCCTCTTTTTTCTTCTTCTGAAATTAGATTCTTTGCCATATTAATTTTCTATTTCCCTAGCAACAATTCTTTTTTTTTTGTTAATACTTCTGGATGTATCTCTATTGAGTGACACTGACAGTGGCAAAAAGCATTCTACCAGCCAGCTCCTGTCTTTACCTAACAAGCTGGAGGGTCTTAACATTTTTGTTTGTATTTTACTTTCCCCATGAATGAATTCACCACAAAGCTGCTATTTTGGTGCTACCCACACGAGGAATTTCCCACCACAGCTGCTACTGATGCTACTCAGCTCCTAGTTTCTGCCCCCCTGCAGCTTCCCAGAGCAACCTCTTCATCCTCTGTAGGACTTAAAATTTAGAAGCGGTGTATAAGCTTTCTCAACAATGTTTACCTTTTCAGACTGGTAAGCCTAACAGGCACACAGAAACAACCTCCACTGGTCTCTCTGAGAGGCTGGAAACAGATCACTCATCCTCTTTCTTGGTTCCTCACCTCCCAGCTGAACACAGGGCTTGGTGTTGCATAGGTGGGATAACACCATTACCGAGCAGAAACAAGTCACAGGCCTGATGCAGAATGGAGGTGCCAAGGGTGGTCAGGGCTTTTTGGGACATGCTTCCTGACACAGTGACATCAGCCAAGAGATGTACAGCAAGCTCCCCTCTCATTGCTTCACAATATTCTGCCTAGGCCAAATGTCCTGTGAAGTTTATATAAATTACAGTGATTGCTTTTTGTTTGCCTGTGACAAGCCTGTCCCAGTTGGAGTTACAACAGATTAATGATGAGGCATGACTCTTTTCCCTGCAGAAACTTTGCTCTTCAGGAGTTTTTTTGGGTTTGTTTTGGGGTTTTTTTCAGGAGTTGGCTTGGGTTTTTTCTCTACTTTATATTCTGTTTTCAAACAACTTATAAAACAGAAATGTATGCCTGAGTACAAAGAGTATGTGCCTCCTCAAATTATCTTAATTCCATTTTTAACTTCGGGTACAATTGTTACCTTCCACTTCTCCAGTGAAATAGCTGGTTTTAATTAAGGAAGGCATATTTTTGCTGCAGATCAGCTATTTCATACCAAGCTCCTTCAAAACTTTTCAATGTACCATCTGGAGCTGATGATTTGCTGCTTTTTAAATTATCGATTTGTTCCAGCTCTTCCTTCTGACACATCTTGATTACCAGAAAAGAGCAAGTCCCAGTAGGTATCACTCTGATATTCTCTGTGCTGAAGAGCACTGCAAACAAATAATTCAGATTCTCAGCTATGTCTTTATCTTCTTTAATTTCTGCCTTTAATCTTCAGTGATCCGGTTTCTGAACTGCCAATTAATTATTCCTGCTCTTCAGACTGACAAACCTGAGGCATTGTTATTTTATATGTTTAGTCTTTTGGAGTCCACCATACTTCCATTTTATTTCCCTTTCATCTAGTCTTTGTGCTAATTAATAAACCAATGTATTGGAAAGCTAAGGTTAGATCTGGTGAATTTGGAAGGGTTCCCTGCCATTCAGCTGTGCTGATTTCCTCTTTGCTTGCCTAGTATTACTGTCATCGGCAACATACCTGACCTCCAGACTCTATTATTGTTCTTTAGTGGAATTTATGGCTTCTTCCTCTACTCTTCACTCAGGAGCTTTCTTGACAAACCCTCTCAACACAAACAAAATCCAGACACTCTGAAGTTAAAATTTCAGTCACTTTTTTGTACTTCACTTCCCACTAAGCTATTGGATCATATTAAATAAATATGTCTGCTAGCAGCTTCAGATGCAATCTTGTCTTGAATTCCTTCCTGTATATTGCTAAAATTAAGAACAAAAAATCAGGATATCAGGATGTAGGCACCTAAAAAGGGGGCATTTTGATCTGAAATTTCATATCTGTTTATGGTTCTGATCCAAGCTGGAAAAAAAGAGTACCTACCCACTGTTTTAAGACTTTCCAAGAGTAGGAATTGGGCTGTAGCTGGCAAACCTGAGGTGTGTAATCCATACCAGTAGCAACCTGGTGGTGGAAGCTGCTTGTCTGCAATAGTGCAATGATTAGAGTACTTGCTTCCAGATGTGGAAAGGCTGCATGGGCCTGCATTGCCCACCTCAAATGAAGGACTCAGTCACCAGGCAGGGCACTGGGAGAGAAGAGAGCACACTTTCCCACTTGCTGGGACAGGGTTCCTGGCTCAGAAAGAACTGCGCAGTTTTTTGCTTAAAAGAAGGCCTGACACTAGAGCTGGGTGGTTTGGGATCTCAGAGGAGAGAGGTCTCCTAGGTTGGAGTCAGTGTCCTGATCTTGGCACTTTATTTTATCCAAGAGTTTAGGGCAAAATGGTCCCTGAAACAAAATATGTAACTTACTGTCTGGTGCCTGCTGAGACTCTTCTTTAATACGTAGGAAGAGCTTATCTTTCTGAGACAGGAATGTGCAGGACCATGTAGATCAAGTTCTAATTGTGGCCTGAGCTCTAAGCCATCTCCTACCCACAGCACTTAACTCCTCAGGCCCAAGTAACACCCAGCTCCTGCCTGAAAACTTGACAATTCTTCAGCAGAGCAAGCTGAACTGTACTGCAAGTTCATGTGAAAACCAAAGGCATTTGAATAGGCTTGCTTTGGGCTGCTTTATTTCTGTTATGTTCCTTCCTAAATTGCATTTGCTTCTTATTTCCTTCTGCTCACACACCTAAGTATTGCTGGACAGCAGGGTTCCTCATCCCTTCCTGACCCAGCTTATGCACTGCCAAATCATTACTCATGGAACAAAAGCCCCCACAAAGTGGCAGCTGAGCTTTAACATTTATGATTAAAAAATAAAATTTAAAAAAAGTCCTGCCTCTAGCCATTGAATTGCTGTTAATGATTTAGAAAGAGAGGAGCTGAAATGCAGCACAACAGACATAATCCCCAAATTCTTTTACCACTGATCCCCCCAGTGGGTCCACTCCAAGGGCAGTTTGGCCGCCCTCCCTGTGAGGGCTCCCTCCTCACCCACCACTTCGCCACCACCATTCACTTCAGCCGCAGAGAGATCGGGGCAACCAACTCAAAATGGCTTCACAGCAGGATGTAGGCTGCATTAGTGAGGCCTTGCAACCCACTCAGGTACCTGCAGGTTTGCTTTTGGCATCTCTGCCTGCATGTAGAAAGACCTCGTTTTGGTTATACCCATTCAGATAGAAAAGCACTCAGGTAGAAGAGTTGGGGAATTAGAGCTGCTGATTTATGTCACATAAAAAACTCCCGACCATTGCCTGGTTACACTTGCAGGAACACTCAGAGACACAAGCTCTCCCGCAACTGGGGAAAGGCCTTTGCTGATCCCTTCCATTAAATATTCTCCAAATACCCAGTCTGGCGACTTTTTGCTGCTACAGTCGGTCCCAGGGCATCTTCTAACCCATTCCAGATCCTGCTGATACTTTCTGGTCAGATTTGAAACCACTGAACGCAGCGAGAGGCTGCTAGTAAAACAGCAAATCTACAGAGGATGTCGCGACAACCCTCTGACCTCTTGCTCTGCTGAGACACTCTGGGCCCAAAGAAACCCAAATTCACCTCCAATTTTCCCTCCCTGAGCCGTCCACAGCCCTGTGCGCTCACAGGGGCCCATGGCTGCAGGGAGGAGGTGGGTGCCTCGTGTCCCGAGACACGGGGCGAAGATGTCTGGGAGCAGCGTGTGCCATGGAGAGCCCTGTGTCCCATGGGGAGCAGCGTGTCCCGTGGGGAGCTGCGTGTCCCGTGGGGAGCCGTGTGTCCCGTGGGGAGCGGCGTGTCCCATGGGGAGCCACATGTCCTGTGGGGAGACGTGTCCCACAGGGAGCTGCGTGTCCCGTGGAGAGCAGCATGTCCCGTGGGGGCGGTGTGTCCCACGGGGAGTGGCGTGTGCCGAGGGGCGCTCCTGCTGCCCTGCCCCGCGCATCCCACGCATCCCACGCATCCCTCGCATCCCGCACCTGCAGCGGCGGCGCGCCCCACGCCCGGCCCCACGCGTGTCCTCGCCGCGCGGCAGCGGGGCCGCCCTTGCGCTTACCTTTCGCAGGCACGTGTAGGTGTGGACAGGCCGCCCCGGGGGATGGCGCAGGGGAGCGGGCAGGCGGTGGGTCCCCGCTCCCCACGCCGGGCACGGCGCGGCTCAGGCGCGGGCTCCGCGGAGCGCAGCGAGCTGGGGAGCTGCTCCCCGCCTCGGCGCTACCAGCTCGCCGGCCACGCAGTCCCAGGGAAAAACATCGCCTTCAAGCACTGCCGTCATCTCCACCGAGGGCGCAGGGGTGGCTGGCTGAGAATGGCATCGCACACCGGGCCGGGGTACGCTCCGGGTTCAACACCGACACCTTTTTCTCCCAAAAGAAAACGAGGACCCCAAAGAGTAATATGCAACACAGACAGAAAACAGAGAAGACCGCATTGAAAGATGCTTCTGGGTCAGGGCTGTGCCGCTTCTCCGGTCCAACAGCACCACCTCCTGGGTGGCCCCGGCCGCTCGCCCGGCTGCCCGTAGCTCATCTCAGAGCATCTCCCCGGGAAGACCCTCCGCAGCTTCCCTCTGCTGCCACTGAAAATGTCTAGTTTCTTTGCTTTCCTTTCAGGCACTATCAGTATTTTTGCAGATGTTTCCTTTCATATACTATTGCTTGTCTCTCATGGAGCATCACAGACTGATGTGTAAATACATGAAATATGGAAGAATTCTAGATTCTGTATATTTTTTAAATCAGCAGTACAAGATATTCTTGAATACCAGCTTTAAATCTGATCTCTCTCGAGCTGAAAAGGTTTGAATATGTACCCAATCTTAATGGAGCACATCCTCTTTGAAGGAATCAAAAAGTGCTGCTTCTAGAGAATACCTGTGTTTTCCTTAAGGGAAAACGAAACGAAACAAAACAAAGCAAAAAACTTCAACCAAACAACGAACACAGCAACAACAAAAAAACCCACCACACTAAGTCTACTTGAAGAGCTGTTCAGAGTTTAGACAAGTGAAATAATGGAACAGAACAGAAATGGTAGGTGTCATAGTATTACTTCAATGGGGAAATCCTATGTGACAAGTAGTATTTCAGAGATACTCTTTGTAGGGTGCATTTGAAAGCTTAAAAATGCCTGTTGAGATACCACTGTAAATGTGTGTTTTTCACTCACTAGATTATAGCTTTAAGACTGAAGGCTCCAAAACTTTATTCTCTCTATAGCTATTACTGTAAAAGTAGCAAATCACTTCTCTATTTTAGTTTGTATTAGTATACAAACACAGATTTGAGTGTCCTACTTCACTGCTTGGAGGCTAAATTGTATATAAAACCCTTCAGGCTTTGAAGACTGTGCTTATATAACAAGCAAAAAAAAAGTATAATTCAATGTTCTAATTCAACATTCCTCCAAAGCCTCTTTTGACTTAATTCACTGTTAAATGCCAAGCAAAATTTTATAGAAACTCATCTTTAAAAGATACTAAGTAAGCCCCCTGAGCAAGCTTTAAGTTAGAAGGGACAACTTATAACTACAAAAACAGGCACGCATACCTGCACCTCAGTGTCTGTGCAGGAGCAGTCTCATGGCTTTTTATGTAGAACTGCTGCCATAATGAAAAAGGAAAAAAAAAAAAAAAAAGGCATTTTCCCTGTTGTTCGCTAAATTAACTTCTTTTCATTGACAAGGCTGTTTCAAAATTAATATTGAACTTGGCCCTTGTGATATAGGAGAATTTGATCCAAGCAAGCAAGCAAGGAGATAAAATCAGAACAAAAGGGTTTAGAACAAGTTAATTCTAACTATAGCATACAGAGCTATAAAGTGAGGTTTGTACCTAGCTATACTGACAAAAAGCAAGATGTTCTGATAGAAAACTTGAAACAGAACAGATTGGTTCAAGAGATTGGAAAATTGCACATACTTGTCATAGCTGCACAGGTATAGCTGAAATAAAAAGGGAAGGATTTTTCTCTGATGGTGTATGATAGGTGGGGTGATCCCCCATGCGGCTGGTCCTGTCAATAAAGAGTGCCTGCCCACCTTCTGAATAACCACATTGGTGTCAGAGGGTTCTCTTTATTTTCTGAGATTTCGGTAATACTTGGACTCTTCTTAGGTCCTTACAAATCATCACCGCCTGCACATATTCAAAGTAAACAAGGTACTTTGGAAATGTATTTCTCCATGCTACAGAAAAGTTTCTGGTGACTCCCTCCATCTTTAAGGAAGTTTAGTTTGTTTATTTATTCTGTTTCTAAAGGTCTTAAAATATTAATATAATTTGAGAATAAAAGTCACTCTTAAAAGGTTTTGTTTCTTCTTGAGAAGGGAGTACAAGCCAGCAGCCTGGTGTCCTGCAAGTGTTTCTGCTGTCTGATTAGAAGTGATCCTCAAAACTAGGAAGATATCAATGCTTGTTGATTGCATACAGTACTCTGCATTCCTCTCAGCTATACCCTATGACTACCATGGATCACTATGGTCTTTCTAATTAAACCCCCTTTGCTCCTGACCTACTCCCTTACTTCCAGAGAAATAAGGCATGTGCAAAAAACTAAATAATATTTTTTTTAAAAAAATGTTGAAAATAAAACCTGAATCCACTTAGCTATGTCAGTCCTATTTTCTGTGTAACTAAAACCTGTTTTCCCTAGGAGATTCCAGGAAAAGCCTCAAGTGGTTAAATGAGTGAGGAGTTTCTATAGCCATGATCAGGCCACATCAGAGACAGCAGCACTTTAAGAAAGAGCTATTAAATGAAACAAGCAGCATCACAATGAAAAAGTCAAAATCAAATAATGAACAGCCCAGTGTGTTCATCTCAATCCTTTCAACCAAAAAGCAAGCTCGAGCCACCACCCAGAACCATTAAAAATCCAAACCCTTTCAACTGTCTTTACCTTTCCTTAGTATCTTTCCACCTTAGCTCACAAATTCTTTAACAGGTAACACATATCTTGTAAATAATGAGTGGGTTTTTTTCTTACACAATCCTGCAATATGGATGTTGAAAACTCCTGTGTTAGAAGATCTGGATTCTGCAGAATGGGTATGCAAATCAGATTAGTCAGGAATTTATTGCTCAAGCTGCCAGCTCTGCCCTTCTTAGACACAGGCACTGCCAGGGCCTTGCTGGCATTCTCGGTCCCAGCTCAGGAGAGATTTTCCATGGTACGATTCCTTGATTTCATGTTTCCACACCTGATTGTTTTTTATGCACTTTTTTACCATTGACAGGCTCCCAGAAAAATTCTGCCAAAGGTTCTAGCCCACTTTTTAAAGAAAACCACAGAACACCGTGTGAACATGAAAATAAGCCTCTGTGTTGTCAGACCTAAAAGGAAGGTATGTATTTCAGGGCATTTAGATGGTATAAACTTATTTTTTTAGAGCAGACAAGCAAGGAAGAATATTGACCACATCCAAACATTTTTTAGCAAAATTAATGCACGAAAAAAAGTCATTAGGCTGAGAAACATGTAACCAACTAACATGTTCCGAGCTGTTAACAGCTGTTTTCTCAGGGAAACAATTTTTGGCTTAACTGGTTTTAATTCTCCCAAATCAATACTAGCAACACAATAACAAGTGTTTGTAACCTGTTTCCTTCTGCTTCTCACCAGGACCAGTTCCAGAAAAGCAAAGAAACCCTAACTCCTCTTTGGTGAAGGTTTGGGCAGCAGATCAGCTTTGGAATATGAACAAACCCCTTTGCTTAAACCAAAGCACCTTGCTTTGTTTGTAAGGGGCAAGAAGTGTTAGAAGATGCAAAGTATGATCTTAAATTATGATGTGGTGCATAGGTTGTTCCACTCAGATCAGCCTTTTAACACAGGAACACCAAGGGCATCCTCAGAATAAAATGTAAATAATTATGATAATGGTTTCCAGTTCAGCATACATTCATACTACAATCCTCTAATAATAAAATAACAATCCTACAAAACAGTTTGCATGCATTTACATACATCTCATTGTAAGTTCTTAGCAGGGCAATGCAGCCAAAATGAGTCCAGAAGCATCTCACTGGAGGAGCAGCCATCCAGAACACCTGCCCAGTGCAACACACTAGAGCACAAATAGGAGGAGTGGGGCTATGTGGGATTTTGGAGCTGGAAGATCCATATACGCAATCTGCATCTCTAGAAGCCCTGCAGGTGGCAATGCTCATGCACAGCCCTGACACCTGCCAGACCCCAGCAGACCAAACTCAAGACCAGGCAGCTTTGCTTCTCTCTTCACTAAAGATGGCAAAGGCAGCTTCCCATCTTTGCTCTTGGCTGTCCTTTTTAGCAGCATCAATCAGCCTTCCCAAGAGATGTGTTTCTGACCACTCTTACCTCTTTGGTCTTCATTTTGAGGCAGAGGAATCAGGGAAGAACAGGCA
>JAWWMO010000174.1:49051876-49068041 GCA_035047845.1 Dendrocincla fuliginosa | reverse complement strand
CCGGCCGCCGCCTGGCCCTGGCTGAGGGGGCGCCCGGCCCGGCCCCGCAGAGCGGCGGCCCCGAGGCGGCGCCACCCGGCCCGCAGCGCCGCGCTCATCGCCCCGCTCCGCAATGCTCTGCACCGCTCTGCTCCGCTCCCGCCGCCCCCCGGCCGGCCGGCCGCGCCGCACAGCCCCTCCGCATAGGCCCACGCAGCCGCCAATCACCCGTGGCAGCCAATAGCGTGACGGCACGGCGAGACTCAGCCCGCCCAGCGGCACCGAGAGGCTTCGCTCTCCTAGTGGAGGGAGCGGAGCGGCTGCGGTCGCATTGGCAGAGGGAGCTGTCAATCCGGCGCGGGCCCCTTAACCCCGCCCCCCACGGGCACGATTGGTCAGGATGCCGCGGGGCGGGAAGTCCGAGGGGTGGGTGCATGAGCCCGTGAGGCGCCTTCCGCTTCCGGGTGGCGGCGGCGATGGCGATGGGTGGGGGTGCCGGTCTTACCCTCCCTGGGGTGGGAAATGTGCAGTTCGTGCCTTCCATGGCGGTGGAAATGTGCAGCTCTTGCCCTCCACGGGGGCACATGTACCGCTCCTGCCCTCCGCGGCGGGGAGCGTGCCACTCTTGCCCTCCCAGGCCCACCGCGGAGCGGGAGGCCTTGCCGTGCGGCCGCCGCTGTGCTCTGCTCTCCCTGAGGGAGCCCCGGGCTGGGTTTGGGGTTTGGGCTCCGGCCCGCCGGCCCTTCGGCGGCGCGGGACGCGGCGGAGCTCCCAGGGCCGGGCGTGTTTGAGGCCCCGGCAGGGCCGGGCAGGAGAAGGTGCGGGAGCCGCGCTGCGCTGTGGGCCGGCCCTGCCGCGTGTGCGGCGGGTTCGGGTGTGCGCTCGTTGCCATGCCATGCCTAACTTTTGGTGGGATTAAGCAGGCGATTTTATATATTATTATATATCAGTAAGGAAGTAGCCTTGTATTTGTTCTTTGCGCGCTTGGCTGTAGCGCTGTGAGGAGACCCGAGTAGTTTCGCACAGCCCGGTCTGCCCCCGGAGCAGCTGGCAGGGGTGGCTGCGGGGTGGAGAGACGGGGGCGAGGTTGGGCTGGCTGCCTGTGCAAAGTATGGCTCGGTCGGTGCTGGAACACGGTCAGAACTGCCCAGCGTTAGCCAGAAATCTGCCGGATTTGGAGCGTACCCTGTAGGTGGCCGTGTGTGCAGCCAGCTTTGCCTGAGCTCCGGTTTTCTTTCCAAGAACTTGGCGCTGAGCATGGAGGTCTCCTAAAGCACCAGGGCCCGTGCTGTAAGTAGAAGAAAAATGCTGTAAAGTTTTTTTCCGTTACTAAAATACAATGTCTCACAAATAACAAAGTGTATTTCTGAGTATTAATTTACATTGTAACATCTGGACTCTTTATATATTCATGGCTGTATTTCTTGCTTGCATTGTAAGGAAAAGAGCTTTTTCCATCCAGTTCTGCTCCTGGGAGAGCTTTACAGACGAGCAGCTTGTGTGCAGCATTCAGAAGAATTGCTTGCCTAGTTTTTTTTTTGTGGTATTCAGCTGATGCTTGAATGACAATTTTGTTTTCATTTTTTATGAAATCATCCTTAGGCATCACTGTTACCTTTTATTTAAATTTAATTAGAACACACTCCAAAGGGAATTGTGCCAAACTTGCACTTTGCCATTCCATGTGAAGAGCTTATGAATAATAAAAGTGTTGCTGCAGTATTTGAAAGTAGAGGTATTTATGAAGTACTTTCTACAGTTAATCTGAAGGCAAAGTTCATGCATTTTTTTTAGCTGATGAACATTGTGTATTTTGTGTGCCAGTATGTTTTGATTTCAGTAGAGCATCGCAGGCTGGGCTTGCTCATGCTGACAAAGACACAGAAGTGTTTGCTTTCTGTCGTTAAAGTCTTGTGATTAACTTGGTGAAGGTTTTGTAATATGAGAAAATGTGTCCAGTTCCTGCTAGATGAAATGGCAGCAACTTATGAGGAGCAAAACTATGTTTTTGTTTGTTGAGCTGTTTGGATATACAGAGACATAACAGGTGTTAAGTGTAACAGCCCAAGTGGTCTGTTTTGTCATTTTAATCAAGTATAAAGACTCCTGCCACTTTTAGATCCTGGGGAATCAGTGGAATGAAATCAAAATTTATTAAAAAGAAAGATATTTATTCTTAAAGGCAACTAAATGCTTTCTGTCAACAAAATATTTGGCTATGAACCTTCCTGAGTTTTGTCCTAGCTACTTCTTCTTCATTAGAAATAAGTGACATAAGGACACCAGGCTCAAGTGTAATAAACCCTTGTGAGGATGTGCTCTTTCCAGTATAACATAACCAACCACAGCTGTAGTTTAATCCTCTGTAGTCCAAGAGGTGCCCTTGGTTGCTGGTACTCTGGGCACACCAGGCTTGCAGAGAGAGCACCTGTGTGAGGAAGCCGAGGCATGGCCTGTCAGAGAGGCAGCAGCAACATGCGCAATATTCCTCCAACAGCTGCCATTCTGTTGCCACGGAGATAATGACTTACCCATGTCATTATTGATCTATCAACAGTAAGAGCAATTCTGCAGTCTGATATTGTTTAGCAAATAAAGTAATGTCTGCTGAACACTGAAAAACTGCTATAAATGTTAGAAAGCTTCTCAGATGTTGGTGTTAAATAAAAGTACCTGAATTTGTAGTTACTCACTGCAGTTTTGTGAGATTGGCCTGTGGGATAATATTAAGCTTAACAGAATGTTTTTCAATAAAATATTTAGTGTGGTCAAATGCTTTTGGATTATGCAATATACAGCAGTCTATTAGTGGATAAACACTTTTCCCTGCTGAGAAGACAGAATAATTAGCCCATGTACACTGTAGAAACAAATAGTTGTGTTACCAGGTCCTGTCTTCTATCAGACTAAGTGAAACTTCTTGTGTTTTCCAGATAATGATTTAAATCATCTGTTCAGAAGAAATATTAATGGGACTCCCATAAGACTCCTGACAGTTTGATGATGTTCCTGTTAGAAGACCTACCACCTTGTTTTGAAAACACTAATAAAAGCACCAGTATTCAAGCTGCAGGACTTAAATGCTCACAGTTAGTCCTAAGTTAATTTACTTCCAGGCACTCTGCTGCTGAACAGAATTATTAGTTATAAATTGGTGGTTTGATGTTCTTGCACAGCGTACAAGGAGGTGAGCATCCAAGAACGATACTGTCAGCAGAAAGTTTTTTAGTTTGTTTTTGAAAAGAGAAGAGCTAAGTTAGCTGGTGAGAAAGAAAAGTCTTATTTCAGCTTATTGAAACAGGACACCTCTTCATGTTCAGTTCTGATATGCATGTGTCATTCTGACTTGTGGTAGCGACTGGAAATTAATTCCCTTATTGTGCCCCAACAATTGAGCTCTATTTAGGTGGGCTTTTTTGTTTCTTGAAGTTTTTTATGGGATGGCTTCCAGTTCCAGCTGTTCTGCATGCAAGGTAAATAATTTCAATGTACCATCAAGGCAACATCTGGTAGCACCAAGGCATCCTCAGTTTCGAGAGCATTATGAATGCTTAAAATGTACCTACAATTCTGGACTGTCTAAACTGTGAACACTGAGGACACATCTGTGAAAAGTTCTTGGTTATTTGGAAGATGAGCTAGTTTGAAAAAGTTGTGCAACAAGCAGCAGAAATGCAGAAATGTTATGGGGCTTTTACTTATGTAGAAAATCATTTTGGCATCTGTACTGTATCTAACTTCCTGTTTTGGATCTAACTTGAAGTTCTGTAAGCAAACTTGTTTCTGAACTGGGAGGGTAACTAAATAATATCCATGGATTTATAGTGGATTCTCAAGAGGGTGTCTGCTAGCTTTAAAATGCAACGATCCATTTCATAAAGGATGGAGATGAAGAACACGTACAAAATTACCTATATCAGTTTAACTGATGGGGGATAAATGTGGTCTAAGGCAGTTTTTTGATTTAGATCATGTAAGCTTGCCTTTAGCAGAGAAGGCCTTATGGTAAGTGTCAAAGGGAAAATGTCTGAGCCCCACTTTGAACAAGTAGAATGGAAGATCATGTTCAAGCTTGAATATGGGCCTTTAAAAGAGACATTCTTTAGACTTCAAGCTTGCTTCTTAATGGCATTGATCTCACTATGTGCCTCTTCTCACTCTGCTTTGTGAGTTGTGATAGTAAGGACATGTAGTATGACTTCTGTATAGAGGAGCAGAGTTATTCTCTGGAATAAGCAGGCTGCTTGCAACTGTTCTGATCAAACTTGCAACTGATCAAAATCTCTTAGATCCTTGTTTCTTATTTGCAGATGGTAGTGGTGCTTGGTCTTGCAATATTAAAGAGGAAGCATAATTTTATATACATCTATTTACATGCACAACTGAGAAATACCACCTCTAATGAGAACATCTCTTGCCTCTTTTAACCCAGGAGTTAGGAGTGCTGAAATCTCTTCACAGGCCTGAGAAAAAGATGGGGCAAACTCAAGAGAGAAAATTTCATTTGTTAAATGTTCAAGATACCATTATGGTATCAAGTCCTGAGCTGTGTAAGGTTGGGGACTGGGATTGTAACTATAGACATAGTCTGTTCTTTGCTTCCTGTGCGCTCACTTTTGTCCAGTATTGCAGAAACAGTGTCTTGGGCTCTGAGTTTCCAAATTAACTCAATATGGGAATATATACAAATTGGAGTTTACTTTAAATGCTGAAGGTGTCTCTGGCCTTTCATAAGGGTTGGAAAACCCTAGGGCAGTCTCTGTAAGAATCTTGTGCCTCAGTTAAGGTCTATTGACACGCTCTGTATAGCTGCAGTGACAGGGGTGCTTTCCTTGGCTTGGCTTGTTTTATAAACCTGCAGGGGCAGTGGGACAAGTGCAACTCCGATTATCGTGTATGTCGTGACCACGAGGGGGCCCTGGTAGCTCCGGTATGGCAGCAGGTGAGCCCTGAGTTACACACTGCGCTCAAAGGGCAGGGTCGGTGCTGAGTGCTTGTCTCACTTAAGTCTATTCTTGTTCAGCACTTCTGAATTCCTTTACCTCTTCTATATTTTTTTAAATTACAGTATTATGCTATGTAACTTTAAGAAATGCATTTCACATTACAAAAACTTGCCTCAGCTTTAATTAATAGCACTGATGATTTGGTCTCCTCAGTGGCAGAAGACAGATAGTACCAAGCATGTGTCATCACACACAAGTTTCAAAGGCATGAGCTATTTCTTCAAGTGAAAATTCAAGAGTTTTGCACACATCACTGTATTTATAAAATAGATGGAATTGTTATGGAGAAGCTTAATAAGATTTTTTTGTATTTTACTGTTTTTATACTTGGTGCTACAATATTTCAATAAAAATTTTATTTATTTCACTACACATCCTTTAGTATTTCAGGTTTTTTTCTAGATATATATGTATACATTTTAATGTTTTTAAGCTCTTGTATTGTTCCTTTGAAAAGCCACTATAGTCTAACGAATATTGTGACCATAAATCACATGAATTGCTGTTGCATAATCTTCTCTTGACAAATCTAAAAGTCATTCTGGGAGCCTGGAAACTTCTTGTTGCAACTTTAGTTTTTAGTTGCTAGTGTTAACATTGTGATTTAATATAAATAAGCTCTCACTACTGTAAAAATATTGAGTGTAGTTCTCAGCTATATACTGAATGCTTGTGGAAGTGCAGAGGTGTTTGTTATTTTAAAGCAGAGGTGAAGAAAACCAAGTTGCTAAAGTGAAACTGGTCGCTGCAACCAATAGGACATGTAAAAATATGTTTCGAGTCCCTCATATATAATGTGGTGTGCAGAATAAAATGACCCTCTTATCATTTGCTTACATCTTTTTGTATAGACTGAAGCTTTCTGGGTTTTATGCCCATTGGAGTTGTTTCGGCTAAAATTTCCCACAGGCATTGCACAATGGTTTATCCCCTGCTAAAAAGAACTTGAATTTGAATGAAGCAGATGTAAAGTGTGTTGCCTCTGAGAAGATGGCTGTGGTGTGGAATTTGAGGGGTTTAAATTTTACTAAGAACTGATATTTGACAGAAACTGTGCATGGAAATCTGACAGTGTTTGGCTGAGGTATGAGGTTCTGCAAAATTATTTGTATATATACAAACAAAATTGAGCCAAAAATGTCACATACACTGTCCCTGTTTTTCTGATTATTTTTTGGACTGGGCTAGAGTCTCTTTCCAGTAACAAAAGTGAGGGGAGAGCATAGGAAGGTGTTGGAGACTGGGACTCAGGTAGAAGGGAGTTGTACTTCTCATTTGATGCAGACAGCTACAGTGTTTGTTCCCGGAGATGGGTGGGACAGTGTCTTCTTTCCAAGCCTATTCCAGTCATTTTCCCTTCAGAGCAGGAAGCTTTTCAGACCAGATGCGTGATCTAGCAAAGAATACTTGAGTATGAAGGAGAGATGGAGTCAGGCTCACAAGGAGTATTGGTAAGGTTATAGCAACTAGGTCTGATGGCATAGACAGGAGAAACCACTGGAGACAAAATTTGGAACAGAAGAGTTTGGGGTAAATAATTTTAAAAAAAATCTTCACCAAAAAGATGTATGGAACAGAACTGAAAGGGCTAAAATTTAGCTACATATGCAAACTGGGCTTTCCCAAGAGCATAGAAGTGAGTCCTCAAAGCTTTTAGGGGAGAAAGGGAGAATCTAGTGACAATGTGTCTTGGCCTTCTGTGCTACCAGTCACCTTAGTGATCACACTGATGCAGAGCACGCAGCTTGTGATCTTACACGCACTCCCTGCTCGTTACCAGGGGCACATTCTGATCCAAGGTATTTTGTGCAAGGATCAACATGAATTTGAGTTGTGAAGTTTTTTGTTAGTGAACTTCTAAGGAAATGAGCACAGAAGCAAGTTGTTTAAGGACTTGATCTTAGAGCTGCAACATAGGACACTGAAGAAATGTTAGTTTTAGGCTGAAAAACTTTCAAAATTGCGTGCGTGTCACATCAAACCAGAGTTTTCATTATGACATGACACTTTTTTTCCCCAGAAACCCTACATATTCAGTGCATAGGCATTAATTTTTTTGGTGTGCTCTGAGGTTCAAACAAGGGAAACTACTTGCAGGAGGACAGCATCAAGCCTTTAATATGCCTCCCTTAGATGGATTTTATTTTAAACTCTATTATGGAAGGAAACCTGGAAAATTATAGTACTCATTGCTGGTGTTTCTCTGTGTTCATCTTGATATAGTTTGAAGATTGACTAGGAAAAGTTCTTGGCCCTTGTAACTGTAATTAGAGTCAATGAAGCAAAGAGTATATGAAATTGGAAAATAAAAAATACTGCAAAAATTACTGTGAAAAGTGAGATGTCTTAAAATGAGTTTCTGAAATGAACAGGTGCTTTGAACTGGCTGTGTTTTAAATCCCTGCCTGCTGACCACAGATACTGATGTCATAGGTGTAAATTGTGAGTAAAGTGTCCATGAGTACAGCAGGAATATGTTTGATCACTTGGTTTTCAGGGGAGTTTCAAAGATCCAGCAAAGATCTAGCAAAAACTTAAAATGAGACAGGAGGAGTGGGTGTGTTGGTGTACTTGCATTTGTAATGTGTAGAAACAGAGCAAGAACAGAGTCAAAATATCACTTGTGGGAGGTAAAAATACAAATTCTTAAAGGGAGCCCAGAAACTTGAATTTTTATATTGCTGCACTTACTTAAAAAGAGGAACTTGTAAAACCAGAAATAATAAAAAGATGAGGGAAGCTCATGAGCGTTTTGATAGTCCAAAATGTTTTTACTCTCCTTTTTGGAAGTATGAAAACCTGTATCTCTTGAAAATCTGCCTGTTCTAAGAACATGTCAACTGAGAGAGCACTGCCAAATGCCCCATATAAGTACAGTGATTTTCCTTATTCTGACTGTGCACATGCAGTGTTTTTAATGCTCATAATTGAATCATGCAAATATACAGGTTTGTTGGGTTATGATTTCTAATGATGGACTTTCAGAGAGCAAGCAGTTCTTTCACAGAATAGGCACCTTCTCCAAAAATACAAGCATATGCACCTTTTCTAAATTTCCATTAAGATAATGGCATGCTTTCTAGTGCTTCCCTTTGAGTTGATTTCTTGCAATTCAGTGACTGAAGTTTCAATCCTGCAGTACTCTTAAGCTATTCCTTTGGAGTTCATAGTAGCATTCTTCCCTTGCTGATGTCCATGGCAGCTGAGATTGGTCCCTAGCCTCCTTGGATGTAGCTTGCAACTTGCAGGTTAAAGAACTTGGACCTGAAAGTGGTGCGTCTTTTAATTGTAGCAGTTGCTGGGCTTATCTAAAGGCCTGCTTTATAATCAGCTTGACTTTGTTTAAAACAAACAAACAAGCATTTTCACCCTGGGAAAAAGCTCTCAGTTTCAGAACAATCACTTCCGTTGTGACAGTGATGCTCAGATCACTCTGAATCGTCCTTGGACTCCCTTCCCTATCAGAAGCCCTTTTGCTCTTTGTTCAGATACTGCTTTTCAATAGTTGCTAGTCCTAGGAGACATGAGGAGACAAAGGTACACTCTCGCAGCTACTTTCTGTCACTGCACTTTAGTGTGAGAAGCTCAATCTGAGTAAGTTGATCTGTGCTCTATTGTAGTTTCATGCTGGACTGTTGTGGCGAATTATTTAAGGGCTGTGTTCCGTGGAAGGAGGAAAATTAAACTAAAGACTTTTCCAAGACAGACAGTCTTTTAAACACTGGCATACAAGAGTTGTTTGGTGTAGCATGTTTTTCCTATCCCTTAAAAGACCAGGTGAAAAGGAGTTGTTTCACACAGCTGGCATGTCTAGGAGCAGGGAGGCTAGTAGAGGTGAAAGTGTAGCTCCAGACTACTGAGTCTCAGGAAAATCAGAATAGCAAAACTGCATTTATGATGAGAAGGGAAGCAAGAAATGATTTTAATAGTAAAATGTTTATGAAATATTATATATTGACAGTTGTCTTTGCTATCTATCCAGATGACTCTGGAGAATATTTTTTAAACTAGCTGCTGGAATCTCCTTCTATAACTTAAAAAAGGATGTGGAAAGGAGCAAAGAAAAAAAATTCAGTCCATTGCGTTTGGACACAGGAGATTTGGCTACAAATCCTGATTTGCTGTGGGCCTTAGCTTCCCCAGGCTGAATGTCAGTGGGAGCATTGACAAAAGTTAGCCCTGCATACTCCTACACCTACAGCTTTCAGTTTTTATTGCCGCTTCCTTCATGCTTTCAAAGCAGAAGTTAACATAACCCTTTCCTTGTTCAGTTTCTAATGTGGCTGGATTGTTGCTGCTCCCGAACATCCAGCATTTTTCTCCAGGAACATTCAGACTCCCTGGTAAATGTCTGCAGTTCGGAGATCTCTAGGTACTGCTGTAATACAGCCACTAAACCTTTTTTGATCCACAGGGTTCACAGCACAGATTAATCATTGCACAAATTATGAGTCTTGTTCAGCTGCTGTCTTAAAAAAGGATTAAAAATGCTGCTTATATGTAGGATTAGTCATAAACCTAATTAATTTCTCTAGACTTATTTTTAAAAAGTGGGTGGGTATTGATTTTTCACTGGTTTAAATAGAGTGTAAAACACATGCAAACCAGAATATCTTCTGTTTCAAGATGTAGGGAGACATTTGGATTTGTTTTTATTCTTATACCAGTTTATCACAGATGGCAAGTTTGTGTTCTTTAATTCACTTATATTAATTAATCAAATTCTCATAGATGAATAACATGAAGATTTACAGGTAAGAAATGGTTTCTGGTTTTAATATAGCAGCTATAGTTAATTTGATTTTTAGACTCATTCTCATCACTTGTAGCTTGCATGGGATTCACAAGTGGTGTGTGCTTGGTAACTGCAGTGCTCCAAACAGCACAAGCTTCAGCAATCCCACTGTTTTGTCTCACGTGGAGGGAGACATGTTGTATGAGCAAACTTCTGTATTTCTATTTACAAGTAGAGAAACAATGATCTTTGGGGTTTGGGGGTTTTTTCCATCTCTTAAAGATACTTTTGTACTCCTCCAAATATATTAATGTACCTTCCTAACCCAAATAGGTCACTGAGGACTGTAAAGACACTTGGGAAAAGAGGGCTGTGCAGAATAGTGCGCTTTAAAACATGTTGTGAAGAATGTAGCTGAAAGGAGGGAAGATTTCTCAAAGAAACAAAGTAAATTCAATAGTTTGTTATAGTTGCAAAATGTAGACAACCTAGAAACTGTGTGTCCTGCACATCTGCTAACCTTGCTGATGCCTAAATTTCAGATGACTTGCAGAAAAAAAAAAAAAAAAAAAAGTTTGAGTGACCCTGGTGGATCGTGGACACAGGGAGCAAACAGTGTGAGGCTTCACAGCCCACTAGTGAAGATGCTCCTTTGGACAAAAAGAGTTGTGTCTTGGGTGTTTTGCTCACATCCTTGCCTCTGACTTTGTCTATGTTCAGTACATTTTCGCTATAAGAATGGTTTTAAAAACAAAGTAATTATGTTGGTACTCAGACACAAGGTCTATTTTTTTTTTATTATTCCATATAGAAGCTGTATAAAAAAAAAATCCCCTTCCTCTTAATAAAGAAGATATGAAGACTTTCGCTATTGCAGATGTATCAGGAAAACTGCACCAGTGTAGTTAAGTGTTCAGTGATCTCTTTCAACTGTTTTCACTGGCTGTGAAGTGATATTGCCTCCAAAGTTCCAGTCTGATCCCTTTATCAGCTATTAACATCCTTAGTGTATGCTTTTGGGCATTGAGTGTTTCTTATATTTAGGGAGAAAAGTAAAGTTTTCTTAGTGTTTTCAGACTGCTAAAAGATGTGTAGACATGAGACTGAAAACAAATGAACAGAGCTTGTGAGAACCTGCAAAGAAAATAGATAGGAGAAATAATGATGCTCAGGAAAGGAAGTTCATAGAATCACAGAATGGTTTGGCTTGGAAGGGACCTTAAAGATCATGTAGTTCCAACTCCCCTGCTGTGGACAGGTACAGTTTCCACTAGACCGGGTAGTTCAAAACCTCATCCAGCCTGGCCTTGATGGAAGGAGCATCCGCAAATTTTCTGGGCAGCCTCTTCCAGTCTTGCCACCCTCATAGTGAATAATTTCTTCCTAATATCTAATCTAAACCTACTTTCTTTCAGTTTTAAGCCACTGACCCTTGTCCTGCCACTACATGCCCTTGTATGAAGTCCCTCTCCAGCTTTCCTGTAGGCTCCCTTTAGGTACTGGAAGGTGCTATAAATTCTCCCAGGAGCCTTCACTTCTCCAGACTGGACAGACCCAACTCTCAGCCTGTTCTATTTCTCAAATTATCTTCATGGCCCTAGTTGCTGCTTCACTCTTATTACAAAAATTGTTTGGTGTCAACATGGAGGATGAATGTTATTTATGAATGTTTTAGTAGTGATAGAGGAATCCAGTGTCATCAGTGGCAACTGTTCCTTTAGAGCATGTGTTCCAAATAACATGGTGTGATTCAAGCAAGTGGTGTTCACATGGAGAATCCTGGTATGTCTAGTGTATGTGATACACACAGTCTGTTCTGCTTATAAATAAATGGAGCAGTGCCTCAGCTGTTTAATAGTGGCCTAACTCACTTTGAATTGAATGAAATTATGTAGATTTTTGTCTGCTAACCTTGCTCCCACATTCTTTTCACTGTTAGGTTTCCTTCTGTCAATTGCAGAAGCTATTACAGAGATTTGAGGCTTTTTTGGCAGTATCTTGTGTCTAATAGAAAACTTTAAGTAAATTTCCTCTGTTCCTAATTGCATATGCTGACTGTGGTTCTGGAAGTGGTACTGGGAGTAGTGAGTCCAGGTTTAAACATCTTATGTGCTGAAGGCTCCTATTCTCAGAAGAGTGTATGGGCATAAGGGTCTTGGCTTACAACAGTTGATTTAATGCATGTTGGTAACACTTTGTTTATATTGTGGAAGTTCTATTTGATTGCAGTTTTCTGGGATATTTGCTAACTTCCAGTTTAAGAGGAAATTCCAGATTTAAAAGCTAATAAAAAAGGGGCATCAACTATCACTCTTCTTATTCTGTTCGCATGAAAACATACTGGCACAAAAAAAAAAGTAAATCCCAAAATTAATTAATTTGTAATCTGTCTTACAGACTTTGTGCTTAAATTTCTGGTGTCCTTGGAGTGTTAAATTATCCAAGTTTGCCTATGAATCAGAACTTGGATGAAGAGAACTTCTAACCTGAGTTAGAATGCCTAATTATGGAATGGTTTTGGGGCCAGGGTGTGTGTGGAGAGAATACTGAAAAACAAAGTTCAGCAAGGAGTGCATGTGCTGATTGTAGTTCATCAGGGTCAAACTGGCTGCACGCCTTAGGAGAGGGAACCCGAGGTAGCTGTAAGGGGGGATGTGAAATAAAGGATGAAGTGACACAGAGGTGTTGGGGTCATGCTCTGTTGAAAACAATGCAGGTAATTGAAACTAAGCCAAGGAAATTACCCAAATGGTGACTGAATGCTGAACTTTGCTTCATTAACTTGAAAAATACATGTTACTTTTCACACCACCACATATGCTAATGATAAAGTCACTCAAACTCCACCTAAATGTGAAATTACATCAACTGTAACTTTACCTTTGCCCCTGCTTCAAAGAAAATTGAATCTATGCCTATATATTTATATCTTAAGTGGGGAATGAGGTCATAGAAGATTCCACCTTTGTATCCTGGGATAGTTGACAGGCTGTACCTATCCTCTCCCCCACAGAGGTGCCTGGTGGGTAAGATTTGAACACTTGGCTATACCAAATGCTTCTTCGGGAAATTCAGAGAGCAAACGTGTTTGTGGTCATACTTTTAGAGCTATACAGTCATCTCACAATTTAATGTATTCACCACTGGCTGTATTATTAATATTTTAGGTATTCACATGTGCTTCTGCAGACAGTGTGTGTATCCCTGAAAATCCAATATCACAGATACAAACCTGCATGTCTGTTGCTCAATAAACTATACTGTTTTGCACCTGGCTATGAGACTTACTAAACAGGACTGGACTTCTAGGCCAGTTCATTGGGTGCAGACAGACTTTGTGAATTCAAAAACATGGTAGTTCTTATTGAACATGTTCAGAATTACAGTGCCACATTGGCCCTGCATTTCTGCTCCTTAGTGTTGAATTGGCTTTCACTCAGAATAAGCCCAGCCTCCCCCAAGCCCTCTGATATCTGAGGCCACTTGGAATGTGAGAGGGTTTATTTTCTGCCAAATTTAATGCAACGGAAATATTGGCCTTACTCTTAATGCAACAAGTGTCAGAACTAATACAGTAGCAGAGAGTCACACTTCCCTGTGCTGAAGTGTGGAGCCAAATTAGACAAAAGGTAAAATCGAAAATATGCAGCAGGGACAATGTGAAAGACCAGGTTAAGTCTCTGTGATGTCCACGTGAATACAGGACAGGAAGTTAGCCTGGTTTGCCGGTGTGATCCTTGTCCTAGTGCTCCTGAAGATAAGCTAGTTTTCTATCAGCATTTAGAGTTTATAGTTCTTCATTCCTCACTTCCTGAGGAGCAAGTTCTTTTGTGGCAACTCCTGCCACCACCCACAAAAGCTTTTGTCAAGCTATGTGCAACGTCTGGTAGCTATAAAACAACACACAAAAATATGCTGATTAGTCCCAGCATTGAAATCTGTCATGCCAAAGACATGTCACTAGTATGTTGCATGGAAATGTTACTTTGCTGTTCCTCCCATCCTGACTACCATGTGACTCATTATTTGAATAACAATTTTACATTGCTGTACCTAAGCAAACACAAAAGAAAACATCCTAATATCTTGTAATACTTGTTTGTCATCAGTTATGAGCATGAATAAATGGGTGTGTTATGCTAATAAGAGAGAGCAGCTACCCTGCAGCATTTTAAGTGGTTCTCTGATGCCTTAAAGCTGTCATACAGGTCCTCCTGTGGAGTAAACCATGCCAACACCATTGTTACTTTTGCAGTATTTTGTGCTTTCCACCCAGTCTCTTGGGTATTCTACTCATCATAGGAAATGGCTGAAAATGCTGGATATTCACTGACGAATACTTGTGGTTTGGTTTAGAGGCTGGGGCAACTGCTTCTAAAAATATATTCCTTTCTTCCAAGGAAGGGAACTAGGGCTGATGCTCTTCCCTTTTCAGAAACCCCTCCACCCTTCCACACTCTAACCGCTCCTATGTCGTTTAGGTGTGGTTTGTGGGCAGCTCTGTATTGTTTGGGTAAAGTACTGAATGCTTATTTACTTAATGCCTGCTGTTTGCCTGCGTATAGAGATTTTTCTAACTCAGCATGTACAAGTTGTTTGAGGTCGTAAAAGCAATTTTTAGATACAGTGATGCATTTTCCCCCACCAGCAAGCTTTTTGAATACTAAGGGGCTTAAAAGGTCTATGTAAGCAAAGTAATTTTCGGGGGGGGGTGTTTCATAAGGAATTAATTGCTGCCAGTGACAGTGGTTCATATATTTCCTGATATCTGAGCCAGTTTTCCCAAGGCAAATTCACAGATAAGATTTTATATTCTCTATCATCTACCAATTATAGAGACATTCCCTTGGAGTCCAACCCCTTTGAGTTGTATCCATTTCCTCACGCTATTCCAAAGGTCATTAAGAGATAATCAGCTCTGAATTACTACAGGCAAGAGCAGTTGCATAGGCATAGATTGAATTTTACACACTGGTGATACGAACTTTACTCCGAGTAAATATTCTGTCCAAACCAAGCTAGTGAATAAATTATTTTCCAAGTTAGATTAAAGGCTTGTCCACAAACACAGAGAGATATACAGCATTCAGTTGCCTTCTCAGTGACAACTTAAAAGGTCACAGTCACCCCAAATTATGCCGCTATAGTATACCCTGTGGCCAGTCGGAGCTTCAAGGTCAGAACCAGCTGAAGAAGTGCATTCCTCACCATGAACTTTGACTTTCCTTTAACTTTTAACACTGTTGGTGAGGGATAGTGACACCGGAGTCTTTGGAAGCAATATAGATAAAGAGCTATTCCAATTAAGGCTATGTCGACACATGGATAGCAGATCACCTTGCTGGCGGTGGGCAGAAGTGAGCCCACGAAGGCTTCCCTGGCTGGTGCAGCCCCAGAGCGCTGTTGATGTGAGTCAGCCGATCCACCCCGCACTAGAGGGTCGAGAGCTGTCGTCCCTACCTCTCGCAAATCGAGGAGCTCACCCTTCCTTCACTTATGAACTACGTATCTCGAGGCTCTTGGCCACAGTACTGTTAGGTGTAATCAGAGATTTTTATCGCAAATAGCCCGTTTTTCTGCTCGTTAGGCAGATGGACCGCCCAAATTCCCAGCAGCAGGGGGCAGCAATATAACCCCTGCCAAAGAGGACGTTTTTGTGCTTTATGAAATACAAACCTCTTTACATGCTCATTCCGTTTGTTTACATTATGTTGTTCAAATATGAAGAAGCTGTTCCTTTTTCCCTCCTTCCCTGCCTGTGGCTCAGTGCACAGGCGCTCATATGATTATAACTTTCTGATGCCGCAGATGGAGCACAAGATGTTGATGACTCTCTGGCTTCTCTCCCTGGGCTACAGAACCGACGCTGTGGCTGGCAACGCACCACAACTGCTGCTCCTTTTGTTTCTAGCTGATTCTTCCACAAATACCTGAGCACACCCAGTAGACTTTGTGCCTCAATCAGCACTACAGTGGAAACAGGTTTTGTTTCTTAAATTTTCGTTGTTTTCTTTTGCTTGTTCATTTGTTTTTTCCTCAAAATGTTACTTCTTGCATCCAAACGAATGCATGATGAGCTGGGGTTGTTTCATGCACATGTAACTGCTGAGATGGGGGCATTCAAAAGAAACATGGAGAGAGTCGCCCACGTGTTGGCCGGATCGCCCGGGCTGCCGGCACACGCGTGGGTGGCCCGCAGTGCCCCTCGCAGCTCCGAGAACCGCAGAACGGGGTACTGTGAGGAACTCGGCTTTTCCTCTAATGCTGCGTTTCACTCTTGCCGAAAACAGCAGAGTGCGGGCGCTCACCTGGCGCCCGTGCCCTCGGCGCAGGGACAGCTCGGTGTGGGACGGGGACAGGGACAGGGACCGGGGCCGGTGCGCGGCCCCGCGGCGGGGCGGGCCGGGCCGTGTTGTGTTACATAACGCCGCCCGCCGTGCCGTGC
>JAWWMO010000174.1:48948929-49051625 GCA_035047845.1 Dendrocincla fuliginosa | reverse complement strand
GGCTGCCCGCGGGGAGGCGGCGGCGCTGCCGGGCGGTGAGTGGGACGGGCCCTGCGGCGCGGCCGGGCCTGGTGCCGGCGCTGGGGGGCTGCGGGAGGGAGGCGGGCAGGGAAGCAGGGAGGGAGGGAGGCAATATCGGCTCGGCAGCAGCGCCCCGGCACTGCGGCGCCCCGTCCCGCCGGGAGGGAGCGCGGCTCGGAGGGGCTCGGCTCGCTGACAGCCCGCCCGGAGCCAGCCCCGGCTCCTGTTGCTGGCCCGGGACCCCGCCGGGACAGCGGGGCGGGCTCGTCCTTGCCAGGACAGCTCCCTGGGCAGCGCCGGAGCTCCCGGCTGCTCCTAACGCAAGGAATAGCGTAGCTGCAGTGGCTGCAGCATATCGCCCTGGAGAACACAAGCCAAACGGGTAAAACGTTTTATCTAGCTTTTTTTTTTTTTAAAGAAAAAGAAAACCGCATCTGCGAACGCGTGCCAGGCTGGTTCAGCGTTCGGCTGCATTCTGCAACTTTTTCTTCCCAGACAGATGTCAGGGTCTTGCCAAAGCTGGTTGCTTGGTGTCACTGTCACGTTTCTTCTTCTCTGTGTCCCCACTGACAGGTTTGCAAGGTCCCGGTTCCTCTTCTCCCTTCCCGCCTCTTCCCCCTTCAAATCTATTAGATATAACCTAGCTTGGCTCTAATTCTCCTTAAGCAGGTCTGACCTTGTGTTACTTTTTTTTTTTTTTCCCCTAAACAGTTAGAAAGTTTCCCCGTTTTCCTATTTTAGAGCCCTCTACTCTCACTTTTATTCTGTGCAAATTCCCTATGTAAAGTTCCCCCCACCCCAATGTGTAGTAAGGCTTTGGTTTCTCATACACTTGTTTCTGGCATCTACTTTATTACCAGATCTTTATTGGTTTGGCCTGTGTGAGTTGGGGTCTTTACCTAGGAAAATTTTACCCCTAGAAATAGGTCGATTCACATAGGTTAACAAATTGAAATGTGCAGGAATTATGCATGTATTCAATGACTAATTGTGAAAATTATGGTTGCAAGACACTGTTTTATTTTGCAAATTAATCAGAGCAGTATTCCTGTCTTTGCCTCAAATGTAAGCCTGGCTATCGTGAATCATTAATGAAAAACATCGCTATGCGACCCTTACCAGCTCCTTTCTGCTACTTTTGGGTGTTACTTATAAGCTGTTGCCACACTGCATCGTCTTTTGAAAACCTTTGTACGCAGAGCTTGTTTTCCGGGGAAAGAATTTAAAAAATGCCACAAAACTTTTAAAGCTGATTGGTTGCCTTCAAGTGTTTTCCTTCTTTTCCTAAAAGTGTCCCAAATCTGATGTTGAAATGCACATCAGCTTGGCACAGTCTCTGTGGCTGCCAAGTGTGTGAGCCAGTTGGATCTCAAGGAAATGTAATTTAAAGCAATCAGTCCCGTGGCGACCTTTTTTTTTTTTTTCTTTGCGCGAGAAACAAACATCTTTTGGTGAGTCACAGCAATATTGTTCCCTACAAACTAGCTGTCAGGAAATGGAGTTTGACAAAGCTGATGGTCTCTCTATAAAAACAGCTTTCCTCTACACCCAGTGCTGTTTTCACATTGTTTGTGAATCATCAGATCCGAAGTCCTCTGAAATTTCCAAAGGAAGGCAGAATTAGCTACCATTCAGGGTGCGGTATCGTGGGGTGCATGCCTTCTGACAGTTCCAGTTCTTTCCTTCAGCCATGTATTTCACTGCTCCCTCTTTCCCTCTCATCTTGGTCAAGGCTTCTACCATGCTTCCAAGTGTGTTCCTGATGCAAATATCCTCTGTGTGGCCTTTGTGCACCTACCTCATTAAAAAGAGCATCTAGCTTTTTCTCAGGAATGAGCCATTTTTGTGCTCCTCTACTTCTCTGTGGCTTGCAAATCATTCTAAAAACTGCTGTGTACACTTGTGGATGCTCCACCTTCAGAATGTGGCTGTACCTGCATCCACATGACTTTGGAGAGCAATTCCACTCCCTGAGGGGATGCTCCACACCTGCATCACTGCTTCAGAAAGATAACTAGCTTCTGTTGGAAAAAAGGTTTTTCCATCCCTTAATATATGTATACACAGGAATCTTGGTATTTGTCGCTTAAATAATACTGGAAAATGGCGATAAAATATTATTTAAGGGACAAATACCAAGTGTGCCATAAGGAGAACAGCTCCAAGGTAATTAAGTTCCTGCAAATTTAGTAGGAACAGGCCAACAGGGAAAAGCTAGTCTAAAATCAGACACTTGCCAGTTTTCCTCAGGTTTTAGCTCAATGACTGAGTGATGCATGCATATGTAACAACCCCCATTTGGCAATAGGATATTGGGTGTAAATGAGGCTATAAAGAAAAAGGAGAAAAGATTTTCTCGGTAGGTGTCCCTGAACTGGCATCTCCCTTAAAACGTCAAAGAAGACAGATAATTCTAATTTGATACATTGCATTTTGAACATGGAAACAGAAAATCTTCATGCAGTTCAGTGTTAACTTTTAATCAACCAAGGAACACAACTCTATAGAAGATCTGATTTCCTGAGTTTGGCTGATCACAAAGTGCTTTGTTTTTATGTCCCGGCTTCTACAAGGCACAGCTCTTTTCATTGTTCTCCCAGGCATGCATTTGTGCAAGTACACCAAATACAGAAGGGCTATGATCTCAGCTAGTGTCTTTAGATCTGTTTTATTTTGGCAGAATTGGCCAACAGTTTCGAGACTTATTGAATGCCATCATATATGCATAATTCCCTTGAAACCAAGCAAAAGTGATGATCATTCATCCTGACTCAGAATAACGTATTCCTTGACGTGGCTGGCAGGACAAATCCCAGATAAATTGTAGCAATAACAAGACACTGAGTATTTTTTTGGATTGGCTTTATTTGACTGTTAGTCCTTGACAGCTGTAGATGGGGTTTCGTACCATAGCTTTAACCTCTCCTGGCAAGCTTGTTCTAGCACATATACAGGTGTGATGACATCCTTAAAAGGAGCCCCTTTACAACTGCACTGGTTGTGTCCACATAAGGATTGTAGGCAAAATGTGAATCCTGGTAATTCAGGCATATACAAAAAAAAAGCCACATTGTTACAGGAAGAATTCTTGAGGTCCAGGACTGTTAATGGAGGGTGTAACTGGCAAGGGAGTTTTTAGTCTGGCAGTTTCTGTATGAAGGCAAAGGTATTGAGGCATCTGAAATCAACAGGAATAAATACAAGGTTCCTAAATATCATTTTGAAAATCTGGCTGAAAATCTTCTTACTGTCTTTGGAATGTAGGAAGTGGAATGCTTTTATTCTTGAAGGAAAATGTCTCAGGGTAGTTCTTACTGATAGTCAGTAATGTCTCAGCTTTTTTCAAGCTACAATTCTGTGAAATTAAAAAATGCAAACAGGTGTTCAGGGTCTCTTTCGATCATGTGAGTCTGCTCTGCAAATAACTGAATGGTAGTATTTGTGCCTTCAGTTACTATAAATGACACAAGAAAAACTGAAAAGTGTTTAAAATTAAAAGTGTTCAAAACTCAGCCTGATATTCATTAGTTATAGGCCCAAAATTACACATCCTTGAATTTTGCTTAAGTTTTGGTCTGAAATGTAATTTCGTTGCCTGGCGCTGATATTGGCATATGCATTTAGGAATGCGGAGTTTTCTTATAACAATACCTCCATGACTAGCTGCAGTACTATAAGCATCAACTTAAATACAGTTTTCTTCTTTTGTTTGAAAATTTACTTTTCTTGTTTGTTCTCTATTGTTTGTTGAGGGTGTAATAGTAAGAATTTTAAAGGAATGGAGTCTTTTAAACTGAAAGCTGAAATCCTTGCATAAGGATCTCTCCTTACACACTCTTCTGCAGAGCTGGAGCTTCAAGTCAGTCCTTGCCTTCCAGGAGAACTAATACTGCAAAATGCTGTCTGTTAGACATTGTTGTTGGATTCACTGCTTCATAGATTCAAAGTAGCATGAACTGTGCTTATAATGATATTTTCCTGTATGTCTAATAAATTACATCACAGGATGGTACTGCCTGCGTTACAAAAAAATTACGCAGAGTTGTGAGCCCTGGGGAATTTAACTTCAGGTATCTGAAGTGGCCCCACCTCAATGTTGAGATAACGACGGTAGGTCTGACAGGGGAGGGCATTCTCACGGACACCACATGACATGTTAATAAATAATCTTTTATGTGTCTGTCTGTGCACACAGATTAATTGTATTCCAAATTGATTTCAAAGAGGATGTGGAATCATTTGTTTCCCTTTAACAGAACTGACTTTCCATGTCTGTTGTTACAAGCTCCTTTTCTATGTTGCACTTAAACAAAATACATGGGCTTGGTATGAAGTCATTCATATGAAGGGATTTCAAGGGAATTTCTGCTCTAACTGTAACAGGCTGAGGATTAAGGGGCAATCTCAGCCGTGGGATATCACTGAATAGGTGCATGAAAAAACATACTTGAAGAAATTGAGAAAGAGCAGGAAAGAGGGAGAACCTGGGGATTGTAATATGATTCAAACTCAGGTATCAAGCTGTGGCTTTCTTGGTTTGCTCTTGATTAGTGTTTCTTTAGTGGTATTAAAAGGTGAAATACCTGCTGTTACAATTGTGCTATGCAGAAAGCCTTTTGAGAAACATGACAGTAGTACTTGGGAGCACAAGCTGAATGAGAGGCCCATGTGGGGATAGCTTGTGCTGGGTCACTTACTGTTATATTTAGTAGATACAGTGCTGGTCACCAGGGAATCCTAGAAACACTTTACATAAGGCTACGTGCTGCTTCCCTTGCAGTTGATAACAATAAGAATAGAATAGATACTTCAGTTGGCAGAGACCTACAACAGTCACTTAGTCTAACTGCCTGACCTCTTTGACTCTGAGCAAAAATTAAGCACATTATTAAGGGCACCAAATGCCTCTTAAACACTGACAGGCTTGGGGCATTGACCACCTCTCTAGGAAGCCTGCTTCAATGTTTGAACACCCTCTCAGTCAAGCAATGCTTCCTAATGTCCATTCTAAACCTCCTTTGCTGTGGCTTTGCCTGCCATAGGGTTGCTCTGTGATCTTGAAGGAGCATGTACAGAGTTTTACAATGGGAGCAGTGATGTTGGATACTTCATGTGTTGTTGGGTCTGGCACTGTCTGTCAGAGGCTACATTTGAAAGATACGCTGCTGAAAGCATCAGTGTCTCCATCTGTGAAATGGGACACTACTCATCTCACAGGGTACACTGGTCTGTGGCAACCATGTCGAAGGTGCTAGGTTGGAAGGTGTCATAGGTGTGACAGAATAAACTACCCATAGTGGATCTTGATACTTGGGTTTAATTAAAAGCCAGTAGTGGAGCTTTTATCCTAAAAGATTATGTCACACACCAACTCACCTACTCCCTCAGCTGGACTGACAAAACAGGAGTAATAAATCAAGCTGTGAAAAAGGCGTAGGAGTTACTTTTGGCTGTGTTTTCTCTCTACTTCACATAGAAGTGATGTCTGATTTAAAGCATTACATCCTTATAATCCTTGTAAATAACCTGCCATTATACTGAGGCAATTGTATCAGAAAAACATGTGTTGCCTGACTGAGGAGCAGTGTAAGAGATGTAACAGCTGGTCTTTATCCAGGCTCTTTACCCCATTGACAGCGCAGCCTAAAGAAGTTCAGGGAAGGTGAAGGTGGGAGGTATACAGGCACTGACATACCCACTGCATTTTCAAGTCAGTTAGAAGGAAAGGCAGGGGCATGTGAGGAAATATGCCCCTGCCTGAAAGTTTCTGTGAGCAAATAAAAGAAATCTTTGAAGCTGTCAGTTCTTCCCCAAGCTGTGCATTTCCTTTAACTTAGGTGACTGACTTTTCTTAATGCAAAATTGTCTTTGCATGAGCACTCCTGAGTCTCCGTGGGAATGTGGTAGTGGTTATATGAATGGCAGATGACAGTGTTTGACAAATGTATGTGATGTAAGTCAGCAGAATTGGTCTATAGCTGCAGCAAGTTAAGCACAGGCTTTGTGTGAAATAAATTGCTAATAACGCTAGCTCAGTAAACACCAGAGACGCTCGGGTTAATTTAGATCTTCAGATTAAGAGAGCACCCAAGGAAAAATTTATTTGTTACCTTGTCTTTTAAGTCCACGGGAGCCAAGGTAGAAATCTTGGCTCTGTGACAGCATTGCCCTTGGCTTCATCAGAGCCTGGGATTTTCCCTTGTATTCTCAGATTATAGAACTGCCAACTCCATTAGTTGTTCTGTCAGTTGGGTGCATGCTGCTGGTGTGAAAAGCCACTCTACAGAAAATATCTTCAGCCTTAAAAAAAAGGAAAATATTTCAAGCTTCTTTGGGTTTACTTTGGCTTTTTGGTGTTTTTTTTTGTTGGTTTTGTTTGGGTTTTTTTTTGGAGGGGAGAGATGTTGTTTGTTTGACTTGGCTTTTTTCTACAAGACAAATTGCTTTCTGGGACAGAGTTACCAGCAACCCTAAAGATATTCTTGCCTTCAGGATTACTTTGTTTCTTCCCTCAGGTGTTTCTCCAGCAATTGCATAATGTGAGAATGCAGGTTGTGCAGAGAGGCTGTGGAGTCTCCATCTCTGGAGATACTCAAAATCCATCTGGACTCAATCCTGACTAACATGCTTTACTAGGGGACCCTAGTTGAGCAGAGAGGTTGTACTAGATGACCTCCAGTGGTCCCTTTTGACTTCAACCATTCTGTGGTTCTGTGAATACCTCATGTTTGAGGAGAGCTGGTGCTGTCATTCTTGTCTGCAGAGCAAACTCGCATTTACTGTCTGATGAAATAGCTGAAGGTGTTTATAAAAAACATTTTTGTAAGTAATTACATGAACACGTTTAATCCTGATACTTAAAATGTGACATCTTTTTTTTTTTTTTTTAAGTCCTTTTATTGTTGAATAGTCAGTGCTGAGGAATTTACCTGGATGTGCTTCAGTGCTCCCTGGATAATTGTTTTCTATAGTGTGCCCTTCCCATGTCAGTTATCACTGGTATTTGTGAAGCACTGTTAGGTTATTGGTACTAGCAGGTTACACCTTAGTTTGAGGATTTGTAAATAGATGTTTTTCTCAGTTAAGCCACTATATCAGCAGCTAACCCATTTCTTGGTTCATTTAGTCTTGCTCACATCAGATCTGACATTTTTCAGGGTTTGGTTTTACGTGGGGGTTGAGGTTTTGGGGGGTTTTTTGTTTGTTTTTCTGTTTGTTTTAATGCTAGCTGCTAAGTCAAAATCCTTTTTTTCCCCCTTGTTGAATGGGAGAGAGTATAATGATGACCTAAGCCTCATCTTCCAGATGCTCAGCTTGCAGGTGGGACACCTGAATCATTAGGCTGTACATAATGATTAGGTTCTGCATAATGATTCATTATTTACACAGAGTGAAACTGTGTAAAACCAGAGAGATCAAGAGCTTGACACCTGTCTGTGCGCCCAGTACTTAGGGCAACCTGATTGCTTGTTGTGGGTGTTCCTTTTCTGAAAATTCCTTCCACAGCAATTCCAAACCGGATTCTTTGGTGAGAAGCAATTGCAGTTTACACCGATGTTATTCTGATTCAGGGCTAAAATATAGTTAGCAATATGATCTTCCCAGAAGGTGGAAATTTTGATTCCCATACATGCCCAAGCTGCATTTCCTTTATTGCTGAGAGAGCAGCTTCCACCTCTGGCCAGCCTGTGACACCAACCTCCACCAATGCTTGGCAGACTTTCACCTGAGCACTTTTGTGCTTTTTCTCACAGTCTTGTCCCCACACATAATCCTTCCCAAATCCACGTCACAACCATCCCTCAGGTACCTCCTTAAAACCTCTTTACTGTAGTGTGTATGGAAATTTCACCCTGGTTAGGCAGCTGCTGCTCTGCCTGTGGCTTTTCAGGCTAGTACTGCCTCATTGCTCCTGTGTGTGTCCTCTCTGTCTGTATCCATACTCTGTCTGTTCTCTTCTGGTTCAGCAGTACCTTCTGTGAACTGGGGATGCCACCACTGCTCTACTTGTGCTACCTGCAGTGTAGTGTAGTGCTGGTTCACAGCTAGAACCCGAGCCTTTGCAGGGTAGTAAGGATATATAACACAGTTGTAATAGTTGTCTTTGAAGAAAAATTTTTATACTGCTGCTCTGTTTCCTATCTGAGGGGTTTCATTGCTCTTTGTCAGAGCTCAGACAACACTTTATAATTTATAACCCTTGTAACCCTACTGGGGTGACAACATCTGTCTCCTGAACAGTTAGTGGACTAATACATCACTGGCTGCTTGAAGATGCAGATGATTAGTGGGCAATGAGGCCAGTCTGTCCAGAGTATCGCTTGCAGTGGATTAATTGGTGGGGCAGTGTAGTCATTTAACTCCATGGGCTGCACTGGGTTTGCAGAAGTGTTTCCTTTGCAGTGCCCACAGGATGCCAGGTAATCTAAGACCATCCAAAAGATGTTCCAACAGTTAGAGTTACAACAGATGTTACCACAGTTACAGATGTAACTGAATCCATATTTGAACATAGAGATGTCAGGCTAAAGAAGAGGCCATTTAAATGTTTTTGACTAGCACAGCAGAAATGATAGTTGGCCAGAAGAGCGGGAAAAACACTGTTCCATCCCTTGCTGAAACTAAAAAATAGTGTTCTTTGTGTGGGAAAGAAGAGAATGGCAGGTCAGATGTTGTGGGAACATTTGGAATATTGTGCCGAATCTGGTTTCCTTTAAAAATATGGAAAAATATAGAATCAAATTAGCTCTAAAGAAAATTATGCTCAAGTGATAATCTGGTATTTATATATTTTAAATATGTTTATATCTTAATATATTAACTTATGGAAAGTTTTGTGGGGATTTCTGCATTTTTTCACTATTAGTTTGATTCTTTCATTGCTTCCTCCAGTTTGTGACTGTCTGTACTCATCAAGGGAGCTCCTTTGCTTTCTAGGTTGGTCATCTAAAGAGACTGTTTCTTACTGTGTTTTAGAAGCTGCTGTGCATAGCTGATGTTAGCCACATATTTTCTGCTGCTTCCTCAGTACTACTAGTTTCAGTCCTTTTTTATTTTGTCAACAGGGCTATGGCAAATTTACAGTGACTGTGGATATACCACAGCAGAGAGAAAAGAAGGGAAAAGCAGTGTAGGAGTTCATTTACAGACATTTTAAACTTCACCATTCTTTAGTCTGCATGCTGATGAGTTTTGAGGTGTTCTTATAATTTCTAAGGATCATACATGTTAGCAAAAGGCTAACAAGACAGTTTGAAAATAACTGATGTATCAGTTCCCTCTCTAGAGGTACTGTCAGCATTGCTAACTCTTAAGATATTCCTCTTCTTGTGTCCCTCAGAGGTTTTTTCACCACTGGTGGCTGTGCTGAGGTCACCATTGTACATGGGGTCACACCCTCACTGAGGCTACTGGTCTTCAGTTAATCCTCTCTATTAGCAACTTCACAGGGTTAGCTTGATTAACAGTTTCTATTCTGTTGATGTTCTTCCACCTAGATTTTCATCCATCTTTGTTCTTCTCTTGGGTTTTTCCCTATGCTGTTCACTTGTACTGCCAGATTCTGAAGTGGGTGGAGAGGCTCATGGTTTTATCCCTGTTTGTATCTGTACCTTCTAATTTGGAAGTAGAATTCAAAGTAACTTTTCCCCATGTTTTGCTTTCATTAATTTCTCCACCTTTCCTCCTTACTTCTACTGTCATACTAGAAATGCTGCACAGTGTAGTACAAATTATGATACACAGCAACTGAACAGCTAAAGAGATTGTTGGCCTTATGGACTGGCTTTGGATTTACACCAGCTTGAGTAAGTTGGATCTGGTTTGGTCCTGAAGTGTATTAACTATATCTACACCATTTGGATGGTGCAAATGAGAGTGGGGTGGGTAGACCAAACCAGTGGGTTTTTTTGAATGTCTACCAGCAGATGTATCCAGCAGGATCATAATTAATCAAGGGAGAAAGCTGCTTTATATTTTCCAACAGTTTGGGGGAATTAGACATGGGGAATTCATCATGTGCTCTGGCACGAGAGACAGCTGACGCCTACGGAGTATATTCCATTCAGCCAAACTGTGCAGCAGAGGTATTTCCTGAAAATATCAGCTAACCTCTTTTTTGCCTTGCATAATTTTAACTGAAAGCAGAATCTAGATTACTGTGTCAGTCTGTGAAGGGAATCTCCTGCTAGAGAGCTGAGAGTAAAAATGAAGTGGAAGATAAAGGAAAATTATAATTATGTTAGGGGCTGAGCTAATGATTTCTAAAAATCTCAACTCTGACATGTACCTGTCTGCTCTTTTGCTTCTTGCTGGTCTTTGTGTTGTGTATTCTGAACTAATTCTTGTTTAACAAACATCTGTCAGGCATAATAATTTCAAGCATTAATCTTTACAGGACTTAACCAGCTTGTTAGTTGATGACCTGAACTAGATAGTTTCTGGGGATTATTGCTATTTAAATCTCACCTACCTTTTAAACAGTGGCAGCATGCCATGGTCTGGGTCTCTTTTCTTTCTTTAATTTTTTTTTTTTTTCCTGGGCTGATATATCTTTAGATTGCCATCCCCTCCTTCACTCTCACAGCATGGGAGGAGGCAGAGAGGAAGTCCTGTGCTGCCTCCGACATGAGTGAGGAGGAAGCTGCTGGTTTCTCATCGTGCCAGACTTGCTCGTGCTGCCAGCTGTACGAATTGCTGCTGTAACGCCCAGTGGAAGCCAGGCTGGATTGTTCTTGGTGTGCTGGGAACCCATCAGGGAATTTTGATGGAATCACCACAGACTTTTACCTGCCCTTTATTCCAGATTTCACAGACTTTTGGTAAGGTTTTTGCAAGGTTACTTTTATTTCATAATGAAGCAAGGTGGTTGTCACCAGTCAGTGTGTCTGTATCTTTTGACTCCTAATAACTTTTGACCTTATTTTCTGCTTTCCATTAAATTTGCCAGAGATATAGAAGTGTTAAAGTTATCAAGTTCCTTGAAATTTCAGGGATTTGAATTCTAGTGAAAAGGGAAAGAGAAGTAAGTGGTCTGTTGCAGGAGAGCCATGGCTGAGGGTTCCAGCAGCACCCGGCTGGTGAAGGGCACCCAAACCAGCCCATTTGTGCACTTATCTCAAGAGCAAGCCCTCCTGCCTGGTGAGGATGGGAAGGTCCAAGGGCAAGGGCCCTGTGCAATGAAATAAGGCCTGATAAATTGCTTTGTGAGCAACAGGCCAGGATGGGGAACTCCTTTATGTAAGGCGGGAGAAAAGAAACAAAAATATCCCCACCATGGTGCTCACCATGAGTTCGAGATAAGGGGCAGACAGTGAAGTTAATAGAGAGTCAGTGTCTGTTGGGGGCTGGGAGTGTTGCTGGCATTCAACACATGATATCAGCTTTTACAGCCCCAAAATATTTGCTGAATTGGGACTGCTGAGATCCCTTTCCTGAAATTTGTGAAATAGTGTGGGTTTAATGCCCTGTATATGACTGTTGAAATGTGATCTGGGGGTATCCAATAGGTAAAAAAGGGGATTAAAGAAATTCAATATTATTTTTTTAAGTAGGCAGTATAGTTTGCACAAGCAAGGACTGGTGTTTTGTGTTGTGCTCATTGACCCCAAACAAAGTCATCAGAGGCTCTGCTGTGTGGTGGTTCAGCAATGGTCCTCATCAGAGTGGGATGCATTTTCCTCCAGGAAGATGATAACCAGCTTCTCCTGTTTTCTGAATCAACCTTTAGCAAGGTACCTGCTGAGCCCTGATCTATTAGTTCAAATGGGAAATAGCAGACAACAATTCCAGTGATGTGAAATGCCTTTAAAATATGACAAGTGTTTGTGCTATCTTTAAAAGATGGCTTTGGAGACTACTGAAGAAATATTCTTATTTCTTTTAGAAGTTAAGTTTGTGCCATGATGTATATTACTCCTTGTAGAAGAATTACTTATTGCGTGGATTAAACGAATCTCTATCTTTACACCTTTTCCTTCTTTCAAATGTTTGAGAATAGGTAGTGCTATTAAACATCTGTCAGGACATGCTTGTCAAGTATGTTGTTGTGCCTATACAAATCCTCAGCTGATACAAATGCCTGTTGCACTAAATGTATCTCTTTGTTAGCTCTCTGGCAGCTGCAGGAATATGTCCCATAATATTTAGGGTGGAATTTCCAAACTTGCTGATAAGCAGTAGGCCCTGAGGCCCCATTGGGGTCTGAATAGGCAAGAGCTGCCTGATCTCTTCAGATGTTTACAAGAAAAAGGAGAGCTTTAGTTTCTTGTAGTACTCCTTTTCTAAAAGGCAGTTGCTAGTGGATGATGTAAGAGTGAGAAGAAAAAGCATTGGCTTTACTCATGCTGCTCAGCACGGTAATTATCTGTGATCACAGCTTTAAATAACTCTCTGGTTCCCCTGACTGGAGGGGGATTGCTGGCAAACACGGTTGACTGCTGGATCCAGCTGCTCTTTTACTCTTTGCTTTAGTTTTGATGAATCTTAGGAGCAGGAGGTTCAAGTCCCCCTTAGGTTTATAAACTACAGGGCTTCAGTCCACAATCAGGCTAAAAAGACTACTAAAAAGGCAGTGCTGCTTCATCTCAGTTTTTCATCCCTGTTGTGAAGTCCCAGGCAATCAGCATGCTGTAGTTGTGCACTGCTGGTCTGTCCACAGAACCAAAAGCGTGCTTGTGCTTCTGGCTCTTAGGAGGGGTCTGTGCAACTGAAACCACAGATGTGATCTTGCCCTTTAACCCACGAGCACTGTGGGAGGGTGACGAGGACATGGAAACTGCAATAGCTCAGGCAAAAATGAGTCACAAGCAGCCTGTTTTATTCAATTCCAGAAATGTTCTCAACCACTCAAATTTAATTTATAACCACCATTTTGCAGTGGTCTACTTTGTTTCTGAGCTTGGGGATGAGGTTGCTGGCAGTTCCAATGCTGTATTTTGTTTGTGACACAGACAGGCCGTTTTGCCCATGTGTTTGTCTGAACATAAACCAGTGCTGTTTTGCAATATAAAGCTTGGCATTATCAGATTAATGCAAATATTACTTTTAATTATGTCCAGACTTCTGGCTGCTTAGGTGTAGCATTACTCTGCTGAATGTTTTTGACAGCATTTAAAGTGTTTATCTCTTGCAGTGATCATTTTTCTCTTTTGTTACATAAACAGACCTTTCTGTTTCATGCAAATTGAAATCTTCTAATTTTTCCATAACCATTCCATACAATTTCCATAACCATTAACTGGATCACTTTGATCCAGTGAAAATAACTCTTATTTTAATCAACAGCTTCAGTATCTAAAATTAGGATTGTCCTACTTGCTAACTACATTTTTCAATTCCATAAATCTCATTTTAACCATATGAATATCTCACTGGCATCATCCAAGTGATAATGTCTTGAAAGATATATCTGAGAAATCTTACATTTTGGAAAGTTAGTATTTCATCTGTTCTAAATGGGACAAAAGACATTGTGTGCTTAGAGTGTGATTGTAAAGTACTTGGAAGTGACTCTTTCTAAGAAATATTTCTAGCAAATACTTGACTTAAAATGTTTATTAGTTTAAAAGGTGTGTACTTAGCGCTCCCAGGTTGCACACAATTGCTCACTCAGAGTCAGGGTCATTTGACTGATGATCAATGAAGATTTTAACACTGGTTTTGTAAGGGAGGAAAAATTGGATATGTAAAAACTCTCTAGATCCAAATGTGGAAACAGTGATATGAAAGAAGAAAGAATGCTTACTTGGAGTCAGATTGGCGTCCTATACCCCTGGGCACCCACACTACAACTTTAGGTCTCTTCAGGACATGGGATTCCTGCAGAGGGCAAATTATCCCACCTCTGGTATGGACCCTTGCTTGGAAGTACCCTTCTCTCGCACTGACACCCTAGGGAATTGCAGGGCTCCTATTTCAAGGGGTCCCACCGACAGCCTGAGGTTCAGTGCAGTGAATCCCCTCTCCTGGTGTAAGATCCAGCCTGTTTGCAGAGTCCATGCTGAGGCCATGTGCTCTAGCTGGGCTTGAGGATCTCTTTCTGAGTATTTCTGGTTTCAGGGGTTGGGCACAGGACATGGGTGGCGGAACTGCAGCTTGCACGGAGCACTGGAAATGCAGCTGCAGGCTCTGACAGCCCTTTCTGTCATCCACCACTCTGTTGCTAAGTACACACTGATGCATTGCTTTCTTAGCCAAACCTCTTCTGACTTGTCCTCTGTAATCTCTTTGGGACAAAGTATTAACCTTTTAACTGTAGGGCACTTCTGCTCACCGAGGGGTGCTCTGAAGGCACACTTTTCATATGCAGCTTAACACACTGGAGTCCTGATTATGACAATGGCCCTTGGGAACTACTGTGTGACAAACTGCACAAAAACAAGGAGAGCTGCTGCCAGCTAGCCAGGGAACATGGGCAGTTTCTCACTAGGGTTATGATGCCAAACCAAAGCTGAGCAGCACAGATGGCATATTAAGAATTGCCAGGAAGAATTATTTGGGAATAATCTGCAGAGCAAAACTAATTTGCAAAATGTATTTGGCAAATAGTTACAAATAGCCACACCTTTGAGAAAATGAGATTGTCTGTACACAATAATATGACCAGGAAAAGAATGATTTATCAGATATATTATTCATTCTGAATTGTTCACTGATCTCTAGCCAAGAGGCAGATACTAGAGAGGTTTATTAGTCAGTATATCAGTGCTGTGACTGGCACCCAGTACTGAGGGATCATACAGTGTGTGGAGGACAAGTGGGAGATAATTAAATACATAAATTCTACTCTCCAGAGATCATGAAACTATTACTGTTGGCTTGTGGGGCTTTTTCATTAGCTGACTGATGGTAAAACTCTTAGGAAGCTGAGCAAAGCTGAAACCTAGTCTACTTGTGAACTTGTCCCCAGCCGCTCAAGATGTAAATTGCTGGTAAGCCCACAGATATCTTTCAGGAGTAATTTCCCAATCAGATTCCCTGGATCCAGAGAATCTCTGCTGAAGTTGTAGAGCAGAGGTATTTAATCTGTGATTTCCCAGACTAAAGTCTGTGAATGGTAACGAGGAAAATGAAGTCTACTGTCATTAAGTTTAAAGTCATTAAACAGTGACTGCATCTCAGCAGAGACACTTCAAGGAGTACAGATTAGAAAAGGTTGACAATCACTCTCTGCAGTGTTTATTAACTGAATCTTTGACTTTGTTCTTGTCCTTTCAAGTATTTCCTTATTGCTTAGGGGCAAGAAACAAAGTGTCTTTGAACCCAAGTTGTTATCTATAAAGGGGATAGGATATTCTTACTTCCAGGGGGGCTGAGTGAATAAATGCTCTAAAGATTGTTTAGTACCTCAGTAATGTGGGGATAGCAAATCAAAATCTAAACCAGACAGCTATCTAATACAGGTACTCTGTCTCCTTGTTGATAAAAAGGAATTCTAGACCAGTGCTAAACCCTGTATTTTACTTATCTAATGGAATCATGGTAGACCAGGCTATCTCCTAGAATGACCTGGAAATGCAGAAGTGTGTGTGGAGTGTATGGAGTGGGGAGAGGTTTGTAATTAAGAGTCCTCACCTTTTCTTTTTTACTTCCAATTGACTTGAAGATTAAAATAAAAAAAATAAAAATTCTGTGATCGGGTCTACTGATTATCATTCCCTAAAAGGGAAGATAGCCCCAGGACTCAACTCTGCCTACCTTATACATGGTGATTCTATTCCAACACAAAACTATTTTGAAATTTCAATCCCTTTTTTGTAGGAAATGGCTTTTTAGACCTGGAAATCATATAGTTTCCACAGCAGTCTTAGAAAACAAAAATATATCCCATTTGTAATGGCTCTTACCAAAGTCTGAAATTAATCTTTAAACAAATGGCTGAAAAAAAATCAGGCATTTTTTGAGAGTTAGCCTGCACAGAACATGCCTCTGCTTTTCAGTTTTTGGTAACAAAGAGAATACTGTCAGGTGTGATCAAGTTGTGGCAGAATGTCTTGAATTAGCCATAGTCTTCCTGTGGATTGTTTTTAAGGGAAAGGAAATTATTATGATATACATGAGTACTGTATGTACTCAGGATGTTAGCATTCCTTGAAGGGAATGTTTGTAACTAGGATATAGATATGTTTATTGCAAGAAACCCTATACATACTCTGGCTCGTTAATTAAGGCAAACAATTGCTGAATGTCATAAATATTCACTGCCAATAACACAGGAGAGGGCTGTGTTGGAAGATGACCAAGGTGATAGGATTAATGTTTTGAGCCTCTAAAAGATTATGCGGGAAATAACTACACCTTTTATTTGAAACCTTGAGAGCTTCTGCACCTACTCAAGCAGTTTAACTTGGGTCTGCATGGGTGAAGCTACCCTGAAAGCTTTCAGTAAGGCTGGTAAAGCATTAAGTAGGTTCAAAATTCAAAGTAGCTCCTCCTGGAGTAGACCAAGGATATTCAGCTTTGGAAAGACAAGGGTCAGTGCTCTGTGCCTCTGTAGTCTGTGACAATGACCAACTCTCTACTCCAGACTGAAGCAGGCAGGTCAGAGCTCCCAGCTATGTGCCTTCTTAGAGCTCTCTTTACAGTATCTAGGGAAGCTGAAAAGTTACTAAATTATCCCAGATACAATTTTCAGAACCAAAATTGCTTCCATATTCATGCATTTGTCTAAAATTTTATACAGTTCAGCGCGGTCTTTTTAATTTTTTTTCACATTCAATCCTAAAACCAAATGAAAAAGGTTATGAAAATGTTGAACCATTTCAGTAATTGGAAAATAGTGTCCCTAATGGTGAGTGGCTTGAATGTTCTTGGAGCATTTTTGTACTTTTATTTTTGTAAGAACTGGGTTCTGGAAACTAGTCAAGTATAGGCATCCAAGACATATGAAAACCATTTAAGAGCCTGTGTTCTATAAATGTAGGCTTTGAAAGAATGTCTAAAATGGGAGTGGTTGTAAGAAACATTTTAGAGATTTAAGTTAAAAAGCAAAACAAAAACAAAATAGCATAACCTGGTAGAGAGAAAATAGTATGCTAGGAAACATTGTAAAATAATAAGATGACCCTAAGAAAAAGGCACTGCACTTGAAAAAAGAACTTTAAGAATTCTGAGTCATGTATTACAGATATTAAATTTTGCAATACCCCAGGAGAACTATTAGATGCACTAGCAAGACTGCCACAGTGGCTGTACCTAGGAAAGAACTCAGTGAAATTTGGCCCTGCGAGTGCTGTGTAAGTCACATGAAGGATGACCTTGGCTTGTCTCTGTGTCAGGATCTGCCATGGAGACCCAGATATCATCATGTCTCTCCATGCTGCTGCTGCCACCATGTAGTGGCTCCAAGAACTATGATGCAGAGCAGTCAGCTAATTATCTGCTCTTTCAGCAAGATGGCTCCAAGACCACAGTTGAAACAAGGCTACATCTGCATCATTTCAGCCCAGCCCAACAGAAATGGAGCACATTTTAAAAGCAAAACCCAGCTTGCTCTTGCTTTGGATCACATTCATTCATGTTGGAGTATTCAGCCTGTGGGCATGCTGAGGGTAGGGTGTGTGTGCCCCACAGTGTTCTGCCAGCTGCCCCTTCTCCTCCAGGATTTTGGGAAAAGGTGGAAGGCTGCAGTTCTCTCACTTCCCTCTTTGCTAAATGGTTTTGTGCCTGGATGAGAGAGGAGGAGAGGAGCGATGCTGCAGTGATGCTCAAGACATGCTGCAGGAGCTGTCCTTGGTCAGTTTTGTTCAGCATCCTGAAATGCTTCTTCATTACCTCTACTAAGTAACTGTGTTACTGCATTTGGACAAATAAAACTTAGTTTTGCTCAGCATCCCATTATCTATGCCAGTTATTGCCCTCATTTAGTAACATATATAGGTAGGCACTAAGTGCTTTCTGCAGTGTAAATATGCCTTCCACAGTATGAAATAATACACTGATTCAAGTGGCATTAAAATGAAAAGCTGTTTGGAACAGCTATATGCATTTGAAAATAACTGTGATAAAAACAATTTTGTACAAATTGCTCAGAGGATCACACCAGTGATTAAGGGGAGGCTTTCCCTGGCACAGTGGATCCCAGGGACTGAGCCTGGACAGTGGCTGTTGCATCACAGTACAGGGGGCCCTAATGGTCTGCTGCTGTTGCAGGTTGGGATGTGAATGCTGGCTTTGCACGGCTGAGCAGCTCAGGTCTGTTCCAGGAGGTGCTATGTCTTCTTTGTCCTTTTTGTGCTGATTGAAGTCCAGAAGTATTGCTGAATCATTTAGTCCCAATGACGCATCAGAAATGGGATGAATACTGTTGATTTGTTAACTTTTATCTACTAATCATTTATTCTGGCTTTAGAAGCATTTGCCAAGAAATTACAGATATTGCCATATTTCACAGTCAACAGCTGTTCTTTTTCCCAAGCAGACAGTAAGCCAGAGAACATAATTTTACCTTGCAGGTATCAAGCATGCTGTTAGTGCCTGGCAAGGGTTCCAGAACCAAAGACTGACACCAGAGCTGATTGTGTCTGGCTGCTCTGTGTGGAGAGAGGACAGCAGGTCTCAAAAGGCAGCCCAAATGCATGTCAGGTATTGCAGGTCATAACTACCATGAAATCCAGCTGGACATTGAGTTGGACTACATGCTAAATTTAAACATCGTTATGGTAATAGTTGTAGGAATTACTTGTTGATATCAGCCAATGATGTAGCAAAGTGTTTCTCTTCCTTTGCAAGCTGGTGATCTTAACATTGAAATAACATTTTTCATTACTTCTTGTGTTAACTGCTTACGTGGAATGACTCTGTGTGGGATGGGGGGTGTAACTGGGTTTTGGACAGAAATTCCTTGTGCTCAGAGGAGAGCAGCATGAAGGCAAAGTGTGAGTGGGATTTTCTTCCTGTTAGATGATAGTAGGTTTTCCACTGCTTCTTAACCACATCTGATTACCCTCTACTTTTTTAGAGAAATAGGACTAGGACAACATGATGCTCTGTATTGGCTGCTCCATGACTGGAGTCCTGAAGCAAATTTTAAATATTATATGGATATTGCCAGGAATAGAAATGTCTCTTAGGAAATGAATGTCACTCCTCATCAGTGTCTATCCAGTAAGTGTACTGGGAGTTTTTGTTTCACAACAGCGTAATTGGAATCACAACAGCTTATACCTGTGCATTCAGAAACTGCCTAGAAATACATGTAACAAGGAGAGTTTTAGGGGATAGTCCCTCTACAACTGCCAGATATAATGAGAAATGTTAATGTGAAAAGGAGTTGCTCTGTCAGCTACAACGAGATGCATGCTCTTTTCTGAGAGTTGGGTTATTGTAATTCAGAAACGTCAGTTCTGGACCAGTCACAGTTGTAGAAGGACACAGCTATCTAGCAATCCACTGAGAATTACTCCATTAGCTGGCTTCATCCTTAGGACCCTTGTGATGTAATTCAATGATTTTAGCTTTAATTATATATTTGAGAGAGGGAGTCACTGCCCTGTGCCACAGCACTCTCACGAAAGACAGTACATCCTGTTCTATTTTTTAAATCTTTTCAAGGTGAGGTCACTGGCCTCTAATTCTGAGAGTTACAGCTTTACATTCTGCCCTGTCTGACATGTCTCACTTATAGAGGATTTCCCCCTTCCATGCAAATGCAGCTCCTCTGGTTTGCGCATGGCGGTGTGACCCCATCTTCTGTTCCAGTTGTCTCTGTGGGTAGTGCAGTAGCTGCTCTGTAGGTGCAGATTTTTCACTCTTTTCTGGGACCTGTTGAGTCTAAAGCCTGCTAAAAGCAGAGAAGCCACAATTCAGACTGTTGGGAATGATGACATCTTGTTGCCTCTGGTCTGATGTGGAAGAAAATGTACTGGGAGCTGCAGAGGAGGGCATCCAATATTGCATGAATACTTTTACCTCATGAAAAGGAACACTGGCAACGTGGTGGGAAACTTTCTGCTTGTAAGCAGAAGGATGGGTCTCCCTTATAAAGACTAAGCTGCTGCGAGCTATGGAAGGTACAAAATACCACCGGTCCAGCTTCACCAAGGGCCCTGCTCTGAGTTTCTTGCTGAGCACTTTCTTCCACATGAATTGTTTCATGGAAACAGAGGGGCTGCTGTGGTGCTGAATTCTGTGCAATGAACTTGGGTTCAGTAATTAAGTCTCAAACTTTATGCTGCAGAAATCTTTCAGTGATGAATAACAAAGAGGAAGAATATTTTATTTTACACTGGCTGCTTGTCTGGCAGTAGTTGTAGGATGTGATCCAAACACATTGAATGTCAGTGACTATCTTTCTGTTCACTTCAGCAGAGCTGACCTACAGGGTGCTTTGTTATGGTCCATCCTTATTAGTTGAGTATACTCTGGCAGTGCCGAGGGATGAGCCTGGGATGGCTCTCCTCTGTTATACGGTCACAAAGGAGGCTGTCTGGGCCTGTGCTCTAAACAGAGACATCAACAGAGCAATCAACCATCATATCTCCAGCTGATTGAGAAGGGGCAACAAGAGAGAGGGAGAGGAAAATTAAAAGCTTGGAGCCTGGTATGGAGTAAAAGAGATGGCAGAAGAGGACATCTGCCAGCCCTCTGATGGTTTGTGAGTGGTTTGTCTTGGCAGTCGCTGGCCAATTCTCATTGTCTTTGTATCCCAGACTCACTGCATGTGCATCCAGGTAACCTCTGAATGGTCTCAGCAGAAGAGGATAACTGAGGGCCTAAGCATCTGATCCTGATCTCAACAGCTTTAAAGGGTTTATACAGCTCTAAGTTAAGTATGTGCTGAAGTGCTTTGTTAGTCTGCTGTCAGGTGCTCAGTACATGAGCCCAGAAGGGCAGAGGGAGAGTTTTATACTGACTAGGCTCTGTGAAGAAACAGAAAGTGCTTGTGATTGGTGTAGCAGGTCTGGAATACACCACAAACTCCAAATTAATCTCATTTGAAAGCTTTGAATTAAATCTGTTTACTGAAATGGAGCCTCCCAGTTCCCCACCTTCTTTTTGTTTCCTGGTGTATTTTCATTTGGGAAGCTGCAGTGTGAGTGTGTTCTCTGTGCTCAACTGAACAGCAATACTGCTGCATTTTTTTGGTATTGTTGTTAAAAAGGAAAGCCACAACATCATTTTCTCCCTTGCTCCTTTGTATTACCTTGCATTCCTGTTGAGGTCTTAACCAAAACCTACTTACCCCCCTGTTCTTATCCTTTCAGCTTCAAATGCGATGACTCAGCAGCTACAGGATGAATTTGACAGTAGTGTGGAGAATGCAGAAGCTTGGATGAAGGCCATCCAAGAGAGACTGAGGATCAATGACAACACCAAAGGACCTCGATCTGCCCTAGAAGCCAGACTGAGAGAGACTGAGGTAAGGGAAGAGTGATGTAGCCATTCAGAGGTGGCTGTCACTGCTGCCCTTGTTAGAGCAGTTATTGCCGTGAGCCCTCAAGTTTTCCATTAGGAAATTGCCAGCTGCCCCTGCTTATTGGAGCATTGTGCCTGTGTGGATGGATTCACATCAATATTCTTTCTAACTCTTTCCATCTGCAAAATTTTTACAGACATAGAAAAAGAGGATGGCACTTTGAGATCATAGGCTTCCAAGACTAGCAGCAGGTTTGGCAGGTTAAAATGTTTACACTGTCCTAGGAGCATGCTCAAACCTGAAACAGTTTCATTGCCGCTTGCAATTACCATAGTAATTTGCAGAAGACCAGCATATAATATAAGAGAATCAGATTATGTTAGTGTTCCATCTCCTTCAGGACTCTGGCACTGATAGAGAAGTATTGCAGTGTTCTGGTAATGGCTGTTCTACAGTAATTGCTTTGTCCTTTTCCACAAACCCTAATAATAAGAGGATTTACAGGTCCCCTTTATAATCTGTCTAATGAAAAGGCAAATGTTTTCATTTTTTCCTGGTTTTACCTAATCTCTTGTATAACTCTTCTCACAGAGATCCTGTTGCAGATTGTGCCTCCTCTCTTATTGTGATTTCATATTCATTAACTTCAGTTTCATTAGATGTTATCTAGGTCTTGTAATCTCAGAGAAGGAAACACTCCTGTTTGTCCCATCTCAATTCATGATTAGAGGGAGTGGTGATATTTCTGTGATTAACAGTGAAACTATTTTTATACCTTTATTACCTTTAATTACAATGAGTCTGTTCTTTTAAAAGACAAAATCTCTCCCATTGTTATTTGTCTTTTTGTGTGTCCACTCATATTTGGCCTGCCTCTTCTGAAGTTTAACAACTCAAAAAAAATTGCAGGCATACGTGGAGAATGAGGTACTTTACATGATGCTACAGTGATATCGTCATCCTTTTCCCTTAACTGTGGTTTATTGGAGCATGGATCTTGCCTCTGGCATAATATAAACACTGCTCATGGAGTGGTGGTTGTCAGTCATGAAAATCTGAAGCATTTCCCCTTGGTCTATAGTTTTCTTTTCCTGCCCTTCAGTTATCACCTTTTCCTTTTGTCTGGGAAACTATGATGTGTAATCTCAAAAATTAGGGAAGAAACACTGGAACTTGAGTAGAAGAGTGGCAGTTTGGCAAAGGGGGTGCATTCATGGCAGAGATAACAAGTTGTAAGGTCTGGAGGTTTGTGGTGCTTTGATATAGCCAGAACTGAAGCCCATTGACTTCTGTGGGCTTTGGAGGAAGTCTGTAACATGCAAAAAGTCATGTTGTTACATTTTTTCAACTCAGATTTTGGAAATTCATCATTCTAAAGGTTAATAAATGTCTGTTCTCTCTTCCTGTGTGTACTTTAGCCCCATCTTACTCCTTCATTCTGCCTCCTTCCTGGGCCTGGCTTCCCTCTCCAGCTTGTGTGTCCTCATGATGTGCTTGCTGCTTCACTATTGGCTGTTTTCAAATCCAGCAATCAATTTTCAATTCCTTTTTTGCTTCTGGCTTGCCAGGCTTTTTTTCATGCTTCCTTCCTGTGGTTTATTTTCGGTTAATTTGTAAATGAAAATGGTAGCCAATGATAGCAATCGTGTAAAAAACAGATGAAAAATGACTGTATAGCCACTGTTGTTTGCTTTCAATTGCTTGAAAAACGTCAGGCTTAGCAAACGGCTTTACTCTTAACTTTTTCCTGTTGGATGATAGCTATGGCTTGTATTTTCTTTCTTTGCCCTGCCCATTGCCCTTGCTTTCCTGGATTCTATTAATCATACTTTTCATAGTAGATAATTTGTCCAAACTCCTGTCTGTACGTCACATGCAGGTGTGCTGTGTACATGCCAAAAGAGGTCTTTTCCCAGAATGTGAGACTGGAAACCTGAAACACGCTTTTTTTGTCTCACTTTTGCAATAATTGACATAGTGGGGTTTTTTTAACAAATCCCATAGGCCTAATTTTTCCAAAAGTAATTGCGAATTTTGAACTTCTCAGTGTTTTTATTATAGGAGCCTTTTTTCTTCAAACTCAAAAGCCTGCAGTTTGCCAGGAGTTTATGGAAGAACAGCAAGAAAAGCTAATCTGATGATATCAGAAGTTTGGATAAAGTGATGCTGAAAGCTGACATCCAAATTGAGGCATAATTAATCTGTTATACTGTACAGAACTTGTTCTGCTTTTTCCATCTCTGGATGGAGGAAGACAGTCTATTTAAAATTAGATGACTCAGCTTTCAGTTGCTGGCATCCTTATTTGTGCAAGATGTACATTTTCACCAATTCATAACTTAGTAATTTAGGGTCAAAGCAAAATTTGGTAGCAGGCAGAAAATTCCACTAGTTAATTTCTCTTGGCTTCTTTTCTAATTCAACTTTTATTTGCACTAGGAAGCCTTTTTAATATGCTTCATGATTTCTTATAGTAGACCTTAAAATTGAGACATTGCAGTGTACCCTGTGCGGATTGGCTCTACATGCTTTGGCAGGTGGGGGAGAACAGCTGGCATGTGGCAACGTGGTGCTATAATTTATAACAGCAATGGAAACACAGCTACAGACATTTCATAGAAGATGATCTGTTTTTTCTAGCTAACTTAAATGTTTTTCAACCGCTGCATGGTTTTCAATGAAATTCAGTCCTTTTAGAATGTTTAAGAATAAACATGTGTGAAGAGAAGTTCATATTTTCCTTTCAGGAGAAGTTTTGCAGCAGGGAGTTAGGTGGGAAGGGTTAATTGTATCGAAATATTTCCATCTCCTGATAGTGTTAGGTTAATGATTGGACTCAGTGATCCTAAGGGTCTTTTCCAACCTAAATGATTCCATGAGTTCATGATTCCTGAGTAAAACCAAAGTTTGCATTTCATCAATTATGCTTGCTTCCTTTCATGCTTTCAGTTATCATTTCTTTTTCTCATAGAAAATACGTGCACTGGAACCAGAAGGGAGCTTGAAAATGGACTTGATTCTTGTGAAGGCAGATGCTGCTCTTCGCAGCATCAGTGAGGATAAGAAGCATGAGGTACTATCTAAACTGAAAGACATTAAAGCCCTGTGGGAAGAGACAGTCATATACATTACTCATTGTCACAGGTAAGACGAATGTACTCTTTGGTGTGTTAAGGCAGTTGTCTCATCTGGTGCTTTCAGAAAGTACTTCCTGCCCCTCTCTGCTGCCTGAATTGTTGATAGAAATCCCTGCTAATCCCAGTCCCATGAGCATTTGGGGAACTGTGTGGGAAGAGAGGGTCAGCGAGACCTTAATGTTCTGCCTTTACAGCCTGGCCCAGCCACCTCATCATCTGGAATAACGAGTTTGGGCAGGCACAGGGACCTTGTACAGAATATTTCCTCCCCAAAGCAGGGAAGGCCTGGGAAGTGAATCTGGACCCTGTAAAGTTAAAGCAGCTTCAAATTGCTGAGAACCTTGCCTCTTGCTTTAAAGGCCTTCTGATCTGGTTGGATTCCACTGCTCCCATCTTCATTTCATCTAACTCATCTCTCCTGCTCTCCCCGACAGCCGTATTGAGTGGGTCTGGCTGCACTGGAGCGAGTACCTGAAAGCCCAAGATGAGTTTTACACATGGATTCACAACATGAGGGTGACCTTGGAGCCTGACATTGAGTTGCAGCTTGGATTGAAGGAAAAGCAATGGCAGCTGAACCATGCTCAGATTCTGCTGAATGATGTCTTAAATCAGTCAGTCCTGCTGGAAAGGCTGCTGGAGGAAGCTGCTTCCTTGTTCAGCAGGATAGGTGACCCCAGTGTTGATGAGGATGCTCAGAAGAAAATGAGAGTGGAATATGAAGGAATCAGACAAGAGGCTCAGGTACACCTATAAAGAGTGGGAAGTATTCAAATTACACTAGTATTGATACATTTCACCATACAGTATTTTTTACTATTTGCTCCTTGAGTGATGGTGTTTGGTAGGACTGCAAAAGGAAACAAAACTGAGGACCCCTCTTCTTTCAGTCAGGGGACTGTTTGCAACAGTGAAGTTCCAAGATGAGCTGTTCATTGGAACGCTCTTACATGTTGCTTTGTAGTATGTTGTTGGAAAGTAATTCAAAGCTGCTTGCTGTGTCCTAGTGATTACTGCTTTAGGCCATCTCTATATAAAGTTCAATTGTTCCTCATCTCTCAGCACATTAATGATTTTTGCATAACCAGATGCAAAGTACCCATTCCTGGAGCCAGGGAATATTACATGCATGCACCCTTGTTGGAGTAGGTAATGTTAACCCAGATCCAGAGCTGCAGAACTGGGAAGCACGGAGGTGGGAGGCAGCTTTGGCCCAACACTTTGCTCAGCTAGCCAGTTCCAATATCTGAAAGATTTTCATGCACACAGATAGGAGTTCTTGCAAGATGCTAATCTTTAAGTTTGAACAGTTGCTAGATAGGTCAGTGTACATCCTATTTCATCTTTCAGTAGCAGTGATTTCCTTTGACTCTATTCCTGAGTAAAGATTTCAGAAAAGGGTCATATTTTTCACTTCTAAAACTCAGATAAAGACAGAACCAGACCATGTGCTATGGCTGAGGGGCAGACATCTGTGGGTGAGCTGAAGAATTCAGTTTCTTACTAACAAATCAATAGAAGGACTCAAAGGGATAATTTTAATATGTGTATAGGCACATCTGTCCCAAACATAGAAATTAAAACCTGTTTTTTGGTCTCACAGTGGCTTCCAGGAGTCTCATAGGCTGGAGTTACCTGGTGCAAATACAAATAGTTTTCATTACATTGGTTCTGATATCTGCCTTTGTTATAATTCTGCCTTCTATTTATTCCCACACCTACACACCAGTGCAGAACTGGAGCCTGACAGTGATGTATGCTTTCCCTCTCTTGATGCTGTCATACAAAGTTAACTTCAGATCACACTGGAACAACACTGGGATGCTCATGCCATTGCTCTGCTTGGTCTACAGATAATTTTATTGAAAAATATCCCGAATCCCAAAAAAATCCTAAGCTGATACCTTTTCTGAGCATGAAATTCAGATATTTTTTAGCCATAAAGATGCAACTATTGCTAATGTCTCTCCAAAATCTAGAGTATATTTTGAAGTTCTGTAACTGCAGCTGCCACAGAGAAGCCACCAACAGACTTGAGCCTCAGCCTTGATTATTTATTTTTAAAGGTCGATCTTGATTACAAGGCAACTGGTTTTACAAATAAAATGGTTTGTGGGAATTCAGGTGTTGTCTATCTAGATTGCCATTTAAAATTCTCATTCACTGCCTCCTAACCCAGATTTGTGTTTGGTTTTGAGGCACGAAACAGTCATTAGTTATTTTAATAAGGCTGTTCTTTCAATCAAGTAATTTGAATACTCAAAGCCAGAATGTGACCTCTTTGAGACTGGTTTTACATAGTGTGTTTTCTCTAACTGACTTGGATACGTGCTGGTGTAAATGAGATCAGGAAATGGATCATAGTAGTTAGACAAAATATGTCTTTATGTTTCCAGCCAACTGAGAGACTGGAAAAAGCTTTTCTTTGGCATTAGTTATAAATACTACATAGATGGAATGAGAGAATCCAGCTAAGAAATCCCTCTTTCAGGAGGTAAGGAACAAAAAAGGGAGTTGGGAAGCCTTGGATTTTGCAGCTGAAGTAAATGCAGAGTTCATTATCTAATGCCAAGGTTACAGGAACCTTGGGAATAGTGTTGGAAAGTATAACACTAGTTAGAGAAACCCTGACACCTCTTCCAACAAGTGGGAGAAATGAATGAAAGCGACGCAGAGTTGTAAGGGGATTGCTCCAGCCACTCACATGATGAGAGGCTAAATGTGACTTGCACATGCTAGCTGAATGCCTGAGCTGCCTCCCAGAGGAGGCTCGCTGGTGCTTGTAGACTACACTTGTGTTTGAAGAGCAGTTTTAGATCCCGTGCAGTTGTCCAGCTCTATCAGAAGGCAGGCTCTTGGACAGTGTTTCTTAAGTGGCTTGCCTGTGATATTGCTTCTCTGGTATGAGAAAAGGCTGGCTTTTTTTTTCCCTTCTTAGTGCTAACATGTGTCCTTAACATTCACAAATTTTAAAAGCACATAATTTTAATTGCATCGACAGGAATATTTTTATATGTGGCAGCAATTTCCTGTGTGCTTTCCCGTGCCCAGTAAATTAACAATATGCAGAAGTAGATGGTCTTGGGCTTTATCATAAATAATGTCTGAAGATGGTAAGACAAGTTATGGCATACAGATATTTAGACAAATGCATAAAATATTTCTGAGCACATCAAATTAACTTCAGTCCATACTGTGTCTGTTGACTGAAACATAGATACTTATAATGGATTTGCTCAGGTGCTCTAGAAAAAAAGACTAAAAGCACCAGAATTGGCTACAGGGGCTTTTTTTAGTCTACTTGAGATGCCACAACAGGTTTAAAGCAGGAACTTCCTTTATGTGATCTAGATTGTCTTCCGGAGGAAGTTCATTTGCTTTTGCTGACTGTAAAGGGATCTTGGGGGACAGGGTTTCCTCTGACTCTATGCACCGGCCATGAATACCCAGGGCTGGGCATATCCTGTCCTGACACATTTCTTTCTCTGCGATCCGTGGCAAACCCATTCTTTTCCCATTGGTGCTCTCATTCTTTCTGGAGCCATGCCCATCTTAATGTCTTCTCACATTAACCAAATGCATGTAATGTTGAGTTTCACACTGTTCTGTCCCCTGAACAGCTAATCTAATACAAGCAACTGGTACTGTATTTTCCATCATTGGATAGTTTTCCTGCCTAACCTCTTGTGGGGGCATAGGGAGGGTGGCTCAGCCCCTCCTTCTAAGCCTTTTGTCTGACAACTTGCACAGTCTGTCCAGACCTGTGGCATCTATTCCTTTATCTCATGGACCAGCAGCGCACCCAAATTGCACACTCCTTTGTTTTGGCTGAACAGCCTTGCCCAAGGGTGGGTTGTTTTGGGTTCCTTTTAAACCCCTTATATATTAGCATAAGATTTTTGAGCTTGGTAATATCTCCACTTCTGATTTACATCCTCTGGTGCTTCTGTCAGTGCAACAAATTAGCCTAATTCCATGGAATCCATAGGCTTGGCCTGACTTGGTTCATTTCAATGTGTGGGCCATTTACATTGCTCCAAGTTTGCCTTTTTCAAGTCCCTAACTTGATGACCATGGGTGAATTGTTTAATGTCTGCAGATCTGAGAATCAAGGCCAAGGGGATTTAGCAAGTGAGGTGTTCTGCTGGATACATCCTGGCCACAGAGATGCAGTCATAATTCTGCCTTTTGGTCTCATCCAAACCCATGTATGGGTGGTGCTATTAAAGGTCACACTCTAATACGTGGGCAGCATTTCATCCTCCATGGGAAGCAGTTGTCCCTTAGCTATCCCTCTTTTGTCCCACAGTGAGTCAATTAACTTTAAGGAAGTCACTCATGATTTGTACAAGTCAGCAGAGACTCACTGCCACCTCAGGAAGGTTGATAGGTGTGGGGACATGTCCAGAGCCTCACAGAGACAAGGGAAATGCAGAGACGACTTCGCAGTTCTGCCCACCATTGCAGCTGTCACTCTACTCCTCTTTGTGAAGGGCAGCTGTCAGGAAGCTCTGCTCAGAGGCAGGTGGTGGGTCCTATATTACACAGAATGAAACTTGTCCTCTTGTCTGGGACAGCAAAGGCTTTCAACGGTGCTATAGGCACTAAATGGATGACAAAAGGAATGACTATTTTTCTAATGTACCCATACCGTAACTCAGTTGCTTTCCATGCCAATTGGTGAATGGCAAGGAAAAATCAGTCTGACTTTCCAGAAAATAATACTTAGGTTGGATATTATACCAGTGAAGCAACAGAGCAGGATTCCTCGTGATTTGTGTCAAAATCAAAAAGGCCTAAACTTTAGCTGGCAAGCAAGGCTAGTTTGAGCAAACATGGCTCTGCCTCGTTGTGAGGAGTTCCAGATGGGACCAGCAGGGACCAGCTCATGACATGCAGGCCCCTGTAAGTTCAGGGATTGTCAGTTTTAGGGGGCACATGCAGTAACTTGGAAAATGAAGCCTGCTTTCCATAGGCTTGAATTTGCTTCCAGAGCCTGTGATACCACCACAGAATAGTTTGTGACCTGCTAAGTGAGTAAGGGTGAGTGTGTCTGGACTACACAATTAAAGGTGATGGACATTTTCTGTGCAGCTTGTTTAAAAAATGAACACTTTAAAACGATTTGCATGCCCCTAGTGCAGTCTATCTTATTTTTGTTTTGAGAGATAAGAAAAGTCGATCTGTTCTGTCCTCATCTCTATCTATACCCAGCAAGGGGAACATAACTCCATGTCTCCCAAAGTAAAACCCAGAAACAAACTTCTGTCTCTTTTTCTAATCAGAGAATAAAAAGCTTTGGAAAGGAGAGGCCAGAAATCCCCCTAGCAGGACCCTGCAGTGTGCCTTCTCAGAGACTAGACATTGAGAGCCTGCAGCACAACACAAATAGGGACAAGCCTTTATGTACTTTTGTGTTCTGTTTCTCCAGGCGAACTTCAAATTTTTGTGGAGGCCAAATGTTGTCAGGGCTCCGGGAAAGGGACTCTTGTTTATAAATTCTGGGCAGCAATATAAAGGAAAAAGAGCTGGATAAGCCCTGTCCTCACTGCTTCTGATGTCTCTTGTTACAGAACAGAGTGAAACTGCTTGAAACGATAACCAAGGAACATGAGCAGTACAGCGCCAATGTCAACCAGTTTCAATCGTGGCTGAATGGTGTGATAGAAAGATTAAACCACTGCATTGGAGAAACAACCAAGTCTTCAGCAGAGGACAAGTTAAAGGCACTGAAGGTCCTTGAACAATATAACTCTAACAAGGAGTTAGGATTATGTGTTTTTCATTCCTGTATGTGTTGCTCATACCACACAAGGGTGTACTTGAGAAAATAATTCCACAAACAAAATAAGATGGTGATTTTAACATGGGCTAGGGCAGAAGAGTTGTGTCAGGTCCTAAAACTCTTAGTACATACAGTTCTCTGAACTACAGCATGAGTCATAAACTGGTCTGTTTAGTTTTTCTTAAAGCCTGATCTCCTATGGTTATGTGATTCTTTGAGAATATTGCCCTTTAAACTTGTTTAAATAAATGGTATTTGGTAAACATGATCCAAATAGACCTTAAAGTTCACAGGTTTTGAGAGTTTAAAGCTGGTGATGAAAATACTGGCTTTCAGAACAATATCTGTTATTTTGGTGCCACTGCTTCTACTGTTTAGTTTAAAAATCTCTGAGACCTAACTATTAATATTTCTCTAGAGCCTGAAGCTTCTGTTTTCTTTGTGAGGGACCTCAGGTGACAAGCATTTTTGAAAATCATGCAAATATTTTCAGAATCATGGCAGTTAGTATTACTCAGAAATCAATCAAATGACCAATTCTGGCTTCTGGTCACTTGAAAAAAAGACATACTTTGAAATAAGACGTGAAGAGCAAAATACATACAACCAGGAGAGGTGGTCTTTTTTCCTATTGGTTTGAGCTTTTTCCCCAACTTCCCATTCCTGCAGATAATCTTTATTGAAATTATTTTTGCAGGAAACTGCCAAAAACATTAGGAGTGGTTTAAAGAAATGGAAGCACCTTGAAAATCAGTGTGCGGAGGTGATTGAGAATACCTCTCCACTTGGAGCTGCAAGATTGAAGGATGAACTTGAAGACCTAAGAAAAGCCTTGGAGAAGCTGAAACTCCTGAGTAATGAGGAGGAGGAGAGATTGCTCAAGATCCAAGAGTCAGAAAGTGCCTATGAGTCCCAAGCCAGACAGTTAGAAGCAGATATCCAGGAACTGAGAAGAGATCTACAGAGACTGGAAAATGACCTGAACCCTGGGGAAGGGGAAAATACTGAAGATGAGCTTGTAACTCTGTGGAGAAAATGCAATGTAAGTTGTTACCCTTTGTATGAAGGATCAATTGCAGCCATAGACTGAACATTCATAGTCACATCCAACAAGTCCCTGTCCCATGGGTTAAAGATGATAAGGAAAGAGTATGAGTGTATATGAAACAGACTGAGGAAAATGTGACTAGCAACAATGGAATCAACTGCCCCAACCTTCATCTCATGCTGCACAGAGGGAAAAGGATTGGAGCATGTGTTGCAATTTGTGCCTAGAGTTCAAAGGAGCCACATGCAAAAAGAGCACAATACAGAGCAAACAACATAATTTGCTCCACTTAAAAAGAAGGAAATGAATGCCTCAGTGTATATACAAATATATACAGACACAAATATACGTATTTCTGAAGTATTTGGTAAGATAATTTCTGCATTATATCCTTCATCTGTGTAAGATGGTTATCTGTATTCCTTTACTGGCAGTCACATTATTCCTACTAAGAAGTCCCAAGATTGTAACAATCCAGTATTTACACCAAAATCAATCTGTTGCAAAAATTAGTGCAAAAAAATTTATCACACAGAAAGTAGATAAGAATCTTTACCACTCATTTCCTCTCAAAGGCTGGTTTTGCATTTATTATCTATTCTCAAAATGCCTTTCATTGCTGTTTGTATGTCTAGAACTCTGCCGGTCTAGCTGGGAAAAGTATATGCAAAAAGGATCCACAACATTTAGACTGGTTCAATCCAGCTACATTTGCATGAGTTTTAGTTGTTTTGGTTCCTAGTCAGCCTAGAATTAACATTCTGTATATGTGAGTCTTTGAGATAGATCAGTTCGTGCAAACAGACGCTGTTAAGCCTGCTTCAGAAATGCATCTCATGTTAGGTACTGCAATCAGCAAACTGAAACTGGGCCTGTTTGTGATTCCCTCTGCTCAAACAGCGAACCCTTCAGATCAGATGCCGAGGCTGGGCCGTGTGAAGAGAGGAGACAGCCTGCTGGAGCAAAACTGTTCCTGACAATGTGTTCTGTCTTAGTAAAGTCTATATTCCTTACAATTAGGAAAAAAGCCACCGAAAGTGGACTTATGCATACACTGAGAGACAGTCTTACTTCTTCATTTCATATGCCAGACACTACATAAGGTGTAATCTGTACATTATTTTTATGACTAAGGCAACGAGAGCAGCCCTGGCTGCAGAAGAGTCGAAGGTTGAGAGGCTGAAGGCTCAGCTTAAGGAACTGCTACGGTTTTCCCAAGATTTGCAGCCACATGCTGAGAATGTTGTCTCTGCAATACAACAGTATCAAAGGTACTGGGAAGTCTGATTATGGTGGCTGGGTGGGGGGAATTTTCTCTCAGACATTGAAGGGGCCTAAGAAAAATGATATGCCATCCAGTTGTACGTGATGGGCAGAAATGAAAAGCTTTTGCTAATTACATCCGCCTCCATGTTTCAGTAAAGCTGTAATTTTAGCCGTTTGCTAGGAGCTGTAGGCTGCTGGTCATTTTCAAGCAGTGATCTTGCATCATTAATGTTGTGTATGGTTTGAAGAAAATTAGATTGTTTGCAGATAATTTGATTTTATTAGCATTTTATAATAATAATTTATGTATTTTGCTTGCCTTTCATGACAGCAACTAGAAAACCAGGACAGGAGCCGTGGTAGTAAACGGTTCAGAAGAATTATAGCCCTCCCTTGAGTTTGTTGTGGTGACTCATCAGTCTTAGCAATTATTTGGCAGAGTTTATTCCCCTTCTCCTGGCAGCTTATGTGCACGTTCCTGTTTTCAACTTGCCTTGGGTTGGAAACTCTGAAAGTTTAGCCTCTCCCCAGACTTCAGTGTTTCCGTTTCCAGGCTGCCTGGAATCAGGAAGTAAAGAAGCTGCAGCAAATTTGCAAACTAGAAGAAAGGATCTTTTTTTAAGGGGAAAAAAAAAAAGGTCAGTTCTTTTCCTGTATTCAAGCTTATTTCCCTCTGTCCAGTGCACAGTATGCTGCCCTGCTGAAAGGGTTATACGTCATTATGGGGAAGAATTTCAGTCTAAAAACTAGAAAGTAAGCTGTGTCCAAAGAGGAGCAGAGAACGCAGGGGATTTGTCTCTGAGTAGAAAATGGCAGCTACTCTTTTGCCAGCTTCTCTCCAAAGTTTCTTTGGGGAGTCTGGCAGCTTCACACTGAGCCTGGCAGGGGCAGCAGAGCAAATGGCAGAGGACGTGTAAAGTCAGAACTTTCTATTTGCGGAGCTTTTGGCCTCTGCAGGCTTGCCCTTGTTTAGCTCCGTCATGTCCCAGTGACACCGGTAAGATTGTTGTTTCTGTTCTTATAGAAATGCAGTATTGATCCTGATTGGCACTGCTCTCACCTGCCTGTCTTGTGAATTTGCAGGCTACTGTTCCCATATGAATATAGAGTTTGGGCTCCATTTTGCCGTATCAGACAGGATTCTGCAAACTGGGAGATTAGGAAAGCTGAGGAAAAAGAGGAGGCAGCTGCATGGGGTGTGTCACTGCTGGGCCCTTTTACTCAGCTGTGTTTTGGCTAAGCCTTTATAAGAGAAGCCTGGGTATTTATTGAATGTGTGCTGATTTAAATTTTTTTTTCAATGTATATACACACATAATATAGCTGTGCATGTATGTGGGTACATATACATAAATCCAAAGCTTTTATCAGAATCACATATATGTGTTATATAAATTCAAGTGGTTCTGCAAAATTTTTAAGAAATTATATCAGAAATAAATTGTATTTTACATGTTTTTTGTGGGTAACATAGAGTGAGCAAAGACTTGTTAATGTGATTTTTTTAAAGGAACAAAGTCTTGGTAATATGTAAAGCAATACAGGCAACTGCAGTTACATTCAAGATACTCTTGGCTTGTTCCTCCCATCAGTCAGTGAAACTGCTCTGATAGCATGATTTGTTACATCACCCCAGTGACAGCAGCCAAGATAGATCATACACAAGGGTAGACTGCTGCCTACTAGAAAGGCAAACTAATTCCTGATACACAGTTGCACAAGAGACAAACGTGCCTTACAGCATCTAAAATTTTGTCAGATGTCTTTGACTGACAGAGCAGCTGTTGGTGTGCAACACCAGCCTCAGACACTGAAAAAGACTGAGGTTTTTGTGTTGGTTACGGTTTACACCCGAGTGTTGTGTTAATTCATGCCTTGGTGAATAGGATGTTTGGACTTGGATTTCTTCATAATCCTTCTCTTGGTTGTCATTTGGTTGTCATCCTTGCAGTGTTAGAGGCAAGACTTCTAAAATGAGCACTGATACAGAAACCCGACTGAGAAGACTCTTCCAAAATCCCCTGCAAAATTTTGAACACTGGAAGCCATCGGTCCAGATGCTCCTGGAGACTCCAGAGCCAGCCCTGGCTCACATTGAGGTAGCCAGCCTGTTACTAAGTTCAGAAAAGGATACCTGGTTTATGTTTCACCAAGCCTGCACAGAGCTGCCAGTGAGCAGCAGCTGGAGGGGTCTTTCCAGTATGGCAGGAAAACCCACAATAGGGATGGAGGTCTTTCCTTAGCTCTGGCTGTAGCACACTGTCTTACCTCCTGCCCTCCATTTGTTTATCTGGAGTTGTCCGCTCTGTAGGCTGCATTAAAGTGTTAAATATCTTTAACAGTGATGATAATAACGTTCAGCATTAGCCCAGATCTCCCTGGACAGGGAGTCTGTAGACTCTTAAGAATTGTGTAGTGATATAGCTGTGGGACTATAATGCACAATTTCTGCCCAGCAAGGTGTGTTTGTTACTTGTCATCCTTGTGATCTCCAGAATAAATGTGTCGGTGAACAGGGATGGAATTTATCCTCAGGATGAGCATTCAAGCTGTCCTTTCTGTTGGTTGTTTAGGCCTCTCCTCTGCACAGACAACTCTTTCCATAGTACAGCTTTCCTCTATTTCTGTTCACAAAATGGATGCAGCCCTGGTGCCTCTAACATTATCAGGAAGACTTTTCCTTTAACTGGGCACTGTCCAGGTACCTTCTGTTACCCCTTGTTGGCCCAGCATGCTGTTTTTACCTGACTGTCATACTGCTTTGGTTGTGTGACTTGTATGAGAATATGATTATCTGGGTTTTATTTTTTTGTACGATTTCACTGGAAGGATTTTTCTCCTTTAGGCTGCTCTAGCTGAAAGCTCTCAGTTCAAAGAGAAGTTCATGACGTTACAGCTGAAGAAGGATTTGCTAAACAATGTCCTTGGTGAGGAAAAAGCAGTCTCTTTCCTTCAAGAAGTAGCTGAAGCTTCAAAGGAGAGAGAAATTCTACATAAAAGTCTGCTGCAAAGCAAGAGCAAGCTCCAGGTGAACTACAAAACCCCTGTACTGTCTTTGCCTGTGACAAAGACAATGGTCAATTCTTTACTAAACCAGTTTTATAGATATAAGCTTAGTACTAACCAGCCCAATCCCCTTTTCTAGATTGTCCAAATATTCAAAGAAATCTGTGGTCTGTTGTGTAGTGTAGCCCAGTGTTTGTCCTGAACATGAGGCGGACATTGGCAAAAGATACTGAATGCTGGATCTATTTTCTTCTTTCTTCATCTAGAATTTGATATTGCAACATAAGAACTTTGATGCTGGTTTTGCACCCTTGCAGAAGAAATTAGCTGCCATCAAAGCCAAATTAGACCTAGAGAAGGAACCACGGCCTGACCTCTTGGGTAAAAAGACACAACTCCAGAGACTCCAGGTACATCATAGTATTGTTTGTCTATGTTATCCTCAGCTAACTGGGGTCTTGTTTGTTTATATTGTCATATTTTATTAGCATGAGGATTTCAGTACCTGTCCCTTCAGTTGATTGTGTGTTAGATAATTTCATTCGGTCCAGTTTATATCATGGAGTAAATTGAATTAAAGCAAGGTAGATGAAGCACTGGCAAACTGAACTTGAGGGAAGGAACAAGCAGCTGGAAGCTGTTAGTGGCAAACCTTCTTGGGCTACTTTTATTGCTTAACAAAATGTATCCTGATACTTCCCACTGGGAGTGAAACTGCACAAGATAACCTGAACCAATCTAACTTCTCCAAAAGTTTCCATTGTTCTGCCTTCTTTTATATCCCCCCCTTTCCCATTCTTTACCTTGTCACAGCTTTGACACATGCTGAATTTATTCCAGGCTGATTTATCTGGCCAAAATAAGAAAAAAAAATTACAGAAAAAAACCACATTTTTCCATTTGATTAGTGTTTTGAACTGGTTCACCAAAGGGTCCAAGATATAGCAGAGCCTGTTCAAGGCATGCAGTGGGATTACATGCCTGGCAGAGGGGAGGGAAGAGCAGGAGGGGAAGAGAGAGGGGATGTGATTCTGTCAGGGTGAGCTGTGGTGATTCAGCTGTGCCACTTCATCCCTGGTGACCACAGGGGTGTTATCAACATTGCTCTTTGTAGTACTTGGCTGGTTATACCATGTATCCTTTGGCTACTTCTCAGCAACTTCTTTGTTATCTGCTAGTAAAGTGTAAGGACATCCAACCACTTTTTTCCAGAAGCATTTACCCCTAGACATGAAAACAATTCATTTTCTTAAAGATAGTGATTGCTGCTGAGTTTTTTTGTCCTCACACGGTCAAATGAAGCTACCTTTAGTGTATGTTTCGTGGAGGTCCGTGCCATATCTAGCACACTATGTATATGCAATCTGTATTTTCCACCGCAGATGATCCAAGATGACTTGGCAGAACTTGCGATTCACATGGAGGAGGTAGAGAAGCTTGTTCAGTCAAATACCACACATAGGCATGAAATGAACCAACTTTCCTCTGACTCTCAGGCTCTGAAGAGATCACTGGAGGTAACATAAAGAAGAGGTTTTAGTTGCCTCGGGAGTTGACAGTTGCCACTATTTAAAAATATTTCAATAATCTTTCAGCATATGACATTACATGCTTTGAGTGACAGATTTTTTTATTTCAGGGGAAGAAGGCACTGAATTCTTATTACTTTGATAACTCTTCCAGGATTATCGATTATCTGTAATGAGATTTTCCTTTGGGATAGAATACCATCCACATAGATTATATCTATACAAATTATTTCTGGAGCAGGCCTGAGATTTCTGACTGAAGATCTCATATTATTATATTATCATGTTGGTGCTTGTGCTTCACAGATTCCTGGATAGGAGTTTTGTACCAAAGTGTTAGATTTTTATAGCTTTGTGACCTAAAAGTTAATGAGAGAAAAATTCTGCGATTGCATAAATACTTGTTATGCTCTGAGGCAATTTGTAGCTTGTAAACATAGGTATAAAACAACCTTCCAAAGCAGTCTCAGAAGAGCTTATAAAGTTTCTGTAGTTATGCAGTTCCCTATAAAATTATGTATGTTAAAGTGCTTCCCAAATATGCATTGTGTTCTAGTTTCAATCTCAATAGTCCCATTTATATCTGAACTGGACTTTTTCCAAAAGGTCCATACAGGACCTGATTCAGGGAGTGTAAGATGTATATGATATTGACTGAGCTACAAAACCCCCAAACATATATAAATTCTTTATTCCGTTTCAGCTGAGAAGGAAGGGAGCTATTGTAGTTCTTTATGCCCCCTCGTGTGGTTGAATTCAGATCTGCAGGAGCTTGGAAGCTGTTTTCCACACCACTGATGCCAAACGACACTTTTTTGTCTATCATTAATAGCTGGTTTTTTTCCTTTTTGCCTGTGAGATTCTGTGCCCATCATAGTGTTAGATCCAGTAAAGACAGTTCTTTGTCTGTCTTTAGTTGCTGACATATTTGTCTCATTTGTAGCTGATGATACAGCAGAGTGAAGACCATGTTCAGAAGCACTGGGCATATAATGACAAACTGTCTGACCTCCAGCAGTGGATCACAGTAACCACGGAGAAGATTAGTTCCTACCAGGATGCTGATGGAGAACAGAACATCGAGGGCAGGATAGAAGACCTTGAGGTGAGAAAAGCATCTTAGTTTAAGATATTAATTATACCCCTTGCAGCATTCAACCATTGAGTGGGGGTTTCTAGTGGGGATTTTCTGGCTTAGGAGAGTAATGATGGTTTGTTCCTCCTGCAATAATTGTTGGTTGCTGCTGCCTCCCTGCTTCGCCCTGTGTTGTGAGGTGTGGAGCTAGGTAAAAAACAAAAGCAGTGAAAATGGCTAAGAATTGTTGAGATGGATCCTATTATCCTATTATCAGAGGATAGGTGGTTTTAAAAAATAGCTCTACCTGTCGGGGTGATCTCTCTGGACAATACCTGTCTTTGCCTGTATGTACTCATCGATACATTGAACATTACTGCCATTTTAGCTAGCCTTATACTTAGTTGAACTGAACTGTTCCATAGCTTCTGGTTTTTCCCTGGGTAGCAGTACTTTGCATGCTAGAGTCACTTTGGTAGGTTACTTCAGCTGGCAACTTTTGCCTTCCTGTGGGAAACTAAAATGTCTCCTGGGAAGGCTACAGAAGGAGGTGCATTGACAACTTACATCCTTTTAAGTTTTGCTATCAGCTCTTTGACCTGTGTTGGTTCTTTGCAAGAATCCACAGCATATTTTTTTTCCTGCTAGGTATGTTCTAGCTAGTGCCAGCAGAACCAGCATAGTCCTGGACTGAACATGGCCTTCAGTCTGACATAGCCTCTGCTTTACCCAGGATACCTAGAAGTAATTGTAAGGCTGTGCATTTCAGAGATGGCTAGCTGAGTTTCCAGATAAGGAGATCCAGCTGCACCTTGTGGAAGCTCATGGCCAGCTGGTCATGGAGAATTCTTCTCCAGAGGAGACTGCCCATATCCAGGCAGAATTGGATCAGCTGAAGGAGTCATGGAAATCACTGAAGGACATGGCAACTGGGTAAGTGTTGTAAGGGACATGTAGATCTTCCTCATGTCCCTTCAGCAGGATGCTCTTTACTGATATATGACCTGACACACTTGATGCTTTATGCTTTGTGCTGTGAAAGTGAACAGTCATGTTATAATGCTACAAGTAAGATGAGATTTCATTTAATTGTTTGTAAACTGAAAATCATTACTTTCAAGAAAACCATTTTAGAGAATCCATGAACCAGAGCCTATGAATCTGCCTTTACCTCATGCTTGGAGTAGACAGTGTCTTCTTAGGACTTGTCGGAGGAAATTGGGCATAGACTGGGTGACTTCTGCTGTTCTGTCTCACCTTCCTGTTCTTCTGTCCTTGCTTTCTGGTCTGAAGATACGTCCAAGGAGATTATACTTGCAGTGGGATTTGTGCCTTTTACAAACCTGCAAGAGTATAATCAGAGCTAGAATCCTCTCTTAGCTGGGAAATGAAGACTTATTAATTTATTTTGTCTCCACTGCACAATGTCAAACTGCTGCTCATATTTGCTAGTCTGTATTAAAATTTTATACTGTGCTACATGTATGATTATGTATGTATATAGTGTCAAAATAGGCATAAAAATTAAATTACTAAACTGAAGAAGGCTTGATTGTACTGCTTCCTATTACCAGAAAGGAAGGTATATTGTCAAGGCAATATTTTTATTCCCCTGAATAAAAGAAAACAAAACACTTGAAAATATTACAACTAGAGTACTGGTGCTCCTTTGAAATGTTCCTGTCCTGCTCCTATTTTGCTAAAAAGATGTTGGGAATAACTGTGATAGTAATAGTGCTAGTAATGGTAATAACAGTATAATAATAACAATAGTGCTGTTTCACCAGAGCTGTCCCCCATATCCCCCGTCAAAATATGCATGTCTTATCATTAGATGTTCCACTGCACTGATGTCTCTGGTTTTGTGTTTTCAAGTCTTCTCAAAAAATGGCAGTTAGATAGACCAGTGGCTGATAAGAAGAAGAAAACAGCATTTGTGGACAGCAGCTGGATGTCTAGACCTGCCTTCCGCCTTTTAGATGTAGATCCCAACTATAAGCAGGTGAGATGGGGACTCTATCTGCCTTCATGTCAGCTTCGCAAGAACAATTTTATTGCCTTCATCTAATATTATGGGTTACGAAGTTGGAGGTTAAGGTCTTGCAATCAGGCCTCCAGAGGAAACTTCTGACATAACAGTAAAGGCTTTTTTGTTGCTGTTTTTCTGTAATCTAGGAGAAGATGAGAGAAAGGCAAAATACAAGCAGCCACTTGAAGCTCCTACACAACTTTGAAGAGTGGCTACAAGGAGAAAACTCTGAACTGACCAAAATTCTTGCTGAGACTCCATCTTCCACAGAGGAAATTAAGGCATACCAGAAGAACCTTGAGGTTAGTTTTCAGGAGGTGAAGATGGAGACAAAGATTGCAATAGGTGCAAATTCTTTTAGATTTAAAAAAAAAAAAAAAACCCAAAACACACAAACAAAACAAATAAAAACCCCACAACCAAACTCAAACAACAACAACAATCAAACCCACCCCACCAACTAAGCAACAATGCATTCCCTCCAGAATAAAAAGCCATTAAAAAAATCCACAAAGAACAAACAGACAAAAAGTTCAAATACTATACTTTCTGCTTGAGGAGACTCTGGGGTAGATGAAGCTCAGAAATTTAAGACAAATTTCATCCCTTCTACTAAGAAAGATCTGCAAGAACCAGAGTGATAAAAAGGAAGGAAACACCTGGCATTTAGGTGTTGGGCTGGACATTTTCACTGTGGTGCAGTAAAGGTGCTCATTAAAAGAAGCTGATTAAAATCAGTGTCTGGTATTTGGCCTCACTCGTTCTCTTGAGTATGGCCACATGCAATAACAATGGAAACTGTAAGAAATATAACAAACAGGAATATCCAAGGCTACAGGAGTCCTGCAGATGAGCCTTTGATATAATTTCAGACAAAAAAAGCAATAACAGAAATAAATGTGCTATTCCAGAGTATCCAGTAGTTTGATTTGGTACCACTGGTTTTTGGAATGCTAGTTTAAAAATTCAGGCCTTCTTGAATTCTGAATTGCTGCTGACCTTGTCTTTGCCTGCAGGAGCTGCAGTCTCATGTGCCTGATGGTCAGCGTCAATTTGAGGATCTTCTTCATCTTCATCCTGTCATTGGAAATTCTGAAGATCTGGAGGACCTGCGTTACCGATGGATGCTCTACAAATCTAAACTGAAAGGATCCATGAGTTTACCGGTAGGTAACAACCCACAATTCAATTACTGACCTCTGCTATTGTTCTTTCATGTTGCTTCACATTGCTAGTCTTAATCCAACAGTAAACCTGTGTCTGCTTAATTAAAGGAGTTGTGTGCCATCTTTTCTCCTTTGTAAACAATGCTGAAAGTATTTCTCAAAATAGAAGGTTCAAAGAGAATGACAGCTAGCTGTTGTCAACGAAGCATGAAGTGTGGGACTGAGATGTTTGTGTGTGTGAATAGTTTGGATATATGCCTAGTTCTAGGCACATGGATTTTTAATTTTAGCCCTTTCTCCACACAAAATTATCCATTTTTTTTTGTTTTGTTTTGACAGTTCCTGCAGTAAGAATATATTCGCTGTTCCTTGTGTGTGTGTCTCCTGCTGTGAGACAGTGATCAGAGTAGTGAATGACTGAACTAACTCAGAGTAATTGTCCACAGAATGACCTAGTCCTTTTTGAAGCTGCCTTTATGGGCTAATGATTTGGAATGAAATAAAGCGGAGCTATTTTAATGCAAGAACCAAATGATTAGACAAGTTATGGAGTTGTTATACGTAAGACATGTTAAGGACAGCAGAATTCATATGCATATATAAGATATTCCAGGGCATGCTAAAGATATTGCCATGTTCTTAGCGCAAAAATATGTAATTATTAATTAATAGTTTTCTAGATTAACTACTTACATTTTCTGCTCAACTTCCAAGCTACCATACTCAGAGGATTAGAATTTACAGGTTTGCATTTAGTACTTTCTGTATGCAAGTGACTTGGAAGGTATCTGAACTCAAACACCTAAAATTTGAGGCATTTGAAAATCTTCTGCCTTGGAAAACCTTGTCTTCAAATCCAAAATTTATTTAGAACACAAATCCTTTAAAGTGCATGGAAGGTAAGTACAACCTCTATTAATAAAAAGTATATTTCTAAGAATGGTTTGCCATTGATTGTAATTTACTTATATTTTGTTAACCAAAACCATCTGTAAACATAAGTATAGTCAATAGGTGTCAGTAAAGTCAAAGCAATTGCTCAGAGAACTACTCATCTGAGTCTAACAGTCAAGAACCTAAAAACATGTCATCTTTCTGTCTAAGCTGTGTTAAAAAGCTCATTAAAAAAAAAAAATCTCCTGCTGGCTCTCTGTATCCAGGTTATCGTGAAGTTGAAAGAAACATCCCCCGTGAGGTGAATACTCATTTACAGGCTCCACTGGGATCTTAAGTTCATGCTTATTTTTTTATTCTTTTCTTTTTTTTTTTTTTCTTTTAAACAGATTCCTGGATCTTGGAAAGAACCAGACAGATTGAGAAAGGTATGACAGTTTCCCATCATTAAGCTAACAATATGTTTGATAAGACATCTTGCAGAAAATGATTTTAAAGTTTTCTAATGATTCTTGAGATTAATTTGCTTATTAAGAGCTACTCTTAAAGAAGTTGTTTATTTTCTCCATATTTTAAAAGGAAAGATTATTACAGAGTTTTGACTCTTGATCTATGATTAATATGTCTCTAAAAGCTAAATATCCATCTCCTGAAAGAGGAAAGGAATTAAGTTTTTATATAGCTGTATGGTATATGAATTGAATTCATTTTTCAAAAGAGACTAAGGGAGAACCAAAATAGCTCCCTGAAGTATTTAAGGGTTAAGTGCCTAAAATAATTTTGAAAATGGAACTTCTAATTCTTTAGACCCTTATGAAAAAAAATGCTTTGGATCATTCAGCCCACCTCCTTTCTAATGCAGAAAACCAGAGATATTAAAGAGATTTGTCTAATGTTATTAGACTAAATCCTTATTCTAAGAAACAGAATTCTTCCTGCGAAGGATTTTCTTTTTGAAGTGATAACATAAGAAACAGGAGATGATAAGGAGAAACTTAGAGAAAACAAAGTGCTGCCAGTTTCTTATTAAACTGAGCAGTGCTTCTGATCCCGTTTTCATAAAGTCAGCAAGTTCTTTTGCTCAGTGCAGTGCTGAACTGAGTCTTTTCTCTCTGTCACAATTTGCTTTGTTTATAGATGCTGTTAGGTTCTACTTTGTCATCTCACTTTCCATTTGTTTTCAGAAGGAATAGAGTAAGGCTTTATTTGCCCAACACACAGCAGATGGGATGAATAATGTGTTGCAAGAACACAGTCACATACTCATTTTAAGCTAAATCAAACCCTCAATTTCTCCTGTTATGACATCTCTTTAGAAGAGATCAATATTTAAAGAGTCAGTACAGTGCACTTCTAGTATGGCCAGAAATCAAGGCTTTCCTCATTTTGATGAGATATTCCTCTGATACGTAAATGTGGAGTAGCATCTCCAATATTTTTCCCCAGCAAAATACTGACCAGTTTTAAGGTAGTTTTCACACGTTTCCTGAATGGTCTTGGCCTCAGTTCAGCCTTCCTGAAACTCCCCAAAGAGTTTCTGCTCTTGCATGTCTGGCTCAGCATTAATTGTTTCATCCAGTAAGGTCACCAGAATTTTTCAGGCTGGAAAAACAATATGACATTTTAATACTTGGTGTAGAGGCAGCCAAACATTGAGTAGTGCTGCTTTTCCCTAGAAGAGGCCTAAAGGGATATTCCAGAAGACTGACCAAGGAATTCTCTGGTTTCATATTATTTAGTTGGGTCAAGTTGTTTATAGTGAAAAACAAACCAAAAGCTTTAGGCATAAGCATGTCTCCACTACAGTTAGATGCCATTTTTTAATTCATCTGCACCACCTGCCTTGGGGTACATGGTATTTATTCACCCTTAAATTCTCCAAATTAGACTAAAATCTTCAGTTAATTTTCAAGGGTACTGGCATAACATAATGGCAGGCAGCAAACGTTTGTCAATTAGTCCTACAGCAAGAGCACAAAAAACACATTCTATGAGTTTTTAATAGCTACTGAACACAAACAAAGAGAAACAGCTCAGGGCGGGAAGGAATGAAGAACTGAAATACCTCATAGGCATGAGGGAAATGGCTCCCATTGCACCAACAAGTGATTTGCAGTTTCCCTTCAGCTTGTACAGATGTTGTGGTAACTTACACCCTGCTCACTTCAGGGAGATTTTTCTGACTTCAGAGCTTTTATTCTGTGTTTAAAGTGTCACTACCATGAGAATCCAAGTGTTGTAAACAGAGTTGTCTTTTTTTTTTTCTTTCATTCAGGCTAGGGGTTTTATCAGGATATGAGCCTTTGTTGCCATAAGATTGTTGAGCACCACTTAAGAGAGCCAGAAAATGATGTTGATTCCTTTGGGGTGCATCACTGGGCTAAGAGAAGACGAAAAGCAAGCCAACTGCAGAATTCATGGCTTTGCATTTCACTTTAAATTCAGATTTAGCACCTAAAAGGCTAGAAATGAAAGAAAGTTTAAGCAAAATATTTTTGTGTGCATGAATACCCTTTCAATGCCATGGTGAAGGAAACCAACTACCCTGAGAGAACGGCTGATCTCGGTGTAACTGTCTACAGATAGTGCACATGTTTTGGGGGCTGCATCACTGTTTGCAACATCCAGTGAGTTTGAATGCAATAGGATCTCTAATTGTCTCTAGTTTGTCAGCTCCCTCATGCTTTTGAGGCACATAAAATCAGTAGAAGTAACAGAATTTCAGGTGGTTTTGATCTCTGCTTTTTGCAACACGAGGTCCCCAGTGATTCTGCTTGTCTCTCCTGTTTGAGCTGTGAATATTTTGCAGCAGCAGCAGCAGATCAGTCTGGAGAAGAAGACCCAGCTGCAGCCAGTTTCATTCCATTGCCTTCTGATTTTATTCCATTTCTAGCCTACATGGCCAAATGTTGGGCAGAATAGAGCCTGCTCCATGTAAAGTAATGTGTTTTTTTTCTGATCATTCATCCATTGCTGAGGACATGCCCCTAGCCACTGGTGCCCTTAGGAGCAGTACAGGCTAATGATTGTGATGTGAGCAACTTCTTGTTGATTAACAAAAAACATTTGCAGGAAATTGCACTGGCAGCAGTGAATTTTTAGCAGGTGCCAGTGACGGGGCAATGTAGATAGATATTTCTGCAGGGTACCCAGCACACTCAGGAACATAATCAAGCAAATGCTCAATAATAACTATGATAAATGTTACTTTCAAAGATTGGCTCCCAGCTACCTGAAAATATTCCACAAGCATTCTTAGCATAAATAGGAAGTCAAAGGCTCATTATTTACAGGTCTAGGTAGCACTGTTTGATTTATTTTCTCTAGTGCTTAAAGTAATTACACTTCCTTGCTAAACAAACGATGTGGCTTTATTGTTTGTACAAACAAAATAATTAGAATTCATTACATCAGTGGTCAGCTAATTGCTTCCTTTGAGATTCTGCTAAGAGTAATCTCCTATAACATACAGACAGAAGGAACATGAAATTTAATCTTGTTTAGAGACACCATTGATCTGGAGTCAATCAAATTAATGCAGTCATTCAGTTAACTGTGCAAAGCAAGAGCTGCCACAGCTTGGCAGGAAGAAAACAGTAATGTGCTCTGCTCTGCCCAAGTGCAGATATGACAGGAGTTCCTCACGGCAGAAAGTCACGCTACAGAAAAGCACAGCACCGTGTGTTAGTGCCCCTGTTAGTGGTGTTTCTTTATTGAAAGTGTGTGGCCCGTTTGTTTTCCTGAAGTCCTGCTTAGGTGTTAGCCGCTTGAACTCTTATGTGTGATTACATTCTTGTTAAAATGAAAAAGACTTATTAAAAGGTATCTTTCCCTCAGTTTCCAATACCTCTTTTATAGGTAGCGATAATATCTCTCTTGTTTTGGGGATGGTGGTATTTATCACTGTGCTTATAAGCCTGTGCTTACCTGTTTTAGAAATTAAGCCATGGCCTAAACACAGGACAAAGGGCATTTTAGTGTTAAAAGTTAGCAGATAGACTTATTTTCTCTCAACAGTAGGCTTTGTTCTGAAAGAAAACTTATTTAAAAAAAAAAAAATCCTTGAAAATCCTGCCTGCCTCTTCCTGACTCTGACCCACTGCTAAGTATGCTGAACCAGGCAGCAACATCCCCTTCCTTGTCCAGCAGGTTCACAAGCTTTCCTTCACGTTACTGCACCTGTGAGACTCCCTGCCTGCCTGCTCTTGTTTCTGTAGATTTCCGTTGTTTCCCAAATGTTAGAAATCAGGGGCTCTTTGTTTGTTGTTTGTCTGGTCCTGCCACATCTGTGCCTTGCTGATGCTCTCTCTACAGTAGTGCTGGTGCACAGTGGTGAAGACTTCTTGCTTCCCAGGACACCTTGGTTCTTACTTTCTCTTCATGTTCATGTGGTATTAGCTAGGCATGTGGTTGGTGGTCCCGGCTTTATTTGAAGAGATGTGTCCTTTCACAGCCTGCTATGTTTTGACGTATTTGCATATTTTCACCAAGGAGATAGCTCAGAATGGTGTTCTCAGCAGATACAATTTTACCTCCTAACTGAAAGGTAATGAGAGAGAGAGAGAGATTTGTTGAGCAATAGCAGAATGCAACCAGTTTTCAGTATCTACCTGAAAAATGTTTTTAACACTACTTTAAAAAGCATGGTAAGAAAAACTCTTCTAATCATTACCTCAAATTGTATGCCAATTAGTTTTTAAACGTAAGCCATCACATTTTTTATTATTTAAATCAAATCTAAATAATATTCAAATTATGTAGAGTGACTGCTGAAATTTAAGAAAAGTTTGATCTTGACTTGAGAGAAGTTACTGATAAAGCAGCTGGAAACACACATTATTGACATGATAAACCAGCTTTTGATGTCAGTAACTTCTTCTACCAGTTCCAGAACATTTTGTCTTTCTTTCAGTTTTTATTCTTTCTATGCTTATTTTAATTAGTTTATTTCAACTTGCAAAGATGAAGGGAAGTTGGAAATTGGGAGAAGTTGTTTTACTTCTCTGCCTTCCCGAAAAATTGTAGACCACTGAAATCTCCTACTAAATTTCAGATACATTGACTAAAATGTCATCCAGCTACTAGCTGCTGATAGCTCTCCTTCTAAAAGTAGTACAGCATTGCTCTTAAATAAAACATACAGCACTGCCGTGGAAAGGGATCTGGGGGTCCTGGTGGACTGCAAGTTAAATCAGAGTCAGCAGTGCCCTGGCAGCCAGGAGGGCCAGCCCTGTCCTGGGGGGCATCAGGCAAAGCATCGCCAGCCGGGCCAGGGAGGGGATTGTCCCGCTCTGCTCTGCACTGGGGCGGTCTCACCTTGATTACTGTGCGCAGTTTTGGGTGTCACAATATAGGAAAGATATTAATCTGTAAGAGAGTGTCCAGAGGAGGGCAATAAACATAGTGAAGGGCCTTGAGGGGAAGCCGTGTGAGGAGCAATTGAGGTCACTTGGTGTGTTCAGCCTGGAGAAGAGGAGACTGAGGGGAGACCTCACTGCAGTTACAACTTCCTCGTGAGGGGCAGAGGAGGGGCAGGCACTGATTTCTTCTCTGTGGTGACCAGTGACAGGATCTGAGGGAATGGCCTGAAGTTGTGTCAAGGGAGGTTTAGGTTGGGTGTTAGAAAGTTTCTTCATCCAGAGGATGGTTGGACACTGGAACAGGCTCCCCAGGGAAGTGGTCACAGCACCAAGCCTGACAGAGTTCAAGAAGCATTTGGACAATATTCTCACATGGTGTGATTCTTGAAGATGGTCCTGTGCAGGGCTAAGGGTTGGACTCGATGATCCTTGTGGTTCCCTTCCAGCTCAGCATGTTCTGTGATCCTATGTGATGTATTTATTGGGAGGAATTGTATTGCTTATGAGTATATTAAAAACTGGTGGAGTATTCAGTGGTTTTAATTGAATTTAATTAAATTCAATGAGAAGCTCAGCCCCTCACTTCTGGCCCTGTAGTGGGACAGGGGAGAATTGAAAAGGTAAAAGTGAGAAATGTTGTCCATTGAGATAAAGAGAGTTTAATAAGTAAAAGAAGGAAACAAAATAAAACAAAACCAAGAAAAACAAGTGATACAAAAACACCCCAGCAGCTGATCACCAGCAAACTGATGCCCAGACAGGGCAAGGGCAGGCCTAGTAAAACTCCCTCCCCAGTTTCTACTGCTGAGCACAAAGCTATCTCACACTGAGGTAAAAACCCAATTTGTTTTGGTTTGAGAGAGCAGCTTGTGATCTCTCTGGAACTGACCTCTCCTTGTTGCCTCTGTGAATGATAACTGAATACGTATGCGGTGAGGTCTCAAGAGGCAGAAGCAAAGGGTCTCTCAGAGACAAAAAACCACTGTTAAGGCAACTGCTTCTCCAAAACAAGTGATTGTGCTTGATGATGGCATACTCGTATTCAGGAGGAAAGGAATGTATGGCAACTTGTTGTTCTCAGCCTTCCTGGCAGCCCTATTTATTCTCAGAGGAATAATGAAGTGGTAGAATCCATCCCTATGGAGGTGATCCTTTCCAGTGCCTATCTGTTCTTCCTGTTAAGCAATACTTCCTCTGTCCCTATTGCTATAGTTTAAGCCCAATATGTCGCAAACTTCTCACTGTGGAGATAGGCCTGGATTCATTTTGCCTAAGCATTTAACTCAGCATTTCACATCATCATGAATGGTGCAGAAAGTGTTGATGGGGGTTGACTCTCCATCTCTTCCAGAAGAAAGAAATAGGGGCCAGGTTCAAAGCTAACACAAGGGATGTGTTCTTCGTGCCAGTTAGTTGTTTGTGGAACCCCTTCATAAAGAATATTGAGGACTTGTGTAGATTCAAGGGGAAACTGGACAAGTATCTGGAAGAAGGATTCTCTGAGTCTTAAACAGATGAACAAACTGCATCAGGCTAAGGAAACTACCTGAGCTGGAAGTGGCTGGAGGCTGGGAATATTAAGGAGAAACTATTTATGCTTGCCTTAGTACCTATGTATCTGTGCCTATTGCTGTAGCATAGAGGATACTTGGGCTGGGATACAGCATTGGCATGAAGTGGAGTGGCTGTTGGTGTCTGTGTATAGTATCTGTAGGACACTAGGGCATTGGTCTCTATCTCTAGGGAGAGCAGGAATTTTCAGGCAGCAGTGCATTTCTCAGGAAATGCTCTGAGGTCAGAGGAATAAATCCAGACTAAATATTTTTTCTCTGCTGGATCACTGATTCAGTGGTGCAGGTATGATTTTTGTCAGGCACGCTGGTGACATACAAGCAGCAGCAAAACCCCACTAATGAGCTCGGTATAAGATGCTATATTGCTCTGCTCTCTCCAATAGCTAGATTAACTGTGTGTTTTCTTATATGCTGGAACGTGGTCAACAGCAAACCAGGGAGAGCACTGATTTTTAGTAAAACACTTCAGCAACTTACACAGGAATATTATGTAGCAAGTTCTAAAGTGCTTTTCTGCTGTTTCCCATCCAAGTGATTTTTCACGGTGTGTTTGGTAAGGAGTTATTAACTGCAAACAGATTTAAGTTCTGAGGACTCCCTAGATCTAAACCGATGCTTGTCATTCAAACGCCCCAACATGAATCAAGTACAAATGTGAATGTTCACAGCCAGTGCAGTTCATTTGGTAACAAGCATGCATTTAGCATTACACAAAACACAGCCCTCCACCCCTTGACAGTCCTTGCTTGTCCTGGTATTTTAGTGGAGAAGGAGGAGGACATTTATTCTTGATGGTGAACTTTGAAAGTATATTTTCTTTTTAAATGCCAACCTTATTCCTTTTCCATGTGTGTTTCAAAAATGTCTCTGACACTTTGGCTCAGTACCCAGGTATTCCAGCTGTTATTCTAAGATGGTGGAAATTAAAGTTCTGTTGACTTCACTGGAGCTTTGCCAGTTTTTCTCAGAGGAAGATTTTATTTCAGAATATTTCATGGAGCCTGGATCCGACACATGCACTGCAGGCACTGTGGGTGCTGGATAATAACTATACTGATACCAGTAGCCGGAGTGATTGGGGAAGTTCCTCTGTGTGGCAAGAGTTGTACCTCTGACCTCTGATCTCATATAGAAATTAAATATTCCAGCTGTCTGTTGCAAAGGTAGAACTGTGTTAGACTGGCCTTTTCTATCCCAGGATGATGTGCTAAAGAGTTGGGAGTGTGAGCCTGATTCCAGGCCTCTGATCACTTTGAGCCCAGGAGAGCAGAGGTTTGAACCTGAATTTCCTGTTGGACCCATAGTCTCAGGTCACCACAGCCTGAAATCATCTCTTTCATGTCACTGACCTCAAAAAATACCTTAACTAAGAAAAATTGAAGTGCTGCTTTTTTCACACTCAGAGAGGGAGTCAGTGACCCAAATCTGCCCTGTTTTTTTCAACTGGATCATCTTTCCTATTAAAAGTCACTGTGTCTCCTGCAAAATTTTTTATCCCTTAACACCTGTTGTAGTACTATGACAAAAAGATATCACCAATTGTTCTGGCAAGCACAAAGCAAGAACTAATATAGGTTTCATGTCACAACACCCTGGGTATATGTCATGAGTCCATTTGCAAGGTATCTGCTGCACTAATGGACAAGTAGTTCCCAGTCCTGACTATATTTAGTTGTCTCTGTGCATAATCCTGCTGCAAACACTGAAGTTAATGATAAATCTCCTATGCATTTCAGTGTATGTAGGTTGGGGCCCTTATATATTAAGGGTTTATCATTGCAAATTTGCTGAAAGCACTCAGCCCTCACAGCTCCTATGTGCCTCATTTTCAGTCCTGCAGAGACATCATAATACCATGTTTGTGATAACTGAGTCATTCCCATGACAACAAATGGAGTCAGAAATACAAAATTCTGACCTTGCTGTGTGGTCAAACAAAACAGAGAAGCTGGGCATCAAAGACAAAAGTTCATCAAACACAAATGCCTATAAACCCAGCAAGCAGGTGGGGGAGAAGCAGCAGATAAAGACAAAATATTTCTACTTCTCTGAAGTTCTGCCCCTAGTTAAATGTCCCTCCACAGGTTTTCTAATGCTAGGGTCTGCCATGGTTAGCCTAAGTATCTTCCACTGCAGAAAGCTCCAAGGAGAAAAAACAATAGCTTGTTAATAAAGCCATTTCACATAAATTCTTTCTGGAGGACGAGCTGTGAAAAGCAAAACTACTTTACAGGTTCTTCCAGTGTATCTAAAAGCAAGGCACTTAGATAATGTTTCAGTCTTATCCCATTTCTTAGAATTGCATTAATGGTCTTTGCTATAGAAATCAAGGCAGAGTCAGTGACCTGCTCTGAATCAAATGCTGGATTGGTAAAAAAATTGGGGTAGAAAAAACATTAGTTGCTGACTGGCATGTGGTCATCATAGGAAACCAGCAACAAACCTGAGCAACTGTAAGACATCTGCTCCCTGGGCTGTGGCAGGAACAGAGACAAGGCACAGCTGGCAAAGCCCACATTTCCCACCAGTTCATAGGCAAAAAAAGATAACTGGGAAAAGAGGTATTGCAGCTGGTCTGGCAATTAAATAATAGTTTCAGATTAAAGTAGCTTTCAAAACCAATGCTAAAAGAGAGCAGTAAACTGAATGGTTTAGGTGCTGCTAGGAAGACTGGCAGTCCTCACAACTGTGTCAGTGAGAGGTGGACTTCTAATTCCCACTTTGAGTATGTGCGAATATTTTTGAGACTTCCAGTCATAATGAACTAGTGAACAGTCAGTCACAGGATCCTACCCTTTAATAACATCAGCATTAAGACTTACTGTGCCTTAGTGGTAGAACAGAGAGCATGGTTTGAATTGTCCCAAGGCAGAGGTAACTCAAATCTGATCTTCTGCCAACAGAATTACACTTGATAATATGTACAAACTTGTTTGTGGCTTCTGAAGCCTGGAAAGGGTCTTTTTCCTTATAGATGGGGCACTATGATAAATGTATTTGTCATATTGCTGTATACTATGGGTGCAATGAAGAATTAAGAACGAGAAATTGTCAATGAAAACAGGGCTGCCAAGACAGCTAATGGTTAATTCTGATTGCACCAAGGAGTGGCTGTTTCCTGGCATTGCAGCGACAAGCCCAGACAGGCTGGACCAAGAGTTGTGGCTGCTGCCCTTGTGCATAGCGGTTTTAGTGTTGACTGCAAACAAAGAAGACCTGCAGGTTTTGTTCAGCCCATAGGCTGATGAAATCCAGGGGAGATGAAGGATGTCAAGTCTGGACTCCAGGACTAGAGAAGCAAAAGTCTCATTAGTACAGCTACTTATGCCTGGAACTTCAAGAACAAAGTAGGAGCAGATGACTCTGAGAGACAGGTTGGCGAAGCTTTGATTTTGTGGGTAAATGATCACTATACCCAGGGAACTTGCCTAGTGGTGCTCAAGGTCAGTCCCACTTACCCCCTGGCATGCAAATTTTACCCACTGACAGTTCCAGTGTTGGGGATATGAACTTTCATTGGCCTCAGTGCAAATTACAACCCAGATACCAGAAATGATAGAACGAGCAGCTGTTGCTCTGCTGCCTCTACATCTGCCTCATACAATAATTAAATCTCATCAGCAATTTGATATAATGGAAGCACACCAACTACAACAGAAGGATTTTGCAGCACAACTGTCTCCTGATGTGTAACTGCAGCTATATATTTGCTTTCATAATTAATTCTGTAAGCGTTTATATAGAGCTAGAAGGGACTGAGTGATTTAAAAAGCAGGGGAAGAGATAATTAAAAATAGCAAAAGGCATAATTACATTTCTCTATCATCAATCTCCTCCTTATCTTCTCTGATGTTTCCCATAGACTTATGGTGGTGCTATAGCGGGACAAAGGCACTGCCTGCTAAGCATCCTGTGGGAGCCAGAAGCCCTAATTTTGCTGCAGCACTGACATTGCCTGTGTCTTGAACACAACAAATTCACTCCCTTTTGTGGAAAATGTGGGTCCTGCTTCAGTGGATGTCTTGTGCTGATATTTGTGATGTAGACTGGTACCTAATGTAGCTGCATTAAGGGCTGCATTTATGCTCAGAGTTTAATTCTTTCTTTGGTGAAATGAATGGGTTATTGAGCCCTCTTCTTCAGGATTCCCTTAAAAATAGTTGACCTTTTTTTTGGAGGGAAGCTCATGTAGTGCACCTTATTGGCAGGAGTTACCCAGGAATCCTGCCAGTGGAAATCTCACTTCTTAATTAAATTTTTCTGAATTCTGTAGCCCCAAAATGTCCTCTCCTGGTCATACTTATCCAGATTAGATTAATGAGATTAACTGAGCTACTCTAGATTTGCACCAGCATAAAAGAGAAGTGTAATGGGACCTCTTTGTGTGTCACTCCTGTGGGTGTACAGCAATAGATGCAGCTTTAATGTCTTCTTCCCTGTCAGTGTTGTGTTTCACTCATTCTTTTGCATCATATAAAATTTTAAGATGAGCCTGGTAAGGTTTAAGAGGTACTGAGACAGGCTGCTCTGCAGGGACTTTTTTTCTGACTTCCGTCCTTGTAGATTCCAAAGCCAGGATCCAAAGCATGTTGCAGCTAGGGAGATGACTATGAGCTGGATGAGCTGCCAAAGAAGCTCCTTCTTGCTGACAGAGAGCAGAAGGCTGGCTCCTCTCTCCCAGGCATCAGCATTCTCATTTTACTGACTGGAGAATAACTAAAGCAGACCTTCTGTGCTGGCTGGGAAGGAACCAGTCGGCAGCTTGGTTGTGAGCATTTGTAACCATCACTTTGTAATTGGAAAATGGACCTGGAGGCAATTGTTTTCATCTAGAAGGTCAGCAGTGTTTTCCTTCTAGAAGACAATGGTTTGCCATAGTGAATTCTTGAAGATAAATATTTTCCTAAAAGAGATAATTTAACTAATAGCCTCAGTCAGCTTCAGCTTGCCAAGCACCCAGGCTGGATCCTAGGGCAAGGACAAAGGTTGTTCTGGCCCTCTATCCAGGAGTTTGGTGTATTTGAAATGTGCATCCCCAGTACTTTATTTCTCTGAGTTGTTCCTTGGTTTGTGTCTTTCAGAAGCGCTCTGGAGGCGTGTGCTCATACCTGCATCGAGTGTGCTGGGCAGCAGTACCACTGCAACTACTCCTCTTGCTTCTCCTGCTCCTGGCCTTCCTCCTGCCCCTGGCAGAAGAGACCCGCAGCTGCTCACTGGCCAACAACTTTGCTCGCTCCTTCAAGTTGATGCTGAGATATGAGAGCCCACCCCCAACTTAACTTCTTGGCATGGCACAAGGTGACTGTCAGAAATACAGACTCTTTGTTTTTAACAATTGCAACTATTGTAGATTTTAGGGCTTCTAACAAGGCCATCATATCAACTCTTAGGTCACATAAGTGCAACATAAGATTAGTCCAATTTAATCAGGTATTTGAGCAAAATTAATATTTTTACAATATTTTATTATATTTATAATATGTATATAGAGATTGTGTATGTGTATGTATGTACATATATGTATAAATGCATATCTGTGGTCAAAGTAACATGCACCATCCACTCATCCAGGATAATCCTGCAATGTTTCTGTTTCTGCCATCTTTCAGCAAGGAATACTGAAGGATGGTTTTGTTGTGGGTTTTATTGGGTGATTTTTAAAATCAGATTCTTGTTTACAACTGAAGTCAGAGCAAGTATGGGAACATGTGGGTATGCACCACAGTGCAAACTGGAGAGCAGGCACTGTAGAATCATGTTTGAATACAATGGTTGACATTCAGCCCAAGGAAGATTTGGACTATTCTATTTGAAATCCTGAGCTGCTTTTTCAGTATCTGGATACAGGGATTGCAGAAATTAATGGAAATCTTTCTACTGACTTCAGTTGGAGAGGGGGTGGACCTCCTCTTGTTCTCATTTTTTACCAGATTATTTTCCAATTACTGTGTTCTCCAGCCCACCTGAATCAGGAAAGGTAGAATGCAGTAGGAAGAAAGCTGGGGGGAAAAGAATATATTTTTTTAGCATCTCTTTAGCAGGAGAACTTTTAAAACAGGTAATAATTTTCTGAACAAATTTGTGAGCACTGAACAAAACCTTGTATCAGCGATCTTGTCTATAAAAAGCAATGGGTTTTTTTTGTTGTTGTTTGTGGGGTTTTGTGGTTTGTTTGTTGGGTTTTTTTTTCTTTATAAAGAGGCGTTTGCTAACGGATCATAAAGTCTGAACAGTGGGATGCAGCCTAGATCAATGTCATCAAAGAAAAAATCAGAAGTACTTTAATAATAATACCCTGGAAACATGATTTTGTCCTAGGATGTTTTTATATTAATGGTTTATTGAAATTATGTAAACTGATTGTGTCAAAGAAAGTGAAGCATAGATTTCTATATAGTCTAAACTCTGAAATTATGAGAACTTGTCATTTATTTACCTAACCTTATGCCTGTTTTATCACATTTTTGAATGTACATTTTAACATTGCCTTTTAATGTAAAAGCCATTCTCACTTAACTGTGATGAAGCCATTCTTAGTGGTGTTTCACCTAGTTGATTCCTGAAAGAAAAGGTAATTTCTAAAAATTTGTGCCATTTCCAAGAGCTATCCCTTATTGTCTCATGTTTTTAGCCACAGTAGTAATCATCAAAAAAAAAATTGCAGCCTCCTGGCTATGTTGCAGCAGGGACTTGTCTTCTGAGTATCAGTAAGGGGTATTCAGTGTTGTTTTCCAAAGAAGTTCCAAAATAATATAAAATCTGTCATGCAAGTAAATTATGTAGTAGCTGAGAAACTGAAGGAAGAAGTCACTTGTTTAACAAACCCATTAAAGTTTTGCTAACGAAGAAACCTTGGGTAATATAGGGAGGTGGAGCAGCAAGGAGCTCATTATAGGCACAGAATGAGGGAGAACAGGCAGTGTGAAAGAGGAGCAGCTAAACAGAGAAGAGAGGTGTGCAACAATTTATAAAACCTAAAAAAGAAAAAAGGAGTAACAATTAACGCAGGGGGCAAGAATATTGGCTCCATGAAGGAAAAAAATCTCAGAATCTTTTTTTGGTTCCCTCTCCCCGCTACAGTATTGGTACTGTTGCATATTAAACCGCTTTTCTTCCATAACAAGGACTCTACTAGTGTTCTGAGAAGACTCTTCCATCACTAGAACCCTGTCACTGTGTTCCTAATAATGTTTCTGACTACACTGGGTTTCCCAGTGTTGGATTAAAATGCCAAAATTCTGTTAAAAGCATAAAGGAGAGTGAAAGTAAAAGGAGAGAGAGCAGAGATGGTGAAGGTAACCAGTCAGAGTGCAAGGGCAGCATGAGGAGGGGCTGAGCTGATGAGAATTAAAACCTGCCTGTCAGAAGACAGCAGAAGAGCTCTCAGAGCAGGCAGAGGGGGACTGGAAACGGAAAGGTAAGGAGGGTGGATGTATGCTGAGCAGTTAGACATTCACACTGGGAAGCAAAGGAAGACCTATGATTTATTTTGTGAAGGAGCCAGGTGTAGGAGAGCTATAATTTGTCAGAGAATGGGGCAAATTAATCCTTTCTTTACAACTGTTCTTTCTGGTGGCAGAGGACATCTCTCCCCCTCTCTGATTATCTGTGCAAGTGTCATGCACATTCCAACAGTGTTCCTCTAAAAATTGTTGTGAGCCCTTAGGGAAGAAACCCCAGTGGCTGCCCAGCCATCACACACATCTCCATTTCAAATTAAATCCTCCAGTAGAAAAGAAGTGTGGGGGAAGAGGAGCAGTAACAAAACCAGCTCTGTGTGGTTGTGGATACCTGTAGGTGTGCACACACTTTTCTGTGACATAGCTACATTGTACTTCTCTGGGTTTTGCTGAGCTGTTCCAGGTGATGAAAGTAAAATACCAGTGAGAAAGTAAAAATAATGAGGAGTAACAAAGCTGCAAGTGAAAATCTGTAGGGAGATAGAAAAATTTTTTCTATGAAAGCACAAAATCTCACATCACGTTTCTTTCTGCCCAGCCTTTCTGCCCTGGGTGATTTGTATGGGTTCACAAACGCATTTGACACCACAGGAGTTTGCAACGGGGGGCAAAATTTCTACACAGAGGATTGTAGGAGAACAACTGCTTTGTCACCTTGATGTGTCAGTGTTGTGGCAGGTTTAAAAAGAAAAAAAAAAGGATACAACTAAATTAGAAACACACTTTTGCTGCTGGGATTGCAATCAATTTATTTTCTAAGTCCCCTGTCAGTAATCTTGGAAATTTTTGCTTTAAATCTCAGTCGATCCATTCTCATTAACTTAAGTAATCTAAATATATCACAAAAGTGATGGTTATTTCTACTTATTTGTGAAGAAAACTATTCAGAGCACAGGACTTTAATGTTCATATCAGTGAAAACAATTTAACTCTTCCATAATGTCATTGACTTTACCTGTCCAAGGCAGGAGTGAGATTTTTCTAGGAAAGAAAGAAGTAAAGAAAAAAAAGAAAACAACCAAACACAAAAGTATGCTTGAAATGTAAATGCAAAACGTGCTTTCTTTTTTATTCACTTGTGGGTTTCTTTCTCTGAAAAGTTTGTGATACTGACTCCTGGAAGTGTATGTAAATATTAATCATCAGTAATTGGAATAATGAAAACAAACTGCCAGTCGAGCTTCTAGGAAACTGTACAAAGCTCAGATTCCTCAAAACACAAACTAAATCATACTGTTTCCAAATCAGTCCTAAAAATCTTGAGCACGGTTCTTTATCTTTGCTCACAGATGATTTGGTGGTTATGCTCTCACTTTTGTGCCTGTAAAATCCCTAGCTCATACATCTCTGACATCCAGACTTAACTGAGGTGTGTTATAGCTCAGGTTCAGACTGGGGCCACTGCCTTAAGACATCCCTCGCCAAAACCTGGTATGCATAGAGCAGATAAGCATCCAAAACTGAGGACTTGCACTACTTTACACTGATCCAGATCCAACCATTGTCAAAGGGTACTAAAACCCTCTAAATTAGATCGGGTATTTTTGAGGTTGTAACTTATTTGTGCATCTCTCCCAGCTCTTTTGCCTGTACTGTTGGACTCAGTATTTGATTGACCGTATTAAAGACATATTAAAGATTTTTCTTCAGTGTTGAAGGTAAAATCCTGCACTCCATTGCCCATGCATTACAGTAAGAATTCTGCACAGCCCCAAAGGCACACTTCCAACCCAACCTTTGGCATCAAAGCAAGCCTAATTTGTAAATTCTAATTGATTTTGAAGCCAGATGCTTTCAACAGAATTTTCCATGGCAGCAATACATTGAGGTAGAAAATTACTGTTGTGCCACGTATCTATTAATAACCCTTTTTCTAATTCCAGCTAGCAATTTAAGTGGTATTAAGTATTATTTATATATTCTCTCTTCAGAAATCACTGTATGAAAACCAGGTTCAGTTCTAAGCACACACCTTAAAAATGTTCTATTCCTCTGCTAGCACTGAACCTCCAGAACATTCGTGATTTCTACCAAGTGCTACCTTACTTGTACTGACTGAGATAGTTGCAAAATTCAAACATTAGAGGCTGTAAATACAGCTACTAGCCTAACTAATAAAACCACTTAATAATTACTGAATAATTTTGAGATATTTCAGTATGGCCTTATGCTTCTCCTTAATCCTTTTTGTTGGAATTGTTGAAGACCTCAGATAGAAGAAATGTCTCCAAAAGATGGCCATTGCTAGGATAGACATGTGGTAATCTCTGCTGGTCAGAACAAGTAGTGTGTTCTCTTTAGTTGCTCTAGGAACTCAGGAGTTTGCTCCATCTGATCTCATCTTCAATATTAAATAGGGAATGTTTTACTTTGATGTGCGTGCATACACATCTCATTAGCACCAAAGAGATTTGAAGAGTAAATTCATGTACAAGAATTCTTTTAACTTGTGTTGACAAGAGAGTACATCGTCCTCGTTTGTTCAGAAAAAAAAATAAAACTGCTGCATGACAGAGATTCCCAGAGCAAACAGGCGTTTTGGAATAACTGAAGATTACAGACTGAAATTAAATTGTCCACCACAGGAAACTGAAGAAATAGTTTTGCCTTTCAAGAAATTGTGGTATAAAACCCCCAATAAACTTATCTTTGCCAGGTATCATATCTGTCTTTCAAGTCATAGGTTAAGTACCCAGCTGGCTCTAAGAAGTGCTTTTGGAGACTTTACTACCTGTTGGATAATATCATTTGCTAGTCTGCAGCTGAAAACATGTGTGTCCAAAAAACTATATCAGAGTCACTGGGGGCTGTCAGGGATATTCCTGCTCTGAGCCATTACAAGTATATTGCATTAATCTATCTGTAAGTGTTTGGCAACTCTCAAAAACCAGTTTATTAAAATACCAAAGATAATATTTCTGGTACAGGCAACATGATTCATTCAGAAATTAATCTTATTACTTTTGCCATATTTAAACAAAGATATCTATTGGTTATACTGGAATATAAACAGTTTAGTCGTAGGTGTTGGGTAACTCTGTGGCATGTTTTAGACACAAGGCATTTTGAATCGTATATGTCTGTTTAAGAATTGTGGGTTCATGTTGCACTTGTTCAATGATAAAACAAAACAAAGACTCTTGAATGTAGCATTGAAAAAAAAACAAACAGCAAAACAAAACAAAAACACATAACAAAGCAGTATGGAATAATCTGTCATACAATTGATTTTTTATTATCTCTTGTCTATCCAATTTAAAATATCAATATGTTCTACAAGAGAGTTATCAGTAGATCTGGAAAAAAAGGAAGAGATATCAGGAATATACCAATTGAAACTGCAGCCTAACTGGCGCCTCTTTTTCCTAACCTGCTTCAGCAACTGCCAGATTTTACCTAATTGTACCTTGAGCTAACCACCCTCCTCCTAGTAAAGTGTGGGTAAGATGAAGCTTAAGGTACAGCATCCCAGTGGAAGCAGAAGACATTAGGTTTTCAAAGGGCAGCCTGATCTCTCGATACAAATAGGAACATGTAGGTTTGGCACAATGAGAACTGCCCAGAACTGAGGACACAGGAACAAGGGCTTGCCATCCTGCTCTGCCAGACAAAATTTTGACAGTGGCCGCCAGCACTATTCAGTTTCATGTCCCTGACTGTGGAAGGAGTCCTCCCTCAGGGTGATTCACTCTAGCTGAGCTTTGAGCCCTGGAAGTGATTTTTCTTTTCACTAAATACAGAATAAACTGCTAAATAAAACCCCTCAGTGACAGCTTAATGGTAGGTGGTGGGCGCTGATACTCCAGGAAAAAATACAGGAAACACTATTGTAGGTAGAAAGCTAATCATGATGGTCTCTGTTCAATCTTGAGGAGTTAGAAATTCATTGTAGAACTGAAGTGGGAGTTTTTCTGTTCCTTTGCAAATAAATGTCAGGTGTTGTCTTTAGTCTTCCGGATTTTGGGGGTGAAGCTGTTCAGTGCCTTACGGAATGCTAGTGGTTTTCTGGCTTCAGAGCCATTTACAGCAGCTCCACATTACATGAGCTCCAATTCTTCCTATGAGTTTTGTGAAAAAGGTATTCCCCTGAATTGGTTTTGAATCAGAAACTTTTTGTTTAGGGAGTGTGGATGGTTTGGTTTGATTTTCCTTGTTTGACCACTTTATGTTGAATCCAAGGAAGCAGAAAGATCAGCACTACACTCTCCAGGCCATGCTTTTTCTTTCCTTCTTCTATGAGAGCAAAGGCAGTTTGGCTTTGTTTCCTTACCAAAGTAAATTATCACAGTCTTTTATGCTTCTTTTCCTGATACAGGTCTTCCACACCCTGGATCATTCTTGTCACCTTTCTCTTAAGTGTTTCTAGTGGCAGTTCTTCCTCAATACCTAGAACAGAAAATCTGGTCCCGTTTCAATAAATTTAAATTCCATAAAATTTCCCCCATTGCAGTTTGTTCTGCAGATGCTCTGCCTTTATCTGCTGCCCCCTGTGTCAAAACAGCCTTCATCACTATCTGAGGGGACTCTGGTCCTGCCTACCATCTCTTCCAAGTCTCCTTGCTCCATCCTGCCTTTATGTGCCTTCCATTTTGGGTCAGGGACTGCCCTTAAGATTCACATCTGCAGACAGGAGCATGAATGTCTCACTCAACAAACAATTATTAATAACGAAAGCCTTGCCATTAGCATTGTTCATAGCCTGCCCAGACCCTTTTCTCCTCTCTAAGCAGGTTTTGATGTGTAATCCAATTACTGAGTGCAGAAAATTGCTCCTCAATCAGTGCAGAGGGCCGGCATTTCAGTTTCAGCTCTGTTATCCTCACATTGTCACTGCCAGGGTAAGCACTCACATGTGCTGCTGGGCTGGACCTGAGTGCTCCAGGGTATGTGCCCTTGAGCTGCCAGGAGTGTTTGAGTGTCATTGTTATACATCCTAAATAAGCCAGGACCTGAAAAAAAAAAAAAAAAAAAAAAAAAAGAGGAAAACTAAAATGGTCACTTTTAACAAACTGATTTCACAACTCATTTATCAAGCCCTATAGCAAACCATTTATTTTAGCTCCTTTTTGCTCCACCAAAAGCTGTACATTAAAAGGGAGAGGTGAGTTTGGAGGGGCTGGGAGCTGATGGCAGGCTGCAGTGCCACCAGCGTTTTGCTGAGAGGCCTCCTGCCAGAATTCAGGGGTACGAGCTGTAATTTCTCCTGGGGTGACTCCCGCCTTCAAAATCAAATTATTTCTTTTGTCAAGTCTAATAAGCATTGAACGCCACAGACTTTGTGTCATTACAGATATGAATGAACGCCTCTGTGTGGTACTTTCCATTGCCATGAAATACATATTTATGTATGTATATATTTGTGTGTGTATATATATATATGTAATGAGGAACGAAATTATTGTTCTACTTAAAGAAAGGTGACATTCCACTTCAATGTAACTTTTGAGCGCAGCTTTTAAGAGAAACTGTGTCTTAAATGGAAGCTGAAAGAGTTTAGAGGTATATGTTTTAATGAGCTTTATTAAGCTCTGAGATTGGGTTTCAGTCTCTAGGGCAAAAAGCACCCAAGAGGATTTTCCCATCACCTTCCCAGATCAAACCCTATAAGAACTTAACGTGGGAGGCACTGCTTGAGCACTGGCTGTTCCTGAAGGTATTTGCATGTTGCATGTGCTAACCACGTGTCTGTCCTCAAAGGTCAGCCTTCATTTTGTACATGGGCTTGACTGGAAGGTGAAAGACACGCCTTTGTCTTGCTCCAAGACCCTGATGATAATTTTTGCCTCAGTGGATGTTTTCTCTTTGATCAGTGCAGCTCCTTTCATTTTTTTTTTTCCTTCTAATTTGTGTTAATTAAGTTTATCGGGTGACTCCAGGAAGGAACATTCCATCTGCCCAGCCTCATCTTCTTTTCCAGCTATATACCTTTCTCTCATTTGTTTACTTGACTGTACTGGACCACTGTGAAGCAATTAAACAAGCAATAATGCAGGCGTTGCATTCTTCTGTCATTGCCTTTTGTAGGATGCATGTCTCCATCGACATGCAAAAGTGGTAGGAGACCCAGAGAAGCTGCACTGTTGTTTACTAGCAATATAACCCATATACAGTGTTTCCACAGAGGCCCTGTCCTCACTCCTCAGAGCAGCTGGCTGTCTCAGGCCCAATTTAATTCACAAGGCTGGATTATAAGCAGTTTTGGATCCCTTCACCAACACTCCATCAATCTTGTTTCCATCAGTTTTTGTGCTTTTGTTTAGTTTCAAGCTAGAAGAAAGCTTAAAGAAATGTGCTAAGACTTCCATATAGGGCAAGTAAATATCCCATATATTTCACAAAAATTACAACAAAATGAGGGGATTTGCTGTCACGTTGAACCGAACTAATAAGTTCTAACTGATATATTAAAAAGTTATTAAGAACAGCCTGGAGTGAAGTTTCTGCAACCAAACTGTTCTCTGCTTTTAATTTAAAAATCAGCAAATACTAAGGTACATTTTGCCACTTTCTTTTAGAGGTGACATGGAATTAAAATTTGAATCCTCCCTAACAGGAGGTTTATTGATGTGGATCTAAATTGCATCAATATGTCCCATGTTAGATCACCGACCTGTGGGCAGAGGGAAAACCAAGGGCTGTTCTCACAAGAGAAACTCATGTTATGAATGGTTTTAAAATTCTTCAGAGCTCCTATCCACTTCCAAAATGTCAGTAATGGGGAGGATCAGAAACCTCCCTGTGAACCCTGTCATTTTGCATGTTGAAATCTTGGCTTGAATTCAGGTCTCCGCCTCAGCTTTTTGTCAATGTTAATAATCAAGTAGAACAAAAACCTTAAAGGCAATTACAGCATGAACATCTCTTCTTGTTTATGTATAGTAGCTGATAGCAGAGACTGCAATAATAATCTGTGTTTATACATGTGCTGTTTAATGTAACAGCTGGGTACAAATACCTTTTAACTGTCACAAGAAAATAACTGGATTGATGTCACTTTTTGCTTGTATGAATATAATTATTTGCCTTGCAGGGACCAGTTCCACTTTTGTCATGTTATTTATGATTTTTAAATACAATTGTGATAAATTAGGCTCGTTTCTAAGATAAACAATACTGGAGCCAAGCAGCTGTCTCTGTACATGTGCATGTTATCACAGCTGATATCAAGTCCAAGTCAGACTCCTTGTCTTGCTTGAACCTTTCTTTAACCCTTCTGGCTTATTCAGGGAAATGTGAACCAGTCTGTTTTCTTATTAAAAATACGGCTTTGTGAAAAGCTGAACTTATTTTTTAAATCCTTTCTTTTCTGATTCAGAAAGACTGTAACAATCATATTTTTCTAAACTGCCTATTGCTTGTTGAGAAATGATATATAGATATATATTTTACTCTACAGATTTCCATGTACTTTTGGAACTCTTTGTTTTCATATATATCTTCCTATTTGCTAGAATGAGCTCAAAAAGCTGTTAGGTTCTGTATATTGACTCTATGAAATTCTATCAAAATGCATAAAAAGACTGACTTTATTTTTTATGTAAATTGTTAGAGCTAAGTCATCCTTAGTGTTATGCCATGCAAGATGTATTCAATGAAATCAGGTCATTGTTCCAAAGGCTGGACAGCATTATGTGACACTTCCTAAAAGTCTCAACTGAAAGTCAGGAGCATTTATGCAAGAAATTGTACCATTTTGGACCCTGATTCTGTAGTTTTTTCACACTGTTTAGAACCTTATTTTGAAATTAGTGCCATGAAATTTCATGGGGAATATTAAAAACAAAAGCCTATGACGTGTGAATACCTGTGATAGAACAAGGTATCTTCTTTTCTAATGAAGAACAGGGCCTTTTAACTAGTTAAGAGGCTTGTTTTGAGTATTTCAGGACAACTTTTTGTGTTCTTTTCTGAGCTGTGGACTCCTCCTATGTATTCTGGATTTATTCCATAGCTGAAATGCCAGATTTAATAGATTGAAACCCCATGTTCAGATGAACAAAATAGTAAGCTGCACTGAAATATTACAGAAAATGACCTGATTTCTCTCTTCAGAGCAGTAGTTAAAGTAACTCACAGACTTGTCTTCTTTGCACCTGTGAAGCAGAGGCCCTTGCTTTGTACCTCAGCTGTGGCATAACATGGAAGGGTTTCTGCTCTCTGCCTGGAAAAATACTGTCTGTTCCTCATCCTTGTCAGAGCATAATATTTTCTCAAGTAAAAATGTTTGATTCTTCAAGACTCATCCAGGAGTTAAGGGGCAGCTGGAACCTTCTGTGGTCTGGCCACATTGTTCCAAAAGTTTAGCCATCAATGACAAATAAAATATGATGGGACTTTGCTGTTTGCAAATAGGATGAAGAGACTGGAAATACATCACTCCAAGCCCTAGCCTTAACACTGTTCTGTGATGCTCCACTGTTACCAATGAACTGTGTTGTATCGGATTATAAAATCAGAGTATTTTATTGCATGTGTCCTTTTTTGAAATAAAAAGTTGTATTTGATGTTGCAGCTATAATGCAGTAAATAAACACATGTATGTTTCTTTTTAAGGACTTTGAAATTATTCTGGGGTGTGGTTACACATTTTTGTTGTGCTTGTTTCTTACCATCAGAGTATGTGGACTGACCTGGAAATAGCTAGAACAAGTGAAGCAAGGATAAAATTTGCTGCTGCCTGTCTCTGTGCTCAGGTAGAAGTGGAAGATGGTTGTGCTCAGTGTACCTACTTCACTCTAGTCCTTTGAGATTAAATAGAAAATGTCAGCTTTTTTTTTCAGTTGTTTAAATAGAATTCTACTGGACCCAAAGAAAATGTGAATTTACTAAATCATATTATGATTCAGTATGATTTCTTATGGCATTGGCCTCTTATACTCACTGTGGGGTTCCTCTCAATCCCAAACTTACTAAGACAAAGGGGAGTTTTTTTGAGACCCTCAGGTTTGAAGTTAACACGAATCACGTGCAGTGAGCAAGCAGTGTATGCTGATCTCTCTGAAAAGTAATCACTGCAGCATGTTTGTGCAGATGCACAACTCTCATTAGCATCCAGTTAAACTGCTGGTTTCTTTCCTGAGTCTTTATGAGACAGACACTGCCTTGATGTCCCTGACATCAAGGGACTCCACAGACAGTTATTTCTGGACAAGTAGAAAACCACTACAATTTTTTGGTGAACTTGTGGGCTGGGTCCCCTATTATGAACATACTGAACATCCAGTTTTTGACTTCTCTCCAGTATTTGGACCATGTGATCTTGTGCCTTCCTATGAGCTGTGTCCTGCTAAGCCCCCAAAAGTACAAATGCAGACAGTTCAGCTGATCATAGCTGTGTCAAGGTCAGAGCAGCAGCCCAAATCCCTCTCAGAAGAGAACAGGGTAAAACAAGCCCAGGGCTGTAGGAACAGCAGACTATGCTCGTGGGACAGTTGCATTCCCTTTAGGGCTACAACTGGTGCACAGAAGAAATTTCTGTTCTTACAGGTTTTCATTTTTCTTTTGTAATACATTTTTTCATCTTGAAGTTTATTTTTTTGTGGAGCCAGAAAGTAGGCTGCTTTGTGCATGTCAGGGTTCTTCTGGAACCAGCAAAAAAATGTGGGTTTCATTTTGTCCCAGATGCTGTCCAGAGACCAAGAAAGACCTGTGTCTAGCGGGGAGGAGAAGTGTCTATGAACAGATAAAACATCTTATGCTTGTATAGGGAATTAATATTTTGTTGACCAAGTTCAGCCTGCATACAGCTCTACAGCTGATTGGTGGGAGTTGGGACAGTCAACGAGAATTATTATAAACACTTTTAGAGGACAATGAAATACTCTAGGCAGTTATAAATCTCTTAAGTCATATATTACTGGAGAACCACCTGTTTTAGATAGCAACCCTGCTGCTCAAGGATGGAAGTTTAGGTTGTAGCAGCAAAAGGTGGCAAGTTCAATAAATAAGAATAATAGGGTAAGACCCTCAAGTGGAGTAAATCAGTGCAGCTTCATTGAACCTGTTGGAACTAAGTCAATTTACAGCAGTAAGAATCTGGCTTGTAGTCAACAGGGATTTTTCAGAATGTTTAAAACCTCTCCATTTAGAGAGTTCTCCTCTGCCTTATGCCCGTGCATTAAATCGTATCCGCACGAAAGTCCTTGCTGGTATAATGAGGTCATTTCGGATGTGAGTGTTCATTATATGCTTAGGTAAATTAAGGGGGGAAAATACATCATTAGCAAAGTCTTAAATAAAGGATGGAGCAAGGTTAGCGAGTGAGAACTATTTAAATAAAATCAATCTCAGCCCTGGAGAGTTAATGGGGAGTGGCTTTCTATGGAAAAAGGCTGATGGTGTGTTGATGCTGCACAAAGAAGCTGAGCACTATGGCCATGAGAAATTAAAAGCAGGGACTGAAGATTTTTCTAGGTTAATATTTCAAGCTTTCTAAACTTCATTCCACGAATGCAGCCTAGGTTTCCAACTTCAGAAAAATGCTCTGATAAACACATATTGCTGGAGCAAATGGAACTGAAGGCTCATCCGGTTTTACCGTAGCACTCGTAGTATTAAGAGGGATTGTAATATAATCCTCTTCAATGAATAACCCTAACAGATGTTATCAGAGTTGCTCTGTACGAGCTGAGGACCTCTTGCTAGAACTCCCTCTGTGGAAGTCCAGTTCATAAATTGTCCTAATGGGCTGCCTGCCTCGTCCTGCTGCTGCTGCGGCATGAAAAGGAGGTGGTTACCAGCGGCCTTGAAAGCCAGCATTATTCCCATCTGTTTTTCATTACAACACTGCTAAATAGTTCATGCTTTTTTGTTTTACAAACAAGTAAGAGCAGAACTAATCTTTTTGTTTAATGTTCCTTGATTGACGTTTCAGGGAGGAAAAAAAGTTTTGGGTTTGTTTTGATTTTTTTTTCCTTTACTTCAGATCTGCAAAAGCTTTTAATGGAAGATAGAGCAGATTTCCGTCGACTTTTCTGGTGGGCTTTTTATGGCACCATTGATACAGGAAAAGATATGGGGGAAATCGAGATGATGAATGTGCTGTTCAATCAGCTGGGATTTCTTTGCTTGCGAGGAGATAACTCGATGAAGTGCAAACAGAGACAGGGAGCAGACGTTGACTGCTTGTCAGCTGTACAGAAAGCTATCTCTGGCTGGGGCTGCTGGAAAACACAGCAGCTATTAGTCCCCCTTTGCCCTTTCACAGCGCCCTGTCAGAGGGTCCCCAAGCACTGCAGCCAGAGCCATCCATTAAACCACAGGGCAACAAGTCTGTTTAATTGACGCTTCTTTACAGGGAGGGGGATGGCAGCCCTGGGAGAATTCAGCCAACATTTTAACCTCCTAGTTCCCTAAATTCCTGCTGAGGTGGATTAGTGAAGGCGTTCCTGTGGGCAATCAGCATCTCTGACAGCAGGTGCTGCCTTTGCCCCAGAGGGGTGTAGGTGACCCAGCTCCACACAGGGACCTCCATCCACAGGGCAGAGGTGAAGAGGAGGTCAGGAGCCCCCCTGGGACATACTGTCTCCCCTCAGGCAACTACTTGTGGACATGCTGGAGGAAGGTTTGAGCGGTTTCTTTCCAGTCCCAAGCACACCCTGGCACAGAGTGAGGCTGATGCTGTGCCACTCAAATGGCAGTGTTGGCTGGATTATCTGGAACTCGGGCAAATATCTTCATTACAGCACCCAATGGGCTATGTTAGCTGTGAGGCCTAATTGCCCCATGGGATAAAAAGTGTGAAGTGTCACTCAGAAAGGGCTAAAAACTCATAGAAACATAGAACAGTTTGGATTGGAAGGACATTTAAAAATATTCTAGTTTCTAGATATTCATGCCTCTGACACAGGCATGTTCACCTTCCACTAGACCAGGCTGCTCAAAGCCCATCCAAACTGTCTTTGAACATTTCCAGGTACAGGACATTCTCAACTTCTCTGGGCAACTTGTTCCAGTGCCTCACCACCTTTACAGTAAAGAATTTCTTCCTAATACACAATCTACTCTCATTCAGTTTAAAACCATTACCCTTTAGCCTATCACTATCTACCCATGTAAAGAGTCCCTCTCCCTCTTTTTTTATAAGCCCCCTTTAAGTACTGGAAGGTGCTCTAAGGTCTCGTCAGAGCCCTTTCTTCTCCAGGCTGAACAACCCCAACATTCTCAGCCTGTCTTCACAGGAGACGTGCTCTCATCCTCCTGATCAACTTCGTGTCCCTCCTCTGGACTTTCTCCAGCAGGTCCACATCTTTCTTATGTTGGGGCCCCAGAGCTGGACACAGCACTCCAAGTGGGATCTCATGAGAGCAGAGTAAATATTAAGAAAAGAAATGCTCCTTCTTTCAGCCTGTTGAAGCTTGACCCTGCAACGGAGTGACAGTGTGTCAGTGCAGATAGTTAAATCACCATGCTACATTTGACCACGTAGTAACATTTTTTATATCACTGCACAAACAGAAATGAGTTTGTCCAATCCACTCTTGAGAATTCTCTGCATTTATTGCAGGATGAATTTTTCCCCAATGGCTGATGCATCAGCCATCTCATCCCTTTCTTCCATAACTGCTGGCTTGAGTTCAGAGGCAAAAGTGAGTTTTGGGGCCTGATCCTAATGCTTGCCTGCAAACAGGCTTTATAACTTACGCTGAACAAGACACCCAAACAGTGAAATTATATACTGCTTTCTATATTACGTTTCTTATTTTTCTAACATTTTCCTCATGAGGATCTCAAGGCCCACTGCAAGGTTTGAATAGTTCTCAACAGTCACTTGTGCATTAAGTTCTTTTTACTAATTACAGCTGAAATACTACTGCCAGAGCTTTACACTGGTGTTCTTGAGCATCTTCCTACAATGGCAAGCAATAGTTCCACGCAGGACTGTAAAAAAAATAATTGTAACTTGTAACAGCCACAGTTTCTTGTGTTCAATCATTTTCATTGAGGATTTTGATGTTCTTCTTAAAAAATTTCAAATCCAGGAATAATAAATGCCGACTCATGAAAGCTTAGGAAATGGGTCGAACCAGAGTGCAAGGCAGCATTACAGTGTCTGATCTGCTGTCTGATAATACCCTCACAAGACAAGGGTCTCTCTTTTTTTTTTCCCCCATTCCTGAACAAATGAATTGCAGCATGTATGAAATCTCCAGAGGCCATCTGTGACTGTAATTCATTTACCCACTGTATTATGGAACAGATTTTCCAGCGAGTTCAAAACTCGGGAAAGGGGGGAAGGGAATAGTATGATGAGAAGGATCTGCGATCTGTATCTGAAAGTAAAAATATTATTCAATTGTCATATTTGATGGATAAAGTGTCTAACGCACCAGGCAAAGCCATAGCAACTAGATAAATATGTTTAAAACATTTAATTTTGATACATTAAGAATGAGTTGGAGCAGGGTCTTATCGACACTGAAATTAAGCAGACATTTCTAAGTTCTTAAAAGCCTCTGATTTTGTTTAGTTTGGAAGAAAATTTGCTGTAGATAACTTGGAAGTGTAAGGGGAAGTTGGACATGGTGCACAAAGGAGCAGCTCTGACAGGTCAGGACCAGCAATTACCTTTCTTCTTCATCTGTTATTTTCCAAGTGCCAGCAGCCCCCACCTCATTTGCATTAAACCACAAGAGGCCTCACGGAAAACTTGCAGACCGTTGGCTTCTGCTTTTAAATTGAAATTAGTATGTTCATTTATGATTTTAGCTGCTACAAAAATATTTTTGTATATAGGGCACTCTCAATATTTCTGTAGTGCTGTTAACATTCAATAATTGTAATTAGTAACACATCCTCACAAACAGCCAGTTGGTTATGTGGCTGAAAGCATCAAATTTCCTCCCTGAGTAATTCCAAGGATGTCACTGAAGCTACAGCAGGAATGAATTCACTCCGTAGCAGCTGGCAGGGCTTGTGTTTACACTGTGGGTCATGTTGGTACCTGCTGAAGGGTTCTTGTTCTGCACTATGTTCTGTGTTTCTTCATAAAGTGATACCATGCAGAAGAGGGAAATGGTGCAAACCTCTAAAATTTGTTTTCCGTAGACATCTGATCAAGAGCTATGGAAAATGTTCACCTCCACACAGTAATTAAGGGGTTCTTTTGGAGCAGGAGAGGAGTGGAGAGAAGGCAAGAGAAGGAGCAGGTTACCTTATCCTCAGTCTGAAATCCATGGAAGGTGCTGCACTGAGCCCTTTACCTGCAGCCCCTGGCACTTGTAAGAGCCAGCATCTACTCCTTCCTTCTAATGCATCAGGCCCTGAAATATCTTTGACACACACAACAACTTTCTTTTCCCTCCTCTTCAAAGGATTGCGAAGGGACTCACCTCTCTTAACTCACATGGGCACTCTGGGGCATGAGCTGAGAAAGGGCTGGGGAAGGGCAGGTACAGCTGAACATTAACAGCCTGCCTGCCAGCCTCGGGAGAAGGACTCACAGCTCCTCAGTTGTGCAAAGCAAGCCAAGTGTGATGGCCCGGAGCCTGGGGGCTAAGCGAGCCAAATACTGCAAATACTGCTACATTACTGCTTTCAACATGACCATCACAGCTCACTAGGGATGAAGGAACTGACGATTGTATTTCTTTTTCACTCACACCTTCACATCTATAGAAGATCAAGTACTTTGCAGTGTGTCCACAATCTGAGTGTATTTTTTTATACAATACTGTCAAAAAACTCAGTGACAAGACTTAGTAAACTCCAGAAAAATGGTATCTTTTTTAACAATTTATTTTTCCATTGGAGAACTAAGACAGAAATACAGTTTTACTTATGCAACTATACCTATGAAATAGGCTTCTTTTTTTTTTTTGCATGCCAGGATCAGCACCATTTGTAGTGTCAAGCTTGTCTTGGTGATTGCAGGCATTAGGCAAGAGATTAGTAAGTAAAACGAGTGTAGGCTCCTTTACCTGTCTCAGCTCTGCTTGCTATTCTTCAAAAAATAGGAAGATGGTGACAAACATAACTGAGTGCTTTGGTATCATCACTTAATTTAAATAGGGTGGCCATTTGGTCCCAGAAAACTAAAGTCAAATTTAAAGAAAACCAAAAATCATTCAAAACCCAAACTGTCCAAGGCCAAACCAAGGAAATTAAAATAAAAGATGCATCAGCAAAGTTAAAAGAAAATAGTAGTATCATTTATATAGGAAAAACAAAAAAGGGTAAATGACAAATGAAGTGGCAGCTTTCTAAGTAAGGGAAGAGGAAACAGGGGGAGCTGCAGAGGGAGATGATGTACTGGGGGAAGAGGAGGAATGTGGCAGGGAGCAAAAGTGGGAGCAGGAGCAGGAGTGGGACAGGGCAGGAAGGATGGGGCTACACACAATGCTGAGCACAGGGCTGGTCCAGCAGGAGGGTGACACAGAGTTAAGCAGCCTGATGCCAAAACACACCTTCTGTGGAGGCACTGGATGGGGCTGGGATTTCTGTTCTGCCTCTGTCTGGCCACGGGTGTCCTTTGGTCACAGGGGGAAGCTGGGGCAAATCTTGCTCTCCCCAGGAAATTACTGCCAGAACTCTGTCTTTCCTTGATTTCACAATGCAATGGCGATTTTGCAATTTGGGAATCTAGCTCACAAGAGAGGAGAGGAACTGGGGGAGACTGGATGTTTTCTGCGACTATCTGTGGGCACCTGACTTGCAGGAGACCCATGAGAGGCAGGGCTCAGGGTCAGAGTGAAGGCACAGTCTCAGGCACAACCACACATCCCAGTGGGCATGGGTGCTGCATACCGGTACTTCCAGCAGATGCTGGTGCCACCTCCCTCCACACCGTACAGCTGAAGTGTGGTGAAACCTCCAGGAGCCAATCTCCAAAAAGGGGATAAACAGGGCTCCACAGTCAGACCTGCCTATGGTTCTGACAAAATTCGTGCCCCAGCTCCATACCCTGAAGCAGCACTGGGTTTTGCAAGGGCAGAGGAAGCAGCATCTCCAGCAGTCAGGATCTAGCCTGGGCACAGCTATCAGCCTGGAGGGGCAGAGCCATGCCAGAGACCTGCTGCCCATGCCTCGGCTTGTTTCCTCGGCACTCAGCAGAAAAGCCAAATGCTTTTCTGCTAATAACCATATCTAGATATACTTTTACATAACACTTCCAATCAGGAATAACATTGCTCATGGTAAGAAATTCCAAACCAACATTCTTCCACGTTGTTGCTGTCTTACTATAGTTGGCTCTCCAGCTCCCTTTTGGCAGCTAGCTAGTGGATGAAAAAGTGTTCCTGGCACAGGGGCATGCCCAATCCCCTGCAGAAGAGCCACAGGCTGCACAGCAGCTTGCTCCAGCCCCCCTAGCAGACAGGCTGGCAGGGAATCTGTGAGGCTGGTCTCCATCAGACATATGCCCGAACTAACCCATACCCATGGGATCCTTTTAACAAGCATTTATGGCCATTTTCCCTCCAAAACCATCTCCACAGTGTTGTACTGAAGGCAGAGGCCAACAGAAATCATCTTCTGGCCATGCACATTACCACAGAGCACCCACACGCTGTGTCTCTGCCTCCTAGGCTGTCTCCAGCTGCCTCAGGTAGTGCTGGCAAGGGGCAGCACAGCTGTCTGCCAACAGCACAGTCTCTCCAGAGGGCACCTGGCAAAGCTTCAGGAAACCTAGAAGGAAAGATTTGATGGAGAGCTAGGTTAAATTTCTGTATGAAAGTAGTCAACCAGTGCTAGTGCCTGCCTGCCATGCTGGAAGGAGAGCCAGTGAATCTGGGTATTTCCAGTATCTCCTTTCACTTCAAAACAGTCCCAAAACACAAGCTTTCATCCCAGAATAAGCAAGCTTGGCCACAATTGTCTTCCTGGGACCAGATTTTGACAAGAGTTGTTCCTGCTCTTGTATGCAGTGCCCTTTCAGACAGTGACAAATTGTTCTTATATGCCCTTTTCTGCGTTATTTTTAAGGCATTTTAATCACCAGTCAACTACTTCGGCTTTGCTGTGGGAAAAGCTAAATGAAGCAATTAGAAAGAACCAACACAGTGCCACAAAATTTCATGGTGTGTTTGGCAGCACTGTCCCCTACTCACCTGGTGTGGCACAGAACATGACTCTGTCAGCTGGCACATGGGTGATGCAAGTGGGAATGGGTAATACGTGCATTGCTGGGCCATTCCTCAAGGACAGCAAAAAGAGTCTAATTTCTTATGACACAAAACAGGGCTGAGAAAAGAAGACTCGTGTTAAGCAGGAGGAGAAATATGAGTGTTTTCTTTGGTGCCACTTTCATCCCAGCCTCAGAAAATGCAAGTCAATGTCCAGGAGAGCTGTGTTGGATCAAGCTGGTAGTCCAACATAGTTACCAAGAATACAGGTTTCATGCTACCACTCTGGATGTTGTATTGTACTGGATGAATTTGCCTATACTTGGGGAAAAACTTGAGTTCCATAAAAATGGACATTGGTTATATTAGTGCACAGGCAGCTCTCACTCTTGTGCAAATCTATTGCTATTAGAGAGAAAAGAAAGTCAGAACATTTCCACTGGAACCTATAGAGTATCTAGCAAAAATCACACCCATGTATCTATATCCTGCTGCTCAATCCCTGCTCAGGTGAGCATAGGTAGGAGTGCCAGCCCCAGGCAGAAAAAAGACCACCTCTGTTTTTATATCTGTTTGTGCTAGCATCTTGCCCGTGAGAACCCTGAGTGCACTGGCAGCAGTGAGAAAAGCTGGGCAGTTTCACAAGCTGACAAGTCCCCAAGTTCTGCAGACGGGGGCCACCCACCTGGGAGCCCAGGACGCTCACAGAGAGGTGTATTCCCATAGTGCTAGGCATTCACTCAGATGCCAAATGAGAACAGCTGGGAATGGACTATGATCAGCACAATAAGGGATGATCTGACCTTTTAGTGTTTTGTGTTCAGAGGACCTGGCTGGTAAGACCCTCCTCGGAGAGCCCATGTGCTGACCTTGGATGCAATCAAGTTCCTAGTTTATATCTCTAATTTTCACTGTTGCTATGGGAAGATCTTTTGGGGCACATGTGTGTGCATGAACTCAGGAGGCTGTGCATGCTTCCCAAGGGAAGGTGGCAGGCTCCATTTCCACTGCCCCTTTTATACAACAGCCTGAAATATTTGTGTTTGAATTCCATCACATCGCGCAAAACCTCTTCTGTTCCAACCAGGCAAAACCAGCTGCTATTTCTTCTTTTGTTTGAAATAGGAAAGCAAAACAGTGCTTACTTTAATTCTTGAGAGTGTCACAGATAATCTGTGGGATGGAGTCCTCATTTTCCATGCGCTCCAAAACCATGGAGTGTCACGCACAGCTGTCAGTAGTACAAAAAATGAAATCAAGTTGCTTTGCTCAGACAAAAGCAGATAAAAGTTCTGTGTGCCCTTTCCTGTAAGAGAAAAGGTGGGAGGGATGAGGAGAAGAATCTTAATATAAAAGAAATGTGAGGATTTTAGACACTCACAAGAGGATAAAAGAATCTGAAATCTGCCAGTAAAGAGGGATCTGTTGCCTTCCTGAAGCACGGGGATATAATTACTCTTTTTCCCCCCCTGCTTCATTATAAAGCAACTATTGCAGAACATAAATGACCTCTTAGACTCATGAGATATTCCTGCCAAAAAGCGTATCCATTATCAAGTAATACATTTTCTGCTTGTGTAGTTCCAGTGTGCTCTTTTGAAAAGCAGTAAGTTCTCCTCTGTCTCCCTTATCACATTTCAGGATGCCTTTAGTCATGGGACTCTGCTTATTCAGTAGTTCATGTCAAATTTACTTCAGTAAGCAAAACTAAGAGTTCTTTGAGAATTGCTTTCCAGTTCCCCAGTGAGGGAAGTGTTAGTCTTGCTCCTCTCAGTAAAGTACATTTGAGGTTTGCTATGGATCTCATGGAAACCATGAAGGCATGAAATAATAGTTGCTGAGACTAAGTCTCACTGGAGCTATGCTAATTCACACCACCTGAAGTGCCTTTATGCAAGAAATCAACTCAAAGAAAAAAGAAAAAAGAGCATTTCAGACAAACACTTCAAAAAGTTAGAAACTAATCTAAAAATGCATCACAGTTCAAGTCATGCTGGTTGGCTGTACTGCTACACAACTTGTATGGCATGAACCCTGGATCTTTGATAGGGAATAACTTTAGGTTGAAATCAGACAACAATAATTGGTGATAAACAGTAAACTCCAAATGCTAGAAGAATCTGAAATGGGGCAGCAGCACCTCTGTGCCTTCAGGAGGTGGTTGTGACCAGCCCTCCTTCTAGTCCAAGTACACTATGCTGGTTGGCATCAGCTGCACCCAGGCCATAGACCATTCCAACAGGTTATTCACATAGATGACCATGTAGCGGGAACGGTCACTGCAAAAAGTAGTGCTATAAATGCATTCCAAAGTCCCATATTCAGGTAATTATGTTTGCCCCTGATGTCAAAACTTACATTTGTGGGCTTTGCTTCGTGATACACTAAATGATACAATAATAAATATAATTATTTTATATTATTATGTTAAAAGCGAAAAAATATCCAACATTTTTGGCTAACATTTGAGCCTTTTGTTTGCTCAAAATAACTCCTACATTGGAATTCTGCCCTTAAGATTACATCTACTTGCTTTCATTTAAGAAAAAATTAAAATTGCTATTGTAATTGTATCCCAAATTTTATTCAATCATAATGATACTCAGGTTTTTATTGTTGCTGTAAAGTACTCAGGCATTTCAGTCCCACAGAGGATAGAATACCAACCATCCATGTGTGGTGCATTTTCTATCAGACAGCTGCAGGTTTGCAAAAACAAAAAAGTGTTTGCAACAAAGGAGTCCAAGAAATGCAAGATGTTCTGTGTTCTGTTTTGTTGTTTTGGGTTTTTTTAAGATGTTCTTTGCTAGGAACTGTGAGTTATAGTAGCCTCTCCAGCGTGCTGAAATACTGAGTGTCTCACGCTCACATCAGGATCATTAATGGCTGTCTCACAATCTCTGCACTCTCAGAGAAAGGCACGTTATTGCTGTCACTTCACAGTTTCCCCAAATTCTGACAAAAATCAAGCTGAACGTGCTCTGTTTAGCATGTACGCACATTAGATGTTTCAGGCTTTTGCTAGCCAAAGAAGTCGAGTGTCATCACCAGGCTGAGGTTCATGGCTCTTCCCAGCTCCAGCCTCACTTCCCACCCATCCTCCTGACATATGGAAAGAGGGCAACACCTGAGCATGTTTTAGTACAAGTCCAGGCTGTTGTTCAACAGGCTAGACAAATGAAGCTTGATGTGGATGAACAGTCCACTTCAGCAGCAAATAATTTGGCTTTGGCATGATTGATGATGCTCTTGGTTTCACATTGCAGACAGGGCCAGAAAGTCCTTTTGCAGTGTCACTGGAGTGACCCATGCCTAGCTCATTACGCTGCTAGAAACAATCATGAATACTTGAGAGATGATCCTCTTCAGGGATTGTGCCACTGCCCCAACTTGCAAAGGGACAAAGGGAAGCCACAGGCTGCCCTGCAGAGGGTTACTTGACAGTACGGGGACTTCAGGATGACAAGCTGATGTGATGGGTCTTTCAGAAGAAATTCACTTTTGGAGGTGGGAGAGCTTTTCCTGAGCCCAACATCACTCTGGAAGCAATGATTCCCCAGAGAGATGGGCAGTTCATGCTGTAGGGAAAGAGATGCCTGAGATGGCACCAGGATGCCAAATGCTCCTGCCCACTGTGCTGTACTGCAGTCTGCATCTCCTCCTGCCATGGGCAAAAGAAACCTGGTTTCTGACTCACTTGAAGGAATCAAAGGGCAATCTCCATGGTTTCTGCAGGAAAAGGCTTTCTGGCAAAATGTTGAGGAGCCACTTATTTGGGCCAAGCATTCTCCAACAGCTCATCACAAAGTTCTCCCTGTTGATCTGAATACAGCATATAAAAACGAAGTAATTTCAGCTTCTGTTTCCATTTCTGTTGATCAGTTAAAATTTTTTTCTTGTTTGCAAAATAGGCTTTTTTTTTTCCAAAATGAGCTTCTTCTCTACTGTCTCAGTATCTTCATCTGGGTGGATGTGACTCTGGGGATCCTTCCAGTCTTGTTGCTGACTAGTGAATGGTTAAGTCAGATCACCTGTAGACTCCAGGCAAGTCACAGGTATCAGTCACACTGTGTCCTGGTTTTCCCTTTAAATTAGAGTATAGCATTAGATAGTTCCACCTGTCTCTGTGCCTGGAAAACAGCTTCATGCTCAAGGAAAAATGGTCTTCCAGGTAAGACAGTGGATTTGTTTGGTATGGACTCTCTTCATTTCGCTTCCATCGATGTCTTATTGTTCTGAGACAAATCCCCTGGTCCCAAAATGCAAATAGTCCCTCTCAAAAATAAGGTTCTTACTATATATGTCTCATTAAATGTAAAAATCTATTGATATTTTTGAGACTACTGATAAAATAAATGTTATATAACAGCTTTATAACTAGCTCTAAGCAAATATCCATATCTATCTGTGTCATAAGGAGCAGATCCTGGTTTCAAGTGAATTTGCATCATGTAATTGATTTTTTTTAAACTGTATTAGGCTAAAGCTACAGCATGTGTTTGTGGGAGAAGACTTTATGAATGCACACAGCACCGGAAAAAGCTCAATCAGAATTACCTTTTACTACACGCAGGATATGTTCTTCATCTGGGAAAGACAACTTAAATGATGGGTGGATTTTTATGTCTAATAAAGCATTAACTGTGATCTAAACTTTTCCTGCAGTTAAAGTATTTAGAATGGCTCTTTCCTGTGTGGATTCTCTGATATCTCTCCTCTGCCCAGCTGCTTATTTAATGTAGAAATTGCAGGAGCATCCTATCTTCATGATTTCTCCTTCTTGGTCAAATCTGGTTGAAACCAGTCTATGAGATCAAAAGTTACTACAGGAAGGGCAGTTAGAGACATACAAACACACATATACATGGTGATCACATAAGCCCTTTCACCCAAGTTAAAAATAGAAAACCAAGGCAATACCCCAAAACTACTTAAAAAATAAAGCTTAGGCTGGCGACAGACTTTTTTCATCGTCAATAGTACCAGTCAGTATTTTCCTTTCTGGCCTCAGCATGCTGATGGGGTGCAGGGTAAGCCACCAGCTCCAGCAGCACCAGCTGGGAACCTCCAGGATCAGTACATTGGTGATGTCCCTGCAAGGGTATGCCATTCTTTCCCCACAGGACCTTCCCCAGGGTGGCAAACCCACCAGTGTGTGAGACATCAAATCTATCCCTCTTAATGAAGATGATGCACCCTGATGTACCCCAGTGGAGCGTGGCTTGCCCAAACAAAAAACCAATGGATCAATTTAGCAAGGAGCAGCTTTTTGCAGGAATGTGACCTGCTTGTCTTTGTTTGCCCAAAGCCTAGGATTTCTTGGTTTTGCAGAGAGCCATTTTCACTCCACCTGCTGCCTGCCACAAAGGTGTCATTGTGCTGCCATGTAAAATGGAGACAGCTGCAGAAAAGCACCCAGACTGCATCAACAAAAGTTCCTAAACATAAGGAAACATCAGGAAAAAAAAAAAAAAGGAGGACATGTAGCTCAGCCAACGCAAACATATAAGAAACTGTGCAAGGGCTCAGAAGAGAAACCAGATTGCTGTTGAAATAGCTGGTTAACATTTTGTCTGGAAGCACAGCTTCAATAAAAATAGGTAAGGAAACCAGCTAAGGACCCCCAATGGCAAACATATTTATTGAGAATCCAATAAAAGTCTCAGAACAAATAGCCTGAAGGACCTGTAGACACAGCCTCTGCTGTAATAAAAATGCAATACAAGGCATCAGGGAAATGGTAAGGGAAAAGGGCTGCTCCATGAGAAAACCAAACAAGAATCCCAGAGCACGAGGCCTGGAGACACAGTCTGGGATGTAATAAAATAACTGCCATTGGGGAAAAAGAAAGAAAAAGAAAACATCTAACAACAGCACAAAGAAGCCCCAGATACCCCAGCTAGTCTAAAAAATCACCACAAGTTGCCATAAAAACACATGGGAAAATAGGAAAAGAGTAATAGCTGCAAAGTGATCAACTCCTGCAGGTACCTAAGGGCAGTGTGTAGGTGAAAGTCCACAGGAAGGCATGTCAGCTGCAGTAAACTCTGAGGGTGCCTAGGAGACAAGTCTGTAAAAGGTGACAAAACAGCGGCCTCGGAGGGACTAAATCTCTGCAATGGAGAGAGATTTATTTTAAATGCAAACCCCACATTGCACAGGACTGTGGTTTTTGTTTTATTTATCTTGGTCAGCAAAACTTTCTCAGTAGTTACAAAAAATGCTAGAGAATTTCTATTATAAATGCACAGGAAAAAGTGGTTTCTGAGACATCCGCTCACTCAGAAGATTCAATCTGCACCCACTTATTATGAATTTTCATGTACCACAAAAGCAGCCAGAAAAATGGGCAATTATTGTCAAAGTCATTGTCATGTTAAGTACTATTAATGAAAATAACAAAAAAAAATGGAGAGTTCATAGGAACAAGCAAGATTTTTTTATTAAGGCAAATGAGTAAACTGAAAAAGAAGGTGATTTTCATTTCCTGGCTTCAGTCACACGCTGCAGGTCATGGCCATAAAAGAGCAGTTGCCTGTCACAAGGCAAGGACCTGCTTTCACGGGCTGTGCTGATGCCTGCACCCCTGCCTGGCCAGCAGAAAGCCTGCCCTGACAGGACAGGTCCAGACTGGCCTCTCAGTAGCACATCCTCTTGGCTGCTGGCAATTCAGGTGCCTTGGTGCTGAGAGGCAGGTCTGCCACAAACATCTCTCATCACCGCTCCTGGTTTTACCATCAGTGGGCAAGGGCAGCGTGTGACAGTTCTGCCTGGGTTCTGCAGGGATGCCCTCAGGACCTTGATTTCTCCAGACAAATGCCAGCCTCAGAGGAGATGGTGCACACACTTGTGCTATTACAAACAGGTCTGCAGTTGAGATCTGTGGGTATCTTCAAAAAGTCATTCAACCCGCATTCAGAGGTTTTGCTTTTCTCGAAAAAATAAAATATATACTTCTTCTGGAACAACTACAGGATTAATTTGCTTAGAAATGTGCTAGAAGTTGGCCGTAACAAAGTATTTTTACAAGCCTCTGTATTAGGAAACGTAAAGCTGAAAATGCTAAGTTAGACCCATGGATCCTTTTGTCCAGTTTTACTTTTCATTGCTGACAACAAAGTATGTGCTTTTTCAACAACTGTCCTTCCACCTGTTTGTCGGCTCTGCTACTTGCACCAACCCCTTTAAACCACCTACACTTTTGAAATTATCCTTCCTGAGTTGCACTGCCTGGGCTGCACAGTCCTAGGGTTTGCTGGGAACATGGTTTAATGGTAGAGGATGGTGGTGTTCAGCTGTGTGCATGAATCTTCAGCCAAGCACGTAGTGGACTGTTCTTCACAGCTTCAATCTCTTCAACTCTCATCAATACCCTGCAATAGATTTTGTCCTTCTTGGGTTATTTATAGTGTCACTCCTTGTTAAGAAGACTTCAAGTTATAGCCACCTCTTCCAGCCCACCTGATGTGGATTTATCTATAGCATCCATCTTCTATTTTGCTGTGAAGTGCTCCAAAGACACAGCAGTGTCTGCAGTTCACCAAGCCATACGTGCAGAGGTGCTCTCCTCACATGCAGGTCTGGAAGGAAGAAAACCCAAAAAGACCAGTTACAGCAGAAAGGTTAAGTTCAGAAAGGTTAAGCTGTAATGTCTGTGGTCCAAAAGAGCGGTGAGCTGAGCTCATTCCACCAAGTCTCTTGCTAATCTGGTGCTCTCATGGGTGTGAAATATTATCAGCTGTTAGAGTTATTATCCAGTGTTAACCAGGTAGTGCATGCACTGAGCTATGTTTAAGGTTAACTGTGCCATTAAGGGCTTACAAACTCAATTAAAGATTTTAGTGCTCAATGGTTAATGGTTAATTTCTGCAGATGTCCTGTTTCCAATTACTATTCATATATAATGTAAGCAGCATGGCATCACACTTCAACTCAGACAGACTGATTTTTTTTCAATATATTTTAGACCAGCAGAAGGTTTCACTTAATTGCATAATACCCAATAGTTAGTATTCCTGGAGTCTTTGAAATCCCTTTTAAATCCCAACTATTTTCACCTTTCTTTTTCTATTATTATCACTGTTCCCCACTTCATTCATGCTCATGTGACCCCACAAGGGTACAGACACGTTGCCTGAACTGTAGCATGGACGACCCTGCCCAACAAGGAGGAAGGAATGGTGTGAAATGACCCTTCTAGTCCCCATAGTCAGAGGGAGAGACTCAGAGGTTTCCTTTTTATCTCTCACTGGAAATGACAAGGGAAGCTCACAGCCCTCAAAGTCTGTGCAGGGGCTCAAATGCAGATTTAAAAGCCTACATTTGGGCCTGCTCAGTTTGGAAATTTTTAAACAACAGAAATCCTCTTGTAAGATCAACTCTGAAAACGGAGTGTTTGACTAAATCTGCGGAGGGAACTGGGAAGTTCTGAGGCCCGGAGTTACAACCAGATGGAAGGAAACTTTTTGCTGTCATTAAAGAGAAAGAGTGAATAAGTCAGTTCTCAACTAATGAGACAAATAAATTCATAGCTGGAATCACCCATTGTAAAAAATCAATTACTTTCTAAACACACAATTGTGATATTCCTCCTAAGAAGAACATGAACATGTGCCTAACTCTGCACATGCAAGTAAATCTATGCTTATCATTGAATTTAAGCTAAGAATATAATTAAATTCAAATTAAATATGAAATGCCTTGGGAACTACTCATGAGCTTGAAATTTAGTCATTCAAATGCAATGTTGAACTGGGACCTCTGGGAGGAAAGGGCCCAGGGAGATGGACACCATGCTAGGCTTGCAAAACCCTGTGACAGGGTTTCACAAGCTGTTCAAGTCATCTAAAGACTGCATTGTTATTAAAAAGGCATGCCCCACCTCTTTTCCCTGCCATGGTTCCCCACACAGCAACCAACCACACTGTTTGGCTAACTGCATCAGCAAACTGATCTAGACAAAAAACAACTGTGCCAAACCCCCCATCATTTTCAGATGGGTGTGTCCCCTGATTCATCTGATGGCAGGTGCTGGCCCACAAAATAGAGGGGTGAGGAAATGGGGTAATCCCACTTCTTCTGGTGGCTCAGAGTCATCAGCAGGTCAAGCGGGTAAGGAAACCTCATGTGCCTGTTACAAAATTCACGTCATTTGGAAAGTCTTTGCAATCACTTCTGATTTGTTCCATTGTCTGTGAAATTGTGGCTCTTTGTGTCATTCTTTCACTCAGAAGGGATTTTTGGAGGATATCTACGGAGATGCTGTTCTCTGAGAGTCACAGAGGTGTTGTGTCAGTGCCTCTTATGGCTATAAAGGCTACAGTTAGTCTGCAGAACAGTGAGTGACCCAAGGATAGAGATCTGCTTTTTTCTAAAAGAAATGTCAACAGGAGTTAATAACCCAAATGTCTGACCCACTGCTCAGCCATTTTAAACTGGGAAAGACCTGAACAAGGGGGTAACAGAAGAGAAATAAAATTTCAGCTATTAGATACAAAAGAGGCAATGCTAAGTTCATATAGTGGCATATCAAAAAATTATCATGGATGGAGATAACAGATGGTTGGGTCTCAGAATGTGTCTAGATGTCTCTGAAGTTTTGGGGTGAGATGCCTCCTTCTCAGATGTGCAGAAAATTTACAGTGTGGATAGAGCTACTCTGGGCAGAAGTCTGGTGGTTGTTCAGAAGCTTGGGAGAAACTTCAGCAACATGTAAGACCCATCCTAACACTCAGTGCTTCTTCCTCCAAATGTTAGGAGTGCTTTTTAATTTTATTGTCTCCCACAGAAATACAGACTATTGGGCACTTCTAAACGCCCCCCACCGAATCCCCAGAGGGGAGAGACTCACCCACACAAGCCTGTAAATGGAAAATAAGAGAGAGGAGGAATGGGGCATATGTGACAGATATTCATCATGTTCTTCAAAGCATCACTGGATAAGCTTCACATGGGCCATATGAGTATGAGCAGTATGGAACCCATCCAAAACTGTAGGATTCATCTATTAAAAGACAATGTGTGGCTGACATTTTTTTCATTTAAATTAGTGAAAATGAAGGAACAGACAATCCTACTTAAGGACCTGTTTCCACATAGAGCTGAGCACCTTGATGAAGACATCTATTTATATCAGGCATTTATTTTACAATGGAAGTGGCACCTCTAGCCAAGAGGAGACCACCAGAGTAGAGAATAAACCCAGCTCCCTACAAAGAGACAAAATCAACTGAGGAGTTGAAAGGTGTTTTCAGACCTCATAGGATTTTTCATTGCTTTTTTTTCTCTCAGTAGAAACTCTAAAAAGCACTCAAGTGGATGGCAAAGTGTCTCACAAATATCTTGTATAATTTGGCAACCGCAATGTTCCACATCTAATTTCATTACAGCACATTGAATGTTTTGGGGTTTTTTACAATGGTTTTTGCACCTTTAACAACATGTTGATTATTGCGTTTTGAAATAACTCACTTCTTTAAGAATAACTTAAGTGAAAATTTCATTTAGAGTTGCAACACCTGGAGAAAATCAACATCATGTGACTTGTAGGCACTTCTAAACAGGAAATACTCCATTTATTTTTTTAGCTGTGTTTGTGTAATAAAGTCTAGCATCCAAGTGTGAGCAACACATTTTCTTGTTTTATTAAACAGCATGAAAGGATTTATTACTTCTCCACTGAATGCAGTTCTGGCACCAAATGGAGCTGGACAATAATTGTCAGGCACTGAGTTTAACATTACGAGAAAACACCTTTGGTAGAGTTCAGAGTTTATTGTATAATGAAAAATACACCTAGATGGTGAGGCTTCCTTTGAGAATTTGTTTGGTGAGTATAATCTCAGGTACTGCTGCTTAATAAATTGGATTCTTTGAAACAGAAATTAAAGTACTGAAATAATATCTAAGAAGGTTATTTTTCTTTTCCTCCTCCAGCTATGTGAATTTCCCTGAGAAGGAAAATAAAAACAGAGAGAATGGAGAACATTTCTTTTACCACTCAACAAGTTAGGGCTGTGAGGTGCTCTCAAGAGCCATGCACCACATTTGGGACTCTTCTCACCTTCTCCTTTGATCTTTCTCGAATGCACAGGCTGCTCCTGTTCTTGTGGTTCCACCCTGACCAAAGCCAGATGTGAAGTTTTTTCCTCTCTCTTTTTGTTTTACTCCCTGTATTGCAAAGGAAAGCTGCCCCAGGCAGGGCAGGAGCCTTGAAGATGGGCTTGACTGGAGCGTTTTGAAGGTGTGCAGCATTCTTGTACCCTCAGAAATTTCACAGGAATGGAGACTGATGAGAAAAAGGAGAGATGTGGTAAAAACCAATGACCTGCCCTTCAGTGGATGAGCAGAGGGCACCGATATGCAGTGCCCTGCTCTGAGTTCCCTGCACTTATACGGGTGCAAAGTGCCTGGGAGACATGGGTAGCAGAGCTTTATGCTCTTCTCACTCAGTCACAAATGATTGCTGCAAGTCGAAATAAGGAAAAGGCCCTGGGCTGACAAATTCTCCCCAAAGTCTCAGTGGAGCATTGCAACACCCAACCATATGAGTTGTTTTCCACTGAGACTGGCAGTGCATGTGTTAGAGGTTTTGCATTAACGACAGGAATGGGAAAATGCTTCACACAATCCCCAAATCAGGAGCTCTGAGTAATGAAAGGCTCTCGCATTCACTGCCTGCCTCGGTGCAGGACAGTGGGCTGCCCTGGCGTGTCCTGATAGGGAGGGCAAGAAGGTGTGACTGGCCCCCTAAGGCAGGCAAGCACTAAGACCATCTTTCTGAGTATTGCCCCAACCTTCGTCTTTCACATCCCCCTGCAGGTATCTGTAAATCGGTGAGGAAACCTCCCTTTCTTCCGCGCCGTTCCCCGTGCGCCCCCGTGGTGCGGCTCCCACGCTCCACCCGCTCCCGGGAGCTGCGTCCGACGGGCCACCCGAGCATCCCGAGGTGCGGGCAGGCGCCAGGAGAGGGCAGCGGTGCCCAGGGCTCGGCGCCGCCGGGGATGCGGGGGCTGCGGGGGCTGCGGGGGCTCCTCCGCCCCCCGAGCCGGGCAGGGGCCGCACACCGGCCACAAAGGGCGCTCTCTGTAGCGACCATCGGCGCTCAGATGCGCTTCTTGGCTGCGGTTCATGTTTCCCGTGACGGTCAGACGGCACATTAAACCATCAGACACACAGGAATTCATCTTCAATCCCCCGGCTGCAGCACAAGCCATTTAGAGTTGCAGGTTTGAAGGTCATAAGGGACCTTTACAGCGAGGCAGGAGCATCTCTTGTCTGAAACGAGCCTTGGATTGTGAGGCCTGAAAACAGCACAGGTCCCAGCGGAGACCTCTCCTCTGAGTTAGTGGATGTGTGGTGGTTCTCCTCTTGACAGCTGCTCCTCTGGTCCCCATAGGGCTCCCATCAGCTTGGCCTGGCCGATTCCTACCCAGGGAAAGTGTGCGTGCATGTCTAGAGCAGGGAAAGGAGCAACAGAGGAGGGAAGGAGAAGAGAGGTGATTTTTAGCCAGCATGAAGACCACTCTCCCAGAAAAGCAGCCAGGCTGACAGCCAAAGGGTTATGGGGCAGATCTAACAAAGCTAACTACAGAGCAGGGCTGTTGGCAGAGCACTGTTTTTACCCATCATGTAGTAACAAAAGAGAATGTCTTGCCTGAAAAAGCATAGGTAGCACTAATACCCAGGATTGCGTTAGTTAGCACTAACACAACGCCCTCACCAGAAGCAGCCTTCAGCGTAATGTGTCAGCTTTTATGCCAATCTCTGTTTAAGAAACCAGGAAGGTTTCTGACACAGGACAGACTAATTCATGTCTGCTTGGCAAGAGGTTTTTGCATCTTCTGATTCGCCCTGTGCTAGTCACGGTTCTAGAACAGGACATTGGACAAGATGTCCCTCCTGGCTGACCTCGTCTGACCAATTCTGTGTTCCCATTTCCCATAGTGAAGAAAAGCTGGCATGTGTGGATTTTTTTGCGCTGGCAATCTGGTATCAATGGATAAGGAAAAGGCCAAGGTACTTAACTTTTTGTGCCTCAGCCTTCACTGGAAATCTCTCTTTCCACTTGTCTTAAGTGGGTGAACGGAAAGACTGAGGGAACTAAGTCCTTCCCACTGTAAGGGAAGATCAGGTCCATGACTATCTGAGGAAGCTGAACATACATAAGTCTATGAGACCTCACAGGATGTATCCCAGAGTCCTGAGGGAATTGGCTGATGTGGTTGCCAAGACACTCTCATATTTGAAATGTCACAGCAATCAGGTGAAGTCCTGCATAACTGGAAAAAGGGAAACCTTGCACCCATTTTTAAAAGGGGTAGAAGGAAGGAGCCTGAGAACTACTGACCTGTCAGCGTCAGCTCTGTACCTGGGAAAATCATAGAACAAATCCTCCTAGAAGTGGTGCTAAGGCACATGGAGGACAGGGAGGTGGTTCAAGACTGCCAGCACAGCTTTACCAAGGGCAAGTCCTGCCTGACCAGCGTCATGATCTTCTAAGATGAAGTGAGTATATCAGTAAACATGGGAAGAGCTATGGATGTCATCTGCATGGACTTCTCTAAAGCTTTTGACATATAGTCCCCCACAACACCCTTCTCTCTAAATTGGAGAGAGATGAATTTGACAGATGGACTGTTCAGTGGGTGAGGAATTGGTCGGATGGTCAGATCCAGAGGGTAGTGGTCAACAGCTCAATGTCCCCATAGAGATCTGTACCCCTCAGGGGTGGTTGGTACCAACGCAGGCTGAGGGGTGAATGGATTTAGAGCATTCCTGTAAAGAAGGACTTGGGGCTGCTGGTGAATGAAAAGCTGGACACACACCATCAATGCGTGCTCGCAGCCCAGAAAGCCAATTGTGTCCTGGGCTGCATCAAAAGCAGCATGGCCAGCAGGTCAAAGCACAGGATTCTGCTCTTCTACTCTACTCTTGTGAGTCCCCACCTGGAATATTTCATCCAGGTCTGGGGCACCCAACATAAGAAGGACATGGAGCACCTTTTCTGTGAGGAAGGGCTGAGAAAGTTGGGATAGTTTGGCCTGGAGAAGGGAAGGCTCAAGGGAAATCTTATAAGCAGCATTTCAGTACTTAAAGGAGGCTTATAAGAAAGATGGGGACAGACCTTTTAATAGGGCCTGTTGCAATAGGACAAGGAGTAATGGGTTTAAACTAAAAGAGGGTAGATTTAGACTACATATAAGGAAGAAAATTTTTACAATGCGGGTGGTGAAACACTGGCACAGGTTGCCCAGAGAAGTGAGTGAATGCCCCATCCCTGGAAACATTCAAGGTCAGGTTGGACTATACTCTGAACAGCCTGATCTAGTTGATGATGTCCCTGCTCATTGCAGGAAGTTTGGACAAGATGACCTTTAAAGGTCGCTTCCAATCCAAACTATTCTATGATTTTAAACCATTTATTTAATTTCTTTCAGTTATTTCTTGTGAGTTTAAATGATCTTTTTCATTTGTGTGCACTGCAGATCTCATTGGCAATGCATGAGAACCAGAGGTGAAGCAAACTGGCAAAAGAAAAACCTGTCTGCTAATCTATGGTTCTTGCACTCACAGAAGGAAATACAGTAAATTGCAGTTGGTAAATAAAGTTAAATGTAAGATAAGTCTTCAAAATTGTTTGTGCTTTAACACACGAATGTCTTGATGCAGAAAGCAGTTATGCATATAATTAATGTTACCACCATAATAATCCCATTGTGGCCCATTAGCTTTAGGTATTTGCATTCTTATAGAAAACCATGATAAGAAGCCATGATAAGATCTTTCAGTTCTACCTCAGTTAGGCAATGTGCAGAATATTTATTATCTCCTTATGAATGTCGGATGAATTACACTTTGAGGAAAATTATTATAATTAATAGATATTATAGGATCAAGACCTGATTTGAAATAACAAGGTCATTGCTAAAAATGGGGATACTTTCCAACCAGTTTTAAAGTTTGTCTAGCAAAAAATAGGTCAGACCACATTAAATGGTGTTTCAGACAATTCTGAAATCCATTTGGAGGAATCGATTTAAAACTTATATGAGGTGTGTCATAAAAAATTACAACCTCAAGGAGCTCAGATCATAGTTACGTGATTCCTCCCTGAGCATGAAACTTTGGTTTCAAAAATCAGAATAACACCTGAACCTAAGAAATAAAATGCAAGAAAGAGCTGGTCAGAAAATATCCTAAAACCAGTTTTTCTCTTATGTGATAGGCATGTATGGCTTGAATGAATGGCAAACTTTCAGCTTAGTTCTTAGGGCCATGCTCATCACCTTCATAATCCTGACTCCTCAGAGATCATAGACCTCTCCTTGCAATCAGACCCTGGAGTCGCTGATACAGGCTTCATTTGGAAATTACTCCTTCTGAGTAGTGCAGTTGCACACACAAAGGTACATACTGTATGAAGGCTTTGTTCCTATGGAAAAGCGCAGCTGGGATTCAAGCCATTGCTTATATTTCTACTTGGTCTGTTTTTTCAGGAGGCCTACCCTGTGTGATATCGATGACAATTCCTGTGTGACTAGACAGCTCTATGCCCAGACAGAAAAACCCAGCCTGGTAACTCATATTGGTTAAACTGAAGTGGGAGAGGAGTAAAAATAAAAACAAGTATTTTTTAATATGTCTACTTCCAAGTTTCTACACAGAAATCTAGAGCTGGCATTCCTATAACATTTTGACAGAATGGACATTGTTCTTGTCTGACGATTCAGCAGAGCAGCTGAGCATGTGTTTAGATATGAACAACAGCAGGGATGGTGGGAGAGAGGAAAACATGATGAAATGTGGCTGTTCTTCCAGGGTGGGCCTGGACCCTGGAGATATTTGGGATGAGGAGGTGGTCATTAGAAATCAGGTAATTACATCAGGGCTGGCCAGAAAAATGTTACCTCTCAAGAGAAGAGGAAATCAGAAAGACTTACTTGGCATTGGCAAAATGTATAATAACACACACATATTAATACATAGCCAGCCTCCAAATCAAGTCCTCTCCAGCATCATCCCCATGGAACCCATGCACATGTCAATAATTCCATCATCCCAGTGTCTGGTTCCTGTGCAGGAAGAGGTTAATTCTGTCTCAGTCTTTATGGCACAAAGTAAAAGCTCTTTTTATCTTTTTTTGTTGTTGTTGTTGGGTTTTTTTTTAAATTGTGTAGAGAAGGAGGCAGGCTTTAAATATTTGTGGAGGCTGCTTGGCAACAAATTGCATGCGATCTTTATAAAAACAATGAGTTCTCATAGAATTTACATTGTGTTTGAACTGGGTGCTAATGGCTCCTGACCACTGCTCAGTGACTGGTCTGTGGGAAGAAACTGGGAGAGGTGTTATATTGTGCATTGTGTGCTGCTACTTCAGCTTTCTGAGAAAGAGGAGCTGTTGGAAGTTAAGGACCAGGGTGGGAATAAAGCTGTGGCTTTTACAGCACATAAAATGCATGAGGTGAGAGCTGACCTGGCTGTGGTTGTACACTCAAGGCCACTGCTCCGGGGTGGAATCCACACACACGACCTGGAGTTCCCAAATATAACCGATGTCTGCAGGCCTGTGTCCCTCGGTTTCAGGAAATACCTGTGTTCCCGATATTTTTTCCTTCAGAAATGACATCTAGTTGTCTGCAGCAAAGGCACTATTAAGCAGATTGCAATCCTTTCCCTATCAGCTGGGAACTGATTTAAAACTGATACATCATCTGCTCAACTGTGCACAAAAGGCAGAGCATTCCTGTGCCTGTAGCTGCTCAAAAATCATTAAGTCAGCTCAGAAATTATGAGACTTCTCAGAGCAATAATCACTACTTTGTTTGTTTTATTCCTCCCCCTGCACCCCCCCCCCCCCCCATTTTGGCCCTTTCACCTCTAGGATACATGTTTTCTTAGGTTGCTTCCACTACTGATGAAGAAAAAAAATACTTTATCCCTGCCCCAAATTTTCTTCCTGGCAGGAAAAGGGACTTACAAGCAAATATCTTTTGCAACAGTAGTGAGAAGAAGGCTGAGGATTTCTGGTGCTGGGTGTGCAACCCCTTCTGTAATCTGGAGAGGTTACATCATTTCCCTGGACTGATGGCCTTTGGTTAAGAACTTTGGAACCATTCCTGGTGAAGGTAGAGGGGTTAAGCACATGCAGTACCAACTGGGTTGCTTGAAAAGCAGATATAAAAGGGAATTGAACCAGGGTCTATCTTATGCCCGACATTAAAATATGCGCAAATAAAAACTCTGGTCACTATTGCTTCACTTTTACCAGCCAAAATACAAGCGTTGCTTTCTCTTTATACAAGCAATTATGAAACTACTTGGCTTTCCTGAAACTTCCTCCACATGAAGACATATGAGTTCAGCAGCTCACAAAAGCTGGGAGAGGTAGGGCAAAGTAAACAAAAGCATCCAGTCCTGTAAAAAAGATAATATGAATTCAGAGAAATTAAGTGACTTAGATATGATCATATATGCCCTAAGCCACAGCCAAACTAATGTCCAGATTTTCCAAATTCAGGTGCTCTGAATTGAGTGAATGATGATGAGGATAACATCCTGTAGGTGTGTCACTATTTGTGTTTTAACTCTCAGAACACACCTAAGTGGGGAAGATGAGCTCTTGACAAGTATCACCCAGCAGCAGGGCACCCACTGACTCCCTGAGCCTCTCCAGGATGCCGTGTCAATGTTACGAGTCTTTGTGGAGTTGCATGAGAGGAGCACGAGGCAGTGGCTTCTTGTGCACAGATGTGTATGACTGGTGGAAAAAGTGCTGATGTTCACACGTTCATGCTCCACCAACAACACTTCTGTTTACTCACATATTCATTAATTCCTTATATATGTGTATTTACAGATACATACACAGATAACTTTATACACACTTGTGGCAGAGAGGCCATACAGGTTAGATACACACACAGGCATGAACTGCACTGTAATAAACATCTAGCAACATGTATTTTCAAAAGTCGTGGCAATGGTTTTGACTATAAATTCAGGATAACCTCACAAAAAAGGGACTGTGCAATTTAGTGACTGTTTTGCTGAATTGATAGAAGAGGATTAAATTATAATTATCAAACCATTCACCTTTGTCCATGAATCTAATTGCAATCTGTTTGATAGCAACAAAAAAATGCCGTCTGACGGCAGCTTTGTAGCTTTGTGAATGAGTGAATTAGTTCCCACTGGCTGAGCACTAACTGCAAACTGTTATCACTTCACAGTTGCTCTTATGACTTTTGCTTTGCTCAATGGCTTCATTTTCCAAGGTAGAAGCCTGTAAGGAATGGAATTAAAACTCTTTGAGCTTGTCTGTGTAAGAGCTGGAAAAATGAAAGGAAAAGCAATACCCTTTTAAGATAAACCTCACAAAACTAAAGGCAAAGGACCATTAGACAGATCCTCTGATACGGCTTTTACTTTACAAGTCATTATACTTCACTCAACCCACTTTTGAATAAACTGTACTGTGAGTATGGTACATCTTCTAGAAAGGCACGCTCTCTCTGAAGACATTAAGAGCTGGCAAATCGTCATTTCTCTGGATGACTGACTCACTATTAAAATCTCCTCATTTGGATTCATCTTGGCTTCAGCTTCTGGCCGTTGGTTTTTGTCTTTCTTGTCCCCTGTGCATTTAAAAACCCCTTGGGGCCTGGTGTTTTTTTCTTAAGAGGAAAATTAACTGTATGTGTGAAGAGCCCTGAATGCTTTGCCTCTTCATGAAACACTTCAGTGATGTTTCTCACCAGCGATCATAGGAAAGAGCTCCTGGACATATATACATACTTTTAAATCAGTTGTGCAATAAAACACAACAAGATTTTTAAATGCTGGTAGAAATCACTGAATACAAAAGGCAGAACTCTCCAGCACAATGACATGTGGTCACATATGCACCTTATCCTGAAATCTTGAAATGCTCCCATAAAAGTTTGTTCGGATCAAACAGGATAAGCTATTGACTTGTATAAAAACACATGAGCTATACCAAAGAAAATCCTTGATTGTTCAAGTGTTGGGCAATTTGGCAGCCTTATTAGAGCTTAACAAAGCTAGGACATTTGCCAGATTTTTACCTCAACAGTTCTGCAGCATTGGAAACAATTATTGCTGTTAGGAGTTCTGTTCACACCTATCACAACTGTGTTGGTCTTGAGAGGTAGGAGATGGCATCAAATGCATCAAATAATTTTTTTACCAGTTCTTCTGAAAATTCAGAGTATTTTCCATCTCCATTTGAAAAGTTTCTTTTTCAAATTACACCTGTTGAATTTTGTACTATGATATCTGTGATCATCTGCCAGTTCAAGTCAAGGGAGTTACAACATAAATGGATGTATTCCTGAACCTTTCTCAGAAGCAAAGTATAGATGTTTCCATCAAAGCTGACTTAATATTTGCCAAGTAATGATTGCTCATACTCTTGCCTTCCTCTTTAAGTGTTCTTTGTTTTTGCAAAGAAGTTATTAGACATGGGAAAACAATGGATAAATACATACAAATCCATCCATTTTTTAGACCCTCAACTCATCTCTGTGACACCGGTGTGACTGGATGATGTAGGGGGAGGTTGGACATGGGGAGAGGCAACTTTAATGAAATCTCCATGCTGAACCACTGGCAAGTGATCACTTCAGCCTGCATTTCTGTGCTCATACACACACAAATACTTAGAAACTGAGCACAAAAAATTCTTTTTGATGCCCCACACCTGCCGGATACCACTTTTTATCTCTATATGTTTCTTTTTAAAGGATGCGTTTAAAAGCCAGGCCTTTATTTGGAATATGCATTTGGAAAAGGGGGCAAGAAGAGATGAAAAGGACACAGGCAGACACCTCTCATTAGAGACATGTCCTCACTGGGATGCTGGTCTCCAAAGCAACCTGAGGGTCCTGCCAATCCCAGCAAAGCAGGGACATAAAATCTTGGTTAAGCAAAGGCTCCACTGTATATTCTCTAAGACGACTTTTAAAGCGAATAGTCTTTAATGACATATTGGTTAGAGGTTGATAAACCCTGACAGATACTTGCAGTTAATTGTGCTTAGGTGAAGTACTGCCCACCATGACTTCTAAACTGCCTCTACAGATACCACAAGGGTATGTCTAACACTGCCAGTGCTCCTCAAGGTCACACTTTGAAATACAATACAGAGAAATTTTCTAAATCATCAACTTTCTTCTGCTAAGGAATGACCGTCAGGTTTTAATTCTCCCTATTTTCAGAGGCTTCTGGCAGAACTGTGACATTAAATATTCAGGGAAATCCAAGTAAGGTTTGAAAATGCCTGCTCTGAAACAGCTTGGAACCATTAGTGCATCTCATACTGCTAAAGCCTCAGCCTGGAAGGTTATGCATCAGAGTCATCCACTTCTTACCTCAAAACATTATTCAGTTTATTTATCAGCTACAGGGAGCAGCCCCTCCATTTGAAGCATTTATATATTTCTGTTACTTTCAAAGCTAATATTGTTTGGGAAGGCCAGGGAAGTAATCTCTTCTCACATCTCTTTCACAGTCAAGCCGACATGACATTGGATGTAAAATTGAAACCCCTCCTTCAAACAGAAACAAACAAAAAGGAGAAAGGCAGAATTACTCCTGAAAGGTGTTGCATTGACAGGCAGTTTAGCTGACTGTTGTATTTGAAGAATATTTGACATCTCCAGTGCTGTGAAAGAGGTCAGGCAATTCAAAAGAAGCCTTCTTGCATGCTGGCTTCTAAGAAACTAACTCATTTTGTTACTATGATGAAGCACCCAGAATAGAACACACATATTTCATTCTTCCACAAACATTTTATTGCAAAGACACACTGGTTGTTTTCTATAGTATCAAATAATATTTCAGGGTTTGTAGTTTTTGTTTCAGGCAGGTTATGCCAGGAAATTACAGAAAATTGCAATATACAGGAGATTTGAAATCTGCAGATGGAAATGTGTATAAAAGCCATCAATGTTAGCATTATTTTTATAGCATCTGCAATTGCAGTGCTTGAACACTAATAACTACCTGCTGCCCTGCTTCCAATCCTAATATTCATGGGGTAAAAACCAGAACAGGCAATCTCAATTTTCTGCTTGAAGCATTCACTTCTGGTTGGTATTGGAGCAGGTTGATTTATAATTTACCCCATATTAAATATTTGTAGGTATGTCCAGAAATAGTCTTTACCAGTGAATATTTTTGCAGGCCTTGACTTGTATCTCTAGGGTATACAACGAAAGCACCACAAGTTTCTCGAACCACAATAATTCAGGCAGAAGAAGGCAGCCTGTCTAGCCAAGGTCACCTGAAGCTGAACATGGTGCAGCAGAGATGGCCATCCCTTGTGCATCGTTCAGCTGGATTGCTTCTTCCTGCCGAACTTCACCATCTTACATAGCCCTACGGGATCCTACTGTCAGGAACCACTGTCTGCAGAGACATCCACCACAGAAAGTCACTGCTCTGCTGTCCCTCTCTCCTTCCACACAGTAAGCCCTGACACAGCATAGGCCCCCTCTGTTTCTTGGGTTATTGTTTAAGGCATTGCCTGCACCAGGCTGGCATCTCTACCTTTGCATGGAGATCAGATGGGATGAAAGCATGAAACACATGTTATGGGAGTGGGTTGTGAAGAGATGGAAAGTCCTAGGAGACATTCAGATGCTTTCAAGGTGAAAGCCTTACTTTTTGGGTCTTCTTCCTGGCCTTTAGGGCGTTATACAACATCTAGCACTGGAAAAATGATCCCTTTACTGGTAAACATTGTAATCTTTGCTCAGCGTCTGCTGGGGAAACAAATCTTCATAGTGTGCTGGAGCACACTGAAGGGAATCTGAAGGTCCTGAATTCAGCTAGTCACAGATGATTGAGAGTAAGTCAGGCTCAAAGGGGCAGAATTACACAATCCTGTCACATGGACGAGACAACTGCATCCTGCATCCACTAGAAACAGAGGAAAAATAGAAGGGGAATAAAGGGAGAAAATAACAAACAAGTTTTCAAAAACTAGATGGAGCTTCTCCTGCGTCAACTCCTCTCTGAATCAAGGAAAGGTTTTGCCCCAGTAAGGGGGGAGATTTTGAATGAACTGCTCATGGCAACAGAAACAAATTAGCTCCACAAGTACATAATATTCAAATGAGTTTTACATAACTACTCTCCTTTTCTTCCAGCTTCCATCTGCATGAAAGAAAGGCAGAAAACCAAACTGAATGTAAGATAACCATCCTGAAGGCCAGGGAAGGACCTTTCCCATTGCCTCTGTCAAATAAAGCATGAATGTTCTCAACAAATCACACCTTAAAATAAACCACGCTTACCAAAGCAAATGAATAAAACAACACAGGAAGAGCTGGGAGTCACCCACACAAACACCCCTGCTCCCACCATACCGGCTGCCCTGGTGAAGGATCAGAAGGACCTTACCTCCACAGCTCTCACACACAGAAGTCCCTGTCATGTCACACCAACGCGCCAAAAGACCAAGTCTTTAAAATGCCAAATGCATTTTGCTATTAAGTTGCTCCAAACAAACTTTATCTTGGTAGCAAGCAAATAAAACAAGTTCAGCTTCTAAGTTAGAAGCTACTGCAACTCCTGGCATTATTGATGGACTGTGTGATGAAACTTAAACATAGAACATAGAGACCTTCCAGCAAGTTCCATAGTCTATTTATTGCCATTACGTGGCAACAGTTGTTGATGATCAGTGTGGTTCATCAGTGTGGCCTACATGGTGGACTTCTGGGAGTCAAGGAAGGAGGAGACACAACAGAGTAATGGGAGGGAGGCTGGTCAACATCCAGACTTTGTACATATGCTCAGTGGTACACTGACACAGGGCCAAGAGTCACCACCCCTCTTCCTCTTTGAGCATCTGAAGGGGACCAAGAGGAGGATGGGTCTAGTGGGGAACAGCACTCCTATTTCTAAGCTGGTATTCATTTAATCGATTATATAAATTTTATAAATTAATTTATTATTCATTATTGAACTTTACCTGGAGAAGTAGAACACCCATTTTAGTTACTTTCCCTTGCACTTGAAGTCATAAAGCACTTTAATAGCTTATTTGGTTTTTTTTAGCACATGACCTTTCTTCTTCCACTTGCTTAATCCTCCTATTACAACGTATTTCATTCCTTTTGCACCTTTTTCTGAGTGTCTCCCATTTACTTGGTTGAATTAGACTGGTTTTTTTTCTCCTGACTCTTCTGGTGTTTTGCTTTGAAAGTCTGTTTTAAATGGTACCCCTCCCATTGTTTACATTTGTGTGGGCAGAGTCGTCAGACTAAGGGGTGGCTGCTGTCAGACAAGGTAATAGAAACGAAATTTTCACTTACCTATTCATCTGGGAGAGCTGATGAGTCTTTTCTCATGGCTGGTACTTCTTGGTGTTTCAGATATGGGCTAAACAAGGAAAATAAAGTGTTGATGAGACCTATGGTGGCATGTTTATTGCCTTGAAAGTGAGTCATCACTCAGGTCAGGTTGTAATGTATCTGTAAAATATGAGAGTTAAATAAGAATGTGGATTACTTTCCTGTGTTACAGACTCCTCCTTTCCTCCCTTTTTCTCATTCAGCTATAGGGTAAAATTTTCAATCCTCTTTCTGGAAGACTTCAGAAAGACTAAAAGGATTAAAAATTGAGTGAGATTCTCTCCTTCTCTGTAGCCTCTTCAACAAGCCAGAAGATCATGCAAAGACCTGAGGACTATGCCAATAGTGCAGGAGCAGGACCCAAATGCCCCACCACCTTTCCCAAGAAAAGTACAGATCTTCTCAGACTGAGAATTCAACTTATTAAATCACTCACAGATAAGATATGCAAAGGATGGGAAACTAAAAGATTTTTACCATCTTTATTCTGCGTACACTAAAAAAAAGGATGAAGATTATGCAGAACAGTGGTATGTTCCCCATGAACTTCCTATCAGACTCCTTGCCTTCTCATATGTGACCAAATTCTATTTTAATAAACCTGTTATTAGAGTTCAGAGTCTTTGCCAAGTGTTTACAGCGTTGCCCTAAGTAACAAGTCTGAGCCAAGGGACTTAATTAAATGTAACCTGCTTTTTCAGTTGTAGAATAGTCCCTCAACATCAAAAAGCAAAGGGACTTTGTTAATAAAATCTGAAATCACTCGTTGTTTAAGAGTTCTTTACTCCTCACTGTATACAATCAGTTCCTTCTTAGAAGGCATATACTATTTTCACAGATAATTTCCCACAAGCATTTACAGATTTTACAAGTAACATTCTGGCGTTGCGTGAGAATCTTGGATTTTGTACTTTCTTCCTGAGCTGATTCATAGACCCCAGGTTACAGAGAGGAAAGTAAAAAAGAAAAGAAAAATGTTTATAAGGGATGCCCTTTTGGATCTCACAATTTTTTAATGTACTTAGAGTTTTAGAGGCTTAGCTTTCCATTTTGGAGCACTTGGTTCTGCATATATTGCAATTTTTTTTACAGTTATCTGGGAGGAGGTTCTACCTATGAAGGCTTCTGCTAACCACAAAGTTGGTTTGGGGAAGGTGCTGAAGAGTCACCTGAAAGTCACAGATGGATAAATGCAGGTGACGTGGGTGCTGCCTCCCAGGACAGAGCTGAACACCTGCCAAGTGAAATTGGACCAGGGTTTTCATTCACAGCAGCCCAAAGCCCAATGTATTAATGTAAGATGAGGTCAATACAGCTTATATTGATGTGTTGGGCTAGAAACTGGAGTGGCCAGACCTGGCAGATGGCCTGAATCCCCTGCTGAGGTCCCGCCTGACGCTCTGGCAGGCGAAGGGCAGGATGCTGTGCTGATGGTCTTACCTCCATCGGCACTGGAGGAGCAGGCAGCCCCATTTGCTGGTCCTGGACCACACAGCCTCTGCCATCATGCCTTCAGAGGACAGGGTGGCACAGAGCTTTCCCAGATAAGAAAGTTTCAATGCTCTTCTCCTCTCTCTAAGTGAAAGTTTTATCTTCCCCATGCCCACAATGTTAAACATTTACATCTTAACCCCAGCCTGACTCTGAGACCCAGACTGTGTAGGTCAAATGCAGCTACCTGGCAGGCCTGGAGATGTCAGTGGCACAGGCTGCACCCTCAGCCACCATGGCAGGGAAGCTGGGTATCTCTCACATGAGGACAGGGAGGAGTGAAGGCAGTAATTAGTTCCAGGAAAATGTGCAAGAACAATGAATCACAGCTGTAATATCACACCTCAGGTGGGGCTGGCAGCAAGGAGTTACAGCAGAAACAGTGTGGCCAGCTGGGCCAGGGCAGTGACCATCTTCCTGTACTTGGAAGTGGTGTGGCTGCACCTCAAATCCTGTTTAGTTTTGGGGCCTTCACTGCAAGAAAGACATTGAGATGCTGAACCACGTCCAATGAAGGGCAAGGGAGCTGGTGAAGGGTCTGGAGCACAAGTCTTATGAGGAGCAGCTGAGGGACCTGGGGATGTTTAGCCTGGAGAAAAAGAGGCTCAAGGAGAACCTTATAGCTCTCTACATTACCTGAAAGGAGGCTGTAGACAGGTGGGGGCTGTTCTCTCACAAGTAACAAGTGATAGGACAAGAGAAAACTTGCCAAGTTGTTCTAGGGGAGATTTAGATTGGATATTAGGAAAAATGTCTTCACTGAAAGGGTTGTCAAGCACTGGAACAGGCCACCCAGAGAAATGGTGTAATCACGATCCCTGGAGGCATTTAACACTTGTAGATGAGGCACTTATGGACATGTCTTAGTGGTGGCCTTGGCAGTGTTAGGTTGATGGTTGGGACTGATGATCTTAAAGGTCCCTTCCATCCTAAACAATTCTGATTCTGTGATTCTGCTGCTGAAGGTTGCAGACTGATTCACTTCTCCTCATTCATTTACCTTTGCCTTATGTCACCCACCTCTCTCCAGCTGCCATGCTGACCAGAGCAAATGGCCACTGGGAGGTCTCACGAGCAGGCCAGTGCAGACTGGGACAGGCTACCTAGAGAGCTCATGACATCCCATCTCCTGGAGGGTGCACACACACAACAGGATACAGCTGTCCCCATGCAGCACTGGCAGTAGTGGATTAGGGACCTCCAACCACCTCTTGCAGACAGTATTTCACTGATGTTGTGGAGTCAATTACCTGCTTTTCCCACAGCCACACTGGCTGAGTTTCCAGCTCCACCTCTAAATGTTGTACTGATGCATTCAGCCCACTTGGATAACTCCTGGAAAACAAAAAAAGGTCCTCTCAGTGCAAAATGAAGTCAAAACCCATTGTGATTTGTGCAAACCTGAGTTCAGATACTTTTTCACAAGCTGTTTTTCGTGTTCCTTGCATTCAGGTTTATAAACTGTCATGGCATTCAACTGTCCTTATACTTGTGCAAAACTTTCCAGTCTGGATATGTAAACACCTGAAGACTGCTCCAGACTCTTGGAGACGGCATTTCAGGATAGCTGACTGCTGCATGTTAGAGCGGTGACGAATCCCTATTAGATGCTTAAGGGATGACTTTGCCTCCTTACCATCTCCATCTGATTTTGAGTTGTAATAGAGAAATCACCAGAGCAGGCTGTGGGAAGAGCGCTGCATTCCTCAGCTGGGTGAAACAACTGGTTATGTGGAGTAAGTGTTTGCTTGGGATCACATAAACACTTCCAGCTCGAAAGAGCCACAATTTCTAGATTCCAGTTTGTTTATATTTAACTTTGTAGATCTCAGCTTGTGTGTTCTGCTAGTCTAACTCTTGATGCTATACTGGTCTAACTGGATCGTGTCAGTTTGCTGTTTACATTATACAGTCGTCATGGTTTGAAAACAGGCACGAAAGTACAAATAGTGGTATATTGTAATGAAACGCCTTGTATACAAAGGAAATGCTCATGCTGTTCACCAGGTTTCTAGAGAATAGATCTTAGTGACACTGAAGAGCCTCGGTAACAATTACTGTCCAAGTTTGATAAAAACAGTGTAAATGAAGACATCCAATGTGAAAATTCACCTCAAAGGATATTTGACAGCCCAAATCGACTAGCAAGAGCAAGCTAAATCAGTATGCAAATATTAGTGTTTTTAATGCGTAATGGCACTGATTTCATCCCCACGAGAAAAACCTCTCTGCTGCTCACACATTCGTTCTTCCGTGGCTGCCTGACAATTATTTTAGGGCCGACCCCTCAACAGTCCCCAGGCACGGCAGGACACACGCTCGGCGTTGTTCGCAGCCCCCGCCCCCTCAGCAAGAAGCGCGTCTTCGCCGGGAGCGCTCACAGGCCGCTCCGGCCGGCATAGGGACGGGGATGGGGACGGGGATGGGGACGGGGATGGGCGCGGGGTCCGCGCGGCGGAGGAGGCGGCGGCAGCGGGGGCGCTGCGGGGAGAGCGGGGTCAGCAGGGGAGGCATTCCCGGGGCAAACCCAAGGACATCCCCCGGTGCATTCCAGGCCGGCTGCTGGGCCAGACCGCGGCCCAGGGATGCTCCTACGAGTGCCCAGAGACTCCCTGCTTGCTCCCAACATCTGCATTCCTCATCCCTCCATCAGCTGCAGTGCAGGGACCGGCCAGCCCGGTGCGCCCCCAGCTCACCGCCCACCCCGGGGGGCTGCTCCAGCCCTGCATGCTCCCAGCCCACACTGGGCACAGGCCCCTCCACAGCAGTGGGGATCCGAGGAGCAGCTATGAATCAGAACATCCCAGACTTTGAGGGCAGCAGCTGCGTGTGGAGCTCCGACACTGGCTGCCAGGACTGGAAGCCACGTCCACAGTGCCACCGAGGTGGTGACAGGACCCCCGGCCCCTCTGACCCACCTCTCTCTCCTGCCCAGCCTCCCGCGGAGGCTCGGTGGCAGTTCCTGCTCCTCATTAGCCTAATTACAGCCGGGCTGACAGCACAGATCCCCAGCCGTAGCTCCAAGGAGGGATTCTGGCAGGGCTGGGAGGACAGAGCGGCTTGGCCAGGGCCCAGGCGGGAGCTGCGGTCTGGACACGGAGCCCAGGAGTGCACGGGGGGGCACCAGGGCACAGCCAGCGCCAGCCCTGGCCACGGGGACACGCTCCTGAGGGCTGCACCACCACAGGGAAGGCTTCTCCCTGCTCTGCCACGGCTTTTGTCACCCCTCAGAGACATTTAGGAAGCTCAGGGGAGCAGAGACAGACTGTACAGCTCTGGCTCTGCCGTGTTTTCACCTCCCAACCCAGGAAAGCATAGACCTCACGGGCAGGAGCTGCCCAGTCACAACCCACTGCCAACATCAGGCTGGAAGGAGCTGGAGGGACTCGGGACATGACCACGGACATGTGTTAAACATGACACCACAGCCACTGCCCCACTCAGCCCCTACACCGTGGGCAGAATCGCAGAATCATTTGGGCTGGAAAACACCTCCCAGCTCATTGAGTCCAACCTGTGACCAATCCCCACCTTGTCAACTAGACCAGAGCACTGAGTGCCACAAACACCTCCAGGGATGGTGATTCCACCACCTCTCTGGGCAGCCCCTTCTAATATTTAATCAGCCTTCCTGTGAAACCTCACTGTGCTGTGGAGTCGACTCTTCCCACTCACCTCCCCCAAGCCCCCAACCACCCAGGGACCCCCACGCCGCCCCAGGGCACCACGGAGCAAACAGCTCTTACCTGCTCCGCGGCTCGGGGGGTCTCTGGCCGGCGGGGGGGGGCGGCTGCTCTGCAGGGATGGGGAGGCAGCAGTGGGAGGTGGCGGGGCCAGACCCCGCAACGGGCCCGGCGCCTTCCTGTGCAAGGAGTTGTGTCTCTGCGGCAGCTCCGGGGCCGACTCGCTGCCGGGGCTGGAGGGCCCGTTGGGGACACCGGGGGGTTGCCGGTAAGGGGGCTCGCGGCGGCGAAAAATAAATAAAATAAAGAAAACGGCAGGAGCAGCTCCAGCCGGCAGCAGCGGCAGCGGCAGCAGGGCAGCGGCGGCGGCGGCAGC
>JAWWMO010000174.1:48891452-48948829 GCA_035047845.1 Dendrocincla fuliginosa | reverse complement strand
CCGGTGCTGCCCGGCCCCGGGGGCTGCGGCCGCACCGCGAAACGGCGGCGAGCCCCGACACCCGGGACTCTTTGCCTTCGCTATTCCCACGTATTCAACGGGACGCGGCATCACCCTCTGAAGTTGGCTCCCCCGGGCTCGCCCGCGCAACTCCGAGCGGCCGGCGCGGCTTGCCGGGACGCTCGCTGCGGGGTCGGGCGCGGGGTGCTCCGGTGCTTACCGGAGCAGTTCCAGCCGGTGGGCGTCTGGCAGTCGCTTAAGGAGGTAGGGAAGGCCGCCAGCTTGTCGGGGCGGGCGAGGACGAGCAGCACGGCGGGCAGCAGCAGCCAGCAGCAGCAGTCGCAGAGCGTCCAGCCGCCGCCGCACTGCCGGGGCGGGGAGGGCTCCCAGGGCACCATGACTTCCTAACTCAACTCTCCGGCGGCGGCGTGCCCCCCGGGCGGCGCGGCCGCACACAGCCTGCCCCGGCGCCGTCGGGGAGGCGGCTGCGGGCTCCGCTTGACTCCGCTGTGCTCTGCCCGGCTCCTCCCGGCTCCGCTGTGCTCGGGGCGGGCCGGGTCTGGTCGGGTCGCGGGGGCTGCCCCGGCGGGCGGTGCCCGCTGACCCCGCCGGTAACGGGAGCCCCGAGCGAGGTCCCCGCGGGGACGGGCAGAGCCGCCCCGACCCGCAGAGCCGGGGTCACTCGGCCGCCGTCAGGGCACGGCTCCCGAATGGACCGGCGAGATGTGAAGGGAAGCAGATGGCTATCAGAGGACTCGATTTAATGTATCTTCCAATGAGCTACTGTTGAATAAACATGGGCAGAGCTTTTGGATAAATCATCTACGAGATGCTCTCTCCTATTTTGCCACAGGCTGTGCGGGCGGAAGGGATGCAAATACCTGTGTCTGAATGTAGATCGGTATCAGTGTAGCAGTAGTTCCTCCAAAGTTAATTTTGCCCCTCACCAGGTAACTCCTCATGATTGGCAGCGATCGCAAGAATCGATGGAAGAGGAAAAAGCAGCAGTGGTTTATGGGAGAACTATTTGTTTAATGTAACATACCGATCTTAATCAACAGCTCATATAATACTGCGATGTATCTTTATGTTCCATAAAAATAATAGACTTGAATCAGAGGTCATTATCTCTTCCTGTCTATGCATAATTACATTAAAGCACTGTCTACTGGCAGAACAGTGCAGTTCCTGGAAATTAGTTTTGGTTTGGATTGATTATAGAAAATGCATAATTTATCAGAAAAGAAAGTCAAATTAGCCATTTCTTTAAGCTCTGATGTTGGATTAATGCAGTTAGCTCTGATTCTGACCTGATTCATCCCAACCTCTGAAATTCAGATTTTGAGTGCAGCTAGGGCTGGTGATTCCAGGTTGATCTTCCCTTGGGTTTTGACAGTCTCTCATTACGCTGTAATTCTACATTTCTGACTCCTGGCTTGGTCTCTTTCGATTCTATGTGTTAGCATGGCTGGCCTGCCTCTGATCTCTTGTTGTTCAGAACTGTAGCAGATTTAATCATTAATGCATGGGCATTTTTTGGGAAGAAATACAAAAGGAATCTGTTCTTAAAAAGAGTAATATGTTTTTGGCTTTGCCTCTCAGTCATTTGTAGAAGAAGCAGTTAAAAGTAATTTCCCTTTCTGGAACTTAAAATGCATTTATACAGATGCACACAGCCATATAAAAAAATTCCTGTAGTCTTGTAGGAGAATGTCATCCTACAGACCAAATTCCTTTGAATGACATTATGTTCATGAAAAAAAACCTCCTATTCCCTTCTTACCATACAAGAGAAATTCTGATATATTAGTTGTCACCTTGCTTGCACTGCTAAATAGGGGTTTAAGAAGTTTTATGCCTCATGGGAGCTCTTATAGGGGAGGAAAAAACATTTGTTCTAAGGTGCTGCTCCAAAGCAAGTGATAATATCTGTCAAAAAATGTATGATTTGTAACACATAGTTCTCACATTATCTTCTAGAGATGAAAAACATTTTACAGATGGTGAGTCTGATACTCATGAGAGTGTGATTTCTGTTGCTCGGGAGCTTGGTGGCAGAGCATGGTGCTTCTCTTCAGAACAGTTTCTTGTAAAATGGCAGCATATGCTCTATGTTCATATGTAGTAATTAAACTTGCTCCTCTTTTATAATTCCAAATTCATTCTCTCCCTTCAAAACAATGCGATCTGAATCACTGCTAGTATCATTTTCTATCAGTTGCAGAATCAATGATAGCTTTGATGTGCTAAAAACTCAAGAGTCTAGGATGAAAAACTAGGTGAGGACTATGCAGAGTTTCCATCGGCACCACTAGAGCTCCAGCAGGGCCCTGCTGCCCAGAGTCACACGAAGGACCTCACACAGTGAGGGTCCTCATCTGCTGCTGCATCTCCAGCTCCTTCAGCTCTCTCTTGCAAGACCAGCTGTGTTTAGAGTAGGTGCTGTAAAGTGGATTGTTTGTCTTATTCCAGAATGCTCCCATTCAATGGGGTATTCTGCATATGATTCCATGGTCTCTGGGGAACATTTTATATTAATGTAGACCCATGAAGAGTAAGGAGAGCATGGGAGGCAGCAGCTAAATATTTGCAGATATGAACCACACATGAAAACACTGGCATGTCTGTGTGCAGTGATGGAGACTTCTGCTGCTGATGCACAGAGCCAGACAAATGTGAGGTCTGCGAGGCAAATAGAGGCAGTACAGTCATGCTGTGTCTGAGCCGTCCTGCCCAGCAGCTGCTGGAAGAGTCAAAGTGGTGATGACCACTCCAAAGAGTCCTGAGCAGCCTAGCTGGTATTGAAGTTTCTGCAGGAATCATGCAGCCATCTGCTGTAGTAGTTTTCCATAGTCTTTCTGCCTCCTTTTATTAAAAACAAAAATTGTTCATTTCTCTTGAACAGTTCTTCGTTATGCCTTAGCTAAGCTATAGAGCACTGCTGACTTAGAATACTGTTTGAAGATGGCATATGCTGTTTTAGTCTCTTGCCTCTTCCCTCTCTAGTTTGGTAGTTCCACATCCAGGAAGGATCCAAGATGCTTGTTACTGGGAAGTGTCTGCTCTTCTGGAGATGCTTTTCCCTGTGGTATGATCCCACCAAATTGAGAAGTTGTTCTAGGTGCATGTGCTGGGTGCAGAAGTAGCCTCAAGGACTATATGTTCTATCATGTAACTAATGAGTGAAATTATGGCCTGTGTGAGTTTTTCAGTTTTTTCACAAAGAGACTAAAACTGGCAGCAAAGGGTGAAATTTACTAAATGGGCTGGACATGGAGGGAGGAAAAAGATGATTTTAAAAATGGAATTACATCTGGATATTTAGACATAGGTGTATAATGATGGGCTTCTACTTTCCCTTTCCATCAAGATCTGAGATTTTCCATTTTATTTTTTAAATAAAGGAAGTGACAGTTCAAAACTGTCGCAAGCTAAGTGATGCTAAAAGCCAGGCGCATTCACTCTCGACAGAGGTGATTTCAGAGAACAGAAGCAGAAGTGACAATCTAATGGATAAGAGGAGAGAGGAATGTAAAGAGGGAACAAATGCCAGGTGTGGTGATGCACAAACCAACTTCCTCTCTCCAAGTCTTTTCGGTTTCTAAATGCATTTAATAAACTGATCCTCTTGTGCTCTTTGTTCTGTTTGTACATTCTCCATAGTGAATTTCTCCACATACTGAGAGTTGAAAATGGAAAGCCTGCACAGAATGTAGGAGCGCATCATCAAGCAGTGGAATGCTCAATAATTAATTTCCTGCCAGGAGATGGGGGTTTTTTTTCCCTTTCTTTCTCTCAATACAACACCAGCGGGAACATTTTGTTACAACATAAGAATATTTTAAAATCTTCCCTATTGGAAGCTTGATTTAGGATCATCAAAAATATACTTCGGTATGTGGCGAGTTGCACTTGCAACATCCTCAGCAGGAATTAATCTCTTTTAGATGATATTTTGGTTGTGTGCTTTGCCATAGTCTGAATATATGTTGAGTAGTACATATCTTTCCTTACATTCCTTGGAATGAAATATGTGTAGATGAATAATTGTGCAGTCAGATGTTTTGTTCATCTCTGAAAACAAGTGTTGTTACCACCATTTAAAAATTATTATGGTTTGAATGGTCATTTCTATATATTTGTAATGGAGTAGATAGGCTGAGATGGTAGAGCTCCACCATTCTGCTATCAGAGAACTAGACAAGGTCCTGCTACTTGTCATTTCACTACTCAGGGTTTGATCCAGAAACCACAAAAACCCCTAGATGTGTATTCCTTGATTTCTGTAGATTTAAATACTTTTCTGAGTCTCAGCCTTGCTCTGCTGAGGGGTGAATGGCCTTCAAATGTATTTGGAGGGTTACACAGGAGTGTATTGTAGTGTTGTCAGAAATAACAGGGGAAAAATGGTGACAGACTGGAAGAAATTACCTGAACAATACCAGCCCTGTTGTTCCCCATCCTTGCCATAGTTTATACGTTTGGGTGGGTCACTTACTCATAAACTACCGACACTGATTTTGTTTGCTTTCCTGTTTGGATCCTTAAGATGTAGACTTTATAAGCCTCGGACAGCAGTAACTATAGTTGTCACTAATATGAATCTCAGCTTCTTTGAGGTAGCAGATTCTGAAGCCTGTGTCTTAAGAAGTAATACAAATGCTTAACTCATAAAAGTAAATTCTGGAAGTGACAGTATCCACATATATTTACACTGGGGGGGGGGGCTTAGGCATCTCTGATGGACTACCAAAGGCAGGTGCTATAGTCAGTCTTGAAAATGTTTCTCTCCGTATTTTTCTTTTTCATTTATGAATCATAATTCTTACAACTTTTGCACTTAACTACAGAGAGCAATATTTTCATTACAAGATACAGCAGTGTTCAACTTGATTGCTGTAGTTTGACACGCTTTTAAAATACCTGGAAATTTTACAAATAGAAGGAAACATTTTTTAATGTATCCATTCATTCTGACAAAAGTAAGGTGCTGTAACTGTTCATTACTTTAACTCTTCTATAACTTGTCACCATACGCAGCAGGATTTCATTCTGCCTGTAGGCATATTCATTTAGTGGAGTCCTTTGTAGATTTAGGTGTCATTTGAAAAGATGAAATTGCCTGGAGAACCTTAGGTAAAGCCCTGTACAACCACAAAGCAATCCTATTCTGTATAAAAGTGAAGTTAAATAGGCTTGAGAATTAAAAGTGTGAACCTGCAAAATAAAGATTCAGATCCAGATATAAGAAACCAAAGTTAATGCTGGGAATATAAGTCTTCTATTGGGGATGGTCTTTTTAAGGGCAGTCTCATACCTGATGGTATTTGTTAGCAATGGAGGGAAGACTTACCTCTTCCAGATGTAGGAAACCCTGGCAGTGAAATAAAGAAGCAGTGAGAGGTAAGGCAAAGTGCAGATTGCATGTTTCAGCATGCAGTTTTAACAAGGTCAATCCCTAATTTCTCTAACAAATTAGAAGTCTGGGCTCTCTGTCGCACTGAATGGGTGAAATGACACCAAATTCAAATCATGCCCCGTAGCTCCACAGTCAAATGAACTCATACACTCATGTATTAACACTTTGTCTTGAGAGACTGTGTTTGGCAACTGCATGGACCTGACTCAAGGCATGGGCTTGATGTGCTGTCACTTGCCAACATCACCTTCTCTGTCTTTCCTGGGTGAGCTGTTGTTCAAGCCCTGACCAGCCTCAGCATTAGGAGAGCTGGTGATACCTCAGACCATATCACTTGCTTGAAGTTGTTGTTTAAAAATTACAGTCTTCAAAACACTGCGTTAAAACTAGTGATGATTTAAAAATATAGTATACTTTTCATAGTTCTCCTGCTTTTTTTATTTTGTCCACTTGACTTGGACAGAAATACAACCAATTTTCTTTCTCCTAAAGACAATGTCAAGGTTATGTCCCTTGCTTTCTGAAGTATATATGGCATTTATTTTGAAAACATTACAAAGGGATGACTTGATTTCCTATTTGCGTTTTAAAGACAGATTTCTATTGGACTAGAAGAAGCAACCTTGGGCATTTTGGCTTGTCAGTGTCCATTTAAACATTATTTGTTTATGTCCTAAGCTGCTTAAACTTTCTGTTGTTTCCGAATGACTCTTAAGGGCAAATGTCTAAAGGGGAAGAGCCAAATATCTGTCTTGTCATGTAAAAGTCAAAAATATCTCAAAAACGTATTCAGGAACAGAAATTATCAGATAAGCAGTGAGATTTGTGTCACTGCTGGGGTGGTGAAGGGCATCACAGCATCTTTTAAGAAATGAGTGTTTTTTTCTACATGTCTCTGTACCTACTATTCTATTTTTATATCTATTTTATATCTCCCCAACCAGTTAAATACAGGGACTGTAGGTGGAGGATTGCAGGATGAATTCATTATAATTGCTGCATATTTCTGTGCAAACAGCTGAGCTGTATTTTAGCTGTAGTTTGAGGCTTCATAGCCATGAACACAAGTTTAAATCGACATCTTCTAAGGATGCTCATAATAGCAACAGCCTGGATATCTCCAGAGGGAATACCTGTGTACCTGTAAGGTGCAGGCAGAGGATTTCTTTATTAAACCAGAAATCCCACTGAATCTGAATAGATGTTATCAAAAACACTTAAAAGATAACTCTAATCTCTGTGCCTATTACTTAATTCGGTGGCATGATTCAAGACGTATTTGTTGAAAAAGTGCACTACTTTGAGGGATTCTGTTAATTACTTTCTATGAATTAATTTCAAACATAAATTAAAACATATTTTGTGTTATAGTATCTTGAAAGTTACTCCTGATATAGGTCAATGTAATTCAGACCCAGTATATCTGTGAAAAATGAGTCACCTTGTTTATTAAACTTACAATGTTGTCATCTTTTACTGTTGGTGGTCAGAAACAAGACCTTTCTAGGCTGGAGTTGGTTTGCTTCATTATTTTTTTTCACTTTTGGTGGTATAATTGGTAGTATAATTCCAGTTGTTTGCAAAATGAATGCTCATTAAATATGTGTCACAGGGTTCATTTTAAACAGAAACATTCTAGTCCTTGTTGTATTTAGTGCATGTATCCCCTTGGTTCTTCATCCTATCATAATTAAGACTGGGGATGAGTGCATTTTATAATGTCCGAAGCTGGGCAAAGAAGTCCCTGCTCTTGTGCAATGTCCATTACCAGGAAGCACATCTGTTTAGATGCTCTGTATGTCTGAGTAAATACAGAGTCCTGCAAAGGTCAGAGATGCTCTACCCATACCCATGGAATAGCCCCGCTAGATCAGGTAGTGTCACCAGCGGTCACCAGCTACATTTTTATTCTTCCAGACTTTTTTTTCCTATGTTTTCTTCAGGAAACTCACATAACAGTGCATTAAACCCTCCAGTGATCAGTTTGCCCTGTGTTGTTCATATGTTGTGAGAGCCATATCACAGGCTGAACTGTCCATTTCACAGGACTCCAGCTGAAAATCTGAATCGTAGCCAAAGCAGAGGGAGTATTTACATGCACGAGCTGTCTTTCTGTTGTGCAATAATGGTCAGATAAAAGGACTTTGCCATTTTGTTTCAGTCTTTGCAAAGAACCCCCTAATGTATATCAATAGGTGTTTGGTGTATGCAGTCAACATAGTTCATAACTAAAGGCTGATTATGCTTTTCTTGGCTCAGTGAAAAATGGGAAGGGCAAGAGAGACTTGGCTCTGTGACAAATGAAAGCAATGCCATGCCAACAAGGATAACTGTTAAAAACTGATCCTTCATATGACTGCCTCTCGACACATGACTAAAGTTTTCTGGCTCTTACTAATGTTCACAATAAACATAAACTGCAGTTGTAACTTAATAAAGATATAGTATTTATAAATAACATAATATGAAATGTCCATTTCAGTCTTACTGTCTTCGATATAAGGAAAGAACCAAAGATCTGTCTGGGCTGTTTGTCCAGGCACATGGGGAAGAGCATGGTCCTCAGAAGCCTAGATAGTGCAGGAGGGACTGTGACCAGCAGCTTTATGTCCTACTTAAACTTGGTGAGTCAGAAAAATCCTGCTCAAATGAGAAGACAGCCTTTCAGAGGCAAAATTCCAATTGACTCCCCCTTTTCAGCAAGGTACTCCATAGACCTATTTCTGGTACAAATCCCAAGTGATTCCAACAATAACTGTTCAGAGGAGCTGGGAAGCGTTTGGTTCCTCTCCTTATTCTCAAGTTCCAGGCCGGGTAGGGGACTTCCTCAGTCTGATGATTAATGCCACTGAACAACATTTTAGTTCCTGTTGCTTTCATTTTTTTAATATTTATTTATTTATTTATTTATTTATTTAAGATCTCCCTGGATACTGGACAATCAGGACAAGGAGTGATTTTAAGTTTTGGAAACTCTTGCAAGACTTTTTCTGCCCATTATGGAGAAAACATTGTTTAGGGACCTGATGTTGGTTCAAAGAACTTGTGGTCAGTCCAGAAGTTAGTTTGGTTATTGACCATGGCTGAAAGAAGACCAGGTATGAATTTTAACTGCCTAAGCTGCATTTCTTCTTGTGAAGGTAGACAGTCATCTTAATGTATTTGGTGTTGGCCTTTCAAAACTTTAAAACATTATGTGTTTATCAGAAGGATCAAAGGAGACAGGAGTTTTAGTTGTCTTCAACAACTGTGTGTATGAAGAGGAAGTACCATGTTTTGGTAGCTAGTACAGTTAAGGACACAATAAAATCCTTCATCTAAGCTGGAGCTGACAGTATCACTCATCATGAGTTTATTTTAATTTAAGAATTTGGAGGTCGCACCAGTGTGACTCTTCTGAAGTGAGGAAGTGGTTGTGACCCTGGTGATGGTAGCCTATTTCAGCAGGAGAAGGACGATGCATGCTTCCTGTCTGGTCCCAGACATAACTAAGAGGGGCCATTCTCAGGTACTGAGGGATCCTGATGTAGCTGGGAAGGTCTGGAAAGCTGATGCCCATCTGTCACAGAACTGTTTAGAAACTAATTAAATGCAGCCAGATACATCCAGATTTTGTTTCAGCTGGTGAGGTCTTAGTATCTTTGATGTCCTTGACAGCCTTTAATTTTGGGGAAGATCTAAGCATTATTTCATTGCCTATCCCACAGATGGCTCTATAACAATTTTTTTTCCATGCAGGATCTCAGTTTTTCTCATGCATATTGAGTCCTTTGCGTTCAAGCTGAGACTGACTATGAAAGCCAGTTGCAGAAGTGCTCTGGATACCCACAGAAACCTCTGAATGAGACCCCCGTGTTGCGTCACTCAAGCCAGTAAACAGCTTTGTCATTTAGGCACTTAATTATGAACTCCATGTTCACTTGACCTCTTATATTCACATTTCACTAATGAACCAAAGCCTAGGAAGAGTGACTGACTTCAGAGCTGCAGCACTTTGGGCTCTTTGAGCCAAAGTTTCCACTCATTTAATTTATCATACTAATGATCAGTTTTGGAGCCTAAACACAGGAGCTGCATGGAAAATACAGCATAATGTGCTAATGTGATGTCCACGTGACAAAAAGATTGGTGTGGGCTGCCAATTTCTTCCTGGCTTTCTGGTCCTGCTACACATGTGTGTTCCTGCACACAACATCCTTACAGAAGAATGAAGGGGCTGTTATGGATGTGGAAGTAGCATTTAGTAACTGTGGTTTTACAGAGAGGGTCAAAACTTGAGTTTTGGTATCCAGATAATATTGATGCCCATAGGTTTTCTTTACCACTGCTTTGTGTTTGTCTTCCCTAAAACTGAAATGTGTTCTTAATGTATTCTAGCAGGGATTTATTTCTAATGTTTTAGTGTTTGAGTGTCTCATGGTTTTGATGTATTTCTCTAGATGACACCCTTATGTTAGGCTTGAGGATCAAAGACACATGAAAGCCAGAGGATTTATTTCAAAAGGTTATTTCAAAAGTTATCCAGACAGCCTAATGGCATGGTTTTCTATGTATGAACATGGAAAATTTTGGTGAAGCACACCTTGAACCTTGGTATTCTCTTTTCAGGGTGACCATTGTAACTACCTGACCAAATTCTTCTCTTCACACCTTCTTCTCTCCTTCCCTATGTGACAACAATGGGAAGCTAGCAATGTCCTCTTAACAATTCATGTGAACTGTTATATACATATGTACTGCCTTCTCTATAGTAAACCTTTACAACTTTATAATTACCATGAAGCTACAGACCCATCTTTCATTCCAGCATGTGGTGTTCCCATGTTTGGTGGCAGGTGGTTTCCTTCTGGGTTTGCATGTGGTTTTTGGGGTTCTCTCCAGTACACACCAGTTGGTGTGAATCTGAAATCACATTTAATTTAGGCTTGACTTAGGGTTTTTTAAATGCAGTAAGAATAAAATGTTTGTAGAATGAAACAAACCTGCTTTCCTCTACTTCTCCCTGTTTGTGAAGAGGTATTTTTGATGTCTTGTGTTGATCATCTTTATGAGTTTCTAATTATCATCATTTTCAGGTAGAACCTTTTCTCTTCCTTCAAGTGTTTTGGAATCCTCTGTCAAGATCCAAATTAGCCGGGCTCCCTCTGCCTCTTCTTACTATGCTTTCAGTTCATTGAGTTTGTTTCAGGAGTTTTGTTTGCTTTGGTTTGAATATGTGTTGCTGGAAAGAAGATAAAATGAAGCTGGGAAAGGAAGAAAACTTGCTGCTGGATGCTGAAAGAGGGTAATTAACGATGAACATCTCCAGGAACTATAATTTGTTTTCTTTGAGGAATGTATGCTAATAAAAGCTTTCCGCTTGCATGCATAAATGAATTGGATTAAATTTTATCCCAGCATGAAGTTGCTGTCAATTCATGCTCTTCAGTTCAGTTCTCAGAATCATCCAAATGTTATTTTAACAGAGAGCAGTGCTATATCCACTGCCCTGAAACCCCGTCTGCCTTGTGCATGGGCCTGAAAAAGCTTGCTGGGATAGAGAGGAAAATGAGGACGTAGATGAGACATTTTTATCTTGTGTGACTGTAGGGAAATATCTACCTAAAGCTGTCTGCCTGCCCTGGATTATTATAGGAATGTGTTCTGCCAGAGAGGAAGTCAAAGAGTTAAAAGAAACAAAATTAGAAATAGAACAGCAATCAGATTCTGGTTTTTCTTAGTGCAAAGGTCATAGAGGAGTGAGGCAATTAATTGCCTAACCTTGAAATGTGGTTTATAATGGAAGCTCTGCAGTATCTGAGAGTGTAAGCAGCCTTGACTTGAAGCCAGTTGAAGCTGATATGTTGTGGAGTTACAGTTTGATAAATAAGCCATTCTGACCTGCTCCTGGAAGATTCCTTTCCTTCTTTGTTCTCTATTCCGAGTTTCTCAAGTTCTTTGGTATTTGTCTGGTGATCTCCAGCTAGGCTTGGCTTCATGGCATGAGCAGAGGAAAAGCATTGCCGTTCAGTCCCATGATTCTTAGAGATGAGTTATTAATACTAAAATGAGTGAATAAATGACAGGTGCTTTGCTGAGCACTTTCCCACTGCTTTCTCAATCCTTCCTCCTACCAGAGCATGGGAAGTGCTGAGGCCTGGTAACTCCTGAAATAGCCTCGAGTCTTCCCCAGGCAGGTCCTCCCCACTGCACACGGGCACTGGCTTGCGATCAGCATGTGTGTAGGAGCTGATCCATCACTTAAGGCTTCTTTGGGAACCCCAAAGAACAATAATATCCTGTTGACTAGGATTTTACTATTTATATCCATCAGCTGAGCAGCCACCTCCTCTGCCTGCTCCCTAGTTACCAGTCTAAATCTTTCTTTGGACCACGTTGCCTATTGCGTGGTTGACAACATCATTTTTAATTTCAAAATAAATTTGCTTGGAACACTTAGAAGAGAAAATGCATGGGTGAAGAAAGGCATCAGCTTTTCTTGTTTTGTTAACCTGTTAGTTTTCTGGACATCAGACAAAGAAATTGGCAGGAAACTAACCTAAAAACAATGGGTATAGTTAGAAAGTGGTACAATACAAAGAGGAAAACAATTAGATCCCTTATAGATATATTTGTGGAGAAGTGCTGACATACACATGTCAGATTAAAGACTGAATCCTGCCACCCACATACTCTCCCAGCTGTTTATTCCTTTTTTATTTTTCCACCCAGTTTTTATATGCAGCAGATTTTCAGTCTTGAGTAGAAAAGGTGTCATCTTCTTCCAGAAAAACCCTTCTGTGGCTTTGAAACATAGGGAAAAAACATGTCAAATTTAGCCTGGTACTTTCTAGGCTGTTTTTTTAAAGGTGAGCCTTTTAAGAGAGGCTGTACAATTTACTTCATACAGAAAAAATACAGTCATACTTGTGGGAGTCTGCTAGAATGAAGTGAAAAGAAAGCAATTATTTCACTGCAAGCTTTTATGAAGATTTTTGAGGCTCCTGTCAGAAAATTAAGTGTCTTAATAATGGGACTTAGTTATAAAGTCCAATTGCTTCAGCTCTGATATGGAGGAAGTGGGTTAAACCTGGTCTGAATCTGAAGAAGATTGCTCCTAGTTGGTGCCAGTTTTAACTGTATGAACACGGATCATGAAGTTCTTTCATTTTGCTTTGCTGCCATTGTGCAGGTCCAGAGAGCGCTTCTTTTCTGAGGACCTTGCTAGTGTATCCACTGTATAGCTTTTGGTTTCCTGGTTTCTTCTTTGCACGTTGGGAATGTGATGACTCTGCCCAGCTCTCCTCTCTCCTGTGTTATCACTCCCCAGCTCTGCCTTAAGGTTCTCCAGTGCGTGTACTTCCTCCTTGTTACAGTACTGCAAGTGAAATGGGGCATGTTCAGCAGTTAAAAGTGAGCTAGGAATACTCAGAGAAACCAGGATATTTTCTGAAACCATTTTTTAATTATAGTGAAAGCTTTGTGCTTATAGAAAGTTTGGAGTATTTTTGGTACCATCTGGATACCTAAGCTTGGACAACAAATCACTACTGACATAATGACGAAAGTGTATAATACTGTGTTCTTCTAACCCATGTCTCATTAATGTGGAAGCACATGGATTTTCCTGCAAAATGTGGATTCACCATCTGTGCTAGTATTCTTTGTATGAAGTGAAAGACTGCCCTTTGTGTTGTGATTGCAATGGGCTTTTACTGCCTTCTCTCTTGGACCAAAATGGGTAGGTGAGAGAATAAAATAAATCTACACCAAAAAGTACAGTCTGCTAGTGCTTATTTACCCTATGTCCAAATTGGGAGATATAAAAATTTATTAAAGGTGGAACTCACAAGATTATATGACATTTTTCTGATGTTCCCACTTTTACTTCTCCATGTTTTGACATTCATTTGCTTATTTGGGCTGTGAACCCCTGATCCTGGGGAAACTGAATTCCTTGTATGTCTCTTGTAGGAGTCGAAACCTAAACTGGAGAGTGTGTAAAGGACAGTACTATTTATGGTTAAAATGTTATAGGTGGGTTTAAAACTATGTAGGTGAAAGTTGCCAGTGGAATGTGTTGACTTGGTTTGAGTCATCAGTTTTCCAAGTAACTTAGAGGTTATTTACCTTCAGAGCTAGGCATTTCCATTTTGAGTCTGATCTCAGTCTGGGGATCCCCAGACAGCTCCACTGACATTTGAACTGCTCTTTAAATTCTCCTGCATTAATTGTGATCCCTTTCATATTTACAGAATAATAAAGATGCTTATCTAGAAGGTGTTACAAAGTGGACTGTCTTTTTAACATCATGTAATTTGAAGTATCACAAAAAAGATGTTTTATACTCTCTGAAACTTTATTCCACTATCATTGATAGCTTCGTTCATACAAGCTGGTACTGATGGCTTCCAGATCAAACCCATCAAAGCCAGGGATCTTTAACCATCTTGTTTTTTCATCTCTCTCAAGTCCTTCTGCTTTTTCAGATCCTTGACCCTGAGAAATAGATGAAACATCTTTAAGTAAGTAAATAAGTATATTAGCAGTAAAAATTTAATTTGCTTTAGTAAATTTCTCAATGTAGTATGACTGAGCACAGTACAATTAAGGGGCAGAATCTGTTTTCTTGCATATTCAGTTGCTTTACTTCTGAGACCTCATGGGGATGAGCTGCTTTATGGAAGATACTGATCTGTGTTTTATTAAAGAGTTTTTATGAATTTTGATACATCAGTAAATAATACCAAAGGAGAAGGAAAAGGCTTTAAAAGAAATCTTTTCTGATGTGTTGTGAATGGGATTCAGAGTATCAGTTGAGAGGTTAGACTTCTCACACTTGGGGGAAGACAGTTAAAACAGGAAAGCAAGAAAATGACTGCTCTGAAGGGGCTGGAGCTGGACAAGCTGTCAGAGCAGGAAAGTGCCTGATCCCTGTGCTTTGAAGGCAAATCCATCTGTCTTCAAACACAGTGAGCGACTCTAACTGGATTCACTAACAAACTGGAAACAGCAATAGGGAAGCTTTCCTTAGTTCCTTGAGGCTAAATTCTGGCGAGGTTTTACAAAGTTAGAAGTGCAGGGGCTGGTGGTGGTCAGCAGGATATTATCAGAGAATGGGCTGGAATAGCCCATTTTCTGAAATGAGAGAATGTGAATAGGAGGGATTTGAACATGTAGGAAGATAAAATCCTACAATTTTGTCTGCTGGGATGAGAAAATCTAAAGCTGTTCACTGGGAACATGGAGGAGGTAGTTATAGCATAGGAAGCTAAAAGATTTTTATGCTTTGTTCATGACTTAGATCCACCAATCATGCACATGTGCAACTCTCAGTAACTATAAACTGTTATGCTTGCCTTCGTCCTTCCTACTTGTCATATGAATTTCTTTGCCTGCAACTGGGATCTGATCTTGCACCCACTGAATTTTTTGCCACTGAGCTCAGTGGGGCTAAATCTGGCTGCTGCAGCGGAGGAGCTGCTCACCTCTGCCTGTCTCACATGCAGAGTTGCTTGTTAAGGCTCTGAGCACACAGTGAGAGTCCTCCAAGGGCTACAGTATGGCTGCAGCCAGTTTATATAGATGTATCTGCCAGCAGTCTAAAAACCTGGATATGCAGAATTAGGTCTAAATCCTCGGATCACCAATGCATTTGTCCTTGGTTGGCATGTTGTCAGGTGAGCCAACAGTGCATCTGTGCAAGAGGGGTGATGTGGAAGCCCCTGGGTTGGATGTTGTAACAGCTCTATGGGTTCGTTTGCCTATGTGTAGGAGTCTGTGTTGTGGCTTCTGGCCTACTTCTCAGCGAAGCAATTAGCAAGTCCGAAAGGTCTTGCCTCAAGGCTTTCACAAGCCATGAATTATGCATTTAATTCTGTATCCTGCCTTTCCTTTCTCTAACATGCTCCTTCAGATCATGTAATGTCTTATTTTCCCCTCATATAAAATCTGACAGCATGGTGCCCAGAGCAGGGGCACAGGAAAGCCTTTTTGTCATCCATTCCCAGCATACAACTTCTTTGTTTGTTTTTTTCAGGTGGTGTTTGTGAAAGAAAACGCTTGTTGCAGACAATAATATCTTTAGGCTATTCAGTGCCTTGCCTTCTGAGAGCCCTCAGAGCAATACCAATCTGCTGGGCATTCAGCAGCAGCAGCAGCTGCTGCCCTGCCTGACACCATTAAAACACAGATTTCATGTTTATTTACAGTACCATGGAGCCATGAGCATGGCCGCTGCCACTCTGGTATGGTGCAGCTAAGGAGGAACGTAGGGTGCATCAACATGAGTAACCTCAAAAGTTAATGCAGATTAACTTTCCCGAAAGTCGACTCACTAAACCACTCTGGATGCTGGCATAATGGTTCCTCTGCAGAAGGAAGGTGGCTCGACCTCAGCTGTTCATTGTTAAGTGTAAACTGAGTTAAGAATACTTTTTTCCTCTGCTACTGTTTTACTTGATACAAGGTGTTAGAGGTGTGGGTCTCTCGCTACATGCTTGAAGTTGACCCAAGTCCTGGCAGTGGAGGTGGATGCAGAGAAAGCAGAGGGGGTGGCAGAGGGTGGGACCCTGGATTCAGACAGTCGGGCCAGCTGTGTGCTTTGTAGCAGGAGCAATTCCTGCAGAACTCGGCTCGTTCACAGCCTGGTGTTGGAGGCTGTTCTGGGAGAGGCAGGCAGAGAAGTGGTTTAGCTGGAAAGGCTGAGCACAGAGCCCTGTCCTGCCGGAGCAGTGGGTCTGAGCCTCATTTGTCTGTAGTTCTGGCTTTTGTTTTTGATATCACCTTCAGGCAGGGAGGAGGAATTGTGTGGCTACTCTAAACAAATATAGGCTAGGAATGAATTTTTAAGAATATTTCCCTGCTTTTCTGTCACAAGAATCTCGCTGGGAATGCCTGCACTGCTCTTAATAACAAGGATGCTGAAAAGGGACCACATGTGTGTGGGTGTGTTTACTCTGCAGCTGACAAAGCAGGGTTATATACCTTAATGGTTATATACCCATAATGGGTCCTGTAAGCAGTTTATTAGGCTTCTCCAGACATCGTGGGTGCTCTAGGGAAAACCCCTACAATTGCCCCATGGCTATACATTACCTGTTCATCTGCTGATCCATGGGATGCAATTATTCCTCCAGCCTCATAGAAAATGCTCTCCTAATTCAGTGCTGTGGCGATGAATGTGGAATGAAAAATGGCTTTCATCCACTTCAGGAGCTTGCTGCTGCCTCCTCTCAGGAGTCCCCAAGGAATCCGGCATGCTTGCAAAGGAGCCAGTGTGTCTCTCAGATCAGTTATTTGGGATACAGACCCACCCACACTCGTGATGGTAATTCTGGGCAGTGTTAGCTGGGAGGTAATTTGGTCCCAAGGCCCATCTTTTTGCTGCTAGGGATTCTCCATGAATGCTGGGATTGCAGCATGTGGGGGTGGAGTAACTCACAGATCCAAAGCCTGTGCTGGCCAAATTGTACAAGCTGTGTTTCCAGTACCAGTGTTGCTGTGTTTTCTTTGCCCCTCTGCACTGAAATCTTGTTCAGGTAAAAAAGTCAGTTATAAACTGAGGCTGCTCTTGGACTTCTAGTAAATGTAAAATTTAATTGTTAGAATGAGAAATGTTTGGTTAGTGAATTGGCTGCTATGATATAAGCAAGGCAAGGTTTGTAGGGAGACGTAATGTCTTTTATTAAGCTGGCTCATAAGTTGCTTTGTTGTTTTTTTCAGCTCCTATTTGTTGGCCTAATAAAGGTCCTGCCTCACCTCTAACTTTTTTTGGTGGCATGCTTATCTGAGTAAGAGAGATCAATGACATTAGCAAGTGGTTGTTTCCAGACTGCAACTATGAAACAAATTCAACTCTAATTTGTGAAAACCCAGTTTTATTTATTGCCTTGCTTATGTTGCTTTTGTTATCTAATTTGTGACCATTGAGAAAAAATTATGTTCTTTTATTTATACAGAGTAATCTCTTGAAAGTGCATCATTGCTTCCATAGCATGACTACAAATAAGTAAGATTACAGCAGTGACTGAGAATGACAAGTAACCAAATAGCGTGGCCAAGGCCCAGCCTGACTGCATTTGCAAAATGTAAAATTTGGCCTTGAGATGTAGTGAATGGATGGATTAAACTACAGCTGTAAGCAGGAGAACATTGTTTAGCTATACTGCTGTACTGAGCTCTACCTGGTCCCTCAGCAAAGTCACCCATCTGTGGTAAAAAGCAATGCATAAAATGCACCTACCCGGTCTGCAGGTTGATGGTAATCTCTGCTTGTATAATGTGCCAAAACAAGAAGTTTCACTGCTTGAAATGCAAATATTACAAATCATATATACATTTCCCCTAATTTATTTGACTGTGGAGGGCGAGGCCTATTTGAAGTTCATCCTACCTTAGTTTATTTATGCATGGAAAGTCCTTGAAGAGTGCTTCAGGGAGGGTGCACGAGCAAAGGCTGGAAGATGCCCGAGTGTTTCCCAAGCCCTTGCCAGGCTGTCCATGTTGTCCCAGGATCGGATGTTCCCAAGAACAGTGTTAGGATTTAATTCACCTTTTCTGTTCTCACAATGTCTAGAGTAGAGCAAAGTGGAAATGCAATTTACTAAAGCAAGATTTGATTTAGTCATGAAAGTACTGTGTTTGGGAGTCCTCTGGTGTAAACAGTATGGAGATTGTCTGGACTGCTCACTTCAAAACTATTTTAGCAAATGTTTCCTTGATGAAGTCTACTCCTATCTGCAGTCACCGTAGCTGCTGGTATTACACGCCTGAAAGGTCCCTCCTGTTGACTTAGCGCTCATTAAAACTCTGTGTTTCTCACAGCTGTGACTCCTACTGACAAACACTGAGCCATGGCACTTTGCAGGGGCTGGATGCGATCCCTGAACCTAGCTGCCCTGTCTCGTAAGACCCCTGGGATTCTCTTTACAATTTTGGCTTAATGGGTGGCCTTTCTCTTAAGCCCATGCCGTCTGGAAGTTGGACCTTCTCAGCTGATCGTGTAGGCTTCCTCTGCCACTGTGATTTTCCCCTGGTTTTGATGGTTGTTTGCAATACATGAGAATATGAAATGCAAATGCCAGGCTGAGAAAGGTCTCGTTTGCTGTTGGAGAATTAGGCTCAATTTCAGCCTCTGCTGTAACTCTGCAGACACAGAAAAAGATTTGGGGCCAGCAGTGTAAACACTGCAGACTACAGCGTAAGCCCTGCAGCTACCGGGGTGGCAGGACTAGCAGGGGGGAGGCAGAGGTCGCCCTGACTTCCTTTTGACAAAGTCAGCAAACACTAATCCTTCTCTGCCAGAGGAAGGTTGCTCCACTTGCTTGCGGGGAGCCCTTGCTCACGTCAGCCCATGTTTGTGCACCGAACACGGTATGAGAGCACATAAAAGAGCAGTGTTGTCAGCTGAGCTCCCCCGTGCTACACAAATGCTGCCTTGTTTAGGCAGCTTGGCGCGTCATTTTTGTTTCATTTTGGTGGGGTAAAGTTCTTTTCTTTTTCTCTTGTGGTGTTTATAGAAGAGTGTGATCCAGCTATTAGTTACACATGGTGCTTGTTCGTTGTGTGTGCCTTAGAAAGCTCCAGGCTGGAACATCTGCACTATCCCAGGTGAAGACTGTAATGTTACCAGTGAGAGGCAATTCACCCTTGCCAATGCGTATTCTGAACTCTGCCTGATCTGCTTACCCACATTCCTTGTTTTCTTTCTGAATGCAGATTGAATATCAAGTGCTTATGCACAGGTAAAACTGTGATTGTTGTAATCGAGTCAATCAGGTTAATGCTGAATTAATGGGAAAACTTAAGTGAAAAAAACCTTGAGTATGTTGGAATGTTCATGTCCGGAGAAAGGCAGAGTACTCTAACTTACCTGTCAGAGATCCATCATGTATCATGTAGACCCAAAGAGCATTTTGCTGTGGAGAAGTGCAAATAACTCTGCCAAATCTGAGTTTCTGTTAATCTACAAAAAAACAAAAGCTTGTCTGATTATTTCAGTTTTTGGTTGTTGCTTTATTTCCTTGGCCTCTTCTTCCCCATCCCACCAGCCTGAATTTACAAAATATTACTAAGTGACCTCTAAGAAAATCAAGGCTCTGATATTTGCAAAACTGTTGTTGCAAAACTCATGGTTTTTCATTGCAAAGGATGCGAGTGTGGAGTAGAAGGCAACTCTAGTCCTTCCTCCCCAAAAAAAGTATTTTCAAGGTCAAAGAGAGAAGTTCTGTGTGCAGAACTTAAATAATACTCAAAACACAACTTTGTTCTAGTCATGTTAACTGTTTATAAGCAGCCATTGAAGTGGTATTGAAAAAAAAAAAACAAGCAGCCAGTGGAAAGCCCCCACAACACCCATTTCTGTAGGTACTAACTCTTCCAAGAGCTGCCTGGCTACAGGCTCCCTGTCACTGCTGCCTTGGCATGGTGTGCCACCTTGGGCATGTCTAAACTATGCTGAGCTTGTCTGCAAAGACATTGGAAGTGCTTCAGGGAAGTAGCTTTCTGTGTGTATAAAACTATGCAGTCTGGATCAAACTCTCTTTGATTTTAAGCTCTGCTAATAATTAACCCTCAGCTTGTAGTAACCATCCAGGATAATGATAACCACACCGCTGGCTCCTGTCCACAAGGTTATTAGGTACATAGTGCACAGCATATCCCTTCCACTCCATATCTGAGAGATGATGTCTGTGAATGTGAATGAACGTGAAAGAGTCTAAATTAGGCACAGTATCTTTTTCTGAACTCTAATACTTTATAGGCAGATACCAGTTCATCTGCCCTTTGACCTGTTATGTCAGAGTTGGAGAGCATTCTTCTTGCAGAGACTTCATTAAAGCTCTTGAGCACATGTTGTGGGCTCTGCTCTCTTGTTTGTGTTAGCAGTGGTGCTTTTTCATGTTAAACTGGTTTGACTGTAAACTGTACCAGATTAAGTCCACGTCTGCTTTATCTAGATTCCTTTTTCCTTCTTCTGAGTTACGTGATGGTGGGTAAGCAAAACAGTAGTTGGGTCTCTGTGTTTCTCATGACTCTTTCTGTCCAGTTCCTTGAGGTATGAAAGATGCAAACAGGCTGTTTATTGCTGCCAATCACTGATGCTTTGGCAGGTCACACAGAAAACATTACTAAGAGGCACAGGAATTAATATAACTTTTGTTTATGCTTAAAATATCTTATGCTTTAAATATCATCTGCTCCTTCTTGTCGGATGCTTATTTCCTTTGCCCTAGCTGCATTCCCTCAACTGTTTGTCATCAAAGCCAAAATTTTGGCACAGACAATTTGGCTGTGGAGCTCCATGACTGACTGTCATCCTGGTGGCTGAAATGCATCAAGGAGAAACTCTCCTTCCTCACACAGCCCAGGAAGGGGAACAGAAAACATGTGCCTTCCCTCCTGCTTGCCACCTGTGCTACACAGTGACCCTGTGTGGTGACCCTGCATGTCACCTTGCCCACAGACCAGCCATCCTGAGTCTCCCACCAAGCCGATTTATGGCCTTTCCTTAAGTGCATGTGTGAAGGAAGGCGAAAACTGAGCTGTAGTTAATCTCATGTTTCTAAGCAACCAGGTAATTCCCTGCAGCCAATCCCTGAAGGGAAATTCCTCTCTTCCTGCACCCCTGCTCAGCTGTGGCAGAGGACACCTTCCTCTCTGCCTTCTCCAGCTCCTGGACAATAGGCAGTGGAGTCTGAGGAGGGTCATAGCTTTGCAGCATTTCTCCAAATATCATGGGAGCTCAAAAAGGGCACTTTGTTAATGGTCTGTAACAGGTAAGGGGGCTTTGATTGCAAAATCAGTAGAAAAGAGGGAGGGTGGGAAGTTTAAATGTTTTACCTATGGCTAAACTGAAAATCACAGTCAGAATATGGGGGGGTTCCTCTGCTCCAAAAAGCATCAAAATATCTGAATGATGCGTTGCCAATCCTGTTTACAGTCCAACCTGTTTGCTGTGAAGTTTTGGTGACAAAAGTGACTGAATTCTATTCTGAATCTTTTTGAGCCTCTCAGAGTGACCATAAGGGACTAGCCTGTTATTGATAAAAGATTCCTGAACCTCAGACTACAGGTTCAGGAGTTAGAGGAAACAGAGATCAAATGAGATCTCTGAGCTTCTCCATGGTCAGAAGAATGTGGATGCCTAGTTGGGGCTTCAGAATAATACTGATAATTAGGGCCTTTTTTTTTTTTTTTAAGAAAGCCACATGACCCTTACACAAGCAATTAAACTGCAGGGACCTAAATGTGCTCAGCTTCACTAATGAAGATGATGAGCGGTGAATCCAGAGGCGTGCTGGAATGGTGCAGAAAACTGGGGAAGGAGCCCTAGCTACAGCGCCAGCCCCACTGGGGAACTTCAAACACTTGCTCAGGGAAGTGGGGCTGGAGAACTTGAGAAATGCTCCTGTGGGTCCAGGGATATGTTTCTCTCTTGCTGAACGTTGTGCATTTGACCAAATATGAATGCTGATTAGACTAGAGAGAAAAAAACCAAAGAATTGCATAAAAAACAGTATAAAAATTTGAGAAAAAACAGTAGTCAGTTGGAAGGAATACAGTTAATAGAAATGGGCATGCCTTGACCATGTAGGACAGATGCATCACTGTCTTGGGGTTTGGGCTTTTTTGACTTGCCTGGTATTTTATAATCTGGAGCTCAGCTGAGAAACTGTCCCTGTTGGCTTCTGTCCTGTGTATTGACAAAGATGTGCTATTGGCTACTGTTGATGAGACCAAGTCCATTTCCATTTGACCCAGGTGAGATTCTGGGTCAAATGGACATTTAAGTCTGAGCCAGCATTCTGTCCAGAAAAGTGCATGCTAAAGCACTCTGCATGAGGGTTTTACAGCTTGGGTAACCAGATGCTGAGAGCATAATTCTTTAGATAAAGTCTACAAACCTGGTGCATTTAAGCCTGTAACAGACATGTGCTTTTACAGAGTGAAGTACTGGAGGAGGTAAACTTTTGAAAATGTCACTTCAAAGTAATATTCTTGAGTTATAATTTGTGGAAAGGGCGCACATGACATGGACTTACCTTTGGCTGAAGTGCTAACCAGGCACAGTGCCTTGTGCCATGCTCCCCCTCACTGACCACAGGAGAGCCACAGAGCCACACCTCTCTAATGGCCAAGTGGCTTCTTCCCCAGCCTCACTCTGGCACCTCACTGGTTTGTCCTTGTAGCACAACTGGAGGTTCACCTGGGTCTGGCCAGCTGGGCAGCTGACCTGTCCATCATGCTGCATGTGCATGAGCTTGCCTCCCATGGTGATGTGCAGAGGAACACAACCCGGACTGCCTGGGGCTGGGCGGATTTTATTTCCAGGCAGGAAACGCTGTCAGGGCAGATTACACAAAGTGGCGAGGAAATCTTCCAGCAAACTCATTTTACTCTTAGATCTTGGCTATGTTTATCTCTTTTTGAGTAGCAGTAGAAGAGCATGCATGGCAGGCCGTGTGGTTCACAGGCTTTGGCTTGGAGTTCAGCTGGGCAGCTCACATGGGCATGGCAGGTCCTGTGCCATGATGGGAGGCTCTGCTTGGGTTCCAAGGAGCAGTGTTGGGATGGTACCTGGCAGCATGTGCAGAGGAGTAGGAAGCACAATGGGTTTCTTCCTCTATGGTGCATTTGTTTAAGATCTGACCATGGTTAAAGAGGGAGATTAGTGGGCAGGAAGTGCCTGAGAGGACAGATTAAAGCTGTTGTAATTTTGGTTTGGGAACACATTGAAATATTCTAGCTGACAACCACCAGCACTGCATATGAGGTAGCTGTTTTCTGTCAGGCATGTCTACTCTCAGCACCAGCATGGGCTTTCATCTGTCCTTAAATTAGTGTTAATTACAAGTTATTATTATTTTTTTAACAGCAAAATGCAGCTGAAAGCAATTACCCCTACTTGCTAATTTGTGTACGTATACCCGAAATGGTAATCTCTTCATCTGAACACCCAGTTCTCACTGGAGTCAGTCAGTGTGTTTTTGCTGCCATTTTTTATTTCAGTTTTGGTTCGCATGATAGTCCTTCTTGTTAATGTCTTCTCTGAAAGCTACTAAATCTCTTCCCACATGTTCTGTGATCTTCTTGAAAACATGATCGTGTTAACTGTAAAGGAGGCCTCACTAAAGAAATGTTCTTTGGTTTTGGAAGAATGCTCAAATCACAATTACTGATATGGGAAATTCATCAGTTCTTGCAAGTTGTGCCTAAAATGCATTTGTGTTGGATCTCATTTGTGAACATCATCATCCTTTTTCAGTAAGCTAAAGGCCACATAGATGACTGGTTTTGTGCTGATAAATTTCTGGTACAGTTCAAAACCATTGCAATCCCATGTCTCAGATGGTTTTGGACATAAAAAATTTAATTTAGAGATATCACACCTTCTCTTTCTATTTGCATATTTTCACCCCTGGCAGTGTAGGAAAGATTCAAAGCTGCCAGATTCTGCCAGTGGGAAATGGCCTTTCTGATACTGCAGTCACAATCTGGTGGAACAGATTATTAGGTGGGTTGAAAACTGATGGGACCACCTTTGGCTGGACTCTAGGAGATCAAAGGATTGACATCCAGCTGGCACCAAGTAGTGGGCAGAGCACTTGGGGCTTGGTGCTGGATTCCACACTGCTCGACATTTTGATCAAGCAGGCTGGTAAAGATGCAGAGTGTGCCTTCCCCAGATATGTGAATGGCACTAAAGTAGGGGTAGCAGCTGGCATGGCAAATGAGAAAACCTAAATCCACGGGGGTAAACCTGGTGACTAGGCCAACGTGAAGCTCATGGAGTTCAGAAAGAAAAGGAGAAAGGTTCACAGAAGAAGGAGTTCAGAAAGAACTTCACAAAGTGAAATGGTCTGCACCTTGGCCAGCCCAACCCCTCACATTTGTAGAGGATGGGAAGTGACTGTGTGACTTGCAGTCCAGCTGATAAGGATTTGGGTAGTACTATGGATGCCAAAAGGTGCCAGTAGATAAGGAAGCTGAAAACAACCCAACAGTGGATCCTGATTGGAGTAAGTGAAGCCTTCTTCTAGGATGCATTGAGAAGGTCACTGCCTTCTGTGTTTCAGTGTTCGTCACAGCCAGTATTCTCCAAGGAGTGACCATACTACAGCTGACATTTGCTGGCTGTGGAAGGGCAAGTAATACCTCAGCATTTGCATTTGTTGGTGTTTTCACCCTGTTTTTCTTGAAGTCTGCCTGTTTGTAGTTCCACAGAAGACCTGAAAAAATATAAATATGCTAGGGCAGGAAAAACATTATTGGGTATTCACAAATCATTAAAACAATGGCTTTTCTTTGTCTGAAATAGCCCAGCTTTTAAAAATCACTGAAGGAGGAAATACAAGTGATTTTTATGCCACCTATCTTAGTGTTACAGAACTGCTTGTCCTGTTCAGAAGACATGCAGTGTTGCAAGTGCTCAGGAATTTCTTTCCAGCGGCCAAGACCTGCAGCTGAGCCCTGTGCCCACTTCCCCTTCGGGCTGCCCATACACAGTCAGCAAATGCCAGCTGCAGTGTGGTCACTTCTTGGAGAATGTTGGCTGTGACTGATGCTGAAACACTTCATTCTGTGGTAGCGGGGACTCACTCCCAAGTGGAGGCAAAGAGAGGACTCTCCCATCATCAGCCTTCAGGTGTTTTAGTTCAGTTTAGTAAGCTGAGTATTCATTCAAAGGGACTTTGTCTTCAAAAGCAGTTCTCTTACTTTTCTTGTTTTTACATCCTTACCTCAAATGATAGATCCACCTCTTAGCCTGAGGTATATCCATAGTGCTTTTCCTCTACTAGTATGGGTAAGAGAACTTCTGACTGTCCCACTGGCATTTCAAAGGTGTCAGGGTGTTAAGGAGGAAAGTGCAGCTGCCAGCTCTACTACAGACCTTGCACATGTCTGTGGGCAGCAGGGCCAGCCTCCATTGCTTAGCTTTCTGGACTGGAAAAGCATTTTGGTGTACCTCTCATCCTGCCTGGGTAGGTGTGGATCATGCAGTATGTGCCCAGTCCATCCCAATGTACCCCAGCAGAGCTGGCACCACCCAGCCACCTTGGAGAGGCTGCCAGGGATGGCGGCTAGCAGCAAGCTAATGCCAGTCAAATCCCACACCCTGAGCCCAGCTCCTGTTTAATTGTGTGGCACATTTCATCCTGGAGCAGCTTGTACAGTTAAACTGAAAAAGACAGAATCTTCACCTGACTGTAACATGCCACCAGCATGGGGGAAAACAGGACATTTGTGCTAGTTCTGTGGAAGGCAGGGACGTGCCTGCGTGATGAACATGTTCCCAGCCTGAGAGCCAGAGTGTCTCTGCATCAGTGGGTGTGTGCTCTGCACGTCAGACCTCCACTGCCAGCCTGCTCTGCATATGTCCAAGGGAGCCTTGACTTTCTTATGTACGCTTATATATAAGCTCTTTCTTATATATGCAAATCTGGACTATTAAATATTGTTCTGCTCCTAACTAAAGATTTAGTTCTGGTGAAGAATACCTACTGCCTTTTAATTATTCATTCATTCAGCTATGAAATAACCAAGAGAGAGGATCCTTTTATGGTGATCTGGATTTAAAAGGTAGCAGCCCCTTGTGATTCTGATATTTAATGCATGAGTGGGGACTGAATGCTGGTATTAGGCCTCCTGAGATGGTGCATCAGCTGCTGCCTTTGGGCAGCATAACTCAGAGATGCCTGAGGGCCATTGTGTTCATTTTGTGCTGGCCTGAAATGTTATAGCTGGAGTGATTAGGTATGTGTAATGCTCCTCTAACCACAGCTATCAGAGAGCAGCATCAAAAATGGGTTACGATTGCACTGGTTTTCCAACTTGTTGTCTGGTAAGGAAGGAAACTACCTCTGTAGAGATGTGCCACCTTATCTGCTGTGAGACACAAAGAATGAACAGAGAAGGGAAGAGATAACTGTATGCCAGGATTACAGCCAAGATCAAAGACTGAATGGGGAAATCAGCGCCAGCAAAACAGACAGGTAGGAATGATAAATGCAAAGCAGGCAAGAAGGAAGGAAGTTCTTGATCCTTATGTCTTCAGCCACTTGTGCAAAACAAGTTCCTCCATTTACATCATTGGGAGTAGGATTGGGATGAGCAGCTACCTAAATGTGTAATTTAAGTGTTCTAAATCAACAGTATGTATCCTTTTTTTTCTGTGGATAGGTAAAGGTAAGGATTAGGTGGAGAGAAAATGAATGAACTCTTGAGATAAGGATTCTCTTGGAGTGCAGGCCCTGCAAATACACATGAGAGAATGGACAGCCACCCTGTTAACATACATTACACATATCTGGTTTTTATCTCAGCTCTGTTATATTTTTTAAAGCTTTTAAGAATCTCAGGATCTTAAGTTGTCAGTTATTTTTTCATAGACATGCAATCAAAATGTTAGGTCTCATCCTGAGCCCTTACAAAGTGCTTGTGAAGGTGGTAAGGCTGGGGCATGGAGATGAATTCATTTGCTTCCCTCATGTTGGTGGCATATCTCAGTAATCCTCTGCCTTTAACTACTGAACTATAGCCATTTCTGAAAATACAACCATTGTATGCAACCATTGGATTCACTGAGTATTTGGTTAGATATGCCATAATTTCCCCTCCTGTGTGAGGACTCCTGCTTTGTTTATGAAGTGTCTCCGGTCTGGACAGCAGCAAAAATCTGTGTGATGTATGTGTGACTCAAGAGACTAAATAAAATGGCTCAAGGGCTATTAAGACATACTTTAACATACAGTTTAAATAGAAATAAACCAGTGCTGCTGCCAAGACAGGCAGAGCTATAACACACCCTTTTCCCCCTTGGCTCATATAGGCACAAGTGTTTGTGTGACTGTGCAGTGATTTGGATCGAGTGACCAAGTAAAAATAAACCTTTTTGTCCACTGGGTTAACTTTAGCTGGCATCAAATCCTGCAGCTGGTTTCCCATAGAATCACAGGAGGATGTAGACAGCTCTTCCCTATCTCCCACTTTGCACAGGCCATTTCGGTCTGTGAACTGATGGAGAGCAACAGGCAAATCTTTGTGCAAGAGCTGTCTGCGTGCCCTCATCAGGTATGTAAACTGTGAATCTGTGCTAAAGGTAGGAAAAACAGGTAGGGTACTACCATAGTGTTTAGACCTGTAGCACTGAAGTACAAGAAAGAAAGCAAATTGTCATTCTTTTGGGTCTTTTCTACCAGGTGGGTATTGCAGACAAATTGTATGATTGAATTAGAAACGTATTCAAACATGCTATTCACACTAAAAGTAGTAAATAAAACTTCTTTGCTTTTAAAGACTATTTTCCAATACCTTCTGTTAGAATGTCCCTTCCCTTATGAATAGGCTCTGATCCAGGCACTCCACAGCCACTATATTTACAAGTATAAGGGCTTTAGTTGCTTCCAGGCTCTCATGGGCAAGGAATTGGGGGCAAAGTGGAACAGGCAGAATCTGTTCTGCTTGCTGTCCCTTCAGGTGCCCTCAGTTGGGTGTAAAAGGAAGTCTGAGCCTTTCTTGGGTTGGATTGCAACTGGGTGTGCTAAAATACTTGTCATTAATTTTTTTCCTCCTTTCGATGGATGGCAAGATGTGATGCACAAGATAATGGGCGACAACCTAACTCATGAGGGAAGTGTTTCCTAATGCCCCAGCTCATTAAAACCAGGAGTTATTTTAACATTACCTAGCCCATAGCTGTTAATATTGATTATATGTTATTACTGTATGATACAGCAACGCAGAGGTAATTGAGATTACACATAGACTCACATTTGCTTCTCTGCTGCAGTCATCAGGATGTGCAACAAGGTGTTTGACAGCTGTATGCTCACCTGCTGGCTGCAGGAGAGCGGATGATAACTGATGTGGTCTAAAACTTGGTGATACAAAGTTAACTTCCAACGTTTTTACATAATAAAGATGATAGGTTTAGTTTATATTAGTTCGTCAATTTTGTATGATGAAGGTTTTAAAAAAAACTTTGGTTCCACAAGCCTTAGGGTGGATTTACTGTACTGTTGAACTACAGTGCTGTTCTTTCCTGCTTATGCTATTAAGTTACTAGGTTTATCTCTGAAGATAATGAAAATGAATAAAAATTGACTTTGCTTTGCAAAGGTTTTAGGAGGCAAACTCTTGGCTACAGAAAACAGCTTCAACACAGTGTTAAAAGTATCTTCTAGAATGATTTTCTGGAAAATTATATAACGTACATTTGGGACACAAATTACTGTGGGGAAGAGAGAAATTGAATGCATATGGAGAAAGTCACACTGTTTCTGATTGTGTTTCTTGCCATGTGTCTTGAAACATCAATAAATGTTTAAAAAAGGACATTTTTTCTAAGGGTAGGAGTGCATTTTTCTGAAAGCATTAAGCAAATACTTTGGCTCTTTCAGAGTTCAGCATAAAAACTAAACTGGTAAAGGAATAAAAGACGATGGAAATAATCCTATTAAAAAACAAAACAAACCAAACCATGTCCAGAAAACATTAGCAGCTTACTAAAGAAATATCCAGTGATTCATTTCACTTGTTTGTTAAACAGTGGGTATATTGCTTTGGCTGCTAACATACAGATGACCCAGAATCTTCAGATAATGCTTCAGGCTCCAGAGGTGCACCAGCATGTCTGTCCTTTCCCATGAACACCACCAGTCTTCCTGTGGCACCTCCTTACCTCATTCTTTTCCTGCTTCTGTGCCAGAGAGGGTTCAAAGTATCTCTCTGTAAATGTGGTTGCAGGGCTTATATCCTATTCACAGTTTAAGGATATTTTGCAATTAACAAGACTAGATTTTGGATTTTGTAGTAAAAAAGTTCTTCTGAGGTAGAAAGAATAAACTGGTTAAAAAAATCAAAATATCTTTTAATGGATTATGATTCAGTAAAACTCAGCACACTTCGCATTTAAAAAACCCCAACAATTGGCAGCACAGTGCAACTTTAACCAAAACTTACTGAAACTTAATGCCTTAGTGGATTGATTTGGATAGTCATCTCTGGAGCTGCAAAAATATCTGAGATGCTGACACCAGTGCAAAGATAAAACCTAAGACTGATATATACTTAATAATGTGCACAAATAGTGGCCACCAATCCATCTACTTTTTCCCTTCCTTCTTTTCACGCAGAATCTTTTTGGCAAGGAAAGTTATTTTCTGTCACATTGCAGTTGCATGGTTCTTTTTGATGCATCACACTTCACACTTCCCACAAGCTCTGAGCTGCTGATTAATCTTAGTAAGGAGTCCTACCCAAATTATACAACAGGAATCAGTGGTCCTTTTGGAAATCTCAACAAATAGCATTTAGTCAGCTGAGGAATACTGTACTTTCACTGATGAGAGTGATGCTTTTAAAAAGAAGTGGCCTGCATAGCTGTTTGCTAATTGTTGAAAACATTTAAACTGAAAGCAGTTTAAAACATAATGATGCTTCTGTAGAGGAACCCTTCATGTCCCTGAATTATTTACGATATTGGTCTGCTGTGCTTGCTTTTCTATCTGCTTTTCATACGCATGCAGAAAAAAATGAAGTGCATGTCTTTTGCATCCATGTTTTTTCTTCACCCTTCGATAAAAGCAGATGAATTTTTGAGATAACAGGGTAAAGGTTTGTTCCTGCTGAAGGTCAAATTATCAAACCTAGAGAAGTAGCATATCTATGAGAAACCACAAGAACTGCCCAAAAGCAAGGTGCATTCAACTTTGAGGAAGAAACTCAGGTTACAGAGGGGAGAAATTTGGAGACCCCCACCAAGAGTCTGTGTGCACTTACTGAGACACAATCCTTGCAGTGCTTTCACAAGCTGGGCTTGGGATTAGCCCAGATCCTTCTGAAACCAGCCTTTTCTCATTTTTTTCTGAAATATTATATTTTCTGGTACTTGATATATATGTGTAATAGAGTCAAAATCATCGATTTAGCAAATAAAGACTAGAAAATGAAGCAAAACAGGCATAACTAGAAGGACTGTACGTCCAGCAGAAGAAACTACTTGGAAAAAGGGGTTTTTGGCAAGAAATGCTTGCTTCCATGTGGAAAAAAGAATAGAGCCTGAGTGCAGAGAGGACTATAGGAAAAATAATAGTTAAAGAGCCTCACTGAATATTACTGTCTAGGGGTAGAATGGTGGAGCAGATAGCATAATGGTGAATCTTCATTATTTATTCCTGCTGTTCGAAGTACATGTTGCATCAATTTTTAATGGGATAGAATGTACTTTTGGGGATGAGAGGAGTATGCACACTTCTTTTTCTTTACTGATTTGACTCAAGAAGCAGAAGGGGAATGAATGGTGTGATAATCTGTGGAACATGTGACTCCATATCCCAGGAAAAATTGAGATTCAGCCCTAGAGAAATGCCTGTACATAGCAAAGGCAGCTGAACTCTTCAGGGAAAGGATAAAATAATGCCAGCCACTAGTCTGGGAAAAGCTTCCAGGCTGCAATTAAAGGGGCTCGAAGAGATTAACAAAGACAGAAAAAGTAGCATCTTATCCAGTGTCCGTATGTCAGGCGGCAGCACGCAAAGCATCAAGTAAAACTCCTCATTACAGGCTGTCAGAAGTGCCGTGGAGCAGCCCTGGCTGCCGGCAAGGTCTGGGGCGCCCAGCTCTGGGCAGGATGGTGCTCTGGCCACGGCGTTGCTGCACAGGTGATTTAGCAAATGGGCATCATTTCGACAGAACTGGGTTAGCAGGGAGTGTCTCTGCCATTTTGAGAAGAATTGGCAGGAGGGTACAAATCTGGGACAGTGATTTGGGACGCTGACAGGAGCAATGTGGAGCACAACGGGCACCCAGAGGACATGAGGGTTTGAATTAGGCCTCTTTGGGTCTGTAACTCTATAATGAGGAATAAACTTCTTTTTCTGTCTAAAAGCAGCAAAGTAGAGGACAGAAGTTACCCATTTCCAATGACTAATATGCCCAATACTACTCATACCACCAACTCCATGTAGGGCAGAGGGTTTCACTGGAATGAGCATTCACTGGTTTGCAGAGCTTGCTGAAACACCTGGTAATGCTCATGAACTTCTTCAGTACAGGCAACAGCAGACTGTATAACTTGGTTTCAGGGATATTTTCATACAATCTGAAGCAAGAACTGGAGGGCATTTAAAGGAAAAGCATGAGTTGGTGCTTCCAAACTGAAGACCAACATTCAGGTGTGCCATGCTGGCCATCCACCTCTCATTGATCCATGTTACAACTTGAGAAGCTGTAAACTTGTTAAAGAAATGTGTTCTCCAAAATATGTGGGTTGCTGACAGCATTCCTCAGTGCAAAACAATTCTACCTTCTCACCTCTGTGTCTGAAGTGCATACAAAGTCTCTAAGCAGTAAGAAACTGCTGCTAAGACCCATGCAGATCATCTGAGGTTTAAGGACTCCAGTGTGAGAAGTTTCTGCCCAGAAACTGCAAGTAGTGGCAGATAGTCTGAAGGGGATGTGTCCTTGGGAGTGCAGCACAGGTGGCTTTGTGGGAAAAGTGCTTGGATATGCACCTTATGTGTAGGTCATGAGATGGGTAGTTGCAGCGCTTGGGAACTGAACTGCTTCCTCAGTAAGAACACAGAGTCCTTTTTGATAACTGGCATTCTCTTTTGCTCCAGGTGCAATTTCTCAGAAAACACCAGTTTAGAAATACCTTCCCCCCACCTCAGAAAAGAAGAGAGGCAACAGTGAGATGTTTTGAATTGAAAGAGCATTCTCATACAGCACCACAGGTGCAGAATTTATCAGAGTCAAATTCTTTGCTTGAAATTCTTTCGTCTTATCTATGACTGATAACTTCTCTGCCCAAAGCTTATTCTGAAAGTCCCAGAATGCTCTTACAGGCCAAAAGCAAGTACATTGGACAGCAGGTGCTGGCCCTCCTGGTAGCTGCAGGTTTCTTTAAAAACACTCAGTTAATATCGTAATGTTTCCTTTTTAAAGCAAGTAAATACAATGGTGGCCTTGTCTGTCAAGCAATTGCATTGTTAGGAAAATCTTCAATAGCAGCACTTTCCATATCCTTAGCTGCTCAGCAAACCTGCTCTTCACTACAAGAAGCTCTCCTGATGAAGGGAGGGAAAGAAGAGAGTTACTCATACAGCCTAGTCAGCCCAAGGGAAAGTAGGGACAGCCCCAGGCAAAGCAGGCAGAAGTGGCATTTTCTGATCTCTGGGATACAATTAGGGGTCAGGCTAAGCTAAACAGATCTGCAAAGGGATGGAGAAATAAATCTCCAGAGGATGCTGGCATCAATGAAATAGTGCTTGCTATGAGGGTAAGAGAAAGTAACTGCTCTTTCCTTCTAATCCACATAGAACAGACTGTTTCTCGTCTAAAAATATTCTCTGTGGTGACCTGTCTGAGAATAATTTTGTATCACTTTCCGGACTTTATTTCTGGCTTTTGATTTCCCGTAGAGATCTGGAGTCTGGTGGATTAGACCTGTTTCTGGGAGTAATTGTGGCAGTCAGGAAGGGCCCTGTATCTGGAATGTGCTTTCCTTGGCAAGCACTGGGTGGTGGCAACCTTCAGGGTGTGACAGGAGACCTATTTATTTACTTTGGTTCTCATGCTTACTGTAGGGGTTTTTCTGTGTGTGTCCAACTTTGGATGCCAATACTTCTGTCCCACCCATGGGCTCTGTGATAGTTACACCCTGTAAGACATACACTGCGCAAAGTTTTCAGGGCTGTTTTATTAACAGACAGCTGGTTTAACAAGGCCAATGGTTTTATAAATAGGGTAGTACATTTTAAATTAATAAAGTAATTTGTAAAGCAGTTGACTTTAACAAGGCATGTAACTTTTTACCAGTAAAAGTGAGCGAAAGGCTCTTGGAGCAGGTAGCCAAAAGGGTTGTCTTATCCAGATCCTTCACTCTTTGTGCTTTTTCTTTAATTTTTCAGTCCATCTAAGGATGAGACCATTCAAGATCACTTAAAGACAACTGTAAATTGCTGTCAAGTATGTTAACAATCATCTACTTACCTGCAGTGGTGAAAGTCCTATTGTAGATTGGACACAGGGGGCAATAGTGAAAAAGAAAACCAAATTCAAAGCTCTCGCCTTCCCATTGCTATATGATGAGCACGAAACTACAAAGGTTTCTCACTTCTATCTTCCAGGACCTTTTATCTAAAGTGGTCTTTTGCTTCAGCCTAGGAATATGTCCAAGTGCCTTCAGCCCAGGTTCTCTCCGAGTTGTCCCACAGCTGAGACTTGTCCGCTGCAGTTCCTGATGGGAGAATTACTGGGGCCATGTAGTCACACCAAAGGTCTGTCCAGCCAAGTGTCTCTGTCTGGCAGTGGCCAAAGGGGGATACCTAGTTAGTATAAGAACAGGGCAAGAAGTTTTCACAATTTCCTTGTCTAATCTGCAACCATTTGCAAACCAGGGACTTGGGGAGCCAGAAGGGAGAATAAACACAGGTGAATTTCCCTTCTGTGACCATGCCTCCCCTTAAGCTCTCACTAAATGTGTTGAATGCTCAACGTCTGGCTGTGACATAGTTCCACAGTGCAACTATGCTGTGTGTGAAGAGACAATTCCCTTAATTTTGTTTTTAAAAGTACTCCCTGATGTGTTCATATGATACTCCTTAGTTCCTTTGCTGGGAGAGACAGCAAATTAGTCTCTCAGTGCCACTCATCAGAGACCTCACACAAGGAGAAAAAAATACCTGTTAATCTTAAATCTGCCTTTCTTCAGATCAAATAATCTTTCTCTTGCAACCAATGTTGTATCAGAAGATAAAAGGATTGTTTCTCACCAAAAAATCCATCTGCCAGGTAAGTAGTCACAAGAGATAAGCATGATGTCTTCCAGCACCTCTGTTCTGGTAAAGCATAAAGATGATAGGGCAAAGTCTGATATCACACTTTTTTTCAGAGCTGGCTCTTCCTAGGCAGAGACAGGAGACAGTAATTACAGTCTGCCAGACCCACTGCAACTTGGAGATCTTGTTAGGAAACATGCCAGGACCAGCGTTGACTCCTAGTTGTAGGTGGATATTGGCAAGAAGTTCAATGCAGGGTAACCAGAAGGGATGCTGGAAATATGCAGCTCCTTCTTCTTGTGCTCTAAAAGTGAAGCACTCACCAGCATTTATGCTTTGTCCATGAGGAAACAGACTAATGCTTATCTTAGTGCCTGAGTAAGGAGGGAAGCCATCTCCTGAAACCACACACTATGGTGACTTCTCAGTTTTCCTCCAGTGGTTACCGGGAGCTCCTCAGAAATGTGTAATTTGTCATAGCTGGGACATAACTGGGACAGGCATGGTACGAAGTCTGGATACAGTCCCTTTCCTCGAATCTCTGTTTTTATGCCAGAGGTTAAAAATGTGTTAGGGCTACTGCTAAAGTATGAGATGAGGACTTGCATCCATTTTGGAAGTAACTTGGACCACAGGCTACATCTGTTACGCTCTCAGTTATTAAAAATAGGGGGTTCCTGAGAAACTGGGGGATTTGACTGGAGTGGGCAAGTTTCAGGGTTACAAACTCAGCATTGATTAGCCCCTCTCTGTACTTGAAGAACAAACTGTTTGTACAAGATATGAGTGGAGCAACTGTATTTAGAAACATGTTTCCAGGGAAACATTCCTTTCTCTGGAAGACAACCCTGAGACATGAAATTTTATGTGACTCTTGGGACAAATGTAAGTTTGAAGACTTTTTTTCCCCTTACTTTTTATAGCAAGTACATTCTGCTCCAGATTCATTCGCTTCAAACCTGTATGGTAAAACCTATTTTAGCTGTGGAGTCCAGTATCTCAGTGGATTTCATTAAGAAAAGGGCCCACACAAGCTGCAGTTTAGAGACCCATCACTTGCATAGCAACTCAAATCAGTGTTTTCTAAGCATATCCTTCCGTACCATGAAAAGTGTGACTTTAAAGAGCAAGGCTCAAGATGTCACTTGGCTTCTTGTGTGGCGTCAGACAAATCTGTAACTTGTTTGTAAAGTCAGTATAGTGATAATTTCTTATGTTTGCCCCTAAAGTTGCATGGATCAATTTATTAAGTTTCTAGAAATCCAGAGGAAAAGGGTCAGTTTATACCAGCAGATAGTTTTTCCTTTGACCAGCAATTCCTCCTGAAACCAGATGGTTTCATGTCTTAACCCCTTCACATGTTCCTTACCAGTCAAATTCTGTAGGACTGTTGTCTCTCAGTGAGCAAAGTTTGTTTTTTATACTAAGGAGATTTCTGTCAAAATTGCAAATACTATGAACTTGTCTAAGTCCTTTTTGTCATTATTTTGTAAATTTTAATTTACTTATTCAGAAACTCAGAGTCTTTACTTGCCTGCATGTTGTTTGTGACCAAAATATGTCCTTTGCTATATAATTGTATTTCTATACCTGGTTTTATTCTTTTTTTTTTTTTTTTAATGGAGAGAGTGGTCTGAAAGGATATAAGTGGAAGGATTTATATAATTGAAGGTTTAATATCCTGTGTTCACTGGACATGAAAGTAAATCAGTCATTATTTTTCCAGCAGAGACATATGAGCCAATACTGATATTAGTAAGAATCAACAGTTACCTTAATTTTTAGCTTTCTGGATAAGGTAGGAGAGGGCAGATAAGGTTTGTTTGGGGAATTTGAAAGGCTCATGATCCTTTCTTCTCATATGTTAATGTCAAAGAGTCTTTGTTTGCTTACATATGTGAGGTTTAATGTGACTATCCTACAAAAAAACCCTATAAAATTAAACCTTTTCAGTGTTGCAGGAACAGAGCAACTATTATTTATGCCATAATAAAATAATCTGTGGATTAAATCTGTTTGTTTTAGCAGACAAATAAAAGCTAAATCCTGTTGCCTATCTTGAGCTGTGGGTGCTGTCTCTGTGGCAGAATCTTTGTGGGACACAGCTGTAGGTGAGAGATGAGTGAGGGATGAAGGCTCTGCAGACCTTAAAGAGGTGTGCAGCATGTTGTGGTGTCATAGCATCAAATCCTGATTAAATTATGTGCTATGGGAAATCTGACAAGCTTTTTGTACTTAATTGCCACCCACGTGTTTCATCTGGCATAGAACTGTAAGCAATTATATTGCTGTCTTTGGTCCATACTTGCTTTCTTTGCTTTTATCAACTGCTGATCTTCAGCAGAGCAGCAAAGCCCTCTCCTGACGATGTGTCTCTACTTAGATGAGTCCCACCTACTCTGCACACACCACGGGAGAATGAAGAGTGTGCATGCTATTGCTGTTGCTGACCGTTTGAAAACAAACAAAAAGTGAAATAACTGGTCTGTCTGTCAGCCATATGCAGCTGTAGTCAATAGTGTGAGCTGACTGGCAGTAAAGCAACATGGAGCAAAGTTAATTTTCAATCAAGTTGGGCTTTACCACACTAATCCACTGAAACTGCAAAGGCTGTTTTCAGTAAACTCGTCACTTTATTAAATGGGAGCCAAAGCCAAAGGAAATCCACTTATGAAAGAAAAGTTAAACAATGTAATTCTGCAGCTGTAGAAATAAATTGAGATAGAGAAGGTATATTTTCAAAGGCATTTGTACAGCTAAATTGCAGTCATAATTATTAATGGAAAAATAAACTAAAAGATAATTATGAAAAGTTTCACTCTCTTCTAAATAAAGTTACACTAAAACAAAATTCCCATCTTGACTTTTCAAGTGACTTGCTCATGAATGTTGTGCTGGCGAGCAAGGGAAGAATGGTCTGCTGATGAAGGGCAGTTGTAACTTTTTCTCCTCAGTTATTTGCAGTATCACAGGGTTAGTAAGTAAAAGGTGTTGGTGTCTTTACAGCTTTACTGGACTGGAGTCAAGCTTTGTACAGGTGCAAACAATATTAGCACAAGAGAGGCACACAGCTGTATAAAGTCCTGTTGGCATTCCTTCCTTGGCTGTGGAAGTGATGTTATTGATCAGCACTTGGGGTATTGTCGAATAGATGTATCACAAAAGTCATCTTATTAATTCCTTATTTTCTAAACAGTCAGTGTTCAGTTTCAAAATGTTACAGATGAGAAGGACAGAGATCATGGAACTTTGCCAAAGGTCTGAAAGGAATTCCTGCAGACATTTAAGACTTTGAGCCTTTTACTTGCCATACTTTACACAGGATCTTTTAATAGAGGTCATACTCTGGTATCCATAACCTTCCTAGAAATATGTTGTAGCAGAGTCTAAATGCTGTTTGGCACTGAGAGTCCTTTTATTTTTTTAATGATACCTCAGTTGCCAAGTAGCATCTTTTGCTTAAAGACTTGCTGTTTCCCTGTTGCCATGCAAGAGGCTGCAATCAGGTAGTTGCGTTCTTGATTATTTTTCTCTGTGAACGTTTCATTGTGTTTTTAATCCTGAGGGGAACTGACTGTATGATCATGTTTTAGTCATGATTACTCAATTTTCTGGTCTGACTTTGCTGCAAGTGCTTTGATGAAGCTCATTGCCATGCACACTTCAAGCCTGCCAGAGTCCTTGGAATATTTAATAATGTCTTTCCGTGATCTCAAAATGGCACACATTGGGGTTATGTGGACTCTGGCTCTTGAAATTCGTGAGTCATGTCTCATATTTCTGAAATGTTTCGTTTGCCTTGGGTAATTTCAGAGAGCTGTAAAGAGAAGAAACTCCTCACAAGGGTTAAACTTCTCAACTTAAAACCGGGCTCTCTAAACTAAGCAGTTTTTGGATGGCATGAGCAAGTCAAGGCACTGATTGCTGCACAGGACCTCAAACATCAGTGAAAGCTTCTCAGCTGAAAGTGCAGAATGGCTCTGACCAGGCTCCAATAAAGCTCTGTGAGATACCTGGGCTTTTTATAAAAGAATCTTATACACGTCATATACAGACAGTACTAAAACAGCTTTGAAGTCTCTAGGTCTGAGCACAGACATGGCCTGAGTGAGGAGAACATCTTGGCATCCTGTCACCCTGAGTGCAATGTCTGTGCTTGTACTACCTTACCCAACCTCAGCAGTGTTGACAGTGTGTTGGAGGCATCAAGGTCTGCATTCAGCACAGCCTTCCTGGGGGTTTTGGTGTCTTTTCCTATTTTACTGGATTGTCCAGCTCAGTTGCCATAAGGAACTGGGGTGTAGTCCCAACAGCAGTGGTGCCTTCACTGTCCTCTTCCGTTCCATCTCATATCCTATGGATTAAGAAAAATGGAGGCCATTTTTCCTATGGGAGAGCATGCACATTCCAGCTCTGAAGGTACCTGGAGGCCTAAAGAAGGTGGATGTATCAACAAATAGCCATATCCAGCACATACCAGCAGTCCTCTGGGCTGAAATTGGCAGGTATGCCTGTCAGAGAGAGGAAAAAGAGGCAGAACAGGCACTGACTGATTAGAGCTCTTCTGACTCCTACAGCAGCAGGAATGCTGTCAGTCCTCATGCTCTGCATTATTCCCGTTGCACAACATTAATGATTTGATGTGGCAAATGGATAAAAAAATGCGAGGAACACGCATTAACCAAAATCCTGTTGTTAGGGCTTGGGATGAGAGATGCAATGCAGTGCAAGAGCAATGTGGGGAGCATTAGTGAGCTAATGTGATAATGTTTAGGTATGTAAATGTTCTTGGGTCAAGGGCTGTTGTACACAGTAGGCCAGCTCTACTGCCAAAATGCTGCTTGACACCCTCCCTTTGTGCTGGCCCTCCCTCTCTTGCCAAAGTGCCTTTATTCCTCCTGTGCTAGGGACTATGACATATTGGAAAGACTGCCTTTCTCTGGAATGTCAGATTAACTTCTGAGTACAAGCTAATATAACAAATAAATGGCTTACGTCACATTTTGAAGTGTATCTCTTAAACCCATCTCAGGAGGGATCGTTACGCATGTTGAGCACAGTTCAAAGCAACAAAATACGTGTTCTTTCCATGAGCCTTTTTTTTTTTTTAACTTTTAAACTTGTCTTTTGGAAAGATGTGATGCCATATGAACACCATGGAGTGTATTAAAGGATGGGCTTGTTGCTTGCATAATAATTGGTCCCTAAAGTTCTTGGTGCTCCCATTTCCTCCTTTGTAACAGGAGACAGTGCTATGTCTTGTCCCCAAGGACAGGAAAGTTGGATAAGGAGGATCACAGAGCTAATTGGGTTGAAGATGCAGTGCAAACACAGAATATAGTTATGTTATAACAGGAGTTTTGCTTGAAAGAAGATGTTCTTGCTATGAGTAATTTTGTTTCTGGAAATGTTCATGAATAACCCAAATATTTGCTTGGCACTTACCTAAATTCTTTGATGTTTGCCTTTCCTTCTGAGTGGATGCTCCATGTTCTCCATGAAGGACAAAGGGTGACTTTTCATAGTTCCTTCCATGTTCTCCTTTGAAATTTAGAAAGAGTTGCAAAAAATAAAGAAGTAAAAAGTCAGTTGTTGTCCTGCAGGCTACAGGTGAACTATTTAATTGCAAAGTGAAGAGGCATGTCAATGTCAGTGTTGAAGATGCATGAAGTGTGTATAGTTCACTGTGCTGTGGTTTTTCATGACATTGGTTTAATACCATAAAATGGTACTATTTTACTATTGGATCCTCAGAACAAGAGAGCCCACATATGCATTTATTTTCCTTGTGTTTTCATCCTGGCAGATTTGTTGAAAGCTGCCTTCAGGCTTACAGCTAAAAATGTGAAGCTCCGTCAAGAGCATCAGTCACTTGAGGGCTGCATTGCCACATTCTGGTAGACTCAGGAAGAGCTGGGATCATGAGTGTTACTGCAGGCCTTAATCCAAGCCCAGTCCAAGAATTTGTCTGACACCTTCTAGTTCTGATGAATTAGTAAGCTGTGCCAATACTATTTCTGAATGATCTTCACACATTATAACCTGGTTTTAAAGCCTTCTGGAGCAAAAGAAAGACTGCTATTGACTTCAAAAAATATTTCATCTGCTATCTTTTGGCAGCTAGATGGAATCGCCCAGAATAATGCCCAGACCTTCCAGCTCACAGTTCCCTGTGCTAGCTAAGGCAGTGCTCACCAGCGTGCAAGGGGACCAGGCTTTTGGCTGTGCTGTCCGCAAAGCCCATGGTAGGGCTAGAGAGGTGCAGAGTTAGGGTCAGTTAGGGTCTTGTGGGGGAGGCTACATGACTGACTTTGCTGAACACTCAGAAGTTTGCCATCCTTGGTCTGCTGTAACTTCTTCTGTGGCAGGTACCTTTTCTTAGAAAAGCAGGCATAACTCCCTTGAAGACCCCTGGAATGCCTCCCAACAGGTCATTTAAGACAAATGGCAACTCCTCAGAGGAATATACTGGTCACTGGTGGGCTCTTGCATTTTATAAAATGAATCTTAAAAAAGACATCTACTGTAGTTCAGCTTTTTAACCATTTTAGTCTATCTCTGGCAGCTTACACTCTGCCTTCATCCATTTTTAAATGGTGATTGCCTTGCTCTACAATACAGCACCTTACACAGTGCAGCTTCCATCTCTTATGTTGTATTTTTGGTTTTGTTTTCCTCTCCATCTCTCCAACAACAGTTTTGTACCTTCTAGTTCAGATCACATGTCTGGCCCACAATGAACAAAGCATCTGCTTATTCCTCCAAAGCCACAGGATTTTTCTCTAGTTAATATTAATCTCCGTAAATCTCTTCAATCTTTTGCTCTTAGAGTTGTATGTATTTCTGCATATTTCTAATATTCACCTGATTACCATGCTCGTCACTCTAGTTCTTCTGTGATGCTTACTGGCTTTGATAAGAGACATTAAAGGGATGGGTAAGTGGGAGAGAGGCAGAAGACAGTGTGATTCTGGATTCTTCATATTTCTCACTAGGGAGACCCATCCTGGGCCACTCTCTTTCTTGAGCACACCAGCAGGTTTTGGTGGTCCCTGCAATGGGTTACTCTCTCTGGCTTTTACAACTTTTTGCTGTACTGCACATGTAGAATTAAGTTTTACTTCTGAACTTCTGATGCTGCAGTGTCCTGTTAGGAAGGCATTTCTTGTTTTGGATAATGTACTGGCTGAGGAATCTTGAGTTGTTTGAGAACAGTGAGAGAAGCAAAAAAGAGAAATCTAGAAGCCACAGCAACAAGCAACTCTGTGATTTCAGAGCTTCTGTAAGGTAGTTCCGTGACACATTTGTGGTTGACTTTCATTACCTGATTTTAGAAAATGAAACTACTGTTTTCTAAGTTTGCCACAGGTAAAGGCAAATTCCAAAGAGGACTGTATGTTTCTGGCAGTTGTCTTCTCAGCCCTTCTCTACCATCCTGTGGTGCTTTAAAGGTCCTCATTACTAATAGGGTGAGTTCACATTTTGTGTTAAAGACTGACTTCTCTAAAGGAACTCTGGAAACTGCCTGGGACTTCTCTGGGAAGTGGATGTTTTCCCAGTTCCCTGCACCTGCATTTTCTTCTTTCTACTCACAGATTCAATTACAATGGTTTCAAATGCATAAAAGTAACCAGCAACGTCTTAACATTAAATGACAAATATAGGAAACAGTGCGACTCTGGGCAGATGGTAATTCTCATCTGACTCTGAATGTCAAGAATTAACCAAGTAGCCCTGACACACAGTGTGGGTTTTATTTGGCTTCTTTGCTCATCTCAAATTATTCAGTCTTTAGTACTGTTGTCAGATCTGATGTCCAGCAAAACATCTTACTGTATTTCAGATTTTCATGTCTCAACAAAATTAACCAGCCAAAAGGATTTTTTTTTTGCCTCTCTGGAAATAAAACAACTTGAAGAACAAGGAATGTTTCACAGTTTAGGCTTTCTAGGTTTGCCACAACAAATAAGGGTAAATACAGATGAAACAGACTGCACTCTGTTAGAAGCCCTTACTTGGTTCATGTAGGATGGTTTCTGGAAGATGTTGCATTTTTCTTTTTAGATGCCTCAGGATGAGGATGGAGATCTTGTGTTAGAAGTGATTATATATAGATACTGGTGCAGATCCTGCTATGAGAATGGGACATTCTTCTCCATGTGGGAGGGAAAGGGCTGTGCTAGTGCTCATGAAACCATGTTGATGTGAACTTGATTCAAGAGCCATTTCTCTAACTGATATAAAGACAGGGCTAACTGGTACCTGGATGAGTGCAGCTACTATAATTTTGCTAGTTTCAGAAGGACACTCCTGATTTTATTTTTGAGCAAGTGAAGAGAATCAGATCTGATATACTCACGTAGGTAGGAAAGGTACAAGAGGTTGAAACTGAAGTTAAGTATTGTGCTTTGAAGCAGAGCTCAGGACTTCAGCAATGTCACGGGTTAGGCTTTTTTGCCAGCTGCAGAGCTGGGTATCTCAATATCTCCAAGAAACATCAGCAGTCCCAGTAGGTGAACCATTTGGAGAAACCAGATATAGTGCAGCAAACAGCACTGGAACACCAGGAACTCTGGGCAAGGAGCAACTTTTGGAACCGAGATGTTGGTTGTTGTTGTGTTTCTCCTAATGGCCATTGCTGGTAACAGCAAATCCTGTTTCTTTTCTTGTGCAAAAGGAGATATGATCCTTGAACAGTGTGTAATAAACCCCAAGAGGTGCTCTGCACAGCCTAAAAACCTCTTGCTGGATTAACACTTAAGTCACGTGTTAGATCAATTCCACACCCATGGAATTTAACCTAAGTAATACTTTATTTTTGAGTCCAGCAATCTTCTCGGTAAACACTAATGTTTGTTTCATTCACAGTGTTCAGAACAGAATTGTATTTCTGTTTTTTAACCTTGTCAGATTTTGTTTCATAATATTCCTGGTATGTAAATGAGAAATTTTGTTAATCTGTTCAATAATGTTTTCCATGTGTATCAAGAGTCACGAGAACAAAGATGTTTGCTTTGTGATTGAAGGGTACATGGAGGGGAATCTTTACCATCTGCCACTACCAAATTAGTTTTCAAGGGGGAAATGCAAATCCCTCTTATTGGAAGCTATTTTGATCAGCTCTAATAGTAATATTTTATGTAGGATTTCTCTTCCAGAGCCCAGTAGAATTTACAAGTAAATTCATCTTTCTAATGCTTTGGTAAGAGGAACATCTGTCTCAGACATTGTGAGGATTGAAGCACTAAGAGTTTTTTAGAAATCTCATATTCATCCTGTAATATTTGTCTGGTGCATGTAATCCTAATATACCAATTGCAGCAGTAAATATTTTGTTATAAGATATTAAACTCCAAAACAAACCTCTTTAGCTGCAGCTAATGAAAATGTAATGCCTGGCATCTTATGATGTTTGTGTTCTTCAGGACCAACCTGGGTTTTAAAGAATTTTGAACCAGTAACATTCAGACTCTGCAACTTCGATGGAATGAAAAAGCCTCAAGCTTTCAACACCTGCCATAGAAATTTAATAAGGACCCTAATAAATGGGTCAGTTTCAACAAACAATTAACTTAACAACTTCATCTGGAAGGCTTAGAGGCCCTGTTTCATAGGAGGTAACTTGAGAGCAGACTCATGTTATATAGTGTAGTTAATGTTTCCTTTAGAAAAGCAGAGTTTTTAGGATTTAATATTTCATGTGCTCCAAATTACATCAAATTGGCATATGGTACACAACAAAGCCTTCAACCCCTGTATAGATCAAACGGAAAATTTATATTAATCATCTAAGCTGTTTGGGGGTTTCTTAAGCACAAGGAAAATACAGAATTCTCAGGAATTCAGAAGCTTGTAAAATGAATTTTGTGGGCAATTTGGATAAAATTATTTCTTATTCTTTGATTATGCCTTTAAAATTCACACTCCTACAAATAGAGAGATTTTTACATGCAAGTACTGAGTACTCACAGAGCAGTGCAGCTGAACTGCACCATATAAATGAGAGGAATGTGTTTTCCTATGTGTTGTCTTATGTTGTGAGCTATTTTTTCATCTTCTTGTGAAAACATAGAGACCAAGTCTCTGAGCATTCATAGTTCAATATGTTTAATGTAACTCTGTGTTGAGATGAAACAAAAGTGGAAAATTTAATTCCACTTTGGCCTGCCCTAATTTACACATTTCATCCCAGTTATTTTGCTCTCAGTTGCTACCCTCCATCCATCCACCCTTGCTCATCCTCCTTTTATTTCTGTCACAGCACACCTTTAATCAGCCTTCCCGTGTCAGATGTGTTGCTTGCAGGTGCTCTGTCTCTGGTGTTTGCATCTGAACTTTGTCCCACGTGTCGTGTTTGAACAGTAGAAGGTCTCCCGGACAAGGATCTGTGCTTCCTTACAGTTGTCAGTATCCGGTATCTGGCATCAATATCCTGTATCTAATGTCTGACCACTTACTGTAACTAATGGCATGGCCTTTATTTGCCCACATGCAATTACTTGCACCTATCATCATCGCAAATGAGCAACTTTAGGTAAATCCATTTTCTAAGATGTCGGTCTGGCTTCCTTCATGAGCATTGTTTACAGGGAAAAGAGTATTCAGGTTTGATAGGATGATGCCTGGTAATCAGAAATACCTAGGCTGAGTCACAGTGCGGAAGCACCGTGAAGCCAAGTTTAAAATTCAGTTCTTGTTTTTTTATTGTCCTGGAGTTCAAAAGTAGATTGTTCAGTGTGTGCTCAGTAGGGACTGATTGATTGTTTAACTGTATGAACAGGGTTTTGGGGGTGAGGAAGGCGGAAGGAGAGGAATTTACATTTCCCAAGACTTAGGGTGTCTGAACCATGTTCCACTTCGGAGTTAGGCCGTAGTATTTAATTAACATACATTTTCCCATATATTTTTGTTGTGTAATAAGAAGTGCCATTTTCTCCAGATCAAAGACTTTGGCAAATGCTGGGATGCCTCCAGAGCCATGCGTGTTATGATCTGGTTCTGTGGTGGCCACTGATTACTTAAGAAGTGAATATGGGGTGATTCTCCTGGCAGGTTATTGCCTCTGAAGCCAAGGGCACTTAAAGCATCCCCTGTCACAGTTAGGTGGCCAACACTGTCATTTCCATCTTGAAAACTTGCTTTATGTTAATAACAGGTATATCTTGTATCTATAGGGGTTGTAACTTGTGGTAGAAAAAAGGAAGCTGGCTTTTGTGCATATTATAAAATTGGTACTTAGCAAGATGTCCAGAAGGTAAGTTGCAAGTGGATCTAAAAGCCGGCTTGGCCTGTTGTGAAGGTTTTAACGTCATCTAATGATGATATCCTAGATGAAATGCTAATAGGTTTGAAACCAAATTTAAGTGACCTTCTGCTTTGCTTTGGGAGTAATATGCATACATGCTAATCAAGCAGTTTTCTGAAGCTGTTTAATTACACACTGAGAAGTGTTCCACTCAAATCAGCTTCCACGTTTCATAGTTCCTTGATGTGCCCAGCCCCATCATGGTGTGCCTCAGAGGATTATTCATAACTGGTTCTACAACAACAGAATAAATAGTATTTAAAAGCAAATCAATATTTGCTATCTCAAATTTGCTGTTGAATGTAGAGGCTCTTAGGGATTGGCTTCCTGTAGGTGACACAACAGTAGTGACCTTTGGGGAGATTTGAGAGAGGAAGAAATGGCATTAGTAAATGCCTGAGGAATTTCTAGACTGATGGGGAAGGAAATAGTGCCACACAGGAAAGCAGCTGAATTCCCTTGTGCATTAGCAGCTTAACCTTGAATTCTGCCCAAGTGGTTTTTGAACTAGCTTAGTTTTACTCTTTGACGAATTAGTTGCCGTTGCCATAAGATTTCACAAAGTAGTATATCTTTGTGAGTATTTATTTGCAGACTTACTGAGGTGCAGATACTTGGGCTGAGCCAAATTCTGCTGTCCTCTAGGGCACAGTGTGGGGCAGTGAACTGTGTGGGTTATACAATAGGTTTATCATCCTAACAGCACACCTTTTCCTTCTCTAGGGGTTTCTTTCCCTCTAAATTGTTACAGCTAATGCCTGTCAGTGACTTACCCATGGACTTTGATATAAATACTATGCCTCTGCAACACCTTAGACCTTCCTGTGAAAGCATATTACAGCTGAGCTTAATGGAAGAGTATGAAAGACTCAGCTTCTGTGTGGTGGTCAAAATGTCTCTGTGTAATTTTTGTCTTATGTCAAGGTCTGACCTGAATCAAAATGGCAATTCCTAACTTTTTACTACCTTCCAGCATTACATCTTTCAATCCAGCCCTCACAGCAGGCATCCTTCTTTTCCAGCATAGGATTTGTGTGCAGGCCAGCCATATGGTGGGTGTAATTAATATTTTATAATGGTGTTATTGCTCTCTAGCTGCCCAGTAAACACAGTGCAGTGCAGTTTCAGTAAACTATATACATAAGCATAGGAACTTTAGACTTGAATGATTTTCTTCACTTTTATATAATAGTAGGTGTGAAGGAGAAAAAAAGATTTGATTTAATTTATAGAAACTGTATAAAGTTTATAGAGTCTCTACAATCATCTTTCACGAAAAGGTTGTGAAGAAGAGGGGCTGTACTGAAACTGGGAGGTCCATAAAGCTGGAGGAGAATAGTAGTTATAGGCAGACATCAGTAAATACCTGTGCTGAACTTTTCCCATTAACTGCCATCGAGCATATGGACTGCATTAGGGGTTTGTCTGCCTTAGGGATTTTATAAACACATTTCCTCCCTTTTCCTCTTCCCCATCCAGTTACTTTTGCCTTAGACTGTTACAGAATCAAATAGTGCCCATTCTGGAGTCATTGCTCTTCCTGGAAGGAGGCTGTTTGCCATAGAAACGTTCACTGATTCATGTCAGAAATCTGTCTATGTATACAAGTGCTTTCCTGACTGTGCTTTGGTTTTTTTGTGGGTTTTTTTGTTTGGTTTTTTTTGGGGGGAGGTGTTTGCTTTGGGGGTTTTTTGTTTGGTTGTTTTTTTTTGTTTTGTTTTTGGGGAGTTTTGGAGGTTTGGAGGGTTTTGTCCCTGTCTTTTTTATATTTTTTTTTTTTCTTTTTTGGTGTGTGAGCTTCCCAAAGCAGTAATACCAGCTTGGCTCACCCAGCCTTTGAGGCATATGTGCAACTCCTAATTTGCATAATGGCAGAATTTCTGCAGCAGAAATTCTAGGAGCCAGTGTATGCTCAGTTTTATGGATGATCTGTAAATAAACACAGCTCTCTTCTGCATCCCTGTTTACCCTGAAAATGAAGGTTGTAAAAGTGACTGGTGAAAAATAAGACAAGAAACCAAGCTTCTGATGACACCAAAAATCATTATATTTGCTTCTGTGTACCCTTCTGTAAGCCTGTACATCCAGCCATTTGATAAGGTCTCCTTTCCTTCCCAAAGCCTGGCAATGATGCCCATCCAAGCATTCCTGCGCGTTTCTGACAAGTTTAAGAGGTGGCCCTGTTGGCTGCTGCTGCCTCCTTTGCCTGTTCTACCTTCCCCTTTGCACCAGCACTTGTATTTGAACAGAAAGAAGTATATCTGGGAACAGTTCTGGCTTAACATTAACCTCCGCCCACCCTCAAGGTTAATTTTAGCAGATCAATTGTGGAAGTTACACCCTGGGTGACACGTAGCCCTTCTGTTCAGCTGTGGCTGTGAGAGTGCCTGGAAAGCCAGTTCTGGGGTCAAGGTGCTGAAGGAAGAGAAGCTCAAGAAATATGTGGCACATCTCTGAGTTTATTGTACTGTGGGATTTGTAGGTGGTAAATGCTGTGGGTGTTTTACAGATACTCTGGAATCCTAATATAATTTACAGTTTCATTTGTAGAGAGCTGTTTCAAATCTGTGCACATTCTTCTAAGACATTTTAGAAGAAAAGCCAACAGCAATAATTAGTTTGGCATTTTCCGTGTTTTCTAAAGCACTTAAGGGGTAATGACTTTTTTTAACCAATCTTACATAAAATCAGGTTTTATGAAATAAGAGGACTTGAAAGGCCTGAATGTCAGTGACAGATGTGCTTCATGCTGAAAGCTCTATTCCAATGCATCAAAATAAGGAAAACAATTATACATATGATTAGAGGCTGCTGACCCTTCAGTTAAAATGATCAAAAAGAACAATATTAAAATTTGATTTATGGAAGCTACTGCTTGGCCTGTAATCTGTCTGACCAATAAAAACAAACCAGACTTTTACAGAATGTGATTTCCCAGTAGATAGGTTAGCTATTTTTGTAGGGCTGAAGAAACACAAAATGGTTTTTAAATATATTTGATATGCCTTATGAGTAAATTGAAATACAGCATATAAATAGTTTTAATGGTTTTTGTTCATAAATTGCCAGATTTCCTTAATTCAAGTGAAACTAGAGAACCACTTGAGAATAATTGTCTTTAAAATGAAATATTACTCTGACAGTCTACTTCATTTATATTAAATATATGGTTTACTTTTTTATATTAGAAGGTAAATTCAAGCTGGTCAGTAATATGATTCCCCTTACACTTTTGCTGTAGTTCACTATGGAAATGGATTCAGGAAATGGCAGATGTGATTAAAAACTCTTCAGCTGGCCCAAGAGCTGTTTGTACAGCACCCAGCATACAGCACTTCTGGCAAGGAACAAGCACTCCTTTATATCATTGCAATATAAATAAAATGATTCTTCAATCTAGGGACTTGGAATTTTGTTTTTAAATGCACTTATTAGGAGATTGGGAAGATGAGATTTGGTTAGGCTTTTCCATTCATAAAAATAAAGACAAAATTGTTGTGTTGGTCCTGTTTCCTTGTGTGTGCAAGTAAGTGTATTGGAACCCACACCAGCCCAATTTGCATGAGGGTGTCAGAGCAATAATCCTGCAAATTGACACAGAAGGGTCAAGCTGCCTGCTCAGAGGCACAGTGACATCACTGGAGAGCTGTGCCCAGCACATCAATAAATGGTCACCTCTCAGAAGCTGAGCATTCAAGATTGCAAAACTAAGAGAGATTCCTTCCTTCCACCTTTAAAAATGCATCTCAAGTGCATTTGGTCATGTCTGGGCAAAGAAATTGAATAAAACACTGTAGCTCAAATTTATGTCTCCTAATTTGGAATATATTTGTTTTATTCGCTGGGCTCTCATGAATTCTGTTTTGTGCATCAGTTTCTGAAATTTCCTATAAGCTTTTCCTTTTCTGGAAACCTAAGTGCTGTTTTTTGTTTCTGTTTTTTCTAGTTGAACGGGAAAATGTACAGAAGAGAACCTTTACCAGATGGATAAACCTGCACTTGGGGAAGGTAAGACTGACAGACAGTCGTGATATTGGGATGCAAGGACACAGCCATTGACAGATTGCAGTTAACACAGTTAAAATTTGGAAACGAAGTTGACTTTTGTGCATGTGGGGACATTTGGAGAAGAATGAGGGAAAGCTCAAAGCCTATTTCTGGCTGAATTAAAATTTGTTTTCGGGTACACACAATGCTTGGGTAGTAGTTCATCTTAGGTGCATTTAATCTTTAATGCTACTGAATGTTACCATGCGGGTAGATTTTCCCCATAGAATGCGCCCACATAAAATCATATGTGATTGAGGCTGCTCTGGTGATGATGTTTGTGTTCTTCCTGGACTGGACATTAGAATATCTGAGGCATCATGGTCAAAGACAGATGTTCTTCAGAACCTGTCTTCATCCCAGGTCTGAAGATGGAAAACATTAATTCTGTCAGTCATGTTGTGGGGGGCAGTATGATGGGATCTTCACATACCCACTTTCATCAAAAACTAATTTTTGAACATCACTTCTTATCTAAGTTGTAGTTGTTTCTTAATCACACCATAATATGGCTATTAAACCTAGTTTGCTGTTCTTATTGATAGTAGATAAGTACTAACACTCCTGAATAGTCTGTCATTCAGAGAACCTTTTCCTTCCTATTGAAGTTTAAAAGAGAAAAAAGAAATCTTAATATTACTGAGACAGCAGCAATGGTTAGTGCAGGATCAAGGAATGAGAATAGCTTCTTGATCTACATGAAGTCCTTTGACTGGTGTTTGAGCTTCACAATGCTTTAGTATCTGTGGCTAAATTTCAAAAAGTACAGACTGGGTCTAAGTTTGGGCCACAAACGGACTATCAGTTTAGCTCCTTTAGTTCTTGGGAAGTGATTGCATTTCAGACACAGTAAAGTAAAGGGGTTTCAGAAGAAAGACATCACATAAATAGTTGCTAATGTCCACTACTTTGCAGTGAGTGTTGCTGAAGACATAAAGGGATCCCCTTAAATCTCACTGGAAAATCAGAATAAGGGTAGCTAGAAATGTTTTGACTAGCAATTGCTCCCAAGGGCCTCTCAGAATGAAGACAGTGTTACGTGATCCCTTCGTGAATCAGGCTCTAGGGCTTTAAACTAACTGTAGTTTTGGAAGTTGTCAGAAAGGGTTGTCTAATATGTGACTGTAGAGAAGGTCTTTGATTTACAGAAGGAATTATATAATGAAAAAGGCTGTAGGGTGCTGTTAATTCTGTGGTGCCAAGCACATGAAGGCTTAGAACCTTTGTGGGCAGGTCAGCTTTCTCTGGAGTTCATACAAATTTTTTCCTCTCTGATTCAACAAAGAAAAATGCCTTTCTGGAGAAAGGGCAAAAGTCTTCTGCTATATTAATGTTTTCCCTGGAAGTAGCATAATAAACATACCCATGTAAATAATGAGAGCTTCATCAAAGCTGTCTCTAATTACAGGTGATTCCCTGAGGACACTCACTGAGAAAGGTGGCTTCTGCCTTTGTCCTCAAAGAAGCACTTCTTGCAGAGTAGCTTTTTTCTTTCAGAGGCAGCAGTGAAGTCTTTTTGTATTTCTTCAGGAAACTTATGGTGTGGTATGTCTCCTTTTGGAGCAGACCATCCCACTTGGGTCATCTTTTGAGAGGATCTGGATCTGCTGGTCATGGATAATTGGGTGTAATTTGCATTTCTGAGTTCTGTTTCTTCTTGCCTTAAGTACTGAAAGAATAGAAAAGGTTTGGGCTTGAGGCTTTCAGATAGGTTATTTAATTTTGAAATGAATGATGCCTTGCTTTCTTTCATGGAGCATTGTTTAGTGCTCTTGGCTAGATTAAAGACCAGTAATGAAAATGCATGGTCCCAGTTTGCCAGGAGCAGTTCTTAATGGAACTAGTAGTGTGTTGCCCATCCAAAGATAAAAAGATTGGGTTCCTTAGGGACACGTGAGTGAGTGACACCTGAAGAGAGTGTAATTACTGCAGCTAGGACTACCCCTAAGGGCTGAGCTGATTTGGCTGTGTGCCTCACAGTGCACAAATCATCCAGCACCTCAGCAAAGTGAGGACACGGTTCCCTTTGGAGGAGTTTGCTGAGAAGAGAGAGACACAATACGGGAAGTTGCTATTTAAAGTACTTAGAAAATACTGGGAAGCAGAATGGCACCACCAGACACCTTTCAAAGGAGACAGGGCATTGTGGCTGGCTGGATCCCGGGCTTATTTCTGTATAAAGTAGTATTTGCTTCTGCTGGACTTGTCATAGTCTGAGGGATCAGCATCCAACCCATACTTCTTAGGCAGAGTATTTGGGGTTAGATTCTGTCATGGGAAATCTGGAATTAGTCCTTGTCTGATCTCAATTACATGAGTGCTCTATCTCAGTGTTAGCTCCAACATTCCTAGGGCAGAATTGGCACTGATGTGAGGAATATTCAGCTCTTCCTGCAGGCTATGATCTACTTCTAGTATCTGTCTTGCAAAGTTCTCCTTCTGACTCTGAAGTCACAGTGACTTACCAAACAGTACAGTTTTAAAAGCTACCTGGTTTCTTTTCTTCACAGTGCAAGCCTCCTTTGAAAGTGAGAGACTTGTTTATTGATATACAAGATGGCAAAATCTTGATGGCGCTCCTGGAAGTCCTGTCAGGACAAAAGCTGGTAGGTACAGAGAGGGAGAAACCTCTGTAGGGATGAAGCTTGGTATGTTACGAGCAATGATGTATGGACATCCGAGGAATAAAGGTGAATTTGGTCCCATGTCTTGGGTATAGTAATAAGAATTTCAGCAGTTTTGTTGTAATTTCCTTATGTTACAGGCTGGTGTCTTGAGCTGTAACTTAGATTTCAAGGAAATGCATAACAATGAGGTGTAAATGGTGTGTGATCAGTGTTAATGTTGCTACCCCTCAGGGTTTTTAAGGCTTTAATACATTAATGCTCATAATAGTCCATTTGGAGACCACCCAAGTCACATTATCAAGAAAACACATACTTGCTGTATTATTTTTTTAATCCGTAAGTTCTGTTTCTATTTTGTCTAAGATGACTATGACACTGAATAGGTTTGCTGATGCTTGCTGTAGGTGTGAGTTTAGATCTGGTATCCTGGCTCAGCTTTCATTAGTCTTACTAATATGGTCTAAATTAGCAGGGCAAAGCTTCACTAATCAGAACCTTTTTCTCTCCTGTCTTTAAAGTTCCACATACCAGAAATGGAACATCCAGTGCAAATATAAATGCCAGTTACAGTTGACTTTAATGTTTTTTTCTCAATCTTCTGAGCAAGAACTCTCCTCTGTGTGGGTATCACACTTGGACAAGAGGAGCAGGCTGTTCTGGGGCAGTCTCACTCCTGCAGGTGCACTTGTGATCACCTGGTGATGTTCTGCAGTGACTGACTACCTGCTTTCTGCAGCAGGAATGGTCCCTGAATGTATGGTCACACATTCAGAACCACCTATTTTTTAATATTCTTGCAGTTTTGGGGAGATGCAGCAGAAACAGTAGTGTCTTTGTGTGCATTCATACAGATTGAATTGAGGGCCAGGCTGGAAAGGAATTGAATGGGGAGATACATCATGGTAAACCATAGGCTATGCCTCAAGGGGTCAGGGAAGAGGTCAGAGAAGGAGGTAAGGTCATCTGGCTAAACTTCTTGGTAGGTGTTTCTGCACATGTGATAAAAACAGTGTGCCAAAGTGGAATTCCAGGGAGACAGGCATGAAAAATCTGTTCATTTCTGCCAAAGTGAAGGTTTTTGCCTTCCACCTGCCTATGCCCGCTATGAAAATTGCTTATGCTTCCTAATTAAATAATTTCATTTGTTTCAAGACAAAAAAGAATCTATTATTATGGATTTTCAGGCAAATTTGATCCTGTGACTGAACATAGTTGGGGAGTGATTACATAAATAATGCGGCAGGTCCAAGAAAGTGATAACATCTGGAGAGCAGGAAGGCTGGTTGCTAACCCTGTTTTGCTACAGTCATGTAGCTGAAGCATTTTACTGCTCACAAAAGATGGCAATAATTTTACGTAGGTAGATTTCCTTAGCCTTATTTTGCCTCAGCGCTTGTTGGTTTTTAAGCTTTGTACAATCTGGTGAATAATTTCACCATTTTTAAAAACTGTGTGGCTCTTCTTTTATCTAGATGCACGAATACAAATCTTCAACCCATCGCATTTTTCGTTTGAACAACATAGCCAAAGCACTGAAGTTCTTGGAGGACAGTAATGTGAGTATTTCCAAAGACTGGTCTTAATACTTTTCCTTAATATATGCTGCAACTTGCATTGTTGTACTTCTAGTTAGTCTAATGTGCTGTGTGTTCGTAAGAGGAATGTACCGCTTAAAGAGACTGTGACTTACCTTAGCAGCCAGGCTGGAAAGTCACATAAAAATGCACAACGAGAACACCTATGGAGTCCAAAACAAGGATTATTTGTTCATTTTATATGTAAAGGTTCAATGGGATTAAAGGATCAGAAACCCAATATTAAAAGAAAATAAAAAGAAATGCAAGTAATTTTTATGAGCTGGGTCTTAGTGGAATTTCTTCAGTTACACTGAAGGTGACTTTCTTTTGTCAGAAATACTTTCAATATTACAAATCATGTATTTTTCTGGTTAACTGACTGCTGCAATAGTTGATCATGAGTTGAAAGCAAGAGAAAATGAGATCAGGAATGTGGCATAAATGCATAATTCCAGAAATCAAAGCCTTATGGGGATTTAACTTCCCTAATAGTTGGCACTACTGCAGCATCGCTTCCTAAAGTTGTAAGTGACCAAGTATTATCAGACTCATGGCGTCAAATAATTACTTCTTTCTTTTTATATCACCCATTATGTGTTTATTCCAAAGCCCTTTTGAAGTGCCCTGTGTATTGAAAACTCCCTGCTCTTGAAAAATTTTCAGGAGTGATGTAGCCAAGAGAAGTTCCAGCCATGTAACAACTCATATACCTGGTATACCTAGATCTTCCAGAAAGAGAAAAATGAGCTGTTTCCTATAAGGCACTGCAATAAGGTTAAACTTAATGAGTGAGTGGGGTGCAGTGTGTGCACAGGGGCAAAAGCCTGCCTTGCATGCCAACAGCAACTGATGCCACTTGGCACTTCCCTGCACTGAGCTGAGCTCTTGCTCTGGAGGTCCTGCAGCAGTGCGAATCATGCAGGGGAGTTGCTGCGAACACCATTGCAGAAATGAACAGGATGTGAGGTCTTAATGCACGTCTTACAACCTCAGAGCTGTGGGAGGTTTAACATCCTTTGCCTTTTTCCCCAGCATAAGATATGAAAGGTCAAGAAGTTGTCCAGTAACTTCCGGGCATTCCAATCTCCCTAAGGAAAATCCATCAGTAGGGGCTGTTCTGGCCCTAAATGTGTACGTCTACACATCTTGCTGTAGAACTGAGAAAAAATGTTTTACATATTCACATATTTCTTAACAGTTTGCATGTTGTTGCTTTCTATGCAAATCCAACTAAGGCCCACTGGCAGATGAGACCTTTTTCTCTCTGTTGGTACCAGCACATTGCAGCATGTCTCATTGCCAGGACCTCAATAGGGGACAACCTAGAAACTCAGTGAGCTAGGCCAGGCAAGAGGGGCCGTGAATACAGATGGACTTTTAATTAAGAGTGCTAAAACCCCTTTTGTACGGATTTCTTGTTCCCTTAAGTGTGAGCAGCCAATATCTTAATATTGCTGTGACGTAATACCAGCAGCTGGTATTACCAGCTGGGTGTTTCAACTGGGCTGGGCAGCAAACTTCAGCAGCAGTAAGGGAACAGAGCTCACACTGAGCAGTCTAATGATAAATGCTACTTGCTCCCTGTTCTGGAGAAAGTGCAATTCAAATGCACTAAGTCTTAAAGGTTTTCCCATGCCAAATACTTCGGCGCTAGCAAGAAATCTGAGCCTTGAAATATGACAGCTAGAAGTGTCTTCTTGCTAAGATTGAAAATGTTTTGCAAACCACTAGATAAAAAGTTATTTTGCTTTCCTTTTTTCAGCTCAACCAAACCGGTTAGTGAAGGGGGGTGATGAAAGTTTTGGCAGAATGCCTTGGCTGCCAAGAGCTTCAGGGTTAGATATTAAACCACAGTGGGTGGAACCCATCAGCATACGCTTCTGTGGAGCTGGGGCAGCGGGGTAAAGCACTGCTGAGTGATTCACTGTGTCCGGGATTTCTCGGTGATAAATGGGCTGGATGCTGGGCTTTAACCCAGTCTGGGTGCCATGTGCAGTACTGACAGCTTCCTTGTTTCCTCCCTCCTTGTGACCTTTGCCAAAACCAAGTCTGTGTTGTCTAGGAGAATAACATCCTGGTGTTATCAGCTGGAAAAAACCTCTGTGGGAAAGTCTAGAGTTTGCTTGGATTAGGCAACCCTATCCTTTGCTAACTGATTTAATCAGAACTCTGTGACAGACTCTGTAAGGTGGGACAAGCAAGGAGAAAGGAGATGCATAGCAAAAAAGAAGTAAGCAGATCTTACTAGGATTTTAAATTTTAGTATGTGAAGTGACTACTTTTTATGAATGGGATCCACTGGAGTGGGCCCCCTTTTCCATTTTTATATGAAGGAAATGCATTTGTGGTCCCAGGAATGCAGAACTGGGTTCATTTTTGTTCTGCAGACTATGCTGGGGTCTTCAGGTAGGAGTTCTAGGAGCAGGGTTATTGTGATCAAGGAAAATTATCCTTAATACAGGATTTCAGTTTTGCTTTCTGGCTGACCAGTCAGTGGCACAAGTGCTGTGAACATATCCACTAGTCTCAGTGCATTTTTTGGGTATACTTTGCTGCTTTGGATTTGGCTCTGGATTTACTGTCTCTTCTACAGGTAAAGCTTGTTAGCATCGATGCAGCAGAAATAGCAGATGGAAATTCCTCTCTGGTACTTGGACTAATATGGAATATAATCTTGTTTTTTCAGGTAATAAAATTTGAATACTTTACTTATAAGTGAACAGTCTTCATGGTATCAATCTATTCCAGCTGAATAGTGGTTTTTAAATTGATTTTTAATCTTAAAGAATATAATTAATCATAGCAAACCTGAGCTTTGGCCTCCTAATATGCACTAATTTTATACTTGCAGCTGCTTTCATTTTACTTCATTAGACCTATTTTGGTGTAAATTGAAGACAATTTAAGCCCTCATTTGACTTGGACCTGAATTAGAGCTTCAGATTACTACTTTCCTTTCTCTCCTGTGCCCTCTCAGAGTTCTGTTCCAGATTCCCTGGATCTGAACCAATATCCTGGGTTTGGTTCCAGGTCACAGTTTATTTTCAATAACCTTTTCTGGATTTGATCCAGTGTGGTGGGAAATTCCATTTAGAATCACTGATCTCTGGAGGTTTACTTAACATGGCAAAAATTCACAACTGATGTAGATGACCAAATGAAAGATCTTGAAGGGCCTGGAACTGATAAAACTGATTTGAGGCTGAAAATTAATTTAGCCTCAGGCTTAGATGAAAACTGTGCCCTAATCTATACATAGTTTGAAAATAATCTTTGAGACAATACCAAATGTTAATGGACAGAGAGAGGTGGAAGTACAGTTCTGAAATTCTCATAAGACCATGAGGCCCTTTCATTATCTTGGTCTTATTTAATAAATGGCTATAAGGTTAAAAAAGTGATCTTGCACTGGGGCTTCTCCTCCTGGCTAAGCTGCTGGGGCTGAACAGTGCTGCACAGAGCCACTCTGGTCAGGCAGACTCAGGCAGAGATGGTGCGACCAGGATCTGCTGCCCTGGCAGCAGAGGGCACAAGGGACCCAAAACCAGCAGAGCTGATTCAAATGTCAGTGCTGACCAAGGACAGGAGTGCTGCTGCAGGTCACCATTTCTTGACTAAAAATATTTCACTTAAGCAACT
>JAWWMO010000174.1:48866263-48891352 GCA_035047845.1 Dendrocincla fuliginosa | reverse complement strand
AAATGTTAATGGACAGAGAGAGGTGGAAGTACAGTTCTGAAATTCTCATAAGACCATGAGGCCCTTTCATTATCTTGATCTTATTTAATAAATGGCTATAAGGTTAAAAAAGTGATCTTGAAGTTGCACTGGGGCTTCTCCTGGCTAAGCTGCTGGGGCTGAACAGTGCTGCACAGAGCCACTCTGGCCAGGCAGACTCAGGCAGAGATGGTGCGACCAGGATCTGCTGCCCTGGCAGCAGAGGGCACAAGGGACCCAAGACCAGCAGAGCTGATTCAGATGTCAGTGCTGACCAAGGACAGGAGTGCTGCTGCAGGTCACCATTTCTTGACTAAAAATATTTCACTTAAGCAACTCCTGTGAAGAGAACAATTTCAGTTAAATTAACTTTGCTTTCAAGGATGTGTTTCTTTGCTTTTTGTTTAATGAGAATCTGCGTAGTTCAGACTGAACAGTATCCTTCCCTCCTGCCCTTTCTGTTGTCTGCAGCTGTCATGTGTGTGTGATACAAGTTGAGAGTTAAAATGGACAGGACTACAATTACCTCTTCAAATTCAGTTATGGCACTGAGCTCTTTCAAGTTTGCATGCAAACAAGGACACCATTCAGCCAGTGATAAAGCAGAGCACTGTATGTTTCTCATTTTATTACAGATTAAGGAGCTGACAGGCAACCTCAACAGGAACTCCTCCTCCTCCAGCCTGTCCTCTGGGCCCAGTGGTCCAGAGTCAGACACATCCCCCAGCACTCCCAGCGTGGAGAGAAACATGTCCATTACAGTGAAGGATCAGCGGAAAGCCATCAGGGCCCTTCTAATCTGGGTTCAGAGGAAAACCAGAAAGTAAGCTAACAAACCTCTGGATAAAACTGTGTCTTGCCACCTGCCCTTTTGAAGCTGAATCTCTTTTCTCTGTCCTGCCCCGTGGCTGTGTTACCATGTGCCGTGGCTTGTACTGCTTCCCAAGTTTGGGAGCGCAGGGTCTCTGCAGGGGGTGTTTCACTATGGCCATGTGTCTAAGGCAGCTGGCTGACCTTGGAGCCCACTGCTGGCTTCATGGGTGGACTGTTAAATGTTAACTTGCATTAACCTGCTTGATGCTGTTGAAAACAGGATAATTCCGGGCTCCCCATACCCCTGGCTTCCATGCAGTTTGTTTGATATCTTTTGCTAATTAAAAGCTAGGTATAACCAAGGGGTGAACTGGAAAAATAAACGTATTGAAAGGCTTTGTCAACAGCCTTTTAAATTAAGCAACAGCCCTGAGGAAGCTTCTCTGTGTGCTGCAGAGTGCCTTGAAGGACAGAGGCCCTACTAGAGTCCCTCCTTCCTCAGAATTCAGGAGGAGAAGGGAGTGAAACAAACCACTTCTCTTGAACTTGCAAAATTTAAATCTGTTTCCATTGCACAACACATCTCTCTCCTCTTTCATAAAAAAGTGGGGTTTTTGCCAAAGCATTTTGTCTAGCAATGCTTTATCCTGGCAGACTTACTGTCAGGTTAAAAAACTGTAGTGTAAGATGTCTAGTGCACATGCAAATGCTTGGACTGTATTTTAGATATTTTGTTATCTGAACTGATGACCGGCAGAGGGTTTTAAAGAGAGCATGGGACAGAGTTACTTATACAGGTTGGTTTGCTGAATATTTGGCATTTTTGTCTGTTGATTTACATATCCAAATCTGCCTTTGAACACAGATTTTCTGTGTCTAGTGTTAAAGACACAGAAAATTACATCTTAAATTCTTGGCCCTGAGGACCACATCATCCTTTGGTTATCTTCAGTGAAGCTATGGGTGCTTGTTGAGAAGATAAGGTTGGCCCATTGAGATCTGTAATTCACTGCTGCCAGTGTGAACCATAGAGGAAGCACGGTTTTAATCCCAAAATAATACTGTTACCATCATTAACAGGGAGGTGGTACAAGGAAAGTGAGGTCCTGAGAAGCAAAGGCCACAGACTTTTCAGCCCAGACAAAGAGTACAAGTTGAAAACATCCAATAGGAGAAAGTTGTTCTTGCAACTGCACTATTAAAAACATAATAGCGTCATTATAATCCTGTTATCCCATGATCTGTGCAGAATTTTCTATTCTGGGGCTCTGTTTCATTGCAAGTTTGGTGGCTGTTTTTTTCCTCCAAAACTTTGGGCATAAACTTGTGGTTTCTGCATATGCTAACACCATTTGCATTTGGCAAATTCTCTGCTATAGAAAGCCAAGTACACAGGAATGTGAATCATTTATGCTTATGTGTTTAAATATTTAAATCTTGGCAGTTTTCCCAAGCTATGGCATTAAAATGCTGGAGAGCAACAGAAACAGGAATCACAGAGACATTTGGTTTTGTGAATGTTAAATGTGGTTGCTGAATTCTTGAGGGCTTTGTTTTCACTAACTACTTCCCACAAGCAGGTTGATGTCAGCTGTTAGCCACACCAATCCAGTTTGTGAATCTGCGTGTTTTCTGGATGTGTTTGTGCATTTTGAAATCCAAAAATGTGACAAGTGCAACTCAGCAACTTTACATTTTAACTCTCAGGAGTCTTTGAAAATGATGATGCCTTTGGATTTTGTATCACAACCACCCATGTAAACCTTATGTAATTCTGCTTAGGTATGGCGTTGCAGTTCAGGACTTTACCAGCAGTTGGAGGAGTGGCCTTGCTTTCTTAGCTGTCATAAAAGCCATAGACTGTACTTTGGTAGACATGAAGCAAGCACTGGAGAAATCAGCACGAGAAAACCTGGAGGATGCTTTCAGCATAGCACAGAATAAGCTGGGTGTTCCTCGGCTCCTCGAACCAGAAGGTAAAACGCCTACATCAGCTTTGTTGGGTAACATTCAAACTATAATGATTTCATGAATATTTCATTGTGATACCTACCAAAAACCTCCCAGTGATTAGGCTATTGATGTGATCAGTGTGTTGAGCTTACTGATTAGAAAAATAAAAATGAATTGGTCAGTGGCTTGTAGTTGTATGCTGCCAGTCATATTTGTAAGCTCCTTGGCTGCAGGGATGGTTTTAGCTGTGTACACTGGTTCTGGTTCATGCTTAAATGCTGTGTGACATCTGCATTACTAGGGGGTGTTAACTGTTGTGCTGAGGGGTGTCTCAGTGCATTAGCACTGTTTTGTACCACCTCAGTCTGCAGAGACTAAATATCCCTCCAGGATGAAGTGTGTGAGGCTGCTGTACCAGGAGAATGGATAGATACCTGTTCAAATGCATTTTCATCTCCCAGTTTTCACTTTACAGTGAATATATACACGCACATATTTATATATGTAAATACAGGTGTATGTGTGTGTATCTAAATATATATATGTAAATGGACTTCTTGTAGTGCTTTTTACTGACCTCTACTAGACAGGTGTTAGGCCTTGATGTTATGATTGAAAGCACAATTGCACTTTCATGGGTCACCTGTTAGAAGAGTGGGCCATCCTGCTGAAAATAGACCTCTGTATTGTCACTCAACAACACTCAATTCTAGTGACAACAGCATAAATGACAGTATAAAGAAGAATGAAAAGGGACCCCAATCAGGATTCAGTATGTGTTTAGAAATAGGAAAAAATTAATGTGAATAAGATGTTGAGAACTCTGTTGAGGACCATCAAGAGTGGAGAACCTTTATCTTATCTGTCAGAAAAGGAAAAGTGTTTGTAGCTGATAATTCTCTCACCATAAGGCAGGATAAATGTCTGATGATCTGTTCCTCTGCAAGAGTGTTTAAAGCTGTGTGTGCTCAAGCCCCTTGCATCTCTCTCCATAGATATCATGGTGGAATCACCTGATGAACAGTCAATTGTCACATATGTGGCACAATTTCTGGAGCACTTCCCGGAGCTGGAGGGGGTATGTGTTTACTCCTATGTCATCATTTCTTTAATTTGCTTTAGTGTGCTTAATAAAGTCAGATATTTATTTTTTAGGTTTCTTTCTAAGCTATTTCAAATAAAAAAACCCAAACTCCGATTTAATGTTTCACATTTTCATGAAATCCAGTGAAATGGGCTTTTGTTGGTGATTGCTAAAATGCTTTAAGTAGAATTGTGCTTTTAAGCATTTACATCCAATTGTAACTTTCAGAGGTTAGAACTGGTTTCATAGGACACTACTACTTTGCTATATATGTCTTAAATAAGGCTGAAATTTATCCCTTCATCTATGATGATTCATTGGACTTTCAATTTACTTTTGAATTCTGTCTTCTGAAGTTTGAGGGCCATGATCAATCTGAATTTAGCAGGTGTGAGACACAAGATACTGGAGGCTGAATCTTGTCAATACAGCAATTAAAAGCTCTCATTGTAAGCATGAAAAACTGCAGCTGAAACAACCAGGACTTTAATGCAAAAATAAAGCATTGAAGGTTAAGTGGGGACTGACAGTCAAGGATTGCCAAGGTCTTTTGGAGAAACAGGCATTTCCTCTTATTTCTCGGTTGTAGGTTCCAGTTGGGATATATTTTTTAGCTGATAAAATTGGTGGGCATTACTAAAGTAATTGGAATTAAAATTAGTATAATAATATAATTATTACTATTAAGCAGTAAGATCTTATTGACATTAAGACTTGTTGGCATTTTAATGGACAAATTAAAAACTACCTTTCTTTTAATACAGTCTGTTGGAATGAAATAATCTAGTATATCAATACATTTCATAGTGGATTTATTGGTGTCATTAGATTTATGTTATTCCCAGGGTTTGGGATTGTGTCAAAAAGCCGTCAGTTGTCTCCACAGGTGCAGCAGGAAGAGATGAATACGTTAATAACTGAGGAGTAGGCTTGTCTGCATTCTGATCTTCCTTTACAAGTGGCTTCTTGACATTGAGCTTTGTTCCAGGCACTTGACTTGCCAAATTAGTTTTTCTCCTTTCAAAATAAGTGAGTCATTAATTGGCCATTTACAAGGTAATGGGGTGATGGGCTAGGTAGTTACTCTGTCCATAGTGTTTGGGAAATGTCTTATGGTATCTGAGGTAGGATTTGTCTTCTAATGTTGTATCATCACTTATAGGAAGACTTTACAGATCCTGATAAGGAGCTTCCAATTGAGTCCACATATGTCCACATCAAAGACACACCGTCAGAAAAGGAAGGCAAAATCTTGATTTTAAGTGAAAGTGAAGAAAACATGTATACTGTTAATCATGAGAGGAGCCATCCTGCTCCTCCAAAAGTCCATATTCATGACATCCCAGAGAGAATCCCCTCAGAAACTGCACCTGAAAATTGTAATGGGAAATTGAGTGAAGTGTTAGGTGATTCACAGGAAACGTCTGAAGAAGAGCCTCAGAGGCCTACCTCACTGAAAATCACAGGATCTGTCAGTTTTGAATCCAGTTCCTCTTGGGAGGTTCTAAGTGATAAATTCATGTCAGGTGAAGCGGGCATCTCTGATGATCAACTGAAACAGAACAATGACTTTTCTCCAACTGTTCTGACAGATCAGAAAGATTCTGTTGACTCTTTCGAAGAATACTCTGAAGAATTAACTAAAGAAACCCCTATTGAATACGACAACGAAACTAAGAGTCTTTCAGCTAATACTTCTTCTTTGAGTCCATTATCCTGGACTTCAGGTATACTTACAGATGATTCTATTAATAAAGTAGAAGAGAGCAAACTCCAGTCTTCAATTCTTTTGCCAGAAGATACCTCAAAACAAGAAGATACACAAAAGTATGTTCTTCATCTTCTAAATGAGGAAATACAGAAATATCCACAAAAAGAACATCCAAAGGAAACACCTCTCTTTGAGGCAATAGAAACGAACCCTTGTTCACTGAATAGTTCCAGTCTTGAAAGCCAAGAACTATCTACACAGCTTGAAACGTCTGATGACTCTCTCTCTGATATACCTAAAACTCCAGATGACCTGGACAGCTGTGATGAAGTTGAGTCTGCGACTGAAGTGTTACCCACTTCTTCCAAAGTGTCTGTAATACCCCACGATCTCTTTTACTATCCACATTATAATGTCCCCATATCAGCAGTTCTGAATGCTTACCTTGAGCCTTGTATCGGAGGTTATGACACTGGAAATGACAAAGCTTCTTCTGAAACAGTAACAGATGTTTTACATGACAAGAGCGTACCAGAACAGAACTACAAGGAAGATGCTCCAGAGCCAGACTTAGAGAATAAGCTCGGTACCCCTCCCTCAGAAACAGATACTGAGAATAGCGAGGAGGAAATTACAAATATTAATGATCACATGAATTCTTATGATGAAAAAGAAGTGCCATTACTAGTAGAAGAGTTAGAAATTGAAGATGATGGCAATAAGGCCACCAACCATCAAGATTCCACTGTTCCACAACATCCTGAGGTATTTTATTTTTTTATTATCAGCAATTTCTTTGTGGGGGATCAGCATCTGACCTCAGTGGTTTTCATTTGCTTTCATTTTGCAATGTTTGGGAGAAATATTTAAAATATACTTGGTTTCCTGTCCCATAACACTGTTTGCCACAGCCCCCTACTGGAATGAATGGAATTGCAGATACCTGAGAAGATCTGGCACTAGAGAATAAGCCCTAATATTACAGTACAGCAAAAATGTGAATTTTTATTATATTTTAAAATATTTTGAAGCTTCTGTATAATCCCTAGGTATAAAAGATTACTAGATATTGTATTTTTAATAATTTGTAGTGAGATGAACAGGAAGTAGCATTGCTTATAAAGAAAGGATACAGGCAATTTTTGTCTCAATCCAAATAGATTTACCTACAAAAGCTTAAAAAACAATTTGAGTAGCATATGTTATGTGGGTAAAATGAAGGCTTGTCTATGGTGGAGGAGGAGAAAGAGGAGGGAATTTGAGGGGTATTTGGTTTAAGCAGTTTGCTCCTGCATCTTATCTTGCAGACACCAATTTTGAAGTGCCTTTAATGTTTTCCAGCACATTAATTTTTGACAGTGTTTTTCAGGAATGAGTGTCCATTTAATCCTGCTCTATGTGTTGCTTAGGCAAGTTGCTTGAACATGTCTTTGTCCTAACACTTACTACAGTAATGAAGTCAGTTTGCTGTTAGCTTGACAGACTAATTTGGGATAGCTTTTAAAGAGTCCAGCGGATTGCTTCAAAGATCCGTCATGTCATGACTTCTTAGTAGAAAGAACTGACAATTGTCAGTAGAATGATTGTATGTTGCACTGATGATACTTTATAGCTCAATGTATCCAAAAAGATTTTCAGGAAATTAATTGCTTTTTTATTCTTTTCAGTGAGACTTTCGGTCTCATACTACCTGCAATTTGGCATCTGAATAGGCTGCACCACTAAGCTACTTGGAAGGGAGGGGAATCACTCTTGTTGCCTAATGCACAGTGTTTCTTAATTTCAACAGGCCATAGCAGAACATCTAGAGGATTTATCAATAGCCATAAAGACACCAGAAGAAAGTAGTAATAGGGAGGAGGAAGAGGAAAATATGATGAAAGAAAATTTGCAGATCTCCGAAGTTGCCACTACTACTCTATCACAAGATAACCTTGAAGAAATTTCTGAATGCCAGGAATTTACTGGGTATTTCGCATTGACTTTCTCTTAAATACACCTAACTGGTCTTTTGAAATGTGCCCTGTCCATTCGCTGTTTCTTGTAGTCTTCTTTTAGGAACAACGTATTGGGACTCATTGGCTTTTTCCTGTATTTCTGCTTTTCCTGTGTTTCTCTTACACGTCACATGATTCAGTGCCAATGGGACTGGATTTGACTGTGCTATACCAACTTTGCTACACAAAGCCCGGTTGGAATCCCAGTGCATTTTGAATATGGCAGTGTTATAACTGTTTTTCCAACAGAAAGTGTATTTTGTAACATAGATGAAATAATCCATGTCCATTGTGAAACTGGGTGGAAGCATGACACTGATTACCAACAGATATTTTTGGATGTTTTTTCTGATTATGACCAAGTAAATGAGGTTGTGGAGAGAAAATAAGATGAAGAACTCATGGGTCAAGGTAGTGACATTTTAATGATAAAAAAGCAAAGGCCACATGTGGAAGCAAATAAGGAGAAGACCCAAAAAGATAAGATTTTTTTTTTTCTCTATTTCCCATCAGTAGGCAATGTCCAGCCACTTTCTGGGAAGCAGGGTGTAGTGGTTGCTTCAGAAGACAGATATACTAACAAGTGTGTGTGTTCACTGCCCTTTCGTCAGTTTGAGTCAGCTGTCCTGGATGTGTCCCCTCCCAGCCTCTTGCCCAGCCCCAGCCCAGTGGCCTTTAGGGCAGGGGTTGAAGAGATGCCCCAGTGCTGTTCCAGGATTGCTCAGCCACAGCCGAAACACTGGTGTGTTACCAGCACCCTTCTAGCCCCAAGTACAAAGCACAGCACTATAGGGCCTGCTGTGGTGACATTTAACTGCACCCCAGCCAGAGCCAGTATGGACACACTCAGCTAATTTTATTCCATTCACTTCTTATTCTCCTTCTTTTGTTTTAATTTATTCATAGTTGATGTATTTGAGTGGGACATGAACTGTAATTTGTTGATGCTTGTCACTGTAGCATTCTAATCAATTTGAAAGTTTGCTCAGAAAAACCCATTGTCCCCTTCAAGCTTTTCTTCCCTGCAAGGTCTGTCCATTTTTTATTTATGTTGATGCCATAAAACCTGGGTATACTCTCACTGAAATATCAATGATGTTGACGGTGCCAAAATGCGATCAGATGCCATTTTGATTCCTTTTTGAATATATGAATTTTTGTGAGTCAGATTTCCCCAAAGATATTTTTATAATGTTCCTGATAAATTCCAGTCCTTATTCTAATATGTGCAACAATGCATATTTGTGGATTTGCGTAGCTTAAAGCTGGCATGTGTAATTGCAGTGGCTCTCTTTAACTTTGTTTCATGAATTTAAAAAAAACTTGCTTTTACATACCTTTCAGAACCAGTGACAGTGATGCCAACAATTATCTCCGAAAAAGGTCTCCTAATGCTTCTGAGGAGGTAAGTGTGTGGAAATTTATTTATCGCTGCTTTTCTGTTGCTCTTAAACTCCAAAAGTTTGCACACTCTAAAAAGGTCTGCTCTCTCTATACAGCTCTGTGACAGTTCAAAAGTCTTGTGACTTCAAAGGAGTACCTAATACTACAGTCAAATCTATTGTAACTTTGAGTCTTACTTTATGATAACTGTATAGCTGGGAACATTTCGCTTCTTTGAAGCTGCCTTTATTTGCTGTTCCAGTTTCTTGTAATTTTTGCATTCTCTGTATGTATGTTGGTGCCCTGATCTTAACCCTGCAAAAATGCTGGGTGTCTCCCGAAGAGCACTGTTTCCAAAAAGTTGGGCTCCTTCACAGTAGCAGCATGTTACATTCTCTCCGTAGCAGCAGCTAACCCGAAAAGAATTTTAGTTGTAATGTGAAACTGTCTCTCTAATGACAGATGTGATTTATACTGGCTTCTTGAGAGCACACTATACAGCTGATGTCTGGATTTTTACTTTTCAAGTCAAAAGGAAGGGACAGCATCAGCAATCAGGGCACGCTGAGCAAGGATAGCAATATGGCTTTTTTCAGCACAAAAATAAAATTCCGACCATCTTGGAGTTTTAAAGAAATGCTATCACTAATGTTCAATGAAAGGGAGGTTTCACACAGATGCTTTAGCTTTGCAATGCTGTCAGAACTACTAGAAATACATATGAATGAGGGGAACTTTACTCAACTGAATAAAAGCAGTTGAAAGCAAAAAAATATCTTCTTATTTCACGACTTTTTTCCTTTTCTGTGTGTGTACCAGACTGCACTGCTGGATGTGCTGACAGGGAATACATTTATAAGCACAATTCCATTTTATTTGAGCAAACATTAGATATACTCTGCATAAAATACACACACGATTACCACCTTTGTGAGATGTTTAATTTTATTTTTGCTATATAATCTATTCCTGCTTTGTTTAAGGAAACCTGTGGTCTAAAGGAGCAGAAGATGACAGATATGGGCGAAAATCCATTAATCATTAGGTGAGTGGTTCTTACTCAAAGACTTTTTCAAGGAAACCATAACTTCTGGGTGCTACTAGCAGTGCTATAAAGGGAATTGGAAATTAATTATAGAGGTAGCAACTGACTGGATGTCTTCTGTAATGGCTCAGAGTCCATGTTTCCCATAAGTGTAAGATGCAAAACTTCCTTATTGCTTGATCTGTCCCTTGACTAAAGTGCTTTTTCTTGACTTGAGAGGAAAGAGTCAGCTGTCTAAGCAAGACTCTGAGCACTCTCCCCACATGGTGGATATGTCAGGTCAAGAAAAGAGTGGAAGAACTTCAAATGTTAGGCCCTGTGACAGTGATGACTCTTTCCAGGTTTGGAAGACTGTCAAGACAATGTTCAGTGTGGTCAGTGCTAGGGAAAATCAATAACTTCAGTAGAGGTCATGCCTCTCTATTAAGCACCCATGAGTTTTAATAATTCATATGTATGTTTAGTCTAGACTTAGGGTGATGGAACCTGAACACAGAGTCTGTGTCCTTTTGGTATTAGGGTCTAAATATCTGTAAGAAACAAGGATTGCTATAGGTCTTCCTTCTTAGCTGATCCTGAGTAGTACATCTCAGAACTTCTAGTTAAAATGATATATTTAAATGCAGAAAACACACAAAATATCATCAGGATCCACTGTCCTGGTCTCATTTATGCTTCTGTTAAAAAAATACATGAATAACTGTTACAGTTGTATCTGTTTGCAGACTGCTGATATTGAGCAAATTTTGGGTAATACTCAGGTATATATCTGGTATAATTTCTAGCAAGTACGATGTCCCAAGCCAGAAAAAAGAACTCATAAAAACAGGCCAAAAAATATTTTTCTCCAAAAGTAGATTAAAACTGGTCTACCAGACAGTTATTCTTATAATATTGTAGTATTATGAGTGTACCATCTTGTGCCTTTTTAAATAAGACCTTTTCTTTTCTTTATGAGAGCTCAGTGGTGCCAGAGTAGCAGAGTCCATTGGGGTTTGCCTTTGAACCACAGCTGGAAAATAGGAAACTTGAAATTTCAAGTTGTCCTGAACAACCCCAACTACTAGTTGGTTTCTGGAAGTTTTGGGGTTTTCTGTTTTTGTAATATTCTGGTGTCTGACATGAGGAACTCTGAAAGTAGATGATATGGCGGAAGTATATCAAGTCAGATACAGTGTCTAAGCAATTGTGAAAATGTGATGTGTATTGCCCAGAGCTATGTTTACTGTTCTGAAAATAAAAGGGCATCTTTTTGACTGGTAGAAATCTCCTAATATCAAAGGGCTGTGCTGTGATGGCACATGCTTAAACTAGCTGAGAATTTGTCTGGAGTTTTCCGGGAATTAATCGATATGTATATTGGCTGTGGAAGGAACACACTGCTAAAGCCCATTATGCCCCTCGTAGTCTAGCTGGGATTCCAACTGACTAGATTGGAATGGTTCATTAAACTGCTGTCTCTTAGTCCACCCTCTGATCTTCACAGTAAATATTAACACTGAAGGTTTTTACCTCTTTTTCTTGCTTCTCACTGAATTCTCTCTTGTTTTCAGGAAGAAAAAGGACTTGGAAGCAAGTGAGACTCCAGAACCAACTCATGAGATTACGATTTTTGAGCAGCCAGAGCTATTCTACTTCATCATTTTCTTCTGGGTGCTGGTCTACTGCCTTTTACTCCTTCCGCAGCTTCTTAGCAACAAAGCTTGATCTGTGTGAGGTGTGGAAAAATAAAGAATGGTGGCTGGATTGCTTTGTGTATCTGCATATGAATATGTTCCTTCAGGTGAAGCACAAGCAGAAATCCAGGACCTTGTATTTGTTGTCCTCAATTCTTCTACTGTTGTGCTATGACAGTGTCAAAGCACGTTTTATATTATGATAATTATGTAAATATATATCAAAATTACCTGATTTAGTAGACGCAATTTTGTACATTTGTGCCTTGCTTTATAAGATGCTAAATAAAACCAGATAATTATCAGTAGAAGTATCAACAATTCAGAGCTCTAGTCTTCAAAAAATATTCTTCTGGCTTCATTTTCTTATATAGGGCCTGACAGCTGTGGAAGAGGGGTGGTGGTGACTTGCCTCTGGATCTGGCCACCTGCAAGGGCAAGGCTAGAATGCTTCTTCATGTTTTCCTGGAATTATTTGAAAGAGTTGGAGGCAGAGCAGAGCTACAGGTGCTGGTTTACACACCAGGAATTACAGTTCCAGTAGCAAATCCAGTGGAGCAACAAAGTCAGGTTGAGAGTTTATTGGGGTAGGGGAGTTTGATTTTTTAGGATTTAAATTCACTTTTGTCCTGCACCTTTTGTTATGTTTGATTTGCAGGAATAAATTGGGTGTGGAGAAGTGTGAAGAACATAGACACTGCTTTATAGGAGAATTCATATGGGAAGTCTTAGTCCAGCAACTAAAGTTTTTTAAAAGTACCTCAGTGCTTCTGAGTCTGCTTCTGCTTCATTTTCTCTGCTGCTTTTGCTTACCAGATCACACGATCTCTTTTTTGAAGGTACAAAAAATAATATTTCAAATAATTTGCTGAGGCTACCATTAAGGCACAAGTGCATGGTAAAAGGATTAGAAATAGCCTTTAAGTGTCCAAATCAACAGAAAAAGAAATGACAGATGTGAAACTACAGAGAGATTTTGACAGCCAGTATTGACTTTCTAGTGCAACTGAAGAGACCCCTGTGCCATGTCCATAGGCACAATTGAACCACTTCTGCCTCTTGTAATTTTTGTTCACATCAGTGATCACTTTAGGATATTTGATTTACGAATTTTGCCAGAAAAGTGAGATTTTTTTTTCCACCCATGCTCTGGAGGAGAAAAGACAAGTCTTCAAATTTAATTTAATAGTGGTAACTTTTCTCTGTGTGACTTTTAGTGAAGTCACTACTTTTCATTGGCACATTTTTAGTTTCACATTATGCTTTATGAGACTACATCATGTTGCTGCTTCCACCTGAAAATTCAGACAATTGACTTTAAAGTGCTTCATAAAATAAGGTGTTTCATAATTTTAGACTGAGTAAAAATTAAATCACAAGGCTATAAGTTTTACATACTTTGTTGTAGCATAAGGTGTATCCCTACCCTGGCCAAGTTTTCAGATGAATTAATAGTACCTTGGATCAGGACACATCAGAATATATAGGAATTTATTTGCAGGTGTTTAAAACCAGTTTGTAGTCATGTTATCTGCTGAGGTAATCCTAACCATGCATCACACTTCATTCTTCTTCATAAGCTTTTTGTTCCCCTGTGATTTTTCTTCTGAGCTGCAGGTAGAATTCAATAGCAATAGAGCTTGATAGGAGATCTTAAATATTGAAGATACAATTCTAAATACCTTTCAACAGAAAGCTGAAATCTTTCCTATTCTGTCCTGTCACTGTTGACTAGAGCTGGATTCACCCGGTGAACCTAGAAATAAGATCCATTGTGCTTGGTGAGGAACAGATCCAAATGCCCCAACTTAATTCAGTGTAAAAAAGTACATTCTTTCATCTTGCTGATGAAAACATTCAACATTTCAAGTCATGTGATTTTGTAATCCATGAACTTGTTTGTGCTTGTTGTAGGAGACAACAAAACCCTCCTTCCAAAAGAAAACCTGTATTAGAATTTTTGAAGATGCTTTCTGGAAGTAGGCTGAAATAGAGTATTGAAGGGTTAGTGCTTTTTCCTCTGAAAAAAATGTTAGATCCGTACCCTTAAAATGAGGGAATACCAGGCTGGGGTATGGCATCTATTTAATTGCAGCGAGTAGCAGTGCATACTAGTTTAGAGTGAAAGTGTTGACAGTTCTTCATTATGTTCCACCCTTCACAAACTCCTTTGGTTTGTGACAACCTTTTCTGAGTCTTTGTATCTTTACTCTCTGGTCCTTCCACATTTATTAATCTCCAGCAGAGATTATCTGGAGCTGGATTACAGTCTCTTCATAGAACCTTGTTGCTATGAAAGTTCAATCAAGTAAAGTATGCTCCCTTCTGTCTTCTCTCCTTCCTTCTACGAAAATTAATCAGGATGAGGAGCTCTTTGGATGTCTTATCTAAGCAATTTACATCCATGAAGAATGGAAAGGTAAATGGGAATGCTGGCAATTCCATTACCCCATATTTTTATCCAAGAGGAAAAAACCCCAAGGTTTTCTTTGTTGCCTCACACCGATGAACAGTGACTGAAACATTGAAATGAGCAGTTTAAATGTCAAACAGCATCCAGCAATTGTTTTGATCATCTCGTCCAGTATTTCAGCTGATGTACACTTTCCATCCTATCCTATTGAGAGGTAGAGATTGCTTCTTTCATCCAAAATAGATGAAAAAAAATTGCTAAATTAGTCCGTGACACTTGGTGTTATGTTGCTTTCCATTTTTGGGTTTGTTTGGTTGTGGGTTTGCTGTGACAGGAGCAGTGTACCTTACCCAGCCATCCCATAGGTGAGAAGATCCAGGGTAAAGAGTTTAAGAATGATTATACTGGTATTGTCAACTGTGCATTAAAAAAAAAAAAAAAAAGCAAAAAAGAACTATTCAGTTGCTTTGCCTTTACCTGGAATTGCAAAGAGAGACATCTGCATAAGCAGCAGCTTTGCCCAGTTAAACTGACTTGTGAGCCTCTATCTCTTCTTCCACAGTGCAAGATCCAATCCCTCAATGCAAGTGCCCTGTTCTGAAAACACTGCTTGTTGTTGGGCTTTGTGGCCTACTCTGAGCTACCATCTAAAGCCTGATTGTGAAACGTTCACTATGGCAAAGCCTCTTTTAACTTGCTGCCTAGGTGACTGGCTTGAGGTAGTGGAGGGTTTAAAGGCTAGTGGGCAGTCTGTTGTCTACCCATTTTCCAGCAGATATGTGCACTGTCTGAATAAGGAAGTTTTCCTGAATTTTTGACTGGGTTTTTGAAAAATGCTAAGCTTGAACTGACCACATTTGATATTTTGATTTAGCAACAGAATTCAGATACACAAGAGTACTGATCTATTAAGAGTGTTTCTAAAACCCACTGGTTTTGAGCGAATGTGGGTAGCAGAGTATTGGGAAGTGTAAGTGTCAGGAAGTGTTTGAGGATCACTGGATAAAGGATGTTTGGTGTTCACAGAAGCACCACTACAGGCCAAGCAACAACTATAAAAGGATGGGTCAATGTCATTGTAGTCATGTAACTTAACTGCAAAGTGTTTCACTGTGATTTTATAGAAAGTACAAGGAAAGATACACAATTAAAGACAGAACCCCACTAAACATTTATGGGGCAGATGACTTAGAGCTGAGGACATGAGTTAAGCAGTCACATAATCTACAAATCGACCTGGATATAGCCTTTGCCAAATTGTAGGAAGTTGTCAGTGCAAAGGTAAGGCAAGAACAGATTACAGTTAAAAATGACAATCAATTTTCAATGCCATGAATATTTTTGAGGGATTGAGCTCTAAAATGTATTTTTATTGAGTTTCTAGATTGTAATGAATGTGTCTACGGAATTTTATGCAGAGCTTGAGAGTTCGGCTGTTTTAAAATGACTTTTTTTATATATAGCAGTGATTATTTTATCTATATATTTAATAGAACTGTAAAACCATTTTAAGAGTACCTGTAAAATTCTGTGTATGTGATACGATTATTTATTAATTATGACTCATGAGAATGAACATTAAGCTATGCATCGGTTGTGTTATCCATTTGAAAACTGGAAACTGAAATAGCAGAGTTTTTAATGAACAGCAGACTTGAAAAGCAGAGGAAATGATTGAATACAATTGTGTGATTCTTAAAGCTGCATAGCAATATGTCATTTTGTGATGTTAAACTTTCAGCTACAGTTGCAAAATATACTGAGTGATTAAGATACTTTCTTCCATTAAAACTTTCGGAAGCTGAAATTTCTACATGTTGATATTTGGTATCTAAACACACTTAAATCTCTACGTCTTCTGGACACTCTCAGTTTACTCCAGCTCAGTATAACTGTAACTTCTTTATTCAAGTAATACTCCATTGAGTTTACGGGGGTACCAAGCAATACCCAATGGGTTTTTTTAGGGTTGTCTTTACTAACCCTCACAGAATCAGAGCTTTAGAAGATTAATCTGGCCAGTATATGTAGTATCATATTCAGCCATCTAACATGATAATAACTGTGCATTATCACTTACGCTAGCTTTAAATACTTGGAGTCCCTTCTTGCCAAGCACAAATGTGAATGCATCCAGTGATGTGTTTAGTTCCTCTGCTTCCGTGGAAGTCAAAGCAACACGTCTGTGTGCTAAGCACACACTATAGGACCTGGTCCTGAGGGCACTTCAATCAACATTAACCACATAGGCCAGGAAGTCACTGAAGCCTATGCAATGCCCTTAGCGCTGGATCCCCTCAAATCTGACATATACCAACCATACCACTCACTTTAGTTATCTCCCCTTGTACTCAGAGCATTTGTTTGCCTAAATTCTGTAGGATCAACCCTCTAAAGTGAAGAAGTTAGAATAGCAGTGGGGAACAAATAAGTGGAATATGAGGGTGGGGTTTCAGACTGGGATATGGCTGTGGAAGTTCCCAAACTGCTACAGCTGAAAGCTCATACCCTGACAACAGGTTGCCTGCTGTTTCCATTGAGCTAATAGGTAGCAGATCTGAATGGAGGTAAAACCCCCTAAAGTCCTTGTATTTCTTCATTGTGCATTTTTTTGTCAGGTAAACAACTTCTTGCCCTCAGCACACCACTGATAACACTAATTTATAGCTGTGCAACTTATGATCACTCACATTCCAGGTTTGTATATAAACAGGATATACGGTTTGGCTTTTTCCCACCCACAGCACCCCAAGACCGTGAAGCTGTTCATGCAGGAGGATGGAAGGTGCACGCACATTAAATGATAGGGAAAAGTCATGTTCTGAGCAGCATAACTGTCCATCCCTTTACACAAATGCAGAAGCCCACAAAGAGTGAAAAATTAAACCTTATTTTTTTCAAATGCCATAGCCATTTCAGGGTTATCTTAACTGAAATTGTGGAACATCAAAGTATTTCTTTGCTCTGCTAAAGTAAGACATGAAAAACTTCCTTCCACCTCATTGGTCCTTTCAGTGACTCCTTTCCAGGCAGCTGCTACTGCTGATACTGGAAAATAAGACCCATTTTGTCCGCAAAGTGGGGGAATGCCTATGTCTCTGGAATGTAAAATTGGCCCCTGAATGTTTAATACAGTTTTTTTTCTTCATGAAAAGGTTAGAAGGACCAATAAAAATAATTTTACCTTGGTGAGAAATACTAAAACCTACCATTCCAAGAAAGACTACATCCTGATCTTCAGTGTTATGTTTAGGCCAGGTAGTATTTTATTCCCCAAATAGTTTTATTACTTTCACTGGACCTTCCTGGAGTCTCTTTGATTCAAAGAATAGATTTGCTGTGTGTCCAAGGATCAATTTGTACAGGGGGGTCCTGGTCCGCAGCTATTACTAAGACTGTAACAGAAAATCACCATTTTTTACTTTAAAATGACTGGTCTGATGTAAATCAAGTGACTTTCAAAGTATATGCTGCTCAGTTCTTGAGAGAAGCAATGCAGTCATGTTTTAATGCCAAATAAGTTACACAAGTAAAATAAGTATTTTTATTGTAATAAAAAAAAATCAACTTTCGCTTTTGTCTTGAACAAAATATTTTAGTAGGCATACCACTTTGTGCTATTGTATACTGCTTTGTAAAAAGCTGAATAAACTGGGTTTACCCTTTCTTGTTAAAGTTCTTCAGTTTAAAATATAAAGTGCTAGTTTGCTAAAGAATTAATGAGGGACTTCATCCTAAATAAATAATTTGCAAGTAAAGAATGTAATATTTAAAATACATGGTCCTCTATAGCAAGTGGTGATGAATGATTTTTTTAAATGAGAACAAGTGCTGGGAGGATTTGAGTGGTATCCAGATATACTGAAGGAGATGCATTTTCATGTACTTTCAAATACATTTCTTAACACTTTTAGTCAGGTTTGTATTGGATGTTTGCACTAGTTGCTCAAAGCTAATTTTTGTGAGAACTATATTCTTCTGTATAGCTGGTACACTAGAAAAGCAAATGTTTTTAGAAACTGTTACGCTGTAATAAGAATAGTATTTACTAGTGAATAGTTCCAATTCATTTTACAAAATCTCCAATTTTGAAATAAATGAACAGGCTTCCTGAATCTAATCTGTTATCTCTCGGTTTGTCCTTTTCCTCTCAAGAAAATATGTTAAAACATCTCAGTTCAGGAGAGATCACCATTTTGTTCTAATGGTTTAATTTATTCATTGTTATTATTATATATTTTATTTTTATTTATTTATGCATTTTAAAGCCCAGAAATAATACTCACTTTTTAGTGGAGAAGACCTCACTAAACACTGCTGATTCACATTGCATTGTTTCCCACCTACCCAAAAAGTGACTTTTCACTTTGGAGGAAGAATCTAGACTTTTATTCCAGTCAATAAACAGATGGATTTTAAAATTTTATAAATGTGAAGAATTATTAATTTATTAATGCATAGAAATTGGCAGCATAAACACAAGCTTTCAAAAGCTTACAAAAACATTTGTGCTTAATTAGTTACTGTTCTTACAATTCAGTTTATCTGGGCTGTTTCTATGTACATGTTTAGACTTGTAGATTAGTAAATTACTAGTTGCAGTACCCATTCATATTTACCTGTACTTCCCCCTACACTTTAATTCCCTTTGCATATATAGGAGAAAAGGAAAATAAAGTACAATAGAGTTGAAATACAGTTTAGATTCAGATCCATGATGTGTCTCCTGAAAAATAAACTGGTTAAACACAGAGAAAGAAAATGCTATATGGAGAAAGGAGTAGGAATGCTTCTTCTCTAAAAGTTTCATGCAAATCATCCCACATGTTTTCAAAGTGTTTCTAACTACTCCTGGCGTAGCTGGTACCTGCCTATTGGACCATTCCCCCACACCCTTAATCATAGGCAGTAAGAGAATATTCATGATGCTGTTGAGAATTTGGGATATTTGGGTCCAGTCCTGTTAGCAGTGCAGACTTCCAGAATCAAAGAATGGCTTGGGCTGGAAGGGACCTTTAAAGGTCATCTAGGCCAACTCCTCTGCAATGTGCTCTTTCCACAAAATCAGGTTGCTCAGAGCCCTTTCCAGTCTGACTTGAATGTTTTCAGGGATGGGTCATCTACCACCTTTTCATTACCATAATTTTAATATCTCTAATTACAGTTTGAAGCCGGTAGCTTTTATTGTGTCATGAATAATAATTAAGTAGAGAATAAAAATTTTGTGATTTTTTTTTTAATTGGATTCATTTTTTTGCAAGTGACACTGTGGTTAGGAATTTGCTGGACTGGGGAGTGGAGGGTGTGAAGTTCAAATAGGCAAGATGGATTATCTCAGAATGTGGAAGCAGAGTAAGCTTTTACAACAGTATGAGATCCAAACTTTAGTTCAAATTCAAACATACTAAGACAGAAATTGTCAGACTGGATTTCTTTTAACTACTCTGGGATAAAAGTAATTCTTACAGAAATTGCAAAATAATCTCCCTTATTCTTGGTGTGTAATCACAATTTTTGTAGTTTAAAGATGATGCAAATGCAGCATGGGAAACACACCCATTTGGATCTTGGCAGCAATAAAGACAAGAACGGGGCTCATTTCAGACAAGGAACCCTATGCATGTATAGTGAGTATGCACTTTGGTTATGCAGGAGCCCAGAACTCCGAAGGATAATCTGTGGACATCACACATAAATTCTGGTTGGTAGTGTATATGGAAACCTTTGTCTACTCTTCAGCATTAATTTTACCTGGTTGGTAAACAAAGGCCAGCAAGGGCAGGAGAGCCTTCAAATTAGTTGGCAGATACAGCAAACGCTTAGACTTGAGTTGTGATTTCTATTAAGACACCAATACAGAACGATAATCTTGAGCTGCTATTTCTCCTGATGTTACAAGGATTAGTTCCAGGAGAGCTAATTGCAGCTCTCACAGTTTCTGTGAGTAACTCCATTCCTTGGTGAGACAGTACCACTGGCCTACCACAGTCCTTGTCAAACTGTACACTTTATCTTGGAATATCATGTAACACATGATCAAAGCAAAATGTATAGCTCCATCTGCTGTAAATATTTTGAATTGATTATTTTTACATTACTTTTTTTAAGGCTGATCTGTACCCTGGGGAACTGATTTATCACTTTACTGATATGTATTTTCTGAATGTTAGCAAGAATCAGCATAAATACAGATTTGTACATTGCAAAGTGGTATATCTTGGTTCCTAGGCAAAAAGGAGCATTAAAAGGGGTATATCTCAAGGACATTAGGAACTTCTGTTAACTGTCATATGACAGATCTTTTGTACTTTTGTCATTTCAGCTGCTTGTGAAATTCCTCTCCTCTTTCAGTAAAAAAAAACCCCATTAGGTAAAGTCCCAGGTGACTGGAAAAAGGGAAACATTGTACCCATCTTAAGAAAGGGTAGGAAGTAGGACCCTGGGAACTGCTGACCTGTGAGCCTCACCTCTGTGCCTGGGAGGATCATGGAACAGATCCTCCTAGAAGTTATGCTACAGCACATGGAGGACAGGGGCGTGATTTGGGACAGCACTGCTTCAACATGAGCAACTCCTGCCTGACCAGCCTAGTGGCCTTCTACAATGGATTGACTGCATCAGTGGACAAGAGACAGCTTACAGATGTCATTTATCTGGAATTCTGTAAAACCTTTGACACAGTCCTCCACAACATCCTTCTCTCTAAGTTCAAGAGAGATGGATACAATGGGTGGACTGTTTGGTAGATGAAGAACTAGTTGCATGGTCGCACCCAAAGGGTAGCGGACAACAAGCAATAGCTCTCTCTTCTGGGCCATAAATGATTCCTTGCCAACTGTGTTTCTGAAGGAAAGGGGGAAGCAAGTCATGCCTGTTCCTGCCTTGGTGCTTTTATCAAGTGCTCCCTGACTGTGGTGTTGCTGGTGCCAATTGCCTGTTGCCATCTGAGTCCCTGGGACTCCTGGGCTGCCCGCCACACCCCGCAGTTGGTGTCCAGAAAAAAAATCTTTTGTCTCTTCTGACTATCTCTATTATGATATTCTGAACTGGGAGATGCTGTTTGGTGATGGAGCCAAGGGGAGCAGTTTGGGATCATCCCTTGCCCCAGAATCCTTCCAGTGGGCATCAGGGCTGAGCTTAGATACTTTAGGATTCAAACCAATGTAAAGAATCACACAGAACAACTGAGGCTGTGAGGCATCTGTGGAGATCCTCTGGTCCAACTGCCCTGCTCAAGCAGGCTCCCCACAATTATGTGCCCTTGGTTTGTGAATATTTGCGAGGATGGAGACTCCACAACCTGCCTGGGCAACTTGTGCTAGTGTCTGACCACCTTGACAGGAAAAAAATTGCTTTCTTGTGCACAGCTGGAATACCATGTGTTTTCATTTGTGCCTTTTGCCCCTGGTGCTCTCAGTGGGTACTCCTGAGAAGAGTCTGGCTCCTTCATCTTCATCTTTCCCAGCAGGGTTTTATGCACAATGCTAAGACATCCACCCTCCCCTCATTCTTCTCCCAGCTGAAGACTGCTGGCTCTCTCAGCCTCTCCTTGCATGGCAACAAGAAGGGGAATTTTCACTGGCCCTCTTTTGGAAATGCCTCTGTCTCAAGAAATTGGAGACATTAGTCTTCCTGTTTCCTTGTCAGCTGTGTGATTGCACTTCGCTGTGGTGGTACAGAGGCAAAGATGGAAGGTGCTGCCATCTATCACCTTCCAAGAAGGTGGGTTGTAGTGAAGATGCATTTGTTGATTTCCCACCTCTGTCAACAAGCCCATGCTCAATTGGGAATCTGACTGAAGGTTCCTCCTCTCATCCCGGTCACTGCCCTTAGTGGTCCCTTGCCTTTTCCACTTGCTCTTTGGGTTCCCTACTGGTACAAACCTGAAAGGAAACTCAGTGCTCAGCTCTTCAAGGGCTGACATCATCAGTAAATGTGGGCAAAACTTTTCCTTCTTGCTCCCTGTGTTCAGGAGATGTTTAAGTCACACCAAAGGCTTTTGTGACTCTCTCCCTTTTTTCTTTTGATGAATTTATTAATTTATAGGAAAATTAAGGCATCCAAACCCATTGTAGATTTGATGGCATCAAAATAAGCCAATAATTATTCTAGAGGAGTTGGAAGCCAGTTTTGGTTTCAAAATATTCTTTCTCTCTGAGACATCCCAGAACAGTCAACAGAATTACAAGCTCGGAGGTGAAACCAAGTCTTGTGATTGACCTGAATTTTGTTTCCCCTTTCTTTTCATCCACTGGTAGCTATAGGAGATCAAAAAATGGATTTCTTTCCTAACAGAACATTTATTTTTCTCCATCCTTCTTTACCAGCGATCTGAATTTGAGTGGTTTCTTTACTGATGCGTCACTGTGATTGTGACACTCTAGAGATTGGAGCACAGGTAGATGATGGAGGAGATCATCAGTCTGGAGAAACCCAAGGAAAAAGCAGGTAACTTTGTCTGGGAACAGTTGTCTGGAGAGAGACCAGTCAGTTTCCAAACTACATCAGCTCATGTCCTCAAGTCAGCAATATTTAGAGGTTAAAAAAACATAAAGCAGTTAAAACTATTGAAGTTTCTCCTGCACTAGATAGAATATCTTTGGACTCATGAAATCTGCGACACTGACACGTGAAAGCATGCCAATTTTTTTTTTTTTTAAAGCATCTTAGGGCGAGACAAAGATTTGTGCAACTTAACACCTTTTTAAAATCTCAGCTACAGTTTTAGAAATGGAATCTGTTCAAAGTAGGTTATTTCTTTCTTCCAACTTCCTTCTCTATAACAATAACTTCAGCTTTTTCTCATAATATGTTGCAGGTGTTATTATTAGTACAGCGGCTTAAAATGTTTGCAACTGCTCTTTCCTGCAGTGATTCACAGCTATGAACTGGAAAACCTGGTAGCCAGACTAGGGGCTGCTTGAGAGGAAACACTCAAAGAAAATTTTCTCAAGTGGAGTGCAGAATAGACATATCCTTTCCTGAACAGAAACTTGAACGCAACACTTTGGCCTGTATTTTCTCGTTTCAAAGTGCACTATTGAAACAGTGTGTGACATGAGGCCAAAACTGCATCATGGTTGGTACCAACAGGAGGGAACAACAGAGGTCACCATTGTCTAGCAGGAAGGAATGTCTTCAGAGTCCATTTTAGAATCTGATGATAGTGGAGCCAAAAAGCCTGGTTTCCGCTGGTGCGATTACAGAGTTCTGTAGCATGAACAAAGACTTGTGACGTACTGGGGGTTTTAATGTCAATTTTCCTCTTTTCTAACAGGATTTTTTTTCACTCCACAGGGAAAACCAGAAATATCCTTGATCCCCATCAATTACTGATGAATTTTTAAAGAGGGAGAGATAAATGTCTCTATTTTCTTCTTGTCTTACAACAGTTACCCCATAGAGCAAACATCAGTATTTCTAGTACTAAATATATGGTGAAGGCTGTAACTTGGTACATTGTTACTTATTCTTTTCTGGATTTTAATAGATGGGCTATTGTCTTCTTTTCATTCCACAGCCTGTTTGCTTTGTTTTTATGGTTGATTGTGTGGGTTTTTTTATGAAGATCTGAATGCTAACCAGTTTGAAGTATGTGGAATTTTTTAGAGTTGCATATTACATTGATGACTTCATCTTACTTTAAAAATCTTTGTAAGGAATTTGTGAAATCAACATAAATTTTTAATTTAGGCTTAAACTCTGAAGGTTAGATGTAATTATACAAACATATGAATAAAATATCTGTTTCTTAGAATGGAGAGAGAATTGTAAGGAATAGCACAAATTTTATCCTAACTGTGCTTTTAAATCAAAAACTCCTGTCAGCAGGCAGGCCCAAGGAGGAAGTAGCTGTTGAGAAAAACACCCTTTTTTATAAGAAAATAACTTCCAGAATTTTCCTGGCATTTGTCTGTTTTGTTTTCTAAGTATTCTGCTTGCTTTCTCTTTGAACCTACTTGAATTGGATAAAATTCACTATTTAACCATGGCCTGCATTAAAGAAGGTTTCTTTCTGCTCTATTTTATGTTGAAATAATAAAGAATGCCAATTTCCTTCAGTACTTCAACTAAAATTGGAAAAATAGACCCATATGTTCTGATGTTCCCACTGGATAAGACTGAACAGCTGCCCCTCTTCATCAGCTTTTGTCATGGGATATAATTATTCTTCCATCCATGAAAAAACAGAAGGATGCCTATTCAATACTATAAAAATACCTAATACTGTAACATTTAACAACATGGGCATTACAGAAGATGTGCTCTAAACAGCAATGGAGGTTTGAGCCAAGAAAACACTTAATTTGATAATACCCCCAGCCTCTACATCACTTTTGAGTTGAAATAATTTTACTAAGGTTGGTTTAAATGAACCTTAGCTCCAGTTAGCTTTATCTTCTCAATATATTGATTTCGCAGGCACAGCTATACTAAGGAAGATGACAAGTCCCTCGGAGAGAGCAGATGGAATGAGGGAGGCTGGACCTTCACCCACAGATCTTCCACTGGATACACCCTGCTTTCAGCACAACTTACACAAAGGGCTGTGTTTGTCCAGAAGTGGCTTTGCATTGCCTATGTGGTCATTTTATTAGGCAACAAGGACCATCTCCATCCAGTCCTTGTGCAGGTGTGTGGGATCACAGGAGATTCATAACTCGGCCACTGGTCTCCACACAACTGGTTCTTCACCTGTGGCTGAAGGGTGTTGGTGCTGGAAAAGCCTCACCCTACATCACCTGCTTAATCCCAGGCATTTCAGGGCAATCCTCAGACATTTCATTTTTTCTTAAAAAATTTATTAGTAGCTAGTAACATCTACTCAAGCAAAGAAATGTGGACTGCCAAGAAACTGGAGACCAGTGGAGCAGCCAGTCAGCAATCTGCCTCATCAGTGGCAAAAGATGCTGCCTGGGTGTAATAGATAATAGAAATAATATATAATTTGCTGATCAAATTAAAACTTGTGAGTTTTTCTTTGTTTGTTGGGGTT
>JAWWMO010000174.1:48849504-48865084 GCA_035047845.1 Dendrocincla fuliginosa | reverse complement strand
CTGCCCCGCCTCCGCCCCGGCACCCCCGGGCCCGGGCCGGCCTGGGCAGCTTCCCCGGTGGCCGTGGCGGTGGCGGAGGGGCCCGCTCGGCCGGGCCGCGCTCCGGCCCCGCTCGGCTTTGTCTGCGCTCGGCGAGCCCGGGGAGAGCCCGGGGCGGCTGGCACAGGGGGCTCCGCTCCGCCCTGCCGGTGTTAAAGGCCGTGTGAGGAACTCCTGGCCCTGCGCTTTGCTTCCTTTCCATTCTCTCTCAGTGTAAGTGAAGGCGGCGTGATTAAGGCAGATCTTGTGCTTCGTGGCCGTTGGAAAAGGAAAGGTTAAAAAGACATATGTTACTGCACAGGAGTTTGTTACTGTGTTAGGTAATGTAGGAAAAGCCCGAATGAGTGCAAAGAGGGCTATGGTATTGATACCTGGGGGGAAAAAATGGGATATTTATTGTGCATTATGTTTAAGGAGAAATTATTGTTTCAGAAAAGTGAATCTCATAGTCAATCTCAGTTAACAGCTAATAGTCCGGAGTATGTTTGGCACTTACAATGATCAGTTATGAGTATTTTTGATATTGAGATTTTGGTCTTCTAGTTGTGTAGTGGACTCGAGTGGTGGAAGTGTGTAGGCTGAGGGGTAGTTTTGTGTTTCGTTTCCCTGAACGTGGTAATCAAAACAGTTAACTTTGCAGACACTGGGTTTGTACTGTTCTACCGTGTTCTGTGCGGTTTTTTTAAGCAAGCCAGTTTGGATGCTCTGCTGAAATGCTGTCTGCACGTGTGAGTTTAGGAGGCTGGGTGGTGCGTGTTTTAGCAAGTTCATACAGACAAACTGAAACTGATTTCTATTGTGCCATAATTATTCCTCTGAATCCTTCTCTTAAGAGAGTCTTTCTCATTGTTTGTAAGATCCATTGTGGTCTATGAGCTTTGAAGATGCTGCTAGACATTTTCAGCTGGAAGGTGCAGTTACGTGTATAATAATTAGATAGTATTATTGTGTTATATTTATCTGTAGAATTAAAAAAATATGCATGTATTTATTCAGAAATGTTGAGCCTGAATTAGCTACTGCTGTTCTTTAAAGCAACTTGATGATGCAGTACTTGGCAGTCACAAAGTGATGAATACTAGAATTAGCAATTAATTGAGAACAAAATGGCAGCAGTATGCCATTGTATAAATCTATTCTGGGTCTATATATTTAATATTGATTGCAGTCTGGGTATTTTCCCTTTATCTCTCTTCTACCTTAGAAGAGTTGTATTGGGCTAAGAAAAAGGTAGATTGAAAATTGACCTGGGTAAGGACATATCAGTGAAGCAGTAAGAGATATCATGAAACTGAGAGTCATGAAGAAAGTAGCATAGGGAAGTGTTCATTAGTTTGTTTCCCCTGTTTTTGAAAGATTTCGGTATTCTACAGATTGGAAGCAAATGCGATGCTCCTTTACCCTATGTGTAACTAAATGGTGTGGTGCAGCAGCCAATTGGGAATGCCAAAAATTTACAAGAAAGTCAAAACAACTAATTTGTACTGAAAATCATCAGAGACTGTAAAAACAGGAGTATCTTTTCAGTGTCAGCAAACATCAAGGTGGCTGGTCCATGGAAGGTACTCTTGCTTGCCCTCTGATTATACTGCTTTGTACGTGTCCTCCACTGGTTGATGGTAGAGGGAAATGAACAAAACCATTTTGTCTGATATATTACACTAATGTTTTTCTAGAAGTTATACTTTTTTTGGTTTTAGAAATGCCTTGATCATCTCTAGTCTATGAGAAGAAAACAGCAAAACGTGCAGTTCAAAAAAACCAATACACTGTTGTGTCTTTTGTGTAGTCTGTGGATGTTTCTCATTTCCCACTTTGAAAATCCGTACTTTGCCAGTTTTTCAGAAAAGTGAATGGATTTGCTTTAGCACAGCTGATCAGAATCTGAGTATCAGTACTTGACCCATGTTGGCTTTCAGTATGAACTTTACTAAATGTGTACTGATCTGTCCTGAATGCACATTTCTGACAAAACCAAATGCAAACATATATTCTTCTTAGAAGAGCAAGGAGTCATTTAGTAAAATGGGTAATGGACTTGAAATACTCTGATTTCTCTTTAGATGAGTTCTAGGATGTGAGAGCAAGAGTTCAGGAAGATTTTTGAAAAGGATTCTAGGCCTTAGGGGTGATGAGCATTATAGTAAGTGCTAAGTCCACAGACAGGATTTTTATTTCAGGGCATAGATTAGTCTATCGGGCAGTGGTTAGAACATCAGAACACGCTGAGATGGGTTGTTCCATTATTCTGTAATTCTCTGTGACCTTTTTTTCCACTTATGTAGGTAATACAAATAGGGGAGTATACTAAGCTTGCTAGATCCTTGGCAGAGCAGCAAGATGGCTTCAGTGTCCTAATGCCTAGCTGTGTAACCACTGACCATCTGTATCCTGTCACCTTCATGTGGTCAGCAGTATCTTCTTCAGACTGATAACAGAAGTTTGATTTTTTCATTTATTTATTTTTTTTAGGAAGTTGCTGCCTTTAAAGGAAAGTATAATTATAGTATTGTGTAGAACAGTAGCATCTATATAATTGTGTGCAACATGCTTTTAGAATGCTATATCCTGAAGGTGAAGAATAGCTGGTGTAGATGAGAAGACAGGATTTTTCTCTGCACCTTCCGGATGTCTTTTTTCATCCTTTAGCTTTTTGTGACTTCCATATGTATTGTGATAAACCAGAAGAAAAGAAACCTGATATATAGTACTCACTAAAAGTTAATTTTTTTAACTGAAGTTACTGCAGTTTTTGTTGGGATTTCAATGTATTTTTAATGTATGCCATGATATTATATTAGGTGAATGCTTGGTTTTGGTGGTTCTTGCATGCCTTGCCTAGTAACATAATTTTTCAAATGTGTGTGTTGAGCAGTATATCTCAAATTCCACTGTTATTTCTGCTCTGTGTTGGAGACTGCATTAATTAAATGAATTTCCTATGACATTTGTCACCTTCAAGTTCATGCGGTCACGAAACAGAGAACTGAAACTAGTATAAAGGCATTTACTTGCATTGTTGCACAGCTGCAAGTATTGGAATGCCCTTCTCTGGTGGAGAAAAAGAAAAGGAAGATCAACATTGTCCAACTTCTCCTTTCATAAATGCTCCTGGATCCAAGAGACTTTAGTACCACTCGTTGTGGCCTTTCCTTGAAGTGAACATTTATGAATCCGATCTGTGTTTTGGTTGGTGCAGGTGTTACTTTTTACCAAGGGAAAAGAATCAAAAGTGTTCTCTCTTGGTCTTTGCTAATACATGATAGTAGAAGAACTTCGTTTGCTGTGCTTTCTTGCTCTTTATGTCAGTGGCTCTGTAGTTCTGTCCTGTAAGCAGGCATGACCAGTTTCTGTCCATGTTTTAAATATTTTGTTACTGTTCATAAAGGATCAATTCCTTTGGGTTCATTGAATAAGTGTGAGAGACCTGAGATGCAGCAGGATGACTGCAGACTTGAAGGATTAGTTGCTGGAAACAGGTGGTCAGTTTGGGACTGTTTTAACTGGCCTTGGTATTTTTTTATATGTTTTAAATTACTCATCAATATCCCTGTTGTTTTTCATTTGTACACATGCATACACAGAAAAAAAACAACCCTCAAAAAACTCATATTGTGAATTATTAAAAGCTGGTTTCTAGTGCCTGTCTCTCCCTTTGGAATCTAATTCTCTATAATTTGTCAAGCCACGTAGCAGCCTTTTCCTCAGCTGATATGCTAATAAGTAGCTGGGTAGTGGTAAAAAAAATTGGTCTCATTGAAAGTAAGAATTTGGGATCTCTTTTAAAAATCTGTTAATTTTGAAAACTGAACTGGAGTTTTTGCCCACTTACTGAGTGCATAAATCTTTTCTTAGGAAGTGAGGCAAATGCATCTTGCTTTTTGAAGTTAATTTCTTTGACTCTATTGAGATGATTTGGCTGTGCAAGCATGTCTGGACTGGCTACCTTTGCGATTCATGTTGCTCTTCCGTTTGCAAAGTCTGCTTTGTTCCTGATGTAGATCAAGTTTCTTACAGCTTTTTTTTTCAGCTGTAACTGGCCTTTTATGATGGTTTTTGCTCTATATTTTCGTGTTGAAGAGGAAATAAGCAAAGCCTACCTATCTAAAGATGAAGTTGTCTTGTAGGTGGAAGTTAAAAATTCACATGATTAGGGTTAGGACATTGCCTAGAATTCAGATGGCCTAACTTCTCTCACTGACTGAGTTTTGGCAAGTTAATTCAGGTATCTCTGTTTTCACCTTTGAGTTTAACTTCCAAGTGCATAAATAAAGGGCAGTTTTTAGATGTTTATATTCTGCCTCTTTAAATGTTTTTAAGCTGACTTATGAATTGGGATTTTATGAATTCATAATGTTCATGGTTTATATTTGATCTTCTTTAGTCAGGATATTAGTGTCTGCTGTCAGTCTCAAGTAAGACTTCTAGTTCCTCACTTAAGCTTTGTATTTCTGAGCAGGCAAACCTGTCTGCCTTGCTATACCTTCATCGTTGATGGCTTTTGTTTTTGAAAGAGGACATAAAATGAAAGAAAATACTTACAATACAACTAAAAGTTTTGTCAGGTTTTTTTTTTTTTTAGTGACCCAGAACCTTTTGCTATCATTCCACTAAAGTTATATGCTTATCTTGTCAACTTGCTGTGTGAAGTTAGTAAGAAATTATGTGAGGTCTGTGGAAAAACTTTTTTGAGGGGGGGAACATCTGTTTCTGCTGCATGTTCTTTGAGTCCCCAGGAAGATGTGTGTGTATTTCTCATTTATTCTTCTTGGTACTTAGGCTTTCCTGTTTCTGTGAGGGAAAACAAGAGGAAGATTGGAATATTAATATTTTCTGCCAGTGTAATGAACAGAGTCAGCATGAATGGTGAAGACGGTAAAGGGGAAATGACAAGCATGTTACTGAGAGCCGTGCAATTATCCATCTTTTTCGTTATTTCTACAGTAAAAGTCAGCAAGGTCTCATGGACTGTCTTACGATTTTCTACTGCTTTTAAAAATAGTGTGGGGGGAAAGTTTTTCCTTCATTATTTTTAAAGAATATTGAACTCTGTCAATATCAGCCTCACGAGTTCACTGACACTAAAGAAAGACAGCAAGCTCCAAGTGACAGGGCAATGAGAAGCTGTCTGTTTACTTGCAAAGATTATAAATAAAAAATAAAGAAATGTATACCCGGGTATTCAAGCCCATAGGTTTATATGCTGAATAGATCAGTTTATTTGCTTCCTATTTAATCACAAAGACTACAAGTTAGTGCAATCTTCCACTAAAGAAGTGTGGCTATACAATCTACTGAGGGATTTGGGAGAACAAGTTTGAGCTGTGACAGGTGATGAAGCTCCGGAGGAGGAAGTGTGTAGGTTTTAGGAAGGCAGTGCGTTTTTAACTTCAAGTATTTAATTGAGAAAAGGACTGGAAGAATGCCAAAACCATTTATGAGCTCCCTGGGTCTTTGAAAGACATGTGATCAACTTCCAGGAGATGAACAATTTTCCCTGTGGTAATCCTTGCATAGTTAATACTTTGCAGTGTCAGAGATGAGAAGTTAACCCTGCCTTGATTAACACTAAATTGTTTGAGAAATGATCTTCTCAAGATTGTATTGCCTAAACTGAATAGAAGATGAGTTTTTAGTAACAAAATTCCTGATTTGTTGAACTGTCTACTGACCATCTCTGTGGATGAGCATCTGCAAGCAATTATTGTATGATTTTAGGGCATGTAGTGGCTAGCATAATGATGAAGCAGGTGCTGATTTTTTGAATGGTATGGCAATAGTGCTACTAATGTATACATTGATTGCCATCTATTATGAGTTGTTAAAACCTTTTATTGGTTCATACTGTTACTACTGTCTGTAGGCGTTTCCTTTTGCACTGTTCAAATAGTTAACGGACTACACATCAAGAAGTTTTGGGTTGGAGTTTTTAGGTTTATTGTCATTAGTGTAACACTGTTCAGCAGGAACAGTTGGCAATAGAGAAGCTGGTGTGTGATTTTTAAATGACAGTCAGTGAATCCAATTTCCTTGTTTTCTGTAATGTAGGCAGTCAAGTGGCTGTCAAAATGGATGACAACCATCTCCTTGTGCCAGCTCTAATATAACTCTCCAATCCCCATCAACTACTGAATTCAGCTTGCTGTACCAGCAGAAAACTTGCCTAGGTCAAGGAAAAAACCAAAAATCGCTTGTTTCTAGCATGCTGAACTAGTTTTGTTGCAAAGAGTCAGATAAATTTCAAAGCTGTTAAAGACAGAACGGAGCAATGACAGTGGGGCTGCTTCATCTAGCACTAGGTTGCCATAAGATTTGATCTGCAGTTTTCATGAAAGCTAATTCCAAAATGCTACTTCCCACTCCTGTTCCTTTATGAACACTAACTTTTCTCACCTTTTAATTGGAATAAGTGTTTGATGTTTTTCAGTTGTCTACTTTCTTACTTATTGTTAGTAGCTTCTGTTAGAAACAGGTGTGTTATTACAGTAATCTTGTGTATAAAAATCAGCTGTGGTAAATCAGGACATGAACCAAAGTGGACGAAAAAAAATTAGGTATGTTACAAAAGTGGAATAAAAATACAATTGGATTTCACGGCACTTCTTTAAAGAGTGTTATTCTGAGGTGTGAATAGCTTTTTAGTAAAAGTAATAGCAACTAGAGAGTTTAGTAATCCAGATGGAATACTTAGACTCTACCTACTAGCTTGGGACATTCAGATCCAAAGTTACGCCTAGTTTAAAACCTCTCATTTTTAGCTACTGGTAATTTGTAGTTGTAAGTCCATAATTACGGGTCTGTACAAGACACTGCTTAAAATTCTAGGACATACTTTCCATTTTTTCTCAAATGTAGTTGATTATATGTTCCAGGACAGTAATAGATAGAAATCAACACCTAATAACTTAAAAAAATTAATGTTTTCCTCTTTCTGATTCTCCATTCTTATGAAAGTTATGGGATGATGTTCTTTGTAATTTGTATGTGCAAGTTCTCAGGTATGATTTGGTTAGCTTTAAAAGCTCTTGAAAGCTCAGTGCTTGTATTTTAATAAGGGAGGGGGAAATAATTGTCGCGATTAAAAAAAAACAAACAAAACCCCTAAACCCAATCACTGTTGCCCCCAAACAAAAGCCAACTCAAAAACAAATAACTCTCTACTTTGTTTACCGTCAGCCTGGTAGAGGGTTGCAGTCCTTCACATGAAATCAAAACTTTAGTACCCCACGCTATCCAGAGCAGAAGTCACTATATAATTGTGGGGGAAGTTAAAAAGTAACAAGTTGGACTTGGGGAGAGGCAAATTACCTTTGTAAATCAGGAAAACTCTGATTATTTTTTCCCCCAACTTGAGAGAAATGTTTCTCCCCACTCCATAAATCTGCCTTCAGAGTGGGCTTAGGCTGTACAAATTTTCCAGACCATGGTTTTGAATTTATTTTTGTTTCCATAGGCTAAACTTGATTTTGTGGTAAATAATGCAGTTTTGGTTAAAACATGTAATTGAATGGTGATAATTGCATGGAATTTGAATGGTGATACATGTTAGCTATATCTGAGATATCATATGTAATTGAATGGTGATATATCTTAACTGGCTGTATTAGATCTTCAAGCAAGGATATCCAAAATCTAGAGTGTGCTTTTCAGTGTTATGAATTGAGTGCCTGAAGTGGTGGCTAAACTCAACTCTTGTATCCTGTATTGTTTATAGGGTAAGCAATATTTGCAAGTTTAAGTTTGCAGACATACTTCTAAGAATACTGGTTGACTGTACATGTAATTTTCATAAGCAGTAGTAGGCAATACATAAAGCAGAAGTATTTTCAGTTGATACTATGGTACTGTGTAGAGGGTTAATTAAAAAGACAAAATCAGAAAACTTTAATATACAATAGATTGTTTAAATGTTTGCTTTATTATTAGGGGGTACATGATTGTGGAGGTGCTACTTAAAACAGTAAATTCTTTTCTGTTAGTCAGCCGAGGAGCATAGGCTGGATTTTGGCCTGTAGTTTGACGTGCATTTTAGATGTCATTTCTGCCTAGGAAAAAAGCAAAACCAAGGTAGTGGTATTTGTTGTTAAGCTTCATTGGAGCAAGAATTAAAAAAAAAATTATGGTAAAGAAAATTACTGAGATTAATTCATCTAAGAAACAGCTTATTCTTTGTGATTTCTTTCATTCTCCTAAGGTCTGACTCTAGATGTGGTCACAAATTCCCTGGAAATAGTTTTGAAGGCAGCATGCAGATTGATGAGTAAGAGTGACGCTCTTGGGTGTATAACCATGCCATATTAAGTGCATGTTAAACTGTGGTCTAGCAGCATTTTGTCCTGCTACTGAGTGAAAATGAAAGAAAAGTGCTAAGAGGCGAAGTGATTTTCCTGTGTTTTGTCTCCATCAGAGATGTGTTTCTTATGTGATTATTTTAGAAAAGCTTGACTGTATAACCAGCTACAGATTTTTATGAGCATATTTGAGAAAGCTCAGATGAAATACCTGTCTGGTGAAATGATGGTATATTAAACCTCTGCATGTGCCATGTGTTTAATCCTACTCGAAGAGGACTGATAAGGCCTCTCTCAGTGACAGCCTGCTTATAAGGGTTTAACGCACTTGTACTTTTTGAATTAGCTTCATTACTTTAGTTGAGTAGTCTCAGTTGCTCTAACCTCTTGTCTGTGCAGCAAGGTCAAATGTGTAAAATTTATATAACTTTAAAATTTCAAAACTGTTTTTCTATTGCAGGTCTTAGAGGCCTAACCTTACAGCCTGGGATAGTTTTTTCAGCAGTTATAGTATGTATGTGAAAGATGCTGAAATAGCGTGAATTGTAAATTATGAAATTCTGGAAATGACCAATTTTTAAATAATTAGCTGAAGAGAAGTGAGAGATTTCCTGTTGTTCAGGGTTGAGAAAGCAGTGCTGAGGAAGAAGAGGGAAATCTCCATTGAAAGTTAGGAACGTAATCTGCTTAAGTCATTGCGAAAGTCATACTAATCAATTATCTGCCTCTTTGGGCATCTTAGTGCGTCTGTGTGTGTCTACTCAAATAAACTGCTCATTAACTGATAGAAGCAAATGATTAGTCAATGAAATTGAAAGCCAGTTGTATTTAAATATTTATTCTGTATAATTTAAAGTTCTATTCATTATTATTAAAAATGTAAGATATGTTTGCATTAATTGAGTTGTAAATTCTTTCCAAATATGTCATAGTATGCAGGAGGGAAATTTTTCTACATAATTGAATAAACCAGCTAATAAGCTAAGTGTGATGATTACTTGAATGTTAATAGCTGTGATGCTATTCTCCTAATTAATCAGATGCTTGTATTTGATAGTTGTGGATCAACCTAAATGATATCAGTATGAATGCCCTTGTTTCTAAAGAGAACAACAAAAGCAAGATAAGTTCTGTACTGATAGAAAGTGTAGTTATGTAACAACTTTATATGTAAGCTTACCCAACAGAAATCAAGATTAAATTAGGGGTGTTAATGTCTCTGACTTAATCAAACTTGCTTTGTAGTGTTAATGATGGAGTAATTTACTTTAAAATGCTTGATTATTCCTCTGTTGTTAAAGAAAATTATTTGGTCTCTAAAGATTCTTAGTAAGGTGGCTTTTTTAAATCTGAAGTATCTCTGCTTTTCCAAGGCTTTGTTTGCATTCATATATTTTCTGGTTTGCTTCTAAAAACTTCCTCCTTTCCTTCACAACTAGGTTAAGTTCTTTGTCACTTAAATGATGGCAGTGCTTTTTCTAATCCAGTGTATCTGGCTGTTTATTCATTACAGCTGCCCTGCTCTCCACTTCTGTGCTGTGTCATGGATGTCTTCAGAGAGTCTGGATTTGATTGACCTCTGGAGAAACATAGTCAGTGTGACCTGCTGGAATTGGTCATCTGCAGGGCACTGCAAGAATAAATGAGGACAAGAAAGTACTCCTAGTCCAGTACTCATTGTTAAGTGAAAGAATTGAAGTGTTTTCAGAGCTGCCCAGCCTGGAGGAATGAAATGGTGATAACTGCGAAAGATCTTGTGTGAATCTGAATTTTCTTCTCCCAGATTCAGAATGGTGGAAATGTGTTCTACTGCTTGTCTCATTCTCCTGTCATCTCCAAGTCTTGTCTTGTCAGTCACCAGGAGTGTTACCTGCCAGGCTGTCACTTTGTATTTCTTTTTGGTAGGTCTTAATGTATCTAGAGTAGAAGCTTAAGACACCTGCAGAAAGGGGAGCTAGGCCAGCCTCTGCTGATGTGGCTGTCAGGTCAACCTCGCAGAATTTGACTGCATTTTTTTCTGAAAACTGAGTACTAATGAAATAAGAAAACACCTCAGTTTTTGCTGATGCTTGCTTAATTTTGACTACTTCATGTTGCTGCAGTGAAGCAACTTAAAAATGTTTGCTATTATACTTCTGGTAATTAGATGATATTAGGCATAATGGTTGGTGGTTAGGCATGTTCTGTGCAAACTACAGCTAACGTAAGAACAGGATTGTTTCTTTTACTTCATATTTTCTACTTTTTGCTAACCAGTGCTTGTGGAGCTGGTAATTCCAGATAAAGCAAATCTACTATGTTATTTTTAGAAAATAGTCTCTACTCAAACTTGTATGTTTGTGTTCTGCCCTGAAAATGCAGTTCACAACTGATTGAATTACAGGACTGTAATTTTAATTTTTTTCTGTAATTTTAGTATTATAGAAGGAAGGAACTGTTTCGACTGGTGTCTGTGGACCACGGTCTTTTAGATTGTGTGTCTTTTTCAATGCAGTATTGTGCCAGTGATACAGACAGGGTCTGGCATTGAAAGAACAATAGGAATACATTAATTTTAAGTTGTGCTTGGCAGAAGAGCTCTTTGGCAGGTCCAGTACTGTATTAGTGTCAGAAACCCTCAACTGCACCACTTGGAGGGATTTAACATCTTTAAAACACTTTTTCTCAGGCCTGAGTAGTTTTTGATAATAATATAAAAAAGTGTAATTGTTTAATGATAATTTCGTTACCTTTCATTCTAACCTGCCCCTATCATCATTAAATGAGTATTCAGTAAATGCTGTATTCAGTAAACCACAACTGCTTTGAAGTTTAGAACAATCCTTCCATTTGCATAGCTAGGCATGCTTTTACATATATATGTGAATAGCTTTCACTCTGTTCTGAGAAATGAAGAGTAAAAAACTATCTCCCCTTCCACATACCCCCCCTCCCCTTTTTAATGATGGTTGTAGCAAGAATAGCTTCAAAAACTGAAATAAGCTGTTCTATCATTCAACATGGAGGAACAACTTTGATACTTATTTTAGCCACGTAGTAAAGGACCCATCACTGTAAACGTAATGTGCAGAGTAATGTGGAAAATTGGACTAATGCTGCACTGGACTGAAGAGATTCTTAACTGTAGTGTAGACTTGGCATTAGGGAAAGATACCTATTAATATACATTCAGAGAACTCTCAAGGATACATATTTTATCTCAATTTATACTTTTTTACCTTGCATTCGTTCTGCCTCTGGAAGATCGACAGATGGATGAATCAGGAATGGGTCTGTTTTCTAATTTGAGTCTGTGCACTGCAAGGATTCGGGGTGCTCAGTTGCAGCAGTGTTGGAGCTATGAGACCCTTAGAAACCAGTTACTTCACAACTAACACAACTGCAGTTTGTCTGTTTGACCCTGTACTACCTTTCATAGTTAATCGGAATGTGAAAAGCTTTCAAAGGAGGGGGAAAAAAAGCCTTAAAGTGTAAAGCTTCTCAGTCAATATTTAGACACCTATAGCCCCACATATTGGGAAAAGGAAGCTGTTCCAGTTGCATTTTGTGGATCTTGAATATTTTATTTTTCAAATTCAGTCATGATTCCATATTTACTCCTAAACCTAAGACTTCCGCTTAAGGCATCTGTTAAAAATAAAGGTTTTTACCTTCAAAGAAAGTTTTTAAATTACTCAGCACAAGAGGAAGTCCTCAAATCTGTGCAAACCATTATAGTTTTTCTTACCTATAGTTCCTACATATAGAACTGACAATATAGAAAACAAGTATGTCTCATACTGTTATTTTTTTTTTACCACTTTATCTTAGATAAGGACTTTGGTTTTCCCTTCAACACCTTTTTGCGAAGTAAAATCTTGAATCTGTCTGATTCAGTTTCAGTATCGTGTCAATTGTTCTGAAAGGTCAACAGTGCTATATGATCTGTGATATGAAAATACTTCATGAAGCTTCAAGGTTTATACTGTTAAAATGTAATATTTATGGGTTCTCACCACTTTTGAATCCCAGACAGTATGTAAGTCTAGGCTTTATTGGACAATATTGAAAAATTAAGATTGATGCATTAAAAAAATGAAATTTGTTCATTGATATGACCTGCTGCAGTTTGTTTAACTGTAAGGAATGTAAAGGAATGCTTGTGTTCCATTCTAAATGCATATATTTATGTGGAGGGAAATAGCAGTATCTTTTTCATTTTGCAATTAATTGAGATCATTTTGCAGTCGTGCACATTCATTCTGTTCTTGCTATTATAACATGGAAGATTCTGTTCTTCGTCTTGTGTGAGAGCCCTTGCAACCCTGTTTGTATGCAAAAAACCATTTTCATAGAACTATAGAATTTCATAGCATTTAGTTTGGAAAAGACCCATAAGATCCAGCCATCAGTGTAATGTTGCCAAGTCCACACAAAACCATGTCACTGTCACATCTACACATCTGTTAAATACCTCCAGGGATGGTGAGTTGGTCTCCTGGGCAACATCCTCATGTTTAGACATTCTTACATATTCCAAAAGGGGAAAAACCCCCAAAAAAAAAAAAAGAAACCCAAAACAAAAAAGGGAAACCCCCCCCCCCCCCCCCCCCCCCAAGAAAAAACCAAAAACAATGGGCCTATGGAAATGTCTTAAATTATTCACGTTTTTGCCTTCAATAAAATGATCTCTGAAGTATGTTTTTTGGGTTTTGTGGTTTTTTTTCTCCCCTCTGGTGTTCTCTCTCTGGAGATTGGATTCTGTGGTATCTAAGTAGCTTTGAATGTATTCTGAATTTGTGAGCAAAAGTAGTTTCTTTGTACTACATATTTTTATGAACTTAATACTGACTTCATCCCAGCTTCACATAAAAGAAAATTCCAGCAGAGTGCCCACAAGTTTTTTGCACGGAAAGAACATGTGAAGACAAGTAGTGTAACTGCTGAGAAGTGTTCCTTTTTTAGGAAGACATTAAAAACTACAAAGTCTGAAATGTGGAGTAAATAATGTGCTAACCAGTATTTAATACTTACACGTTTTAAGGTTGCACTGTGAGAAGTTTGAGGCACAGTTAATAATGAACACTTTCTTTTTTTTTTTCCTCTTTTGGGACTAAGGCTGGAATTTGTACATGGGTTCTTGGGTGACACATAAATCGATATCATGACCAACTATAGCAGATTTGAACTCTCGTTTTAGAGCTTGATTTAAAATCCAAATGTCTGTTGGTCTTGCATCATACAATAACTGACTTCAGAGAAAGCCTTTTGTAATGTAGGACACTTAGTAATTTTGGATGTTGTGACACAGAGATAACAGAACTGTTAAATACACGTTTTAGGGAGCTTGACTTCTAGCCACATGGAGAGAAAGGTTTTATGTTTATGCAAATAATGGTATTGAAGTCTCCACATGGGGTTGTATTCAGGAGGCAGCTGCTGCTTTTACTTATCCTAAGCAGGAATAATTAATGCTTTGGAACTGTACTTACCTCACAGCTTGCCCCCAAATTGGGGAAAAGAGAAATCCCTGCCCTAATATTTGCTTAATTGCCTTCTTGTTTAAAGACATAGGTTCCTGAAAGGCTTGAATGGAACCTTTAAATAAACTAAATCGTCACAAGTAAATAATTTGGTACCCAAGTAAAGAACCAGTGATATATAAATTCACAGATATGATCGGTTATCCCTACTTGTGATACTGATATGATGGGATAGTTACCTATAAATTAGAATCTATAAATATACCTATGACTTTTCTCTGCAGCAGCTTGAAAAAAGTGGCATAATTTAATTCTAATTCCTCTTAAATCTAATAAATGTGTTCCAGAGTTCTCATATAGCTCCAATTTTTTTTTATTTAGAGAGGTGTGTGTCCCGAGTGTAATTTTTTTCCTGACTTCCATGGAGAAGGCTTAGTTCCTTGGATGCTAAGAGTATTTTGTTTTGGAGTTAATCTGAGGCAGCAGGGAGTTTGTACTGTTGTTTCTTACTAACTTTATTGTTTGTATCATAATAAACCAAAGACAAATAGTTGAAATATACAGTTGCTTCAATAACACGTGGAACAGGAGGCTAAGTCCTCGTTTATAGCCACCCCTGCCGCCAGCATCTGTGACCAGCTGTAATTATAGAGAGACAGGATGCCAGCCCAGAAGGACTTTTTCCTCCCAGTCATAATGGCAGGTTTTTACCTTGCCCCCTCTAGATAATGCAGGACTTTGGTTCTTGCTGGAATTCATTTGTATTTGCATGAAGGTTATTCACTTCATCGTAGCTCTGTTGTGAGCTTGAGTGCAACTGCATAGAACTTCTGACAAGGTAACTTCATTTTCAATTAGTTAACAGTTTAAATGGCCCAAACAAGCACGTTGATAGTCTGTGTTTCAGGTTCAGCCAGTTGCTTCTAGTGTGACAGCAGCACTGTAAATTTCAATCATCTTTTTTCTGATCATCCTTTTTTAATAGCAAGTTTGGTATCATATGAATGTGATTATTTTCAAGTACTGAATTACAAAGCCATGACATAAAAATAAAACCTGTTGATATATTTGTCTGTGTCCTCTGATATATTTGGGTACTTGGCTTTTGCATTAGCTAGTGTTTCAGTAGCACATAGCCAGGATACTTGAAGATCTTGGCTGAGGCTTGCAGAAGGAACTCGTGGTTTGCTGCAGATTTCTAGAGTGCTGAGGATTTGCAGAAGTGCCTGCTGTGTCATTTCTTGATGTCTTTATAGAAACCTGGTCTTTTTTCATGTTGCGGCTTTTTTCTTTGAGTGTTCGTGGTGTGTCTTGGCATTAGACCCTCCAAGTGGCTGGTTATCTTGGAACTCTCACCTTCTTTTGATGAAATATGTGAATGTTGAGCTCCTAAAAGATAATGTAACATTAAAGAAAAAAAGAAAAGGGTAGCATGTGCTGTTTCATAGAAGACGTTGACATTCCTAAAAATTAATTTCTAAAATATCATTAATTTTTCCTTTTTGTCCCTTTTGCTTGTTTTTAACAAGGCGCCCAGTCACTGCAGAGTAAAATTTTTAATACAAAGTAAGTTTTCTTTTGAAAGTGGTAGAAACAGTCTTGCCTGCTGGGGCTCCGCCGTGTGGATGCTCAGTGCTGTCTGTCCCCCGGGCTGTCTGTCCGCCTGTCCGTGCCCCCCGGGCTGTCTGTCCCGCGGCAGGTGCCGCGGCCGCGGCCGCACCGCTCCGCGCTTTGTCTGAGCGGGTGCTCCGGGGCCATTTAGATGCTAATGCAATACGCGCTCGCTGT
>JAWWMO010000174.1:48685624-48849404 GCA_035047845.1 Dendrocincla fuliginosa | reverse complement strand
CGGCCGCACCGCTCCGCGCTTTGTCTGAGCGGGTGCTCCGGGGCCATTTAGATGCTAATGCAATACGCGCTCGCTGTTTTGTACCAGACCTTGACTGCATCTCAGGAATGCGGCCTGTCTGGTTTTAGGTTGGCATTCAAAGGGCCTACTGTAATTCCTGACTGCCGATCGATTGATTAAAGCCGCGGTCTTCTGGCCCACCGCTTTGATGTGCCAAAGGAAGCGGTTTGGGTTAGTGGAGAATTACATACGTTTTGGTTTTCCACTTCTTACCTACTGATCTGGGTGCTTTGTGTTTGCCATCTGCGATTAGGCAGTAAAGTAAATTTGCTCTCTGAAGCCACAGATGGCATTAGCTTTACTGGCAAGAGTTGAACCTTTTCTTTGTTCATGTTTGCTTTGTGCTGGGGCAGCTAAATGCTGTATTGTTTCTTTCAGCTTTTCTTGATATATATATGGTGTGGAGTCTATTTCTGTATTTTTACCGTGAATGTGACAGCTTTCTGTTGTTAGGTTATTTTCTGATTCAATGAAATACATGTTCTGATTCATGTTTAGAGGCAGTGAATAAATGAATAATCTAGGCATAACAGGAACATGTTACAATAAATCCAGGTTCTTCTATTTACTGCATCCTAGCAGCAATTTACTGTATTTTGTACAGAAAAAAGGATATATTTATGTATGCTGCAAACGCGAATTTAAAATGTAGCCCTGGGAATAAAATTTTTGTGGGTCTGTTCGGCACATGAATGCAGTACTCATCAGATTTTATTTTCCTTTTGTATTCTTGTTGTAAAATAAAGCAATAACTGTTTAATTTTCTGGAAAAATGTGCATTCCTTCACATTTGTCTTTTAAGCGTGTTGAATGATAATTTTCTTGTAGATTTCTTTACTTTGTTAGGTGAAATGTGTAGAGGGAGCACAGGGGAGGAAAGCTGTAAATTTAGTTGGCCTCAGCTAGCAATTACTTTAGCAGATAAAGCAAAACATGCAAATATCTCCCGAGCACTTAAGGCTGATCTTTCAGACACTGACTGTCTGTATTTGTAGTCAAAAAAGGACATATGATAATTAGATTTTGAAGGACCATGTGCTCTTGCTACAGATCTAAATATTAAAATGCAAGAAAGCAGACTACCACATGGCACAATTGATTTTTATGGCAGTTCATGTTAAAATGCTTTCTCTTTATATTGCCTTTTAGGTTACCTAGGGTGAAACAAAATTACGGGCTTGGAGACTCTGGAAAAGCTCAGCATCAGCATTTGAGGTAAAAATGAACATACTGAAGTAATCTTGGAGGTGTCCTCCTTGTTAACTTTGTGGAACTGATTGGAGTAGAGATTTTCATCAAGATCCATTTTGCATTTAAGTTTTCAGTATTGATTTAAAAAAATTTCTCTTTTTTGGGTCTGGGGAAACTCATACTTTTAGGTGCATATATTGTGTCTTTTTTTATTTAGAGCTTTAAGAACACTTTAGATCTGCTTTAATATGGTATTTTTGCTTTAAGTTGTAGTTTTATAATATATTTGTAAAATATGTATAAACATATATTTGGCTAATATATCTATAAAATCATTGTCATGAATGACTGTCTTTCTGAATTTTCACCATCTTACGTGCATGTATTTTTACTCAACAAGCATGTGTTAATGTACTCAGGAAGTGGTTCCTGCTTTTTCATGAGTTGACTATTACTTGCAGCTTCAAATTGAAATAGTTTAAAGAAGTTTGAATTCTGATTTTTTTTTTTAATGTTTAACTCAAGTGAAATGAAAATACATGGAAAAAGCAGTGCAGTTGCACAGACCATGGTAAAATTAAAATGAACAGTCTGCTATTGTATTTCTCACACGAGCCAGTTATTAATAATAGTAACCTGTAAATGGGATTGGGGAAGTATCTGCACATTTAAATACCAAAAGCTGTCTTTTAAATGATTCTTTTAAATTTTAGTTTCTAATAGTACACTAAAATAATTCATATTCAAAGTGGACTTAAACAGTTCTTTTCTGTCAGCAGGTTGTAGTGTAGACTCAACACATTTAAATGTTTGAGCAACTGAATTACCACAGTTAACCCTGCTGTTGTATTCCCTTTTCAAGTAATTTTTCTACTTCATAGATTTGTTCTTGTTGTTTTTAAGAGCCGAAGCTTGCAAATGATGTGATTAATCTACAAGCTGATATCATGATATCAAAATGCAGTTCGGGAAGCATAAACAGAGAGACTGCAGAAATTAAAACGGTAAGACTGTGCTTTGTAGTATTGGAGAAGCAGGCAGGTTTTGATGTATCACTGCACTGTGTTCTCTTGTTTTATATTTAAAGCTAGTTCAGAACCATACAGTAAAGTAACTTCTGTGTGAGGTTATAAAAATGTACTGTGAATTTCTTTGGAAAGAATAATGAAAGTAGAGACTTAATTTTATCCATAGAAGCTTAGATACAGCAATAGTGCAAATAAAGATGTTTGTCATGAAACATATGGTTTGACAGTTCTGATGAAGCTGGGTATTATTAGAAATCTATTCTGTTTTTTTAAAAGGTGTGTGTGTGTTTAAGTATTTCTTGTGGATTTTATATTCAAATATGGTTGTGTTGGTGAAATACAATCTGTATTAAAAAAAAGGTGGGAAGAGGGGTGATACAAAGAGTTAGAACTGGATTTATGTGTTTTTCCAGATAGGGGATACAAAGTAGACGGTGAGAAAAGGAAATGACAAATTGTTAATGCCTTAGTTTCAATAGTATGCTTCAGTTAGAATTATGAATTTGGCAAAAGCAGGAAAAGAGGCTTTTGGATTAAAGCTACATAGCAGAAAATGGATGTGGTTTGATAACATAGGGTAGACAGAAATGTTTCTGGTTTCCTATTCTAGCTATTCTTAACCTTGCTTTGCATCTTAGGTACTATATACTTCGTGGTTTATCTTTTTTTCCTCTGTGTTAAGAGGAGTCTGCATAGCAGACATTTCTGGTGTCTACATATTAGAGGCTTGTGCTGTTAGACTGCAACACAAATGGAACAAATAAAATTCTTTCAATTCAAAATGAACATTCACAATGAATATTGATGACTGTGCTGGGGAAACCAAGGAAGATGGTCCTGTAGGAACGCTTCTGAGCTTTGTAAGCATCAGTGTATTGTTTGTCCTTCTTGAAAGAGAACACAGCTGAAATATGTTTTTTTCATTCAAGGATATTCTAAGATGAAATATAAAAATTGCTGTTAGATGATGCACACGATGAGGGATGCGAGATAAGGAGTGTCTCATACAGCTTTGTTCTGTGTTAAAGGCAGCATAATAGAAGAGATTTCTGATTCATCTTACTGAATAATACTATTTGACAGTTGTCTGAGCTTTGAGTTTTGGGCTTTTTTTTTTTCCAAATGAAACTGTGAGTGTTTATTTTGGGATTTTTAAGTTCTCATAAGAGAACCGAAGTTACAGAGGTAATATTCAAAAAATATACTTTTCTAATGTTTTTGGACTATCACAGGAAAAGTCAAATCCTTTTAAAAAGTAAACTTTTAAAAGAAGGTTTAGAAACTAGACAACGTAGAAATCTTGTGTGTTCACCTTCCCCTGGGTAAAAAAAAAATCTTGCCACTGAGTTCTTATAGTGTAAGTTGGTGTGGAACATCCTCAGTGACATCTAATGTTTTGTAACTTACCCTTTAAATTTATTTTCTACTTTGTACTTTATATTTGTAGTATTTTGCGTTTTTCTTTCTATTTGGTTCTCCCTTACCCAAGTAAGAATTTTCTGTGTTAGAAAATTCAGCAAGTTAATGTTTCATGGAGCACTTGAACATAGAAATTACTATAAAGAAACTACTTTCTCACTTTTTAGGTGTTCACGTAAGAGAATATCCAAGCAGCAAGATTCTATTAATTTTATTTTAGAATTGTGGTTTATTTCCTTTAGAATAAGTGAATTATTTTAACTTTTCAAGGCTAACTTTTTTGGCTGATGCTGAGAGTGTTTTTAGAGAATAAATTAGACATTCCTGGAAAAGATGAAAACCTAAAGCATTAGAAATAGTTTTTGTATAATGAGGATTATGTTGGGTACAAATTTACAAATCATTGTAGAAAGCCAATGAAATACATTGCATATGGCAGTAAGAAATTTTTCTTCTTAATAGAAGACGATTATAGTTTTGCTTTACCTTGTATGAATATAACAGAAACTATGCACACAAATGGTGGTAAAAATTTGAAAGATGCATCCTTGAGACTTTAGTCTCTTCTCTGTCTACTTCAGTGTCATTCCATAACTGTTTTAAAACGTCTTCTGAGCAGGACTAGATCCAGGATGTCTTATTCCAGGTGAGTGCCCTGGCTGGTATGGCTTGTACTCCTCAGTGCAGCAAACCTTGAATTTTTTGGGCACCAGTGGATGGCTTCAACTTGGATATAGTTGTGTGGCTGAAAAACCTACACATTCAGTTCCAGAATTATTTAAGACTGAAATAAACTGCTATTAAATGTTGCTGACTATTCATTCTCAACATTTTATAATCTTCTGAAATAAAGTTCTTTAGAGGGGTTAGTTTTAGCTCTACAGATTACTATCTGTTCATATAAATGCGCATTAAAGTAAAGACATCAGGTTGTGAATTCTGCTGTTAAAACACTCAAGATTCATTTGCTGTAAAACTGGACCTCTCACTATTATTTTAGTAGAACAGGTAAGTTTGGGCACTGTGCTGCCTTAGCTTCTATAACTGACTAAAGCCACAGGAAGCAGGATTTCTTTCAGGTATTTCTCCCTCCAAATTCAGCTTCAAGTTCTTAAAGCTTCTTACTCTATTAATTTTCGAAATAATGTAGTGAGCAAAGATGGAACATCTTAGCAGGTATATATATTTCTCAACACTGTCTGAGCAGGACTACTTTGGTTTTTTTTTTCTGCTTCACTGTTATCTAGTTTCAGTTAGCTCATGTTCAGCTGATTTCTGTCCACAGATTCTGAACAGATGTACTTACATCTCAAATGTTTTCAATTTAAAATCTGTTCTTCAAGTAGATGTTTTTTCCCTTTTTATTCCTACATGGTCCTGTAGTGCTTTTCTTTTATTGAAGAACTTGATATTTTTCCTTGCTATTGAAGTAGAAACTTAGAATGATACAATTATTGCATTATTCTGGCTTACTCCCATAATAATGTTGACATTGATCTTGTCAGATCTTGTATACTTCCAATACAAATCATAAAAATGAAGGCCAGTACTCGGAAACTTTATTACAGCAGAAAGTAACATTGATGGTTTAGGGAGGTTAACTTTTTCTCTTTACCTGAATTAGCTTAAATTCCCTCCCACTATATGATATTTCAAATGTGTTCAGCCTCGTGTGAGCTCAGCTCTGCTTTTACAGTGGCACACCATTTTGGTTTTGTGTGCTTTTCAAGTTACAAATGTGCACATACTTCTTCCTTTGCACTCCCAAGGTTCTTTTGAGAATGCTTTGTGATCTCAATTACATGATTGTGCCTTATGGCAGGTCTTTCATGAAGGTACACAGAAACCAAAATTGTAGTTTAGAGAATATTTGTTCCACAGCTTTTCCAGATCAGGCTAGAACAGTTAGTAAGTATAGCTACTCTGCTGCAAGAAGCAAGGGGATTTAACCTGATATCACTGTTATGAAGTGTGTAGCAAAGAAAATAGAATTATTTGTAATATTGGATCCTATGCTTCTTTTTTACTAGCAGCCTTTTAAAATAAGGTTGGTTTTCTTCCCTTAATTCCCTCATGGTGATGTGATAGAGCTATTTTATGTTCCCAGAGTTGTAGTTATCTTTTGAAAAAGAAACACAACATAGGTGGAACAGTAAACAAAGTGCTGTTCATTTAAAGTGATTTATAAAACTGAACCTGCTGGGCTTACGTAGAAGAATGAAGAATGAAGCTTCAGCTGTTACTGTGGGAAAGGTTTGGGGTTTTTTGCCCGGTCCCTTCTAGCAATTATTATGACACTGAGATCTCATTTTAAGCAAATCAAACACTAGTTGCTTTTTCACAAGTTGCTATATATAAGTAGAGAAGAATGCTTGAGACCATTTCAGTAAAATATTGTAGTCATGGTAAAGACCTTCATTTGTCAAACACAGAAGGGGGGCGTTGAAACTAGATGACTTTTAAGGTCCCTTCCAAACTAAACCATTCTATGATTCTAAGGATTTCTTTGAATGTGTTACTGACTACACTTAATGGAATATGAAAAGCTAGGTATCTTAAAGGAGAACTTTGTCTATAAGCTTGGAGAAGGGGGTGTTGGGGATTACATACCTTTCCCTACGTTTTCTCCCTTCATCCTGCTCTTGTGTACCTAGGCTGTCAATTCATACAAAAGCTGCATTAAAGGTTAGCAGAGTTTATTGATGCTTTCTGCTAGTGGCTGGGGAAGATGGTGTGTCATGCTGCTGTCCTTGCCACGTCACTGATTTAATCTAATCAGTCACACATTGATTACCATCAAGTACTTTTGATGTGTGAATGCTCAGTAGATTGCAGTATCAAGGATGATCAGATTGCTACGTGGAACTGTGTAACACATAAACCATTCTGTGGTAACCTGCATTTCCTGCCCGTTGTCTCACATGATCCTGAGCTCTGGAGTCTCAGTGGAGGAGCAGCCATGAAGTCCCTAGTTCCAAGGAGGGAATGAACCAAAACATCTTTTGTTGTGCCAGATTAGAACACTCTATGAAGTTACTAGTTGAATTGTTAGAACAGAACCTGTGTGTGCTTGTATGTGTTCTTTGAAATGTATAGAAACAATTCAAAAATCTACAGGAGTCTTTTTTTTTTTTTTTTTGCATTACAACTGAAGTGAATAACAACATATTAGTGATTTTGTGATGTGTATAGGCTGTGCTGTTTTTGCAGCTAAATAAAGCAATATCATATCAATCCATTTTAGCTGTTTAGGTAATCTGAAATATTTGGGCTGAAATAGTAGCTTAGGTTACAGGACTGAAAAAGTAAATAAGAAGGTTTGCATGAGTTTGGAGATTGATTCCAAAGCAACTAAAAGAAAAAACCAAAAAGATTAAATGTCAAGAGCATTCTTTACTATGTCCTGTGAAAATGTGCATTCATTCCTTTTGGTTGTTGGGTCTTTTTTTTCAGTTTTAGGTTTTTTTCCTAAGATTTTAATGTATCTTTTCTTTTTGGAGTCTTCTCACTGTGGCAGTTTTGGTGAAGCTCAAATGAAAATATCAGACTAGATTGCAGCAGTATCAACACAGTGCTCTTAGGGAAGAAGTTATGTTTTTGAGGGAGGGGAAAGTACATTTATTGCTGAGCCCAAACCTATATTTCCCCTTTTTCACGAAGCAGCGTTTACTACTGAATGTTTGTTTTCAAAAGATAAATAATTCTTTATAATGGGACTTTTCATGTATAGCATTAATTCAACTTAACCAAAATGTCCTTCTGGCTTTTTCCTGCCACTTTGGAAAGAAATGAGACAAACCTTTATCTCTGACCACTTTCTGTAAAGTCAAATTACTTTTGCATGATTCTGCAATGGGAGTGATGGCGTATTTTGATATATTGCCTTCTCTCTATTTTACAAGATATACCAAAGATGGAAAACTAGAGAATTGGTTTGATCTCTTTCGTTAGAGCTTCCTATAATTATTTAATATTAGTTTAATACCAGTGTTTAGACATGGCCCAAAATATATTTAACTTAAAAATATTAATAGACAAAAAAAAAGAAACATTGTTATATTAGTTGAAGAGTACGGAACACAACTAAACAAATACTTCTTTTTTGTAGTTACAGAATCACAGGATTGTTAGAGTTGGAAGGGACCTCAGGAGATCATCTAGTCCAACCCCCATTTTTTATGATTTAATTGTACTGGTTTATTTTTAATCTCAAATCAGTTATTTCTGATAACAGTTGATGGTTACTATTTTCTGTTAGATACCATGTTATAATTGCTTAGATTCTTTTCCTTACTGCACATGTTCAAAACTTCCCTGTCATTCAGAAAAATGAGAACATTTCAATGCAATAAAATGATAATTAGCTTTTCCTCATGTGTTTCTAATAAATGATTAAATGTGAAAGCTCTGTATGCATTTCTCATTTTGAGATTGATGCTAAAAGTAACATAGAGCTTCTAGGAATGTTGTGGGAAACTAACTCTTGAAAATACTGTTTTGTTGAATATGGGATATACCCAGCTTAAAGGTGGGAATATTCAAAATTTCTTAGATTTCATGCAATATGTTTCAGTTATACTTCAGAAATATCTTTCTATATCATCTGGTTTTAGTAATTTTCCCTGGATAAGGGCAGGGGGGATTAGTTTGCTTTTTTGTTTTTTTGGGGGGGAGGGGAGTGTTTTGGGTTTGGTCTGGGGGGTTTTGTTTTTAGTTTAGGACTTTGTGTGTGTGTGTGTTTGTTTTTTCACCTTTATTATTCTTGACAAGTGGCAAGGGTTTTTAAACCCCTCCTGGTGATGATGACTTCATAACCTTAGCAGGAAAGTGTTTTCCAGTGCATAAATGCGATGAAGTTCTGAATGGTTTATTTGTTTATCAATTAGAGTATCTTTCCGGAAATTGGTGGCTAACCTGATGTGGATCCAGTTCTCCATTAGTCCTTATCAGAGTCATCAGCAATTATTTATAATGCTGCTGCCAGTTCCTTATAAAAGATAACCTTATCAGAATGTGTTGATTGAAAAATACTGAAATTCTTGTGTAGTGTCTGTTCTTTTTCTGCCGATTAGAATTCCTGTTTGCATGTATGTAAGGCTTTAACTGGTCATAGGGACTCTGGAAAGAAAAATGGAAAATCTGATACTTATTTATGCCTATGCTGTAGAAAACCAGTGTCTTTCTTTCCTGAAGTAAAGCTGAGATAGCTTTACTTTTTAAAATTTGTTCTTGAAGATATTTTAAATGATTGTCAGAACATAAATGGAACTTCATATTAAAATGCATGTGCGTAAATCCAAATGCTTAGAATGAACTTTGCCCTGTAAAGTACAGCTCTTTTTGAATTTCTGTGGTACTTTATTAAGCACACATCTTCAAGTGGAGAAGTGCCTGTAAATTTAAAATTAATGTTTTCTGCTGAAAAGAGAGAATTTTGTATTCTACTGAAAATAAAAAAGAGAGGATATGAGAAGAAGCACTTCTCTAAGTAAAATCAAGTCATGTCCATTTCTTACAATAAATTTTCTCTTCTGTATCTGTATCAACTGTATCTAATACTGTTTCTTTTTCTTCTCATAGTAGGCTGTGCTGGAACAAAAATGCAATGAAAGAAACACTGGATGAATGAATGAAAAGCCCTGCTTTGCAATCCCTCAGCATGGCGGGACTGCAGCTCATGACCCCTGCTTCCTCACCGATGGGTCCATTTTTTGGACTACCATGGCAACAAGAAGCAATTCATGATAACATTTATACGCCAAGAAAATATCAGGTACTGGTGATAGTACTAATAGAGTAATGTTAGAAAAAGGTACAATTAAATACATTAATTTAATGGAAAAAAAAAAAACCCAGAGCAGGTGGAGAAGGTGCAGTGTTGCGCACTGTCTAAGAATGTCTCTCTCAGCTCCACCTGTTGGAAGTTAATTCTTAGTTTGGCTTTGTTCTGCATTTGTTATATGCCCCATTCTCTCTTCTCAGTTTGCTCCAATGAGCAGAACAACTTTTAAGCTGAGTATTCTGCTGCTTTCTGCAGAATGCTCTTAGGGACAAATAGAGTAAACTGTGCCTCTCAATTGTATTCATACATCATGTCTCCTTCCCCCTATCATTTTATGTCTTCTACATAGTAAATTTTGATTTCTGATTCACAGACTGGTGAAAGAAACTGTAAAGTCAGAAACCCCATCAGGGTACTCTGTTTTTCACTTTCAGATAAACTATTTCTGAGTTCTAGAATTCCACTGCAGTAGTGCCCAAAAGTCAGCATTTTGTTAGTGTTAGTGATGAACTTGGATCACCTTGAGCTAGTAGTGTACTTGCTTATTTGGCTGTATTGGTGTATGCAATTAGATTTAAAAGCTGTAATTTCTTTCTTCATACAGTGTATCTAGCAGCGGAAGCATCTATTAAAAAGATATAGGTAATAAGCTACCTGAGAGCACATTGGGGTACTGAAGGATTTTAGATTTAGTAGTTGGACTATAGATGGTCTGTTAATATTTTTGAAAGACTGTAGCAGTACATTGTTATGAAAGAGAAATGTTAATTGTGTGGCCCTGTAAAGATCTCAAGAGATACTATTGACTTATCTATATTTATCATTTGTGTTATTTTTGTCAGCTTTTTCACTGCATTGGTGTAAGTAAGGATATTATTTTTTAAACCTAGGTTGAACTGCTTGAAGCAGCTTTGGATCATAATACAATAGTCTGCTTAAACACTGGCTCAGGGAAGACTTTTATTGCAGTACTACTCACTAAAGAGCTGTCCTATCAGATCAGGGGGGATTTCAACAAAAATGGAAAAAGGACTGTGTTCTTGGTCAACTCCGGTAAGAGGAAAAGTTCCTAAACACATTGCTAATATTTCCATGGAATATTCTAGAACAGAAGTTGTGTGATAGCAAAGTTGGGAGAAACTGTTGCATAAAGTCTTCAACAGCAGGGATGTGATATCTTTCATCTTTTGTTTATAATCCCTTTATATAAACTGTTAATATATATCACATGTTCTGTTTTCTAGTTTAAAGTTAAGACATTGAATCTGAAATGCAATTTAGTTACCAGTCTGTTTCCTGTGACACATCTTGAAAATGGTTGAAAAGACTTCAATGTGAATGAGATTTATTTTTTTTCTTAAGCAAATCAAGTTGCTCAACAAGTGTCAGCTGTCAGGACACATTCAGACCTTAAAGTGGGAGAGTATTCAAGTTTAGACGTAACTGAATCATGGACAAAAGAGAAATGGAGTCAGGAATTCTCTAAGCATCAGGTAATGTATTAAGTGTGAACTACAAGCAAAGTGTACAGTGGGTTGGGCTGGTTCAGAAATGATTTCTTCCAATTATACATTGACTTTTTTTCTAAAAGAAATGCAGTGTATGTCTATTATTTATATGTTGATTCTGAGGCAAAACATGTAGGCATTCTGTGGTCCCTTTAAAAAAGCTGTCCTTTTAGTCCTTTGTTTTCAGTCTCACTGATTGGTCGTTCATGATAATGGTGATAATGCAGAAGGCATTTTGAGTGTGCATGCTATACTTTAAATGACATTAAATCTTATTAAATATTCAGTTAAAAATACAACAAAATTGAATGTTCTCTGGGGATGCAGAGCACAGGCATTTTATTCCTGTTTTTTTTGGTACACTATTTGTATATATTTCTCTTTTTAGCAGAAAAATCATTAGCTTTAATATAACAGTTTCCTTGGTGGTTCTTAGAGCCTTTTGTGTGTGTGTGTGTTATGTTGACCTACATATGTTGCATTAATGCAAATATTTCGTATTTCTGGGGTTTTCTCTATGGCAATTAGTAGTGGTCTACGAAATATGTCTGAGGAACTCTGACACTAGAAAGTGTTACTATACTTACTGGAGTTCAAAGTTAATGTAGAAACTGCATAATTTTATCAAGAAACTCGATTTTTGTCAGTGTAAAAGAAATAGGTGTTTCTTTAAAAAGAATTTTGATAACATCCTGCTTTTGTTACAGCTGCAAATTGTTGGAGATTTATGAAGATTATCTTTCTTGCCAGAGACAGGATGATGGGACATTAACTTATTCTGGATTTAATGATATTTGTTCTATGTAGTCTGGCTGGTGTTGATATTGTTTCTTGTATTAATTTTTTTCCTAGGCATGTGACTAGAGATATATATATATTCATATAAATAAACCCCCTTCAGATGTTGCTTTGTCCTGTAGAGAATGTTTTATTCTCTTTTGTCCTTACCTTGTGTAGGTAGATGAGTAGGGATTAATATTTGCTAACAAGACCTGCAGAAGACTTTCCTTCTTCACCTTGACCTAAGACAACTTGTACTTTTCTTGTACTAACACTTGTACTTTTCCTTTCAATCTAGGTTCTGGTTATGACATGTCATGTTGCTTTGACTGTTCTGAGAAATGAGTATTTATCCCTGTCAAATATTAATCTTCTGGTGTTTGATGAGTGCCATCTTGCAATCCAGGATCATCCATACCGTGAAATTATGAAGGTGGGCTTCCATTGCTTGAATGTTTTAATACTTGGTTGAAGAGGAGAAGTCGGTGGGAGGGCTGGAGAACTGGGAATCATTTAAGGCAACTTCTGCTACCAAGGAAAACACTTGATGGAACCATATGTTAGAATATTCTGGTACTGTGAAATTACTGCAGTGAGTTAAGACTTCAGTGATATGAGATAGAAAAATAATATATTTATTGTATTTTATAGTGAGGATTAAAGAAAAATTTGGCATTAACAGAGAAGCTAAATTTATGGAATTAGGGAAATTTTTTAATTCATTGATAAAATATTTGAGTTTGGATGTACTAATCAGTTATTATTTTTAAAATACCGATTTCTGAAGATGTTTCTAGGACTCTTTCCAGAATATTCTTGGCTCCATGTGGTATTTGGCTTATAAGTGCGAGGTGTAATAAATGTCTTTCCAAATCTCTCTGCAAGTGCATATGCCTTTTTATATGGTGTGGAAGTATGATACCTATTGTGTCAGGAGAATATTCTGTGTAATGCTAACTGTTTATATTTTTATATTTTTCTGTGTTGTAAATATTTACCTTTACATATAATGGCTGTTAAATGTTATTCAGTTTTTAGTTTAACTTCCAGTTAATAGAGGAGAAAATGTTAATTCAGTGTTTGGTTCCTTTTGCAATACCTGCTATTGAAATAAAGTTTTCCAGCCTAAGCATTTTAAGTTTGCAGTCTGCTAGCTTATGGTAGATTTGCAGGATAATTGTCCTAAGGAATTTAATTTCATTTTACTTCACAGATCTGTGAGGATTATCCATCATGTCCACGAATTTTGGGATTAACAGCTTCCATTTTAAATGGGAAATGTGATCCTGCTGAGTTAGAGGAGAAGATCCAGAAACTGGAGAAAATCTTAAAGAGCAATGCTGAAACTGCAACTGATTTGGTGGTCTTAGACAGGTGTGTTTTATCATTATAGCTGTTAAACTATTTTCATTTTGAATGGAGGAATAAACCAGCAATATTTCCTCTCTTAAATTTTAGAAAAAGTTTGTGTGTAAGTGATACTGCCACTTCTGTTTAGGGCAGAGATGGAGTCTTAAATGGCTTTGTGAGTACAAAGGCTGATTGGTCTTGATATTCAGGGATTTTCTCTGGTTGTGAAAAAAAAAAAAAAACAAAAAAAAAAAAAAAAAAAAAAAAAAACACCAAAACAGAAAGGAGAACCAACTGAAAAGACCCTCAAACAAAAATCCAGTACACCACCAACCTTAAGAAATTCACATTCCATTAAAAATTTATGCATTCTTATGTTTGGAGTGTAACTGGTCCAAGTCCAGTGTATGCCATATTGTTTCTATTTAGAAAAATGTTGCAATGTCCACAGTACAATATGTTCTTAAGGGCAGAGAAGTTGCTTTTCCCCCCCTTTTTTTTTCTTTTTAATACGTTTTTCTGAACTCATGTGAACCATTGTCTTTTAAGGCTTTCTTTCTCGCTGCCATTCAAGAATACTAAATTAATTTACTGTGTAAACATAGATCTGTAGACATAAATATACATTCTGTGGATTGGTTTTGTTTTGCATATCAGGAGAGTACATGTGGAAAAAACAAATGAAGATGGTGGTCAAGAAAATTCATTTTACTTTGCTTTAAATTTTGCAATATTTGAAATGAGGATAGCAGTATTAACCTCCTTTGTAGAAGTGTATTAGAAAGAACAGTATTTTAGAATGAAGTAGTTCAGTATTTGGGGTGGTGGAGGTTTGTCTCTACTGAAGTATTTAACTGTATAGCTACTTAATCATTATTAATTAATGGTGGGGAATGAAATGCTCTTGAATACACGTCATGGTGCTGTTGTATTTGCTGTATAATTTTAACAGGCTGAAAAAGCTCTGACTTTCAGGAGCTGTGTTTAACTGGTTCTTTGCCCTCATTAAGATATACTTCTCAGCCATGTGAGATTGTTGTAGACTGTGGACCATATACTGACAAAAGTGGGTTGTATGGAAGATTATTAAAGGAATTGGATGAAGCACTTGCTTTTCTAAATGACTGCAACATATCTGTACATTCAAAAGAAAGAGATTCTACCTTAATTTCTAAGCAGGTAAGGATATCAAGCCACGTGAGAAACCTGGGGAACCAAAATCTTACTACAGTTTTTCTTTACTGTGTTTGTTACATTACTGAAACCACCTAAGCCAGCCATCCTAGACTATCTGAGCAAAAAGACATCTGATTTTTGGATTAATTAACAGTGCAGGTCTTTTCATAGTGTGACTTGAAGGTCAGCCATTGATTAGAATTTCTTCTGGTTTGAGATTCACATTCACTTTAAGCGCTAAAACCATTCTGCACCCTGATGTTGTGGGTCCTTATTGCTGAGTTTGACATCTTCACAATCTCCTTTGACCTTTGAATAATTCAGTACTGAAGAGGAAATAATGGCTCAGGAAGTGGACTGTACCCAGTTGTATTAAAAGTTGATAGGAAGAATTCAGGCAAAAATTCCAGCCATAGCTGTACAGTGTCTGCGGTTTTTCTTAGAACAGCATTGAGTAGTGCCACACCTCTGGAACAGAATTTGAATCTCAGGCTTGCCCCCCCATCTTTCTATGTGTTTGCCCCTGTGTTGTCATGCCAGATAGCAGAGTATAATCCAGAAGGTGTGATATATTGATCAGGGACTTGTCACACATAAGGTCCAGGCATGTTTTTTTCCCCTACTTGGGCTTTGTGGTTTGGTATTTTCTCCTGAGTTACAACTATGGAGGTATGTAAGCCTTTGAGCAAGAATTCACCTGAGTCACATTCCTATAATAGTCCATGAGAAAGTTGGAGAACGTATTCCTTTCTTCAGCCCAAAGTATTACAGTTTCCTTTAACAGTCTTTGAAACCAAGGACTCTAGTTCTGTTCGTAACATACTGTTTGGGCCAGAGGGAAAGATGGTACATAAGGTGGCCTATCATATCTGCATAGGAAATGGAAGTCCTGGTTACTTCTGTGCTAAACTTAAAATGCACTAGGCTAAAATATATTAGGAATGTTGGCTGGAGGCAGTCTCGATGATTTGCAGAGTCCAGGAGACTGGATTAACTGCTATATGTCTAAAGTTTGTAATGCTCTGTGCTTGTTTTCTGATCCAGTAGCTCTCCAAGAAGAAAAAAAAACTGAGTTTCAGCCTGAGGTGCTTTTTGTCTTGGTACTGGAGAGTATCAAGACTCTGTATGCAATTACATTTAGTTTAGATAATTTTGCCTTTAAGTCCTACAGTTAACACATTTCACAGGGGGTAGTGTAAAGATGATGGCATGTTCTTTGCTTTTTCACAGAAGGGAAGAAGGAAGAGAAATTAAAGCAACAGCTGAAAACTATCATACTGAATGCTATAGTTCAGTTGTAGTTCTTCTGTTGTAATGTAGGACATCCAGATGAGTCTTTTTAATAGCATTACCAACATACCCCATTACTGAATTCCTTGTTTATTGTTTGATTAATTGACTCTTTAGGAGAAAACTACTTGCCATCTGATAAAATGGTGATGGTATTCAAGTGTCTATGCTGTTTTCTCTGAATAGTGTATACTTCTCTCTTTTTCCTATTCCACTCAGAAACCACTGTGTTTTGTTTTTCCTTTGGAAGGCTAACCTTGCTAATGCTACCCTAAGGCCACTGTGCAACTTTCTGGTTATATACTTTTTAAACCCTGCCAGCTATCAGTAATAAATAAAGAAAAAATGCCCAGTAAAGTGTTTGGGTTTTTTTGTTTGTTTGTTTTTTGTTTGTTTGTTTTTAATTAGTTCTAAGTTATAAAGGATAAGAATTTCTGCTTTGTTTATCTAGCTGCCTCGAGAAGTAGTCTCCTTTTTAGTATAATTATCTTAAGGTAAATTTTAAATTATAAGTTTCACAAAATTGCAAAATATTGACTAAGGTTGGGGATCTTTTGAGATTCAGAAATGTCCAGAGTTTGAAGTTGACGGGTAGTAATTTTTGGGAGAGGGGAAAACTTGCTTCATTAGAAACATCAAAGTTCCCAAGGTCATCTAAATAACAAAAGCATAAACAAAAGCAAAATAACTTCTGCATATTTTTGTAATAGAACAATTGTCATAATCCTTATAGATTGTGCTGTAAGAAAAAAAAGCCTCTATTCTTAAATTAATAGTTCATGAATGTACTCTCTGAATTGATATTTAAATTCATTTGTTGTAGATACTGTCAGACTGTCGAGCTGTGCTGGTTGTTCTGGGACCCTGGTGTGCAGATAAGGTAGCTGGGATGATGGTGAGAGAGCTGCAGAAGTATATCAAACATGAACAAGAGGAGCTGCACAGGAAGTTTTTATTGTTTACAGACACTTTCCTAAGGAAAATACATGCACTCTGTGAAGAGCACTTCTCGCCTGCCTCACTTGACCTGAAATTTGTGACCCCAAAAGTAATAAAGCTGCTTGAAATCTTGCGCAAATACAAACCATATGAACGGCAGCAGTTTGAAAGTGTTGAATGGTATAACAATAGGAATCAGGATAATTACGTATCTTGGAGTGATTCTGAAGATGATGATGAGGATGAAGAAATTGAGGAGAAAGAGAAGCCAGAGACTAATTTTCCATCTCCCTTTACTAATATTTTATGTGGAATTATTTTTGTGGAAAGAAGATACACAGCAGTTGTTCTAAATAGGTAAAGATTTTTATTTTTTTTTAAAAATTATTTTGAAGAAAAAGGGCAGACTCAGCTGCCAGGATAATATTGTGAATATGTAGATTGTCTTGTATTTTCAGAACTCTGTCAGGTTGGTTTAGGAGATCGTACTGGATCTATGTGGAGCATATGGAGTGGATGGGAAGAGTATGTGTCTTTGAAAGTTGGACTCAAGGGCTTGTTTCAGGCCTGAGCTTGTAATTTTATTCCTTTAGAGGGCAAAACGTGAAATACTGTACGTAACCTGTAAAATAGGCACATACTGTTTTCTCTTAATCAGTCTTTCAATTTATATTTGCAATGGATGTTGGAAACTTCGCTAGCTTACTGAGTGCAGTACTTCTGGCAACCTTACCGTTACCCTACTAAATCACATTATTATATGATCCAAGTCTATGGAAAATCAAATTTAGCTTTGCACCCATATCTCTTAAGATTTAGCAGTACTACTTTCACAGTTGGTGTTTATAAAACACCTATTCAGTCATACACTAAATGCTTTCTTAGAGTCTCCACCAAGAAAAACACGAACCTGGGAGTATTTGCCAATTTTCAATACTCTAGTTCCTTATCAGTTCGTATTCCTGAATGTGATCCACGTTAGTTATGTGTAAGACTTAAATGTTAAATGTTATTAGTCACAAACTGTGAATGACATGATTTATTCAGACATCCTGACTTTGTTTTTCAGTAGGTTTCTCAGATGGTGTAACAAATGTCCTGTGCAAGGTGTTCATTGCATTCTGGATACCTCTGAATCTGACCCTTTTGTTGATACATCTTTGCCTGAGTCAGTAGTTTGAGTGAATAACATTCTTTGTTCTCAAGACTTGCCTGTGTGCTTTTTGTCAACTTCATCTTTTCTCTTTGCCTTTTTTGCATTTTCAAATACGTTCACATAAATCTGCAATATCAGGCAAACTAATCTGCTCAATGAAATGAACATATTCTATTAATAACTCCTGAAGAAACAACATTAACAGAATCTGATAACATACTTGCTGCGCTGAAATGAGTATTTCATTGCCATACAGGGAATGAGCAGAATTGTGAAAACTTTTTTCTTCTCTGTTATGAATGTGATTTAAATTATACTGGTTTTCCACTGTACATTCTTGTAGACTGTGATTTATACACTATACAATATCCTAACTGCTGTCGAGCCTGACAGAATAGGGTGTCTATATGAAACAGGTAATCAAATTCTGTAAGCTTAGGCACCTTGGGTTGAGCTTATTGGCTGCAAAATATAAAATTATAAGTCATTTTTGTCCCCTTCTGAAAACTAGTTACCAGACTCTCAAAATGCTCCTTTACTTCATGTAACACATGATCACAGAATACCTGGTTGACCATCAGACCTGAGCTGTTGGAATTAAGAATGGAAGCCTTCAGTAGTGAATTTCACTGTAGACTCATCTGAGTGGATTTAGTTCAAGGGCCTCTGCTAAGACTGTACTTAGGCTGCATATATAGAGGAAAGATTGACTCCTGAATGGGAAAGTCATGAGTGTCTGAATTAGTATATCACAAATACTTGAGTTTCTAATAATCCAGTATGGATTGTTAAATGGAACTGAGTTAAAACAGAAATAGAATTTTTCTTAAAATATATTTATTATGGTCATATTTAGAGATTAGAATATCGTTTTATGAAATCCATGATAACTGAGGAAGAGCAAGGTTCATGGATATGTTGTACTTTCTTGGTCTTTGATTAGTATTACACTCAACGGATGGATTGCCCCACTTACTGTTTAATTTGGTGCATATAGTTGAGTTCTGGCGCCTGTAAGCTCCTTTTCAGAAGAGAAGACGTTTTCTACAGCTCATTTTCCTTCCATTTGCATTTCAGTGTCTTTCAACTCCCTTAGGGAGGGATTGGAAAGCAGAAATTCTTGTATCTATATGAAGAACAATACCTGTTACCTACCACAAATACTTATTTAATCACAAAGTTGAAGTGTGAATCACAAAGTTGAAGTGAATCCTTGAATGTTTCTCAGGAACTTGCCAAAGATGTGAACAGTGAAATGTTTATTCAGATGTTTTTAATTGTCCATTTCCATAACAAGTGAAATAAAGTAAGAGTGTTTGAGATGCTTAGTAGGTATTCAATCTGTACGACCTCACAGAAATACCATGTGAAAAAAAAAAGAAATATTAAAAAATTAGTGCTTCTGGCCAGTTATTAACCCATATTTTCTTAGTATGTCTGTCTCAAGAGTCTGGACTGCATGCAGAAGCATAACTCCATTTATCCTTGAGCTAAGAAATCACATCTGCATTTTAACACTGGAGAATCCTTCTAGTCTCTTTCCAGAAGGATGGCAAGCTATTTGCCACTTTTCCATCTCCTTGCGTATACTCTCCATCCATTCCAGTTTTAACAGATTGCAAAGGAAGGAAGTCTTGAAGGTGTTTTATGTTCCCATAAATTTTGTTAAAAATAGGGACCAGGAAAGGGGGCAAGACTTCAGGAGTTTTCCAAGGTAGAAAGAGCAGGGAGAACTTTGCCGTTTTCCATCTGGTTTGGCAGCAGCTTGCAGGGCAGATGGTAGGGCACATAGCGGGTGACTGGCACAGCTACTTACATGTGAGACAGAACTGCTAGAGATCTATTTGGGAAAGATTGGAATTACTGTTGGAGTTGTAAGAGGAAGGCTATTCTTTGACTATGAGGGGCATCTGGTAAGGAACATGATGGATGTGCTGTTGAGCAAAGTAGTACTGAGATGGCTATAGTGAGACATTAAAGGGATCTAATTTTTTGTATATAATCCCTTGACTTCTTAATTGGATTTGCTGCTCAAAAGCCTGTTACAGTTGAGAAGTCCCAAATTCTGTCCATCCTGAAAACTGATCAACTACAGATGTTACAGCACACCTACTTTGAGTGCACATGGTAGCTGTGGTTTTAAATCTATAAATGTCTCATTCTCGGTTTAGGACATTATTTAATGAGCAAACTTTTACCTTGTCTGTGAAATCAGAATGCTGCAGAAGCCAGCCTTTCTTGCTAATCTAAACTAAAGAATAAACTGAGGGAGAGTAAACTGACAGCATGGATGCTTCTCACATCCCTGTTCAGTATTCCTTTTAAAGAATTAAGTCCTCTATTTGGGTTAGTTGCACAAATAGTGAACTTCTCACTGGGTAGGCTGAGCATTGCTCTTTAGAAAAACAGGTCAATATTTTTTCAGCATTATGCGTGAATATATAAATTCTAATATTAATCAGAACTACTGTAGTATGTTTTAACCTAAAATTGAATATATTGAGGACACATACTTTGTTGAGGGAGCAGTTACAGGACTTCTAAGATCAAGCATAGTTAACAGAAAACAGATAAGCAGTAGGGTGCTTTAACAGCAGGTAGCCCTAGAGTAATAGATTGGTTTAAAAATACCTAGTTTTACCGTGATAGAGCCTGAAATGTGTGTGATGCATGGACACTCATGCTGTACGTGTATGCAGTGTGTCTTGTGTGAACTTTACAGAGCTTTTTGAGAAGAACTGCAGTCAGTTTATGCATTAGCACGGCTTAGTTGTCATTCTTCCACTTTTAATATAGGTCTTATAAATTAAAGATTTTCTTTCAGTTTTCGGGTTGTGTGACTTCTAAAAACACATGTAATATTTTTAGGTTGATAAAAGAAGCTGGCAAGCAAGATCCAGAACTGGCTTACATCAGTAGCAATTTTATAACTGGACATGGCATTGGCAAGAACCAGCCTCGTAACAAGCAGATGGAAGTAGAATTTAGAAAACAGGAAGAGGTAACTTCAAGAAAAAAATTTAAATTAGTAGTACCTTCAGAACTTTTTGTTTTGTGTGTGTCGTTAAAAACAAAGCAAGCCCACAGGCAGCATCTAAAGCACAGTCATTGGAGATTCAGGGAATACAGGTTTAACAAATATGCATATTTTATTTGAGATACAGATGTTCATAAAGTTTAACAACATGTTTGGAGACATTGCTATGTCACATTACACAAACAAATTAAAACTTCATGTAAAATCATGTTTTTGTCTCGTCAGACCTTATTTTTCTGCATTTGTGTTAAGTGGTATTATAGTAATACTGTAAAGAAAATCAAGGCTGACATTTTATAGTTAAGCTGGTTTTAATAATATTTTCTAAGAGCAAATTTGGTAAATCATTAAGTGTTATAAATGTAAAAACCCCTGATATTTACATCTTTTAAAGCTCACCCAGGATGGGTTGTCCTCCTGACACCACACTTTTCCTTAGTATTGTTTCATATATAGAATAAATATCAGAAGTGCCAGCTCTAGAATGTGCTCTATCCCTGAAGAGGCTTCAGCCTCAGAAATGTTTCAGAAAAGATGCTGTCCTGAAAACAGCATTTTTTTCCTTTTATTCTATGACTGAAAAATTATAAATAAATAGGGAGGATTCTCTCCATTGCTAGTAGATATAGTAGCTTCCTAGACTTAAATGATTCCACATACCATATTTGGTTCCTAGAAATCTTCTGGTTCTGATAAATGGTCTTATTGTGTTTCTGAAAATGTTTTTGTAATAGTTTTGTGTTTACTTCAAAAATGTGTCTCTATAAGCATCTGACCAACTCATCTTGTTAATTGCCTTTTGTTATATCTCATGATGGAAACAGATATTGGACTAATTTCTCAAATTTGTCTTCATTACTTTTGCAGGTTCTTAGAAAATTTCGAGCACATGAGACCAACCTACTTATTGCTACTAGTATTGTAGAAGAGGGTGTTGACATACCAAAATGCAACTTGGTGGTGCGTTTTGATTTGCCCACAGAGTACCGTTCCTATGTGCAGTCAAAAGGAAGAGCTAGAGCACCAATTTCCAATTACATTATGTTAGCAGATACAGACAAAATCAAAAGTTTTGAAGAAGATCTTAAGACATATAAAGCAATTGAGAAGGTATGAGGGCAAATGAATGGGCCTGGTTTTGTTAAATGCCTCATAGTATTTTTCAAGGGAAAAATCTCTCATCATATTTTGTTCTTGAAATGTTAAGATCCTTAGAAACAAATGCTCAAAATCTGTTGATACCAATGAAACCGAAACCGAACCCATTGTAGATGATGACGATGTATTTCCACCCTATGTGTTGAGGCCGGATGAGAACAGTCCAAGAGTTACTATTAACACTGCTATTGGACATATAAATAGGTAAGAGGCTTATTTACTTTTTACTTAATGTCTTTGAATAAAAAGTTCCTTAGAGTGTCTCACAACATGGAAGGATTGGCTAGAGCATTTTACACATTTTGTCTTAGGCATCTGGACAAGATCTTCTCTCCTAAAGAAAGTGGTCACAGTGGTTTGAAGGCACTGCTTGCTTTTTTTATCTTTATCCTACCAGAGAATCTAGCTCTGAAAATAAATACAGCAACACTGATTCCTGTCTAATTAAAAGCTTCCTTGAAAACATAGTTTCAAAATGGATAGTAAAATTGGGGTGGGTTTTTTGATCTTGTCAAGCTAGTTTTAAAAATAAATAAATAAAAGAACTGTTAAAACTGAGTTAAATCTTCCAGTTCTAATATTCACATTTATAATAGCAATCTGCTGTCACCTTTAAAAACCACAGTAATTAAGCTGAACATAATAAAAGTCCACAAGACAGGAACTAATCAAGTCTCAGTTTTGTAAGGCCAATGCAATTAGTAGGAGGTTCTTAGTGACAGGAAGACGTAGATGTTGTTACACGTCAAAAAAAGGCAAGGAAGAAGATCCAGGGAGCTATGGGCTGGTCAATTTAACTGTAGTCATATGGAATATTATGGATTAGTCCCCATGGCAGCAGTTTCTAGGCCCATAAAGGAAAGGGGATTGGCAGAAACCAACTGAGTTTTACCAAGGGCTGTTTTTGAGTAACAAACTTCTTAGCTCCAGTGTGACGCAGTGAATGTCATTTACTTAAGTAAAGCTTTTGAGGCAATTGACAAAGTACCTTAGTAGTTAAATTCTTGAGATGCAGACCATTTTGATGGACTGCCAGATAAATAAAGCCTGTCAAAGCAGTCAGATTTGAAGGGTGAATGGTTGACAGTAGGTGGTTCAAAGGCTGGTTGGCAGCTGGCTATATTTGGCATTACTCCTGGACTCAGGAGGTTCAGGATGGTTTAATAGTAGCATGTTTGCATTTGATACTAAGTTGTGAGAGAGGGAAGTGAGTACAAGGGAGGAAAGGCTACCATTCAGAGCAGGAACCATGACAAATAGGAGGAATAAGACAACAGTAGACACCTGAAACATAATACAAACGCTGGGACTGGAGATGAAATAGTCTTGTGTATCATTACAAACCTGGAATGACCTTGCTGGAGACCAGATTTCTAGTAACGGACTTGGAGGTCTTCTGCTCAGTAGTTAGTTGAATATTTGTTAGCATGTTAGCAATGTACCTTTGCAGAGCTCAATATGGCCTGAAATCACCTTCTGTTGTGTTCACACTAGTAAGGCAAGGTTCTGTTGAAACGTGTTTAGATTTCAGTTTGAATGATTTGTAAAATTTGATAATCTGTAAAATGTTTTGTCAACTTAGGTACTGCGCTAGATTACCAAGTGATCCATTTACACACCTAGCTCCCAAGTGTAAAACTAGGGAACTACCTGACCATACATTTTACTCTACTCTCTACCTGCCAATCAACTCACCTCTTCGAGCTTCAATTGTTGTAAGTATTTGGGGAAGGAAAAGCGTGGAAATAAGTGAATATGTTGGTCTGAGAATTGGTCTGTGCTGTATCGAGAATTAGTTTCATGGTTGTTAAGGAATGTATTTTTTCTGTATTGTGCTCTGTCACTGTATTTAGATCACTGTTTATTTCTGCTATAATCTATTTTCCATCAGTTACTGTTTATGACAAAGGAAAAATATTTAGATATTCTTCCAGGGCCACGTTGTTTCACACATTTGTTCAATAGTATGTTCAAAAGTAATTTTGCTTTATGTGGAAAAAAACTATAAGCCTGAATATCTTCACAAAACTGTTAACAATGTAGTTTTCTAAAAAACTTTGCACACCTAATATGCTTGTATTAAACTAATTAAACAAGTACGGTAAGTAATGTGCTAATCAACCAAAGTTTTTATGAAGTATTTAAATGTTTATAGGGTCCTCCAATGAGTTGTGCAAGACTGGCTGAGAGAGTTGTAGCTCTTATTTGCTGTGAAAAACTGCACAAAATTGGTAAGAAACCTCTGTGGTAAAATATATTTTATAGTTGAGAAATTGCATTTGGTATGGATGTTACACATATACATCCATTTCTGCTCTAGCCTTCTATCGTAGCTTTCTTTTTCTTGCCTTGTTTTATGGTATGATCGTGTACTTACCAATTTAGCTTAGACTTTACAAGCTAAGGTTAAATTTTCCAGGGAAGTCTTGTTAAATAACATACAAGAGACACAGATTGTGACAATATATTTAGTAAAGAGGAAGAGTCTTTTTCACTAGAAGATACTGATTAAAGGTCAGGAACTACATCCTGCAGCCAAAAGATAACTTGTTTTTTAAAACTAATTGTGACAAATTAAAATATATAATACACAATCCTAAATTTGTTTTCTCTACTGTATCGTAAGTCATGTTCCAAAAATAGTACACTGCAGGACTACTTCAGCTGTCTTGTCTTTAGTAAGTATAATGGAGCATATTCTTCATTGTATAATGTCTTAAGGAGAATTCCATGTTACGGGTTTTTGATGAAGTACAGAAGTATTTATGTATCCTTTAAGCAAAAAAAGTTGTGGGTCTGGGGTTTGTTTTTTCTTTTTTCTAAATTAAATCCTCTGATCACTGAATTCATACCAATAAATGTATCCAAAAATAGCACCTTAATGGCTTGACTCAGTGTTGAGAGTGCACATTCAACAGTAGTTTTTCACTTGATAGAATGATAGAGAAATATAACTGTTCCTTCTTTCTTGGCATAACTCCATGTGAGTGATTTTTTAAATGAGTATTTCAGTCAAACATTGTTTTTTATGGGCAAAAAGAATTCATTGGTCTTTGATGTTTTCCTTATAGAATTCAATTTTGTAACTAAAATTTTAACAGTTTTTACTATATAAATAACTATTTTTGCCCAAAATTCAGTTTTTAAAGCTACACTTTCAGAGCCTTGCAGGAGTCCATATATTTTAAAAACTTATGTGAGGTGTTTTCATGAGCAGTCTCATCTACTGCATAGGATGTGAAGGAATCAAGATTTGATTGTTTGTAATTCTGTTTCTTTGCACTGTTTCATAATATTCAGGTGAACTGGATGATCATTTGATGCCAGTTGGTAAAGAAACGGTTAAATATGAGGAGGAACTTGATTTACATGATGAAGAAGAAACCAGTGTTCCAGGAAGGCCAGGCTCTACAAAACGAAGACAGTGCTATCCTAAAGCTGTTAGTATCACTCACTGCTCTTCACATCTCTGATGAAATGGCTTATGTACTGATGAGGCAGAATTGCCAACTCTTAACCTTTTCTGATATGCATTTTCTACAATATGTCTTGCGTTTATAAATGTTTTGCAGTTTTTATTCTGTGGAAACTTGCACTGTTGCCTGAGTTTGCAGTACCACATGCTTTGGAAGCATGCCTGTAAGTTCAGAAAGCATACACTTTCTGTACAGCTTGTTGACTGTGTTTGTCTAGTATGAACATAAGTGAGGAAAATTCTCTGGTAAATGCGCTAGAGCAAAGGAAGAATTACTGGCTTTCTAGACAGGTAATTGAACGTTGAAGAGGATGCATGGGGCTAAACACTGAAATATATATATAATTTTTCTTTTAGATGCCTGGTTTAGCTTGAACACAGAATTTCATAACTTCTGGTTAAATCTTAGACTAGCAAATAAGTATACTTTTTCTTTATTTTTAAAGTAATTCTAAATATTATACCTAATAGGCTAAAAGGGTCAGATGAGATACTACAGCTCTGCATTAAGTAACTTATCTACAGTCCTGTTACAATAGGTTTCAACTACATCAGCTTGTAGAATTAGATTTCTTAAATAGTATGTGTGGGGGAATTTCAAATACTTTTAAAGTAAGAGGAAACGGAGAAAAGAGGTTTTGTCAGAGTATTTTGCAATTAACTCTGGAACCTTCCTTCTTCCCCTGTAGTTGTGACAGGTACTGTGTAAGGTCCTTTGAATAGGACAGGTAACTCATTCAGAATCTGCTAATCTTTGCGTTTTACAGAGAAATCGATAGTCTTTGGTCACAGGTAGGAATGTCAGCATGGGCATCCACATTAGTGGGCTTCAGTACTATGTTGTACGTTGATGTGCTGCTTCAGTTACAGTGATAGCCCTTCAGTAATTCCATTTTGCCATCATCCACATGCCCTAATTTTATTAGTAGTTCAAATAATCGGTTGCTAAGAAAGTTTTGGGAAGGATACCATGGCATCACAGGGGGAATGACAGATGAGAAAATCTTTTTCTTACAAGACTCTATGAACACTTTGCATCTTTGCACAGTGTTTTTTTGTGGCTTGTTACAACTGCTTTCTGTGTCCTCTTATGTCACTTGTTTGGCTTAGTTTGTTGGATTAGAGGCGACTCATAAAATGGTATCTCATTGAGAGGAGTTGATTTGTCTGGTGATGCATCATTCTTTCTAAGTTACTTTCATTTTAATAGGGAATCTAAGAATGCTTTCCCTTGCTTTTGTCCCAACTTTTCACATCTGGAAAAGAAGCTTTGGCAAATGTTTAAGGCCTGCAAGATCCTCTTGGGCTTAATGTAGTTATTAAACTTTTGAGTAATTTTCCATTAAGCCAAGACTGTAGTTTTACTGCAGTGTAACTTTAAAATCCAGGGCTACATATATTGCAGTTTAGTTCTAGATCCAGAGGAGGGTCAGTTTTGAGACATGCAAAGTAATGAACTTCTACCAAACAAAAAGCATGGTTTCTTAATTTTTGTGACAAATACGAGCAGCAGAGTTAAAAGTGCTTGTGGCTGTTGTGAGTGTTCACATCTGCAAGCTAGAATTGTTATGAGAACTCATATAATGCAGTACTTGGGCAGAGGGGGGCAGTGTATTGAATTTTGTTTGTATGTTTGTCCCAAGTGTATGAAAAACACTTTTGATACTTATCAGTTCTGCTGGAAGAAGAATCTGTGTTAATGAAGCTGTAAGTTCAGCCAAGCTTTATATGAAAATTGAATTATGGGGATGTAGATTTCCCCCTCCCCTAATCCCCCTTCTACTATTAAGGTCCAAAGAGCTTGGACATAGTGCATAGTGTGCTCCAGAATTACTGGTTAAGCACAGACATTGGCATCGGAGCTTCGGTGGTATTTACATATGTAATTGCTGCCTATGTTCTACAGTTAAACTTGCATTTCTAACACAAGGTGTATAAAAGAGTAAGATTAGGGATATGATGGAAGTTGCCTCTTGGCTAATAGGAAGATCTGGGAGCATGGTGCTCCCTTGATGCAAGTGTTTGGACAGATGTCATAGCTGCCACACCAGGCTGCTGACCAAAACCTTTTGCTTAAGAAAGAAAACACTACCTGAGCCCAGACTAATTTTTTTTATTCCTTATTTTTAGCAATACCTTTCCAAATAAACATGTTGGCCCTTGATCAAAGAATAGTATTTAGGTGAACTTTGCTGTTTTTTGTGCTGTTAATGTTTTTTCTTTTTTTTGATTTTTAGATTCCAGAGTGTTTGAGGGATAGTTATCCTAAGCCTGATCAGCCCTGTTACTTGTATGTAATAGGAATGGTGTTAACAACTCCTCTACCTGACGAGCTCAACTTCAGGAGACGAAAGTTATATCCTCCTGAAGATACAACAAGATGCTTTGGCATATTGACAGCCAAACCTATACCTCAAGTAAGAAATCTATCTCCTTTCCTTATTCTGCATGCCTTACAACCTTGTACCTTCCACTTCCTCCCCACCCCCAGACGGAAGAGTTGGAAATGACTGAGTGCTGCTTGTATCTAGCAACCTCAAGAAAATAGGCAGCAGTATCCATCCAGTCCAGCCTCCACTTTATTTTTTGTCTTTATGGATGGAACTATCTGTTCTAGTTTTGCCAAACTTTCATTTTACAAATTTATTTTTTAGAGTTTTGCACTGACAGATTCAAAATGTCCCTCTTTTTCTGTGTGAGGTATGATAGGAGTTGACGTATCAGCTACAGAGATGGCCTGCACCCCGCCACCTTATCTATACAAAACCTATGGTAACAACTCCTCAGCATTGCTAGTCTGCAGTAGCAGAAGAAAAAGTTGGCCATGTTAATTGAAATTGGCACCTCTTGTTTTGGAAAATTTTTAATAGAAAAACATTTTCTGTTGGTGAGACTCAGCTGAGGAAGATTTTTTCAAATTGTATTTTCTGTTTTCCACATAAGCAAATGTTCCAGTAATGGTGCTGGTTTTCACATTTCTTCTTTCACAATAGAAAAGACTTCTTTTTCTACTTACCTTTTGTAAAGAGAAGAGCTGTAAAAAATAAAGAGAACTATTTAAAAACCCAAACACTCTTTAAGCTTTCAAAATGTCCTCTGTAACTGAAGGTCATCACAGTTGCAAATTCTGTTCCAATTTGATCCAGATTACTGTGGGGTCAGGCAAGCGTTACCTCAGCATCTGAACTAAACAGCCAGTACTCTGTGGAGGAATCCTACTCTGGATTTTCTTTTGTGATTTCTTTTGGTTTTGGTCTTATTTAGATTCCTCACTTTCCTGTGTATACTCGCTCTGGAGAGGTTACAATATCTATTGAGCTTAAGAAATCTGGTTTTACGCTGTCTCTGCAAATGCTTGAGCTGATAACACGACTCCACCAGTACATTTTTTCACATATTCTTCGTCTTGAGAAACCTGCACTAGAGTTCAGACCCACAGACGCTGATTCAGCCTATTGTGTTCTACCTCTTAATGTTGGTAAGAAGAAAAACTTTGTAATTTATAATTTCTCAGAAAAGGTCAGCCTGGAAAACTGAGTTGTGCATTTTCCTTTTTAAGTTGATGACTCCAGCACTTTGGACATTGACTTTAAGTTTATGGAAGACATTGAGAAATCTGAGGCACGTACAGGCATTCCCAGTACACAGTATACAAAAGAAATGCCTTTTATTTTCAAGTTAGAAGATTACCAGGATGCAGTTATCATTCCACGGTGAGTACTCTATACATCATTTAGGTATGTACCTATTGTGTTTATACAAACACTAGTAATCAAGGAATGTTAGTATCTGCAAGGGAATTGCTTTTTACAAAGTGTATGCTACTAATCTGAAAATAACTGGTTGTGCTTCTAATAATTTAAGGATTTTTTTAATCAGTAGTGATATAGTACGATTCAAGTGTTTAGGCCTCCCAAGACTAATTACCTTTTATTTAGGAGTAGTAGAGCTCACCACAAAATTTATGTAGTATTCTGAGAAAATACCACAACTTTGTCAAGAGCTCACCTACTAAAACCAATTTTAGTTTGGAAGATTGAGTGGGAGTCCTGTTCTTTGGTTACTGCTTATTCACACCAAAGGCCTGCTAAAGGAAGGTATGCTGCTGGTAGATGAAAATTACAAGTGATATAGACCAGTTAATAAAATCTTTATATTGAGTGGTATTCATTTTATGCACTGGCTATGCAAAGGTTTTCTAGAACTGGTAGGCTCTGTGGAGGCTTAATTAATCCCTGTGGACTGGACTGCCTGGCTTGTGTTGTACCTAGTAAATTATAAACAATGGCACTTTCTGAATATACACAGAAGATAAATGTAAGTAGTTTGTTGCTCTCTTCCCCCCGCCACCTTGGAAAGAAGCTGAAAAGGCTCATTTATAGTGTGTAAATTTTATTTGGAGAGATCTAGTTAGATATTTGAATAGAAGCTTAAAATTACAGATGCAACAGGTCAAATTATGAAATTGCCTAGCATTCAAATCTTATTATTAAATACTGATTTAATGATCTTTCATCATTATTATTATTTTCCTGTGTGCGTTTATCACCATAGTTTCCAGTAAGCATCAATAGCCACAATAAAGATGTTGCAGCATTCTGGCTTTAATTTCAGTATTACGAGAGCTGTGTTGTCCTTGAAGTGCTTGTGCACTTACCTTGCTATGCATTTGAGGGTTTGTATTTTAACTTTATTTGGAGGATGACTTGGTTAAAATGGCCATTTAGCTGTGAGGTAGTACAATCTGTGTATGCAGAGAAACATTCTGTTTCTACTGATGTAGAATACCACATAGGAGACTAGATACTAAAAAGCCAAATTATCAAGTTTAATTGTTAGGTGTTTGGAATTTGTAGCATTACTGTTGTTGAGAGCTTGATTTTTCTAGTGCGTGTTGAAGACACAGATCCTCCATTTAATTTAGATGTTTAGGTGTGGAGGGCATTTCACAGATTATAGATTGACTTTATTTGTCCTTACTGTAGAGCACGTCTCATGTAGTATTTGACTTAGCTAAACAAATGATTTCCACAACAAAAAAGAAAGCCATCAACCAAAATCTGAAGTGAACTATTTAACTGTTTCTCCTGACCCCATTAGAACACAAGGAACTTAGCAAAAGCTTTACTGTAATGCCAACATTTTTTTCTTTATTTTTTTTTAAGGTATCGAAATTTTGATCAGCCTCATCGATTCTATGTAGCTGATGTATACACTGATCTTACTCCACTCAGTAAATTCCCTTCCCCTGAATATGAAACTTTTGCTGAATATTATAAAACAAAGTATAACCTTGACCTTACCAATCTCAACCAGCCACTGCTGGATGTGGACCATACATCTTCAAGGTAACAAGTCGTATTTGTCTGATGTTTGTAGTTTGACAGTAAAATGCTTTTCTTTCTTTAAATTAATGGGATAAAGCTGAGGGATTGTGTCTTCCAAAATAATTACTGGGGTTTTTTTTCTCTTGAGAAGTACTTAACTTATGTAACAACAACTACAATTTGAGTCCATCTTTTCCCAGAGGTAGTTGTGCTGTCTCGTCACAGCACACTGAAGTTGAATACTAAGAAAAGTCATCACTTTAGAAAGTTTAGGCTAGTAAGTTCTATTCATTAGTTATGTACTTAACTCACAGTATTTTCACATGGTTTTTAGACTTAATCTTTTGACTCCTCGCCATTTGAATCAGAAGGGAAAAGCACTTCCACTAAGCAGTGCTGAGAAGAGGAAGGCAAAGTGGGAAAGTTTGCAGAATAAGCAGGTAAAATAGAAGTATCTAATTCAAATGGACTCTTAGTAGTGATCTGACAGCTACCTTTACAAGGAAAATCCTTTTCTTCCCCCCTCTCGCCAGATACTGGTTCCTGAGCTTTGTGCTATACATCCTATTCCAGCCTCGTTGTGGAGAAAAGCAGTTTGCCTCCCCAGCATACTTTACCGCCTGCACTGCCTTTTGACAGCAGAGGAACTAAGAGCCCAAACAGCCACTGATGCTGGTGTAGGGGTTAAATCACTTCCTGCAGATTTCAGGCACGTATTTTTCCAATATTATATCTGAATTCATTGTAAAACAAGGTGGAAACTTAACTATTACTTTATGAATTATAAAATGGATACCCTTTGTTTAACTCATGTCACTTCTCAATGAAACTGATTAAAAACACTGATTGCCAGTGGTGCAGTCACTGTTCTTTTGAAAAGGCTGTGGCTCTTTTTAAACATGTATGTGCATGTAGAGTCTTTTTTTGCTAACAAACCCCATGTGTATCTTTACAGATATCCTAACTTGGACTTCGGATGGAAAAAGTCTATTGACAGCAAATCCTTCATCTCTCTTCCTAACTCCTCAGTAGTAGAGAATGAAAATTACTGTAAGCACAGCACAATTGTAGTCCCTGAAAATGCTGCACATCAAGGTGCTAATAGAACCTCTTCTGCAGAAAACCATGACCAAATGTCTGTGAGTTACAGAACATTGCTCAATGAGTCACCTGGTAAACTCCAAATTGATGTCTCGGCAGAACTTGCAGCAATTAATGGTGTTTCTTATAATAAAAATCTTGCCAATGGCAATTGTGATTTAGTTAACAGAGACTTTTGCCAAGGAAATCAGCTGAATTACTGCAGGCAGGAAATACCTGTACAACCAACTACCTCATATCCCATTCAGAATTTATACAACAGTGAGAACCAGCCCAAGCCCAGCAATGAATGTACTCTACTGAGTAATAAATACCTTGATGGAAATGCTAACAGATCTACCTCAGATGGATGCCCCAAAATGGCAGTGACCACCAGTACTTCAAAAGCTATTAATCTTTCAAAAGACAGAGCAGATTCTGAAAAGAGCCCTTCCAGTGGGTACTCCTCAAAAACTCTTGGTCCTAATCCCGGTCTCATTCTTCAAGCTTTGACTCTTTCAAATGCTAGTGATGGATTTAACCTGGAGCGACTAGAAATGCTTGGTGATTCATTTTTAAAGCATGCCATCACTACATACTTGTTTTGCACTTACCCTGATGCTCACGAGGGACGGCTGTCATATATGAGAAGCAAAAAGGTGAGTAGTAACAATCCAGTGATACTATATAACAGGTATACTGTAACTAGCCATATATATATGACCCTTTTTTGCCAGGAGGTTGAATGGGAATGGGTTGATTTAATTCTATAGCTTTGCTGATTAGCCATTGAGTAGCATGCATATTAGGAATAAAAATACAGAACAGTGGGCCTAATGTCGTAACTGTGCTTGATTGAAACTGTTTTCTGCAGTTCAGTTTGAAGTCTAAACCAGCTGATTGCCAACCTAAGAAAGGACAGGACTGAATAGAACTAAAAGTTCTGCATTGGTGAAGACATTCAATGCACTGAACACTAGATCTGTATTGAATAGAAACTCTTAACAGGAATGCTTGAATGAAGCACTGAGTTAGCAACACAGAGCCTTAGGTTGTACCTTTACTCGACCTGTCCTCTATTTCCTCAGTAAGTTACTTTCCTTGAAAATTTTTAGCATGGTCTTACAGACACGCTTAAAAATGAAACACAGAAAAATTTTACAGAACTGTTGCATCAAAACTTGTGAAAGTATTTTAGAGTAAATGTAAATGGTAGGGAGCATTCCAATGCTGCTGGAATAAGCTGTCATGTAAAAGTTTTTGTTCATTTTGGTTTTTTCCTTCACATGATAACTTGAATTAAATGCTAAGGCTTTGATTTGCTACCTCCAATAAAATGCATCACTCTGAAAATGAAATAATTGAATAGTTTAATCTTGAAAAATAAGAGGGACTGAATAAGTTGCACTGTTCAAATAAAAAGAAGTGATTGAATATTCAAATTTCAAGATTTTGAAACGTAAAGTGTGTATAAAGGAGAAAAAAAGATCAAAAATTGACAGTTGAAGTGGAAGTATGATTGTGTCTCTGAGAATGCATCTTTCCCTTCCCTTTAAAATACATTTAAAATCAGAGGCTATTAAGATAACATCTGGATTATGGCTTAATAAGCTTTGTTATGTGGAACTATTTTCACACGTTCTACTGCCAAGGTTTAGGTCAATCTACCCATAAATTACAACTTGTCATTCCAAATCTAGTCTGAATGTTGATTATTTATACTGGTAATTAATGACACTTGTACAGGCAATAAGTTTGGTTTGCAATGAGAATGTAATCTCTTGTATTTCTTTAACTGAAATTGTCACACCTAATATGCTTGGCCTCAAAAAAGTATGAAAAGCAAGATGTGTGTCTTGCTTTGAGTTGGCTCTACTATATTAGGAAAGCAGAACTCCCTTTTGAGAACTAGAGAAAATGCATAATGGTACAAGATCTGGCTTAACACGTAAAATTGTTTTGCTCCTTTTGCATTTTAACCTATTTTCCTATAAATGTATATCCAGAGGTTTATGAGAATGTTTTTCTTAAAGGTCAGCAACTGTAACTTGTATCGCCTTGGAAAAAAGAAAGGACTGCCCAGTCGAATGGTGGTATCGATTTTTGATCCCCCTGTCAATTGGCTTCCACCTGGTTACATAGTAAACCAGGACAAGAGCAACACTGACAAGTGGGAGAAAGATGAAATGGTAAGACTTGATATAGCTGTCCGTATCCTTTCACTCATACGTTCTCCCACCCCCCACAGATATTTAGCTGTGTTTTCAGGAAAAAAAAAAGTCTGTAAGTTAGAGAAAATGAGAGGCAAGCTGATTCTGAATGGAATCTGAAGGAAGTTTATTGCACATCATCTAATAATGAGTATAGATATTAACAGAGAAGCAGAAAAGAAAAGCTTTCCTGCTTATAGTTAGCTTGCTCTTAGAAGTTTTTTCCTGACGTTTCTGTTGGAAATTTTAAACAGTATTGTCATCACTACTTTTGCTGTAATACGTTCAGGCAGAACACTGTCTGCTCTTTAATAAATAATGAGTTCACCTTTACTGAATATATGAAAAGGAGTTGTTGTTTGTCATAGTGCTGAGGCAGAATTAAGAGTAGAACTGGCTTGAGAAAATGTTTGTTATTGATTGCTGGTAGCTACACCATGGGTATGATTGAGAGCTGCTACTCATCTAAAATAGTGTTGGCTTAGACACCCTCACTGTGTTATCACCAAAAGCTTCAGAATGACAAATCTTAATGAGAAAAGGTTCACATTATCTTCTGACTAAATGTGTTGCATGTTGGGGGTAGAAGTGGATGTTAAGAAATACCAGTGATCACAGCAGTCAGTGACATGATCTTGAAGTGTCTGAGACTGCTTTGGGCTTCAGGGAAAGGAGGTGGAGGGACCCTTTTCTCTTTCCCCATTCTGAAGACCACACTTGGGCTGTAGAACCACCAGAGGGCACATGAGAGGACTGTTAGGTGAATATACTGTGCAAATAAATGTTTATTGCAGAATAAAACCACCTGATTATTGTGGTTCTGTGTTGTGCCAAGATTTCATTTCAAAGAGACTTCCTGCTATACCTTTCTGACAAATGAGATAGTACATTTGGGACTGGAGCAAATTTTTGATTTTTTTAAAGGTTTCATTTCTCCACAACTTCTCAGTGGCCTCTGTCTCATTGATAGTCACTGTTTATTTGTAAATAAAACACAATTTCAGACCAAAATGCAGACAGTGATGCAACTAAGTAGTGGGGGGGTTTGTAGTAGGTATTTTACTGTCTTGGATGGAAGTTTCATTCTCCATCACTTGTCCCATGGTCTGTAACTGGAACAAGAGAGCTTGATCATTGTGACAAGTTAATACTAATATATCCTAGTCAAATGTTACTATTTTTGGTGTTATCAAGCCTTATTAAGGGGAAGGATCTTTCTTTGTTCATTTTATAAAATGGCTAATTTCAAAAAAAGCATGACAAAAGCACTTGTGTTATTTAAGAAAAGTTTCTTCTGGGGTTCATCGTTGATTGGTTTTTAAATGCTAATGATAAAAAACGTCAACGATGACAATTTTTTCCTGGCTTCTTTATCCACTGTTCATTCTCAACTCTTAGAATTTTATTTTTATATGCAAGAAACAATGTACAGACAATGTTAGGATAGTTTATGTAGCTAAGGGAATTATAATTTTGTTTTAAGAGACTTGTGAATGAAATTATAGTAGAAATTTAAATTTATCATATGCTAATCTTTGCCAGAACAGACGCTGAAATCTACATTGGAGTGTCCGTATAGGCACATCTCATTTAGAAAGTTATTTGTATTTCAGTGACAGATATGACAGGTGGTGTGTAGCAAGAAAAAAAAACAACACTCACTCTTGTTGGGACTGGTTGAATTAATCTTACTTTGAGTATTATATTGCTACAAGTATCTGAGTGTTACATTACTACAGGTATCCAATATAGCTGTTTTAATTCCAACTTCAAATTCTCTTTCTGATCAATTCAAATTACAGAAGTCCCTGTTGTGTGTATGTGAGACAGGTAATTATAGCAGCAGAAATTCTTCCAGAAGAATGACTAAACTAAGAACTTCTATAGCCGCTTCTTTTCTCCTCAGTCCTTGTTACTAAACTTGACTATGCCTGCTCCATCCTGATGCCGTGTGCAAACAGTGTGGCCTGTTTGATCCTTAGATAGTTTTAAGTGCTGCCTAGTGCACCTTAGAGTTGCCACCCCATCCACACCTCAGGATGGGTGTGCATTTTGCCCAAAGTGAAATGTTCCCAATGGACATCCCCATCTGGTTCACAGACTTGCAAGATTTAGTGACTGAGCCCTGCAATATGGCATACATAGGTTGAGGCCAGATGCAGGCAGTTTGACTTCATTCAAAAGTGTTGGCTTTCAGGACCCAATCCAGAAAAGTGCTTTGAATCTGATCTATCAAATTCAGTGGCAGAATCCCCACAGGCATCAGCGGTGCTGTGTTGAGCATGAGTAGTCCTTTTGATGTAAGGAAGACTACTAGTGCATTCAGCTAATACATCTAAGTGCTTTCCTGGATAGGGGCCATGGCAAATTGTGAAGCATTATATAGCTCAGGCATATTAGTGTTCAGTTTATAATTTACATCAGTCCATACCCATTTGCTCAGAATGAGCAGGGAAAAGATGTGAGACATGATTAGTTTTGCCACTGTGGGTATCTATGTAAGTATTAGAAAATTGGTGATAACTTTGCCTTTTATTAGTTAAGGCTATAAGTATAGCCTGGAAAGGGGAAAAAAAAAAAAACAAAACCAAAAAACAACCTGGGAAAAGCCCTCAGTTGAATGTGTTTTTCATTTGTGTGTCCCAAAACAGAGATTATGGTGCTTGTGAATACTGTACACCCTGCAAGTCCACTATTTGCCATAAAAGGATGTAGAAAGAACCTTCAAAATTACATTGATTTAACGTTTGTAGTAGCCTTACTTAGAAGCTAAGGAGAAGGATGTACCCAGAACTCTTTCTTGTACTTCTCTAAAATTTGTTAATTAAGAATTTTCTTTTGTTTACTTCCATGTGGAAGCATATAATGTTTAGTGGATGTAAAGCTCAGTGGATGTGCATCACATTCAAGTATAACCACGGGTTCCTATGAAATGCAGCATGTGTTTTACATGCAACACTTATTATTATAAGTTAGTCATAAGGAGTTTGTATTCCTGGACAGTTATTCTGGTCTTAATTAATTAACACTAGCTAATTAACACTAGTGGTAATTGAGGTTGTATTGTGCTTCTGATCAGATAATGTAATTATGAACATGTAAAAATCAGCTTTATTATTAGCAACAACTTCTCAAATTCTATTCTTCTGATCTTTCTAGGTTAAAAGTGTTGCATTTCCTCTTCAGCACCATATTTTTTGTGTTCTTTTGTAGACAAAGGAAAACATGTTGGCTAATGGTAAACTTGATGATTACAATGATGATGAAGAGAATGAAGACCTAATGTGGAGGTTGCCCAAGGAAGAAACAGACTTTGAAGATGATTTTCTGGAGTATGATCAGGAGCATATCAAATTCATTGATAATATGTTAATGGGATCAGGGGCTTTTGTGAAGAAAATTTCACTCTCACACTTTTCAACCACTGATTCAAACTATGAATGGAAAGCACCCAAAAAGTCATCCCTGGGCAATGTTCAGTGTTCATCGGATTTTGATGATTTTGACTATAGCTCTTGGGATGCTATGTGCTATCTGGATCCTAGCAAGGCTGTTGAAGAGGATGATTTTGTAGTGGGCTTCTGGAATCCGTCAGAAGAAAACTGTGGTGTTGATGCAGGAAAACAGTCAATCTCATATGACTTGCATACAGAGCAGTGTATTGCTGACAAGAGCATTGCAGACTGTGTGGAAGCCCTGTTGGGCTGCTATCTGACCAGCTGTGGTGAAAGAGCTGCTCAGCTTTTCCTGTGTTCATTGGGGCTGAAGGTGCTCCCTGTGATTAAAAAGACTGATTGGGAAAGCACTTTGTGTGCTACCAGAGAGAACTGTAACAGTGAGCAGAAAAATTTTTCACCAAACTCTATTTCTGCTTCAGTAGCTCATTCAGAGCCTTCTCTGTGTAAAGACCTGGAGTATGGCTGTTTGAAGATTCCACCAAGGTGTATGTTTGATCACCCAGATGCTGAAAAAACCCTAAATCACCTTATTTCTGGTTTTGAAAACTTTGAGAAGAAAATAAATTACAGTTTTAAGAACAAGGCTTACCTTCTTCAGGCATTTACTCATGCCTCGTACCATTATAATACCATTACTGGTAAGTTGTCCTGAAGAAGTTATAAAGTTTTTTCCCATATTCTAAATGCAGTAGTGTATGTTGTGCTCCCATATATAGTATTCTTTTAGGCATCATGTGTTGCTTTAAGAAGCCAATAGTCTCTGAATACAAAATCCTGGAAAATAGTATTTTGCCCAGTATTTGGAAGGGAATACTTACTCAATCTGTATCTCAGTAATTACTCATATTTTGACTTAATGCAGACAGAATGCATTTACTGAAGCCCTACCAAGTTCTGAGAAAGAGCAGCATTTATCACTAATGCTGTGTCACTAGCTGTATATGACTGATGTTAGATCCTCATTGAATAGAAGTAAGTTCTTGTAGAACTCTGGAAAGTTGTCATGTACGTCAGGAAATAGCAGTCATATTTAGCAAATCTGTTCCATAATTGTATTCCGAGAACATAATATTTTGTCTGTGCTTCTGAAGATTAATTGTAGACTATACAATTTTTATTAGCTGAGTGAGCTGTGGGATTGCAGAATATTGAGACTTCCCTTTGAAGTTGTGAATTTGAAGGCTTAATTTAAATGTAGGCATTTTATTGAGTAAATATTTAAAGTCAAAGTTTGAAGTAATTGACTGAATCTGACTAAATATTAATTACACATTAACTGCATAATGTTTCTCTACATGGTCTCTTAGAAGATTTTACATTAGTAGAAATATGTACCTCTAATCTCTAATTGGATTTGCTTATACTAATTAATGCAATATTTGTTCATTCTGAAACATTGCATATTTTCCTACAATAATATGCAATCAAAAGCAAACCATAGCAAAATTCCAACCCTATTTGTAGGGCAAATTCCTCTGCAGTCAGCAGTCTTAAATTTTTCCCCATAGTGAATCAGCCTCTTATTCCAAGGAGTGAAAAAGCTCTGCTTTAATTAAAGAAATAAGTAATTTTGAAATGTTACTACATTGATAAACAGTTCGGACAAAACGCTGAAGTGTTCCATTGGTTTTTCATTCTGGGTAATATTACCCATATATATATTTACTTTTTACAGATACTTCACACCCCCTTTATATATAAGGTAGTTGATTCCTTTATATATATATATAAATGTATATATGTATCTTTGTATATACATATAGATTAACAAAAAAATACAGACATAGTGATTAGTTGAAATTATGTTATTGGTAGCAGAAACTTCTGATTTTATTTCTTATCTACTAAGTAAGACAGCTGGGAATTGCTGTTACCTGTAACTTCTTTTCTTAAGGAGTAGGTAGCAGTGGAGATGTGGCAGTGTCTTAGGTTCAGCTGCTATAAAAGCAACCTAGTATTAGCCATTTCACTCTCATGTTAACTTCTGTAGTAGTTGTGTCTTCCTTCCTTTTCCACCTACCTATCCCTACTTGCATTTAAGAGGGTTTTTGCCTGTGTTTATATTCTAAAAATAGATCTTCATAGCTCTCTGTTCCCATGGCCCGTCTCAATTTTCAAAAAAACCAAAGGCTTGGCAACTTTAATTTCCAGTTTTAAAGACCTATTCTAAACAGGCATCCTTGTTGAAGGTTTTTAGTGTGTGGCAAATTAGATGAAAAATCTCAGCTTTTATGTGTCCCCCTTCTTTTAATACATTGATTTCTGTATTAATTTTTTTGGAGTTTTGTTAGTAGTTTTCAGATAAGCCTGCTGGTAGAATCTCTTAATTTTATTTTTTGATGTTTCTCAGCACAATGTGATGATCTTGAATAAAAGCATTAATTGATTATAAGCACAAGTGTTTTGCTAGCCTGGCAAATTAACATTTTTTTCAAAATTGGCTTTATTATTAGATATAACATGTTTTTTCCTGGTTTCTTTTTTTAGTAATTCATTAGCAATCTCTTTAAATGCAAAAGTACCTGTTTTAAAAACAGATTTTCTCTGAGCATTGGTTAGTTTGTGGAATTTACATGGCAGCATAGTGAACCTCTGTATCCAAAAAGGCCTGGAAAGAATGTGTGTGTTAAACTTAATTGTGGTGTTGTACATTCTTTTATTTCCAATGCTTTAAGATTGTTACCAGCGCTTAGAATTCCTGGGAGATGCAATTTTGGACTACCTCATAACCAAGCACCTTTATGAAGACCCACGGCAACACTCTCCAGGAGTTCTTACTGACCTACGATCTGCTCTAGTCAATAATACCATTTTTGCATCATTAGCTGTAAAGTATGACTACCACAAGTACTTCAAAGCTGTCTCTCCTGAACTGTTTCATGTTATTGATGACTTTGTGCAGTTTCAAATGGAAAAGAATGAAATGCAAGGAATGGATTCTGAGGTTAGTGGAAGTAGAAGAAATGTGTTCAGTATCTGATTTGAAGCATGTCACGGGATTTCTTAGCGTGATGCGCATTTTTGTAATGTTTTATGAACACAGCAGCCAAGAAGCAGGCTCCCAGTAATAAAGGATGCAATATGCAAGGTCAAATACAGTCTTTAGGAAGTATAAAATCAATCAGAACTTTCAGAAATTAATTTGAAAGCAGTTTGCCTCAGCTTTCTGCGACACTTGATTTTAGTCACTGTTTTGCTTTTGTGTTGTTAGAACGACATGGGACACACACACACACTTAGCTTGCTTCCTTTGCTAACTGATAGGAAGCACTACTATAACATAAAATTTCAATGAAGATTTGCTAAATCACATAGTGCTGACTCAGGGTACGGTATCCGTGCAGCACCATGAAAAATACTACCCTCGCGTGATGCTGGGATTATTAAATGTAGTATGCTGACAAGAGGTGTCTGCTTTTTTCCTGATGATGATTTCTACTGGAGCAAGTGTTACTGCTCTATACTGAAGTATGTTTGAAATGCTCCTAAAGGCTCTATGTGTGCTAGCCAGGAAAACCTTATATGCATCTCTCAAGCAAGCTTCTGGAAAAATAGTTTCACTGAAGACCTGCAAACACAGGTTGTATCTTGTGCTGTGCAGGAAAAGGGATGATAATGAACCTCTGTTTTCTGGAGAATGTACTAAAGCTAACTCAATTACATAAGCTTCTTAGAAAATATATGAGAGAATATACGTGAGTCAAATTCTAATCAGGATCTGGAAGATCTGGAATTTCTCATTATCTTTTCTTTAAAAGTGTTATCCAATAGATATCTGTAATAGTTTGTCTTCTGAAAAACCAACCAATCTCTTAGAAATGCTTTTGTCTGAGAATACTTCAGAACTAAGTAAGCATTTACTCCAGCAGTACTCAAGTACTTTGCTTTGTTTCAGATAGACAATTTAAAAGCTTGTGAATTAAAATACGTCATTCACATATGTGTTTACAGCACTTGCACTCTGTTGCAGAGTGGAAACATGTTTTATGGGAAGGATTTCTTAAACATTGACTAAGAAATTTGTCACTGAAATTTAGATAATAAGTTACTTTACATTAGAGGATCAAACTCTTACCTGTCTTGTTTTCTACACAGTATGAGTGAAAAGGCTAAGAACTGATTTTAAGAGCTCATGGTAGTGATTTTTAGCTTTGTTCAGTTTTTGCTAGTATGCAAAACGATTGCCTAGAAGCTTGCACCAAAGTTGCAACCAAATTGTGTGATAGCTGTTTCAAATAAAATCCTTGTTTCAATCTCCCTATGCCTGCTCCCTATCTTGGTCTGGCACTGAATTACTGAAACTCTTATTTCATCAGTTAATGCAAGAGTCTTTGTTTCTGCAGTTCATGCCAGCTAGAGTGGTTTCCATGTGTCTCCACGTCATCTGCTTTTCTTATTTTCAGATCTCACTCCTGAAACATCTGTTGTCCCTTGCCTTATAGCTCTTAGTTTCTCTCTACTTCTGTTATTTCAGTATAATTCAAAAGTGCTTTGGTTTGCTCTTGGTATGAAATTCAAAACAGTCAAATTTATTTTTTATTTATTTCAAAATTCCTGTTTAGAGTGTTGTACGCATCAGGTCTGACTGCTTGCTTGATTTATTTTAGGTAGAAATCTTGGGTGAAACATGTTTATGAAGTATTATGGTCTCTCTTAAGAGGACTGAATCATATTTTAAACCCCAAATAGAGACAAAGTGGAGTGAGGGAAGACTGACAATAAATTCTCCTTAGGCAGAGGAGCGTAACAGTCTAAAACTTTGTTTTCAGGTTACTTTGTTTGGAGTTAGGTGAATATATATTACATGTTGTTGAGGTATTTTAGTAAAGGATTAGATTAGCTTGGGTCCTTTAAGACATACACTGAACGTTTAGTTTTGATACTGAGAATAGACTGTTGTCTTAAATTGGTAGCACAGAAGAAAACACTGTCTGCTACATTTAAATACCTAAGTGTAGCTGTTAGCTCAGTCTGGTGTTGCTGATTTTCTGTTATTAATGGCTTATTTTACTAGTGCTTGTTTCATGCTTGACTTGAGGGTTAAAAAAGGTAAGGAAAGGTACATGCAGCTTTCATCCAGAGATTGGACTTAATTTGAGATTGGAGATGTATAATGTGTGAACTCTTCCTACGTTATGAGTAGCTTTCTAATATTAACTGATAGAGCCAAGTCTGTTTCTTATTGGAAAAAACAGACCCATGGTGAAATCCTACAGAACTATTCACAAAGCATAAAAGTTCTCTTTACACAATGCAGTTTGGGATTTTTTTTCACATTTGAAAAATGATATATCCAGCACCTTGGTTTCATTGGGGAATAAAAGAACGATTTCACTGTGGAAAGTTGTCAGTCAAAAACAAAGGAAGCAGCCCAGGATATACAATGTAAGAGAGCTTACATTTTTGAGGATTGTTGTTTTACTGTAAGTGAAGCAATTGTTTCTCTCTTTTCCCCTCTCCTTCTCTCTCCCTTCCCACCCTTTTTTTAATTGGAAACAGCTCAGAAGATCTGAAGAAGACGAAGAAAAAGAGGAAGACATTGAAGTACCAAAGGCCATGGGGGATATATTTGAGTCCCTTGCTGGTGCCATTTATATGGATAGTGGAATGTCTTTGGAAATGGTTTGGCAAGTGTACTATCCAATGATGAGGCCATTAATAGGTATTTCCAGCTTTCAAAAAATATTAATAAGTGCCATCTGCTATGAAAAGAACAAAAGTAATTTTTTTTTCCACTTTTTTTACAAATAGAAAAATTTTCTGCTAATGTGCCCCGTTCACCGGTGCGAGAGCTGCTGGAGATGGAGCCGGAGACAGCCAAATTTAGGTAAGAATATGCTAAAATGCTTCTAAGCTGTGCTTCATAAGCTACTGAGAATTTTTAAATGTCAACAAAACACTTGTAGTTTCTTTTGCACTAAGCAGCTAACATAATTGCATCCACTGGTTTTTTTTTTCTTGCATAACTTTTTGAGAAATGCAGTGATTTCTGTTTAACTTTACTGCTTTAACTTCTGTAGAAAAGAGAATGTAGGTCTTTTATTTCACATTAAATTGCCTAGGCAGTAAGTAATTCTTGTGTATATTTTTGCAGTCCTGCAGAGAGAACTTACGATGGAAAGGTCAGAGTTACAGTGGAAGTTGTAGGAAAGGGAAAGTTTAAAGGTGTTGGCAGAAGCTACAGGATTGCCAAATCTGCAGCTGCGAGAAGAGCACTACGAAGCCTCAAAGCAAATCAACCTCAGGTCCCAAACAGCTGAGACTCCTCTTAAAAATAAATGAAATGGGGGAAAAAATCACATACAAATAAAGCAAATTAAAAAAATAATGTTGATGTTGAGAGGAAAAAATTGGAAGACAGAATTTAAAGTTTGATAACAGAATAGATGAAACATTTAACATGTATAAAATTTTGGAACTAATTGTAGTTATAGTTTTTTGCGCAAACACAATCTTGTCTTCTTTCCTCACTTCTGCTTTGTTTAATCACGAGAGTGCTTTAATGATGACATTTAGCAAGTGTTCAGAATAATTGTTGTCAGGTCCTTTTGGTTTACTTTTATTGTCAGTACAGCTTTGCTTAGTGTTAGAAGGCAGGGAGCTTATGCCTAATGCAGTTGCTAGATTTATATAATATAGTAATCTTGAAATTCTTCAATCTGTGCACTAGTGCCAGTCATAAAGCAGTTGATAAACTGTACTGGATGATTGGGTATAAGAAAGATTAAGTGTGCCAGTATTCTCCTCTTTATTTTCCTTTTTTTTTTCTCTACGTGTCATCTTTTTACATTAAGATGGCATTCCCAATCATTATTGCACTTGTTTGTTAGGGACAGATTTTAATTGAAATGGCTGGCATACCGGTAGAGTGAAACTTCAGTTTCCTTATGCCACACAGTCTTGCATAAAAAACAAAGGTTCTTGCCTTAAAAGTAAATAAACCCTCATTAATAATCTTTATTTTCTGATCTTTTTTGGAACAAACTGTTTTACATTCCCTTCATTTTGTTATGCATTTTACAATGATACAGCTCTATATTTACAGTACAACTCATTACTATAGCTGTGACTTGTTACAGGATTATAATAGAAATTATATTCATATATATGTAATTAGGTTATTTTTAACAATTCTGAGAAGGTGGTTAGTCTACAGTTTTTTTTATACCATAAACAAAATACGGTCTTTGGCTAAAATTCCAGTTTTACACAATCCTGCAAGCTAGATAATTCCAATACTGGAAACAGCAACAAATAATTGCACAGTGCAGACTGTCACTCTAACAAAATAACCTTAGACATATCACACCTAAGATATGCTGCAGATTTTATAGTCAATTGGTTACGTATTTAACAAACAGAGCACCTTTACACTTAGAGATATTTCCACGTAAATTTCTTACTGTACTTTTCAGAGTTGCATGCATATTTCATCTACCAAAGCTGTGCTGTTAAATAACATGAAAGTTGATGTTTGAGATATAACTGCCGTACTTTTGATACATCTGTGATTTAGGTCCTTAATTTAGAGAAACTAGCTCATTGGTGTTTTGGTCTACTAGGAGTACGGGGGGGGGAGGGGAAATCATACTTTTATTTTTTAGGCTTTGCCTATACTTCTTTAATTAGATTTTTGTAGGCACTCTTCACTTAAATACCTCAGTTCTTTTTTTCTTTTCTTTTCCTTTTTGTTTTTGCATGCATTGTTTTTTTCTGTTTTGGTGCTATGTTTATATATTATGCTTGAAATTTTAATTTTTTGCACTGTAACTATAATACCTCTTAATTTACCTTTTAAAAAAGCTGTGGGTCTCTTATTCCCACCAGTATCAGTAGAGGTTTGCTGCAATTTTGCCCTGTTAATTATGCTTGAAGTTTGAGAAAGCAGAGCAAGGTGTTTTAACGTTTTCCAGCACAATAGTTTGAACTTGAGGCTGTGTCTTATGTATTAAATTACAAATAAATACTGTATTTCCTGCTTTTAAACCATATTCCTTTCCTCACGAATGCACACTAAAACAAAACAAAAACTGTCAGCTCTTGCTTTCTTAACAAAAAAATGAAATAAATGCCTTAGTGACAAGGGGCAGACATTAAGCTTTTCTGAAATACAGTTTTCAAAAGTTCATGTATTTTCTATCTCAGTCATTTTTCATTCTGTTACAAGGACCATTTTTGTATTTGAAAGTGGCTTGTTATAGTAGTCAGATCAAGAATTAAAATACTAGCTTATAAAAATTCTAGCATTTGTTTGGTACCTCAGCCATGAAAGTCTGACAAAGAGGTACAAGACCTGCAAGTGTAAATTATATGGAACAATAAAAACATGCAGTCTGAATTTCCAAATGTAAATTGTTTTGTGGTAGCTGTTAAAAAAACCAAAAGTTACTGATTTAAGCTATAGTTCTTCCCTTCTGGTAGGACTGAAGTGTCTGAGCAAAAATACATGATTACTGATGCTAACGTGTTCCTGGCCAGACATCAATCACCAGATTTAATCAGACCATCTAGAAAGTCTTAAGTAGTTTTAGTTGCATTATGAAAAACTAAAATTTAGGTTAGTCTTTGGACACCTAAAGTTTCTTACTGATTGTTACAAGGTTATAGATTCTCAGGGGTTTCAGGTAGTTGTTAGCAGTGAAGTGCTTACAGAGTGTTTGGATGCAAAGAAAATTAATTGAACTTACTCTGTGTTTCAGAAGAGTTTAATGATCACTTTGTTACTAGATAAAGCCTATGTATTGGAAATCCGAAATGTGTAGTGGCTGACTATAAAGTAGTTTCTGCTGCTGATGCGTTTTTAAATGCCGCAATTTTTTCCAGTGTGACCTCATTGAAATATTTTTTTATCCTTTGAGACAGAAAATTCACATTAGCTTCCATGTTATGCATCTGTGTGTTTTACCCTACAGTTGATATGATTTTGATACTGGACAGTGTATGCTATTAAAGACCTAAATGATCATTTGAAGGTTGGGATAGAAGTCACTTGACATGCTATGAGCACAAGTGTAAGCGGACTGTTGCAGCCCATCTTCAAAAGCAGCCACACAGGCTCATCGTAAATAGTGTGGGGGTTAATTGGCATGAACCTTGATTTTTTTTTTTTTTTTTAATCTAAGTCCTGTTATACTGTACTTTAAACAGTCCTCCTAACTATGCTGCGTTTTTATTTTTATGGCTTTTTTTTGCGCTGTTCTGTTCATGTAGCACAAATAAGCATTGCACTTGGTACCATGCTTTACCTCATTTCAAGGAAAAAATGCTTAACAGAGAGGAAAAATGTGGTTTGGCCTTGCTGCTGTTCTGATTTACTGAATTTGAAAAAGATAGTTTTAATGCCTGCAATGTGTCATTTACTTGCACAACTTAAATAGGTCATTTGTAACGTCTGTGGCATTTTTACTGTATGGGGAAAAATACAACGAAGATGTGTAACAACTCTTGATTGTATTTTAAAGCTATTTTTCTAATACATCATTTTACTGTTATGTGAAGTAAGGACAATTAGAATGACCTCTGACTGACACTCCAGTAATTATCTCTGAACAAACCAACATATTACATGTATAATGTAGTTTTTGGGAAAAGACAGCCCCTAGTAACTTGGTCAACCTCAACTAAATCTCTGCTCAGTCTGAATACTGAGTGCACAGTAGTGACTTCTGAAGTGTTTGTTCAGCTTGATGCTGCTAAAGTCTGTATAGAAAAAAAAGCCTACTATTGTAAGTCTCATTACACAATAGTGTGTTGTGACTGCTGAGTACAGAACTTGGACAAGAACTAGTTTCGGTGCTGGGAAGGAATATATTGGTGGCCTAGGGGTGAGGCACCAGATCCTCAGCTAGTGCAAATTGATGTGGTATCATTTTAATCAGTGGAACTGCATTCTTTTACATACCTGAAGATCTTGTGCTTGTATGTATGTTGCAGAGTTTGGGTTTTCCTCCTTGTAAGCAAATACAAAAACATCAACTGAAAAATGTATTTTTTTATGTTACTGCATATGACATAATATATGCTACATACTCTATGCATTTATCTGTATAGAAAGTGAAATCTGTATCCTGGTCACAGCAGGTCATGCAATCTGAAAATGACAAATGGCATCGTGCTCTGCTGTGATACTGCACTTGCCTCTGCCTGACAGTATTCTGGGTTGGTGTGTTTTGGATGGGATTCCCCACGAAAACATTCTCGTGGAAATCTCTGTATGTATTACATGAGAAAAGCAAGAAGCATTTTGATTTTTGGTACTTAATTACTGACATTGATCCTCTTCCAATTGCTCTAATTTTCAAAAAGTTAATTTCTTTACTTTCGTATTAGGTTTTAAACTTAAAACACTACAGTTCATGACCATGAAATGTAATCTAAATATCAACTGTAAATCTGAATTATGTTAGCAAGTATCTAGAGGTCATTGTAGTATACTCCACTAGCAGTTAAAATTAATTTCTGTCAAAGCTAACTACATTTCTTAAAAATAAATTTTATCCAATAAAGTCCTTGGGTTTTTTCCCTCTTTTATTTGAATGGCAACCACAGACTACTTTTAATTGCTTTGTAGATGCACTCAGAATTTACTGCAGCAGCAAGTTGGAGAGAAAAATGTTTGTGAACAATAATTGGAAATTGCAGGCATTTTTATTGTAAATAGTTTGACTGAAAAGGTGGTTAAAATCAAGTAGAATGAATAACAAATATAATTTGATGGACAATAAAATATTTACCATCACATGCTGCAGCTGTCTTTAAGGGACATAAAATGTAATTCATTCATACTGTAATCATGCTGCAGAAGTTTGCAATCTGCACCTTATGGATCACAATTACCTTTAATAGTTTTTTGTAATAATTGTAGCTGAGTATATCTCCAATAAAGTTATGGTCTGTTCACCTTGTATTGTTGTTTTACCTTTGTTTTTAATTCCTCTTAATCTCTCCATAAATCTTCTAGAGTTTACAAAAAAAAATTTCAGTCTAAATAAAAAAAATTGCTGAAAACATTTGTGAAAACAGTATTTTTTGACCTTGCTTAAAGACAAGTCTGCTTGTCTCCTTTTTCTGATGGATGAACTGTCTTCATAGCTATGTGAAGACTCTTAAGGGACACTGAGGTTAAAAATGATTGTGTATGTGGTACGATTTGATCTCTGTGTTGACTATTATACCTGCAAAATATCTGTTGGAGCTGGGAGGCCCCAGAGCACAAGGGTTCAGTAAGTCAGGTTTGCATGAGCAGCGCAAGCTTTAGGAATAACAGGGTAATGTTAGCTAATGGCCTCAGCATTAATAACATCAATTTTGATTATTTTTTCTGTTTGTTTTCCACTAGTATTTCACCTACCCTGAATATTGAAAGGGTGTTTTTAGAGTGTTCTGACTGGCACACCAGTGTCATGTATCTATGGAGACAAGGCAGACCTGCCAGACAAAGATCTGGAGTCTTCCTCTCTGAAAACTGCACAGTGCAGCAATCAGTTGCTTGCCATCTGCAGTAGTTCACTGTAATGATGCATTTTGCTTTAGGTTATAGAGAAAAGTCTGCTGAGTTCCTGGTCGGCATGGTGATACGTTCTCCTGGGACTTGGAGGAGAGCCCCTCCAGGGTAAGGCCCTTAAGCTGCAGCAAATAGGCTAGTAAGCCAAAGTAGGGGATGACAACACAGCCCTCACCCCCCAGGTCTATTACATGAGTCAAATCAGAAAACTTTCCCTAAATTTTCTGCAGGAAACTAGGTCTGAAAATAAGAGTAATAAAAGTCAGTTGAAGATGCTGTTCGGTCCACTGCAGCAAAACAAGATAAGAGATGGCCATCTCAACTGGCGTCCTTGAGGAAGCGGTCCATCCCTTCTTGGGTAGTACTGTGAAGCATCCAGAATTCTCCAGAAAGTGAGTGTAAAATTGGTGAAGGTTCTGCTACAAAGGCAGTGGCCACATTTTTTGCCAGTATGGGGGCATCACCTCCTTACTGCAGATTCTGAGTACAGCTTAATAGTAATGGTGTTGAAACTGCATAGTGCAAAAATACCGTGGGTTTTGTTTTTTTTTTTAAATTAAAGAATGCAGCGATTACTGAGTTCTTCCTGACCCCCAAGGGAACTTCAGGCTTGACATAAAAAGAAGAATGAAAAGCTTTAGTAAAGCTATAACATCAAGACACAAATTGTCAGGGTAGCTGCCATCTGTCCTGACAAACCTTGGTGCTCACTCTATAGGAACTAAAGAGAGAATACTCCTGTCTATCTGAGAAAGTCTACGGGTACTGGTTTCTCATCTCCTTATTACAAGAATAAATGTTTCATAATTGTGTCAGTAGAGCTATGGTATGATGTATTTGGTTAGTTACTATTCCTCTTAAATAAAACTATACAGAAAAAGGAGTTTGAAAATAGAAGGGACTAAGTTCTTGAATATGCTTGTCCTGAAAAGAGGTAGTAACAAAGCTAATCATAACTTCAGGGCTTTCTGGGCTTCCCTTAACACTGCTGGAAATCTCCATGTCAGTGGACACAGGCAGTAAGAAGGTTTTATTTCATAGCTGTGATTAGGTCTTTCCTTATTGTAGAATGCGAGCAATAATTTCGTTTTGGCAAGCAAAATAACCAAAGACCTTCCCAGTTTTATGGAAACAGTATCATTTACTTTGCTGCTTAACCATCTTCACTTACCTGACTTATACTGTTCTTTTAACATTCCTTTTTTATGTATATTTTTTTAAAGTCTCATGCTAACTTTTAAATTGAAGTAATTTTCTGTAGTTTTGAGTTCCTGTCCTGCTCTTTACTGAAGTCAGTGGGAAGACATCCACTGTAACTTGGGCTGTGTAACTTGGGTGCATTTGAACTTAACACAAAAGTCCTTCAGACACTCTAAGTGTAAATTCCAGATGTCAGGCAAAAGGTGAGAAACAGTGATGTGCAAAGGCAGCCTCTGCTGTTCTACTTATAATCTTTTCAGGCTCTTAAATAAAGTGGGGCACATTGACCAGCTGCCCCCTTCTGAGATAACCCACCTACTCTGGTGAATATCCTGCTGCTTGCTCTGTTTTCTTTTGCAATACGGGCAAAATTTAGAGGGGAGGAACAGCAGCAGTCTTCATTATGGCTTTTATTGACATATAGGATGCTTCAGCTGACTCTTCTGAGCTTTCGGGCCTCCTCGCTCTGAGACAGACATTGAGGTGCTGGAGCAGGTCCAGAAAAGGGCAAGAGAGCTGGTAAAGGGTCTGGAGCACAAGTCTTACGAGGAGCAGCTGAGGAGAGTTTAGCCTGGAGAAAAGGAGCCTCAGGGAGGACCTCATTGCTTGCTACAATTTCCTGAAAGGAGGTTGTAGCCAGCTGGGGGGGGTCAGTCTTCTCCCAGGTAAAAAGTGACAGGACTAGAGGAATTTCAAGAGGAAGCTTAGGTTGTGTTTTAGCAAAAATTTCTTTACTGAAAGAGTGCTCAGGCATTGGAACAGGCTGCACAAGGAAGTGGGGGAATCACCACCTCTGGAAAAGTTCAAAAGGCTTGGGAATGTGGTGGTACTGGGTAAATGGTTGGACTCAATCCTGGAGGTCTTTTCCAACCTAAATAACTCCCTGATTCTATGATGATTTTGCTTCAGATGTGCACTTTGCAGACAGCAGCATCTGGGCTACCGCCCATCCATTTCTTTGATATCAGTGGAGCCACATCAGTAGCTGCAGGGCACCATTTGGTTTTCCTGCCCTTAGATCAACTTTTCAAAATGAGATGAGTTCAATGAAGAGGCCTCTTCATCCCCAGCCTGGGGCTGGCATTTCACTGATGACATGGGTCCCACACGGTGGCCTGAAGCTGGAAATGTTCTTCCAGGGAGTGATGGAACAAGGAGAAGAGGTTTCATCAGGCTGCAGTATGGCCAGGGAATCACTAGTTATTCCACAGTCACTCTCATCTCTTACCAAAGTGAGGATGATCCCATCTTCTTTCCTGCCACTTGACCTAAAGCAGGGGAGTATGAACTGCTGCAGCCATTCTGGGATTTGCAATAAACTGGTGCTAAGTTGCAGGCTTCACTTCGCAGCACTGAGTTCCATGAGGGGACAGCAGGATGTCCAGTCCAGTCCTCAACTATATAGTCCTTTAAAAAAGTAGTTTTTACAGAAATAGTTGAGTGGCACTTTGGCATCAGTTTTAGGGTAAGGTTTTTAACTTTACTGAGTTTCTCATTTATACAGCAGTGTAGAGAGAGGAGCAGTGCTATGGTTTTATGCATTGCCTGTCTCACAACTACCATCATTAGCAAAAAAGTGGCAGTGAACACAGATCTTGTTAAGTACAGGCATCTGCTTCCATGTTCTTATACTGCAGCCACTCAAATCAGTCATTTTTGCTTTTATGTATTCATTCTCCCTTCACCTGACTTTAGACAAGACCCAGGTGTCTGAATGAAACCCTCCCTTGAATTCAGTAGAGCTTCAGTAGCTTGATAGTTAGGTTATAGAGTCAGAGAAGGGCTTGGAATGAAAGTCATCCTAAAGATCATCTAGTTCCTCCCTGCCCCACCATGGTCAGGGACCAGGTTGCTCAAAGCCCCATCCAGCCTGACCTTCAGCACTTCCAGGGACTGGGCATCCACAGCTTCTCTGCCTATTTTAAGATCTACCCTATTCTCACACAACTCTAGCAATTAATACTATTTTGCAGCACCAATTTTAAGTTAAGAAATTATTGCTTTTGGGGTGATTCTAGCTGGAATAGCAGTGCATTATGTTCCTGCCAGCAACACTCATCACCTTTTCCCCAGCTTTACATAGTACATGTGCTCCAGGCAAAAGAGACCTCATTATACAAACAAGCATGGCATAGACAGCTGTACTCCCTGTCTGGCCAACTGGCTGCTGTGCAGGGCTGTGCCAGCAAAAACCTCGCTTAAAACAAGGGCAAAAGTTCCTGGGATTCTGCCTCAACAACGGTGTTGAAATTGCTGGTGCTGGAGATGGGAAGGGATCTATGGAAGATTTAGTAACTATTTTTGCCTGGACCAAATGCCTTTGTTGGGCTTTAAAAGTTGCCCTTCCTGTGGAATCTGTCAGCCGGAAGAGTTCCTGCATGGAGCATTGAGCTCTGCCTGCCAGGGAGGACTGAATTCCCAGAGAATGCCGCTCAACAGGTACAGTGAGACAGAGGAGAAGAGAGAGTCAGACCTTCCCCATCCACCTTGCTGGGCTGAATCCAGCACACATCCTTGTGCGTGCACATCGCGAGGGAACTCCTTATTTCACTTCAAGTTGTAAGCCACTGAATTAGTGTAAAATAACCATACAGCAGCCTCTGTGGAAGATTTCTTGTAAAGCAATGCTGGTGTATTGGCAGGTTCACTAAGGTGAAGGGTTACTTAACGCTGCAGCTAAATAAAGGCAGCAGAGCCTTACGGCACAGAGGCTGTAGGAACTAAACTAGGTGTGAGTACGTGGTCTGTTGCTAGATTTGTAGCAGATGCATTTTGTATAGGATACGGTGCATTGAATTGTGTCAGGAAGTCCAAGAAACTGCAGTGATTGAGGCAAGGACTGGTGGGAGAGCTGCATAAACACCTGAAATCTATCAACAAATAGAGAAAGTTGTAGGCAGGAAATATTTTGGAAGAAATTCCAAGTTTCAGAGACTCTTCAAATATACAGAGGAAAGGGAGCAGACCTGGGCACTCCAGCACATAAATCAACTCTCCAGGAAAGAGACCATCGTGAGGGAGGCCTGGGCAGTGGTAGAAACAGGCAGAACCAGAGTTTTCTCATTCTAACATCCAATTTTAAGGTGGCAGTGGGACTTGGGGAAGGGACTTGAGACCAACTGAAGTAGCACCTTGCAAGAAGCAGAGGTTGACCTTGGCCACTGGGTACTGCAGAAATCACTGAGCAGTTTTTGCCATTTCCTACAAACTTTAAGCCTGAAGTATCCCTGAGCTTGCTTCTCTGATGTCTAAAACAAGTTCTGTAGAGTTTGTGACTCTGAACTGGGAGGGCTCCATATCTTAACTGCAGTAGTGAAAAACTCAGCCTTGCATCCAGAGCAAGCTTGTGGTGAGAAGAGTCACAAGGTGCCACCAGTAGAGGTTCCGTTTGTGTGCCAGCCACACCACAGGCAGCAGGCACGGTAGAGTTGTGTTTTGTAGGTGGGAAACTGATTTTGCTATTAGAGGTAAGACTGTAATTGTGGCCTTCTGACATCACTCAGCTTAAACTCCCCTCCTTTTTTCAGCTCACTCACATTTCCTCATCCCCACGTTGGCACAGTCTTCAGTCTCTTTTGAAAAAAAAATCTCTGCCCTAAGTCTTCACCAGGATATATCTCAAACTAAAGAGAAGTTGCTTAGGTTGGTTCTCTGCTTGAAGTCTAATAGGCAGGAGTAACCCATCAGTGGTGATTTTCAGAGGACAGCTTTAAGCTTCTGACAGACTTCCTTGTAAAGCTAAATCTAACCTAATGTTCAGAAGTTGATTCCTTGCCTTGATCAAGGAAGTTCTGAGAAAGTCCTGGATAAGACCAGATTGGAGAGATTTGGGACTGACATGAAGGCACAGGAGACTGGCAATTTTATGGCAAGTATGGGCAAGCAGATGAAGATGCAATTGGAGTCAACCAAGGAGCACTAACATTTTTCAGTGATGAATGTAAAAGCAATCTTTGACAGCCCAGTTCTAACTGGGTCAATGACCTGGCAAAAAATTCCCGATTTTTCCTAATATTGCATTATTTTTGTACAATTTCACCCAGTTGCCCACCACAGAGGGCACCTAGTCAGTGGGCTCCCATTTTCCTATGGTTTCTTGAAAACACAACTGGGTTTATCCTTGAGGAATCTGGGCAATGCTGTGTGGCATTGCTGGGTATGGAGCCTTCAAGCCTTCAGCTTAACTCCCTCAGCAGCCAGGAGCTGCAGCACAGGGAGGCTCGTCCCTTCCTGAGACCCTCTGCCTCAGGGTTGGAGCTGAAGGCTGCAGGCTGGCCCTGCAGCCAGGACTGCTCAGCAGTGATGGTTAGGGCAGGACTGTTCCAAATTGCGGTATATTCTGCCACAGCTGCCTGTGCACCTCCCTCACCTGCAACTGTGATTATGCCTTTTATACGACGCTCCTGAGACCTTGGTATAATTTTCTCTGCTCCCCGTCCCCAACCATCTCTCTTGACTGTCAGTGTTTATAATGGCTGTGCAAAATTCCTCTCCTCCTCTAACCCTCACTCCACCCCAGAGGCAGCTGTATTTCCACAGTGAATGAAGCAATTCCTGTATGTATGATTTTAAAGTGCTTTGGAACCCTTTGGGAGAGAAGGTGCAATTGTACAAGAACAAGATATTATTAAAACAGGAATCTGTGTAATAGGTGATAAATTTTGATACTGTATGTTTAATATAATATGACGGTTGTAAATCCAGTGAATTACCATAGGTATTTGCTGTGCAGTGTGTTTATGAATTGTTTGGGCAGGTGTTTTTCAAGTCCCAGTTTTTCACACAAAATATGAATTATAGGACAGTTTAATAATGTTCCTTACTAGACTCCAATATGCCACAATTAACTGCAGAAATGTTATCACTTGTGGCTGAGCTTGGTTGCTGATTAAGTTCATATATAAGAAGGTAAATGAAAAAAGCAGCAGAGAGAAAAGAGACCTGCACAAGTTAACTTTTAGATCTGCCTTTGATCTCTTACAAGCAAATATCTTTTAGAGCTGCAGAAATCAATAGCTTCGGTTCAACTGTATTTTACATGTGCTTCCACATAGCTTAGAAACAGTCTGTTTTGATTGCAATAATGAAATAGTTCTCTAAAACTTTATATTCAATAGTTACACTATTTATATTTATTGATGTGAAGGGATATCTGTACTGCACATGTTATTTGAATCAAACCTTGTTGTATAGGTTTTAAATCAGATACAAAATAATGTAATTCAGGATTACATAGGATCGGAATTTCTTATTTTTATTTTTTACTGACTTCCACATAAAAAAGACTTATAAAAAGAAAATTTTCCTGTATCTGAAGAAGAGAGAAGTGCTCTATTTCACTCTTCCATCTGCTTTTGTACTATGAGCTAAATCTCATCCTGAGCGGATGTTACCCCAAGCAGCACAGTAGTAAACTATTGAGGGGTAGGGCTGAGGAGGGCTTTAAACTGAAGAAGATCTTCTCCATCCCAATAGGATTTTGGGAGTGTAAACCAAGCTGTCATTAGTTTTATGAAAACCTTTTGCTGGTGTTCTTTGGAGTGTGGAGTCCTTTACTTGCCACATAGGTGTTTGCAGCCCTGGACGAGCTGACGTGACTTACACACTTCTGTAGCAGTCACCAGCACCTTCTGGATGAGTGACGCTCATGGCCAGGTCTCAGAGGGGCTCTGGTCCCACTGTCCCTGATGTCGAGGGTGGCTGAGGGTCCTGGCCATCACTGCACACCTCTCCAAGTCCTGTCCCACTGTGGCTCATGCCTTCCTGAGCACCTGAGAGCACAGCACCACTGGGATCAGGCCCATCACTGAGTGTCACTGGATCTCACCAGTGTGATGCTACAAGCTGGTAGCTCAGATGGAGTCTTACTTAAATATTTTCTTTCCCCTTGACTGGCATAAGGAAGGCGCCGGCAGCCTGCCCCCCTCCCCACACTGTGCCTTGTGTATGTGTAAAAGCTGCCCTTGGCCCCAGATGATATGTTTGCATTTCATAATTAATGCTGAACTCGAGGCAGATACGAAAGGACGATTTTTTAAACAGATGTTGCAGGTCACTTGTAAGTTATTTGTCAAATAAGTTTCAGAGCACAAGCCGCTGCTTTTGCCATTGTAACCAAAGGCGTATGCTGTTCAGCAGCAGTAATTAGAAAGCCAGGGCAATGCAGGGAAAATTCATCTTATTTAAAAGTGTTTTAGTGTCACCAAACAGCTTGCTATGCCATTAGGCAAGTTTTTCTAGACACATTCAAGCTGAGGATTTTAATTTGTTTGAAGTATTCTCTAAAACAGAATTATGTTGGAGTTTACATAAAATGAGAGAATGACATGAAAAGTTTTAACTTAAGCAGCAAAATATAAAGGCTAATCTTATTTAAAAGTAATATGTGTGTCTTGATTGAGTGCCCAGATACACTCAACTGGGACATTTTAGTGGAATCGGTTCTAAGCTGTTACACTGAGTTATACAGAGTAGGTTTTCCTGAGCTCACATTGCCAGACCTGAAATACTCTTGTGGCTGCATTTAATAAAGAAACGAAAGTCTTGGGTAAGGGGATATGATTTTTTATGACAGAAGGAATGCAAATAACTTTTAGTCTCATTGCCTAGACCGGGTTTGGTCTGATTTGATGGAGTTTAATAATGACTTATAACCTGTGCTGACAATGTGCAGACCCGCACAACGTCATTTAACTCATTTATTCTGCTTGCTGTAAAAACAAAGAGATGGCAAATAAATATATGGAAAGTTCATTGTTTGTCAGAGGGCCCAAGCCAAAAGTTTTCAGTGACCTTTTAAAATATGGTCCCAGGCTAGTACTAAAATGTCTGTCACTCAGCGCACACACTTGCACAATTTGGCCTTTTAACCCGTGCATCTTGTTTTTCTCTCTTTCAACTGGTTGTATGAATTTCAAATCAGCTGCAGCTATTTAAGTTTTTGCATTGGAGGATTACTGTAAATTGCAGTCTGACAATTACAATGTACAGCGCACAGGAGAGTTATTAATGGATAGGCCTACTGATGGCCTTTCAGCGCTGACGAGGGCCTGGTGTTCCTCACCCGTAATTAGATCCAGTGGTCGGGGTCTGCATGGATGAGGCAGAGAAGGGGGTTGGCTGGGGAGTGCTGCTTTATCAGAGGAAGATATCAATTGATCAGAGATAGTTACTATCGGCAACGTCTAAATCTCTAATTCACCTTCTTCTTAATGACTTGTATTGGCTTAAGAAGCTAAGTCATTTGACAGCACAGAGCTCGGCTGACAAAGCCGCACAGGTGGTTTTAATAGAGGATTTCTGTTGCTTGAGATTTCACTAAAGACGGAGCAACAGTTCAACAGACACAACAGAGGCCAGTAAAAACCCCGGTCTGCTGCTTTGCTCTCTGAGGGTACCGGAGGGGCTCAGGCTGCAGCAAACCACCACTCCCATTTACACGGCACTTTTTCCCTTTGCAAACCCGAACAAGGGCTTTCTCTGAGGCTTCATTATTTATTTTAAGGAATGAATCTTATGTGGGCATAAATTATATTTGACAAATGAAAACCCTTTGGGGTGGGGTAGGTGAAGGGATTTTTTTTTTTTTTATTGCCCTATAAAAAACATTTTCCAGAACATAATGTTCCTGAAAAATTAAATAGGCTTTTAGGATGAAGAGAGAGTCCAATGCCCAGGAAGAACCAGCAAGCTTTGTAAAAGCTGAAGACAATGGCCTTTTACTATCCACAAACCTGGAAAATCAACCAACCGCAAGCCAAGTGCTTAGATTAGGCATGGCTTCATGAACCAAAAAGTCAGCTTTTTACTGAAGTAACCCAAGACGCAATGGTTTTGTGCTTAGATTATCACAGTGTAAATCCAATAAGAGATGGGCACCTAACCCCCCAAGGTGGTGCTGATCCAGCCCTGATCCTTTCTAGAAGGATTACAACCACCTGCTGGGAAGTTTTCCATGTAGTAAAGCTGGTAGCCAAACTGATATGCACAGTATGTCCCAGAGACTTTTTATTATTATTATTATTCAGATGATGTATACCCATGGGAAATATAGGTTTGAGTCAGTTAAGGCTTTTTTGGGGGGTAAACATTTGTTTAAAATCTTGTTCCAATCTCTTAACACATAGTGAAGTAAAATCTTATTGAGTAGATCACTGGCATAGGCAGAACTTTCTGTTGTTGTTCTTGAGGGAGAACTCAACACAAAAGCAGGTCTGTGAGACTTTGCATTGTAGCCTTGAGTGGAAACATTTATCAGCAGAAAGCTTGCTATATTAAGCTGCTCTGGAACTAGCAAAACTAATAGATCTTTCTTCTGGTTTCACCACCAGGCTCATGACCTCACTCCCAATACCACTTCTGGATTCATGTCACAGTTTCTACTTGTGAGCACTAATTTGCCATTTGTACTTCCAATGAACTTGCAACCCAACTTCGTAAGTTACAGCTTTGCAGCTCCTAAGTCAAGGACCACTGGCCTGAAATGTTATTGTGCACCTGTAGTGTGCTGTTATCTCAACATCTTGAAGTGCTTTTGAAACTTTCTAATTATGGTTTATAAAGCTCTGAGTGTTATCCCTGCCAGAGGAGAAAACAATGGCAGGAGGAAATAAGTAGCTCTCCCAAAAGCAATAAATTGTTAAATGGTTTGCTAAGTAATTTGTCCAGACTGGGATATAGAATAAACTAGAGTATGGATTGAAATCCAGATCCTTTGATGCTGATGGTGAGAGTCACAGAATCATTTAGGCTGGAAAAGACCTCCAAGATCAAGAAGTTCTGTCTTTGACCGACCACCATCTTGTCAACTAGACCATCGCACTAAGTGCCACATCCAGGCATTTCTCAAACACTTCAGGGATGGTGACTCCACCACCTCCCTAGGCAGTCTGTGCCAATGCTTGACAACTCCTTCAAGCAAGTGAACAAATTCTTCATGCTGTCCAACCTGAACCTCCCCTGGTGCAGCTTAAGGCTATGTCCTCTATTCCTGTCACTTGTTGCCTAGGAGAAGAGACCAATCCTCACCTGCCTACAACCTCCTTTCAGGTAGTTGTAGAGAGCGATAAGGTCTCCCCTGAGCCTCCTGTAGTGGGCTGGCCCTGGCTGAACACCAGGGACTCACCCAGCCACTCGATCACTCCCCTTCCCAGCTGGAGAGGGGAGAGAGAGTAAGATGGAAAACAAATTGTAGGTTGACATAAGGCTGTTTACTAAAGCAAAAGTGAAAGTTTGAGCCTGCACAAGTGAAGTGGAAAATAACTGAGCTAGCTATCTGAGGTGTCAGTGTCATCCCGAATTTAATGTGGCTGTACCAGCAGAAAGCTAACTGGAGAATGGTGCTGAGGTGGAGGGCTCCTTCTCTGTGCAATGAAGCAAAAGCGTAGTATGGTGATACCAATGATCTTCAACCCAAAATGTGCCTATTCTGCTATGGACAATGAGGGATGTCCAACAAACGCTTTTTGGAAAAGGTGTGTAGGTCAGCAGTTTGTTATGAAAATGGTTTTATTTAATAGTTGCATGTGCCTATGCCCTAACACTTCTGCTTTTTCTATTTGAAGTTACATTGTGGAGGGAAGGTTTATTCTCTCATTTTTAGAGTAACTTGTACAGTGAAAAGCTATTACTGTCATCTTTGGGTGCTATTATTTAGTCATAAACTACTAGCGATGGTGAGGACAATGAGAAATGTGATTCTTCAAGATACCAGTGTGTCACAGAAAAGTGTTTTCCACCTATATTTTGTCTTGTGTGAGCTGCCAGGTACTGGGGTTGGGGCAGGCCTGAATCCCCACCACTCTGTCTGCAACTACCAAATAGACAAAAGTTGAACTTCTCACTGAGTAAGAGCTTGGTATCAAGAATCAAACACCACACCTTCCCTTGCTGTAGGTCTGTCTTTTTTTGTATTTAATTTTCTTTTAAGTATGGGTTGGAATATTTCAATTTATTTTGCTTTGCATATTTTGAAGAACTTGCCAGAAGAGCTGTTTTGGATGCAAAGAGCAGACCTTGATCACTTAGCCCTGAAAGGTGACAAGTTTGACACGTTCAGAGGGTTTTGAAGCAGGAGGGGCACGTTCTTTGCTCATGTTTAAAAGGAAACCTCATCTGACTCAGTTGAGGTCTGTTCATTTACGCAGAGAAGATAGGGCCCAGCAGTTTGCTCTGTAATGGTTTCCATAAGAGATAGCTCAGTCCCTGTAATAGCCTGTGTGGTGTGAATAATCATCAATCTGTTAGCAATTTTGAGCAAGCCTATTAGCACCATGGTCTGGTGAGCTGAGTTTTGCAGAGAGATATTGCTGAGCCATTCTGTCACATTGTTCTGGCAGTTCATCTCTTCCTACAGGGCAGAATAACATGGGAACTGCTGGTATTAGCTAACTCTTACCCCTTTTGCTGGCCAGTCATGATTGTGCCCCACTATGTAACCTTTCAATTCAAACATGCTTATTAGGTTCAATAGCTTCGAAGGGAGTTGCTTTCCTGCTTAATGCCTGTTGGCTAATGACATTGGGGTAAGCTGGTCAAAAGAGGGTACATAATTGGTGACCTTATTTTACCAGGGTGCCCATGAACCAAGAATAAAATATGATTTTTTTTGTCCATTATAACGTGTATCTATAACTCATGCTTCTTTCCCAAGCAAAAAATGTTGCTAATTCAATCTTTGGTACATATATATCCCTATATATTCAGACACACTACATGTGTGTGTACATGACTTGCTCATCTGTGACTTGCATGCCAAGCCACCTGACGACAAACCAGCAGCTCTCCAGCTACTGAAGTGAAGCACTGCTGCAAAAAGCATTATAATGAATAACTGACTTCTGCCTTAGTGGTGCCTTCATCTTTTTATTCCTTTTTAAAATAAAGTCTGTTTTGACTCTTTTGCTATACTGTTAACAGACGGACACACTCAGAATGTTGGCAGTTATGTTCAAGACTGGATTAATAAAGGTTTGTTATTTTACTAGCATACCCAAACGCAAATACTCCTACTGGACTCCACCCTTCAGCTGTGAAGCAGGTTGTAAATCAGTCCCTTTTTTCTGTTGTTTTTAAAGTAGTTTAGGGGCTTTAAAATGGTATTTAACATTATTACAGTCTGCTTGAATACTGTACAATTTCTAACTCTTTCTTCTTTTTTATATCCACTTTCCTGCCACTCAGAAGCTTCTAAAGAAAACAGTGCAGTCACTGCTAATGCCAAGGTGTAGCAGAAGTACTTATACTGTTCTTAATGACTGTTCTCCCCCAAGTATCTAGGTGCCATAATTTTTAGCTTGCTAAGAAAACCCAACATTTACAGAGGGAAAGAATGAAGTCCAGGTTTTCAGACTTTGTCTTTAAGGCTGAAATGGGTAAATTTGTCCTTCCATCTTTCCCTAGAAAACTCCAGTAGGTGCACAGCCAGCAGTCCTTGTCCCTGTGCTGCCCTCCTTAATGTATGTCTAAGACTATGGAAAAGAATATTCTGCAACTGGAAATAGGGAAGGACATGGCTACTGGTACAGGAGCCAGCAGTTCTGATGCTAGCACACATTTAGGCACATCCATCAAGCACTCCATGATCTGTGAAAATTATGTCCTAAAATATCCTTGTTCATGTGTTTCTATTTTGAAATTCTGGTTTCTGGTATTATTCTCTTTCCTCAAAGCCAGAGCAATGTAATCTGAATGCTGAAAGAAACTGTTGCTTGAGCTGATCTACTCAGGTTCTTGACTGATTCTAAAAATAGGGCCTTCCTATCCATTAAGATAAGACTGAAACACCGGTGACATTAAGCCCAGCTCTAATAGCTTTGGTGTTCTGGTCTGCAAAAAAATGTCCATCCTGTCTAGCAGGGCCATTGTGTTGGTCTGGTCTCTCAGACAGGGGTGAGAGGCTCCAGTCTATTAAGTGTCACCTCTCACCATGTCCTAGCAGCTACTGCTCCAGAGGGAGAGGCCCAGCGAATACACAAGATTTCAGAGCGCTTGTGATAAACCTTGTGCACTCTGGAAAGCAAATCTGCTTCTCTCTCACCTTGTCCACTTTTGATTTCATGTCCCTGAACCCTCTTGTGCTGCTTGTTTTCATTTTCTTTGCGCAGCTCCCCTTACCTGGACTCCTGCTGGATCTCACGTTCCCCTTCACATCCTGCCCCTGTGCTGGGAAGGGCACAGGGGATCGACAGCCTGTGCTGGGAGCTCTTGGCCTCAGTGACAGACCAGCATCTGTGCACAACATGCTGTGCAAACCCAAGGCTCCTGTCTGAGTCAGAAGCATATTTAGAGTTTCCCAAATGTAAGGACTAAGAGGTAAAAAAATTGCAATTTTTTCAGTTCCTGTAATCTAACCACTGTGTAGATTGACATCCAACCTTGCTTTCTCGCCCTCCCAACAGTGTGTTTCTGCCTCTGCTGCCCCAGCAGCAGTGCTTGCAGCCTGCACACTGATCTGGGCAAGGGAACTATTTTCATCACGGTCTGGTTTTGGGTATTTTTCTGTTTTAAGATCACATTAGCTTTAAGCTGGATCAGGTTCCTCATCTGACCTCCTGCATAACTTTAGGAGCATCAGCATCAACAGAAGGGAGAAGGCAGGGCTGCTGGAGGTGGGGAAGGAAAGGGCTGACACCAGTCTCCTCTGCCCCTCATTGCAAGCTGCTGCAAGACCACCAGCTGTGTGCTCCCAACCTGCATCTCCCATCACAGCAGCCACAGGAGTGTCACCAGGATCAGCTCCTGACCTGGTGCTCAGGCTACTCAGTGAGCCACTTGTATATGGCCCTGTGGTTCCAGCACAGAGTCTGTCAGAAGTGGGTGATGATGGGCAGGTGAGGGGGATCTGGGCCATTTCTCTCAGGAGTGATTGACAGCAGGTCAGAGTAGGTGTGGCGTGAAGCTGAACCTGCATGAGGGAACAGATCAAAGCACCAGCTCTTCGTGTTCATGTCAGCCACAAACAAGCGCTTAGCAATTTACTTTGGGTGTGGGATAGAAGTAGTTTATACTTAATACTTCTGCAAGTATCAGTCTGTGTGCTGTGGCTCTCTCCCTGCTCACCACCTTCCCCACCCTCTACACGTTTGTGCAAAACCACACACACAATGGCTTCTTTGTTGGCATGGAAAAGTGCTCCATGGGGAGCTGCACATCCCAGAATGCAGCTCTGTTTGCATCTAGAGTTGTGATGGATCACTGTGGGGAACCTTAAATCTCTACAGTACTCAGATCTCTATCAAAAATGAGGGCAGCTGGAGTACGCTCCATTTAATGTAAACTACATGTACAGCTGGATTCCTTATCACCTTGTCAATGCCACCCCCAACTGCCAAGGCCTGAGAGCCTCTGAGTCTACTGAAACCAAAAGGAGGTAAGGATTTTCTTTGACTTGGATGCAGGTATTTTAAAGGGAACTTGGGAAATAATTAACACATAATTAACCTGTAGAACTTTCTGCCAGGAAGTATTACTGAGGCCAACCACTCTGCAGGGTTAGGAATTTATATGAATAATAAGAGGTCCAAAGTGGAAAAGGCATTGGCCTTCAAAGTAGGGAGGACATCATTAACCAAAGCGAGTTAAGGAGATGGTTTTCTTATGAATAAGTTATTTCCTAGTGGTCTATTATGGGATGTCTTGCACCTTCCTGTAAAGCCTCTGGGAATTTTTACTGAAGAAGACAGTAGAGCACTGATCTGATCCACTCTGTAAAGCATGTTTCCTATTAAAACCAAAGTACTGCAGATGTACTCTAGAGCTAATAGAGCAGCACTCACCCTGGTTCCCACTGTGCTCCAGAAAATTGTTCAATGTAAAAAAGTGTATCTTCTTTGATCCCAGATCTGTCACTCTTGTAGATTGCCATTATTTGAATGGCTCATGGTCACTTCATCTCACTGGCAAGTTGTTAGTTAGAAATTAAAATATATAAATGGAGAAAGCCAGTTTTTTTATGGAGTGAACTACATAGAAATGTCAGAACAGATCAGATTGAAAGGCCATCCTGCTGAGAATGGACCTCTGCAGTGTCAAAGCTGATAGTTCCAGAGGACAAACTGCAGTGAGATCCAATTCTATTTCCGAAGTAGTTTTTGAGCCTACTTAAGGAGCACAACTCCAGGAACAGCTCCTTGAGACAACTCTTTGTGTGCATATTCTTTACTGGGGAAATGAAAAGTGTTTTTTCTGGATTTTTCACAAGGATGAAACTATGGCCATATAGAATCAGACCAGAAATGCATCTTGCCCACAGCACTGTTTCTCTAACAGTGGCTTGTGGAGATCAAAAGGAAAGAACCAGGTGTTATACTGTGATATTTTCTGTGCATATATTCCATATTATACCAGTCTATGGCCTGGGAACTTCTTAGCCAGGAAGGTTGCATTTCTTTTGATTCTCATAGTCCTTAGGACACCATTTCTCTGTTCACATTTACAAGGATTTTATAATACTTTTTATTTCAGCTTTTTATTTTCAAATTTTTTATTTTATTTATTTATTTTTATTTATTTGTTAATCTGCAAGAGGAACTTGTCCTTATCCTTGAAGACCCTTGGTCTGAGGAAAAGCAGGTAAGAACTTTGATTTCTGACCTTTTTTTGAAAGTCCAGACTCATTCATCTGACAGCCATAGTAGCCATTGGGTATTATTATATTTTCATATACTTTGAAAAGTATCTTTTTCTAATACAGTCTCCTTTTCCATTTGTCTATCCACATCTAAAAACCCAAGGGGATTGCAGTTTACAAAAGCTCTCTAAACTAGCCTGAAACTAACAGCCTCCAAGGGCTTGGAGATGATGGAGAGGTGCACAGAACTCCAAGGGTTATTGAGCCTTCTGCTGCCATGACTGTATCGTTATCAGTACCCAGCAAGCCAGAAAAAAACTACCTCTGCTGTCTGCTCAAGTCACAGTCACACCTCCAGGCTGCAGTATAGACACCCCCTCTGACTGAGAGTGTTACACTGCATGAGTTCTTCCACTTATAATAAATTTGCAGTGAAATATTAAACACTGGCATATACATTTTTTTTGGCAAAAAGAAGCAAAAGTTAGACTCTGAATTTAAAACTCTAAAGCAACAAGTGAACATGCAGATTTATGGACTTAACAAACACATACAACTTTTGAGACATGCCTAGCAGACATCATGCTTTTAAAATGTCACAGTTCATGTAGCTGTCACTTCAAACACGGAGGAAACTGGCACTCTCAAAGTGCTAGCAAGCTCTGACTGGACAGTAATAAGACTCAGAGGTCTAAAATTAAAAACTGTCCAAGAAAATGTATAACTTCTTAAAGACCTCATTCTGAATGTTTTATACCACACTCCAGTTTGCAAAGAAATAGTTGTCTGATCAGCTAAATAAAAATGAGATGTTTCCACTATACCTTCAGTAGAGGAAACAGTGCTGTTTGTAATGGAGCAGCTTCCATGGGGAGCATTATGAGCCCCACTGACTGAAAAATGACTTCCCCTGAGGTTTACTTGCCTTTCTCTGGCAGATGTCTAATCAGTGATGCTGACGTTTTACACCATGGCCCATCTGAATATCACTGATTAATAGTGTATATTCTAGTTCTGCAGTAATCAAAAGCCTCGTTTCAGTTCACAAGTCAGACAGTTTTTATTTCTGCTACAGCATTTTAATAATGTCAGCTTGGAAATCTTATTGCAGCCTATTTTGGCAAACAATGTACACTGACCTAATTGAGACCTCTGGTATAAACAGACAAAACTACCTGAGTTTTTAAACATGCAGCCTTTGTCCTCCTAACACCACTGACAGACACTCCTGTGAAAGCAGGTTTCTCCTGATGAAATGCACCAAATCATTTGATAAATGAACATTTTCTTCTGATTCTTCAGCAAGTTAAAATAAATATTAAAACCCATAATACAAGACCACTTTTCATGAATTCCAAGCAGACTTCACACTTCACTCTTTGAAGAAACATGTTTGTGCTTGAGTTTGAGAACTTAAACATACAAATTTTCAGGTGAGCTAAGAGAACACTGGAGTGAATTTATTCTTTGCTAACAAGATATTCTGCTAATGCACAGAATTAAATAATCCCAGATCAGATGTTTTAGCTGTTCTTTTCCACATAACTGGGTGTAATGTTACAGCCAGCCATCCTCTCATCATCGTCTCGGAGACATACTGGTTGTATTGGATTTTCCTGTCCTTACAGTTAGTTGTCAGCCAGATCAGTTCCCTCACCCAGCTGGCCTCACCTCCTCAAGCCTTGCTGTGAACACAGTGAGGAATGGGTACATGTGGCTGAGCACAAAGGAAGGAACATTTCATGTCCTTTCAGATGCAGGCTGAAAATGACAGTTTTCAAACTTCTTGTGCAGCTATTGGAAACTAATTAGTGCACTGACTACCTCATTCCACCCATTATTTCTCTTGATGACTCCAGTCACACTTCTAAGCCAAAGGTTTCTATTTGGTATGGTGGAATTTTGCCCTTTGACTTGACTAAAGCACATTACAGAAGCACAGCTAAGTCTCGCCTATAAATGTGGAACAGTGCTTGAAATACATTAGAATGAACAGTTTTATTGTAGTTTCCTCTTTCTTCTATGAAGAGTTCCTTTTGGGAAGCAAATGGAAATAAAATGGAAAAAATTACCCTTCTGTATGGACATGAAGAAGAAAAAGAAGAAAGCCCATTAAAATCTTAGGACTGAATAAATACAAATTAAAAAAAAAATAAAAAGAAACAATTCTTGCATTGTCACCAAGGGTCACAACAAAAATAGTGCTGTCTGTCAATATTGGTCAAGTTACTTTTCTTGTCTCCTCTTACTGAAGAAGCAACAAGAACCATGATAACAATGAACTTCTTGAGTTTACTGTTCTCCATTCTTTCCTCTGCCAGACTGCCACGCTCCTCAAAAGAGACTTTTAGTTCATGAAAAGTTCAAGGATTGCTAGCTTGTACATAGAATGACTGAAATAAGATATTTAAGAGATTTTAATTAAATTCCAGACTTGTTATTGAGTTAGAGTATTGTCACAGCAGACTATTTTGTTTTGGAGAATTAGTTTTCATAACATGCAACACAAATCTAAGTAGGGCAAAAAAGAAACTTCAAGAAAATGAGGTAAAGTGGAATCTCCAGTCTTTGGGTTACTAGATCCTTCTTGCTCAGTTTGTAACACGCATGTGGTGGGATACAACAGCATACAGTACTTTTTGAACAGTACTATACAAATACTTGCCAAAAAGTAGCTTCAAGGATACCTTTCTTCTTGTTTGGGTGGGTGTGACTCCTTGCTTGTGGCTGCAGCTGGAGTGTTACCGCACAAAGTATGATAGCAATTTTGTCGGCTGGGGACACAATGTACACAATCACAGCTGAAATTCATGGATTTGCCTTCCCTGAAGCAGTTACCAGAAGATACCCTCACAGACCTTTTAACAGCTTTCTGGTATTTAGGGCCACTTTTCTCACACTGAGACCTGCTGTTGGATCCTTGAGAACAAAGGTGCCAAAACCATGAATTCTCCACGTATGAGTACATGTCCTGCATGTCCTCCTTCCAGTGCATGTGTATCACAAACCTCCTGCTTCCAGCCAGGCTGATTAGGTGTGTGGCTAGAGCTGACCGGCTAGTTGGGATGATTTCTTTAATTACTCCACTGGGAAGACTAAACTATTTCCCTAGCTGTGTCCAATGAGCTAGCTGTGTATTTGACACCCTCTATTTACAAGGAGATGACAAGGCAAAATATTTGGTATAGGGTGTATTGGATGGCTGGATTATGCAGAAATTTGGAGGTAGAATAAGCAACATATTTAAGAGAGGTACAGATGTGTAGGTTGAAACACTTAGACTAAAAGCCTATGAAATATTTGAGTCCTTTATTCTTGTGCTGCCCTAGGTATCAACATGAATGAAATGGAAGAGTGGCTTTGAGTTCCTACAAACCAAAGGAGTTTTCTCACCTCACAGGTGAGAAGGGGGGCTGTGGTGGGTAAGGATGTCCCTTACATCCCCGTGACCCTTGTGGTGTCATGAGAAGTTTTTGGAGGAAGGATCTGAAGTGTCTGCTGACAGCCATGGGGTTCTGTGGTGGCTTGGATGCTGGGTAGGACAGGGTGAACGTTTGCACTGGCACCTCCCAGCACTGAGTGCTGTGCTCACATCAACCCCCACAGAGCTGACAAAATAAGCTGCTTCTCACAAAAGCTGTTCTCCTTGGTTAAGGGAACTAATAAGAAAGAGACAGAGAATGAAGGCCACATGTCCAGTGGGGCAGTGTGGTGGGGGCAGGCTGCATGGTGACAGCCTCTGCCTTGGGACGCCACGCGTGTGCCTGCACAATTCTAGTAGGGGACATGGCCCCTGTTACCCTCTGTTCAGGACTGTATATTTGTCACTGCAAGGCATTGCATATTTAATATCTCACAAGACTTATATGACTTCCAAGGCCCATATGTCATGAATGAGACGAAAGTGTAAGAAAACCCCTTTAATAGCAGGGACAGTGGCCCTGGATTTTTACATTGCTGCTATCATATGTTTCTCCTGAGCCCAGAAGTCTGTAGTTTCTCTGGTTTGTCCGTTCAGTTCTTTCATGACCCCTTAAGTGGCCCACAGGTTGTCTAGCAGTTCTTGGTCCTGCTTCATCAGGTGAAGAGGTTACAGGTCTTGTTGGATGTGCCTACTGAAATTTAATGCAGAAAGTTGCCCATACTGTCTTGATTTATAAAGCTCTCCCATAATAAAATAAAAAATACAGATTTATGAACAGGATATGCCTTTGTGATGTATTGGTAATAGGTTTGTCCTTGTAGAAATATATATTCAAAAAGATATAAAAATGGTGAGCTGTCAACAAACTGATTGAAGAAGCAGCTATCTATTATTTTTCAGGGAAAAAGGTGCTCATTTTTCACTGACCATCTTAGATTGATGTGGTTATCCCCAATTAGGCTAAAAGTGCTAGAAATACAATACAGTGCCTGCCAATTCAGCTTTACAATGGCTAGATAATTATAGAGCAAGAAAATAGTATGTCTGGAAGGGTGTTAACCGAGGAGCAAGAGGCCATGTAAATAAACTTGACAATGATATTGAAAGGCAAGAAAAAGACACTACTGGATAATAGCATTATGATATGCAGCAGTTATTTACATGCATCCAGAGCTTGTCACAAATAATGAGAATTAGAGGAAAGTCCCTGCCCTTGAATGCCAGGCATACCATGGAACATCTTTTTTCCTCAAAAACGCCAACGTTTGCTTTCTGTGTTGGACAATGCAGGAAATTTGAAACTAGATCTTCTGAATGGACCTAAAACATCATCACAGTGTCAGCCAGCTCCAGAGAAAAGTGGGAAGGAATATGGAGCATGAGCAAATGCTGGGGTTTTTTATAGAAACCATGTGTTTTGGGTGGTGGGGGAACTCCAAAGACCTAACCACAAGAGTTAGCAACACCAGATACTACTCTAGCCTTGCCTTCATCTTCAAATAATACCTACAGGAAGGTTAGATGAAACTTTCATTGATTTCTATGGATTTCACCAGACACCTTTATGGCTTCAGAACATCTTCAGCCTCTTTTATGTGTAAGCAATATTAAATTGCAGCACAAAATCCTGCACCCTTAACCTGCTTAAACTAACAGCTTCTGCGAACCTCTTGTGGAGCTCATCTACATCTGAACCTGCACTGCCCATTTTCTGAAGTGGTTTAACCTCTCTCTGAACAAAGACAAGCTTTCTCTGCTAAGGCCTGTCTTGACCAGAAGTTATGGTTCTGCAACTCCATTAATTATTTGAAATGCAGATTAACACAGATACCACATTGAGCTAACACAACCCCATTGTTTTTAGCCTGCTTTGAGCATGTGCAGAACAAGACAATGTTTGCCTGGAGAACACTGTGTAAATGTTCTTTTCCTTAAACCAAAAGGACAGCTTGTACAGCATCCAGCAGAAGACAAGGTCTGCTCTGAGACAAGGTCTTTTATCTGCACTGAAAAATAAACAAGGATCTTATCCTTAGCTAGTAAATATCTGCAGCATTTGGCCCATAGAAATGATAAATGGGATTGGTGTGTCAGATTATGAGGTGTACATAAGATTTCTCAATTATTTTCTAAATGTGTCCGTACATTAATGGAGACACTATGCCAAAAACTACCCAATAGTATGATATCCAGTATACTACATAATGCCCCACTTTGTTGGCAGGGTAAAAGAAAAAAGAGAAAGCTTAAACAAACAGTATTCCTTAACTTCTGAATGAAGAAACGCAAATTTTTAGATGTCGTGGTGACACAGAAAACTTAAGAACTGAAAGCAAGATCGCTATTCAGGATTAAAGAGCAGGAAAGCAAACAGCAGTTGCCCTGCATTTTTAAGTAAATCAAACACACAGATTATTTTTAAATCACTGCCACAATTTTGTGTGCTTTCATTGCTGTTCCCGCACAGGAAGGATGCATTCCACTGCCTGTTGTCTTCTCTCTGGAATCACATTGCTTCCCTTTTATGCTCCAGCAAACACTTTGACAAGAGGAAAGTAATTTTGCTCCCCATTTTGCCTTTTTTTATTTTTTTTTAAATGCGTAGTAGCATCTGGAAATGAGAGAAGAGGTTGTGTCAGCAGCCAGCAGATGGCCTCTGGATTTCCAGTGGCCAAAGCAATGTGGGCTGGGTGTGTTCTTACCTACAGTAACATCCCATGTAGCATCCTGAAGTGTTCATACCCTGCATGAGAAAAGCTTTGCCACTCTCTTTAAGAACCATTTCCCTGCTGAGTAAATCTCATACTGACAGTCTTGAGGAAAATTACCCATTAAGAGCTGTTTTCCAACAAAGCAGTCAAGGCTCAACTGTAACCAAGGTTGCTGTTTGCATTGTTGGCTGAACGCAGCCTATAAGGGTATGCAATGATATTGCAGTGAAATTACTGGCTGCATCACTCAAGTGAGTGCTTTCACCACCCCACCCACTGTCCTAGTCATCTCCACAATCTCCCTACAGTTCATGCCCTCAACTGTGGTGCCAAGGATACCTGTATGGCTTCTTTGAGTTTGGACAGATTTAACTGATGTGGAAAACTGAAAGAGGGTAGATTCAAATCAGGTATTAGAAAGACATTCTTTACAGTGAGGGTGGTGAGGCACTGGAACAAGTTGCCCAGAGAAACTATGGATGCCCTATCCCTGGAAGTGTTCAAGGCCAGGTTGGATGGGGCTTTGAGTAACCTGGTCTAATGGAAAGTATCCCTTCTCATGCAGGGAGGTTGAAACTAGATGATCTCAAAGGTCCCTTTTAACCCAAATGAATATATGATTCCGTGATAAGAGCAAAGTTTGAACCTTAGATTTCGTCTGGAGAGCGTACAAACAGCTTACCACAGCTGTGCTCCATTGAATGTCTTCCAACCTTCCCCTCTAGTCAGGTTTCATGTCCTCTATCTAGGAATCATAAATACTTCTGAATCTGGCTTAAAGTGATGAAAGTGCCTCAATACCATCTATTTGCTCTGAAGCAGGCAATATTCTTCACAACTTCTTCATGCTTAGGTAACACAACTGAGTATCCTGGTTCCATGCTGTCCCATGAGAGCACTCCTCCAGTATGTCACAATCTCCATGAGCAACTTCCCACGTGGGTTCTCTCCCTCTCCCCACTGTATTGCTCTGTGCACCAAGCCCAGCAGTGCCCATGAGCACCAGTGCAGGGAACCGTACCCTCCAGCCCCACAAAAGGCTTCTCTCCAGGTGTTTTCCTAAACCTCATGTAAAGCAGGATGTTTCTGCCATGAGAGTCATCTCCTCTTCCCCTACTTTGCTGCAGCCTCTTTGTTTCTCCCCTGCCCCTGACTGGAGCTAAAGCCTCTTCCCAGCCTCCTGGGCAGCCTGGCATTGGTGGGGCACCTCTCACCACATGTTTGTTCATAGGAGACCTTGAACACTGTACAGCAGCACAGGTTATTCTGAGTAGGTTCATGGAGTTGTGAACAATGCAAGAATAGAGGTGTGCCTAGGGGTCTAAAGCATCATTCAAGGTAACTGCAGGGCTGGGATGAGCCAAGGTCTCAGAGATTTCAAGGTTTCACGTTGATGCCTCCTGGTGATGTGCCAAACAACTAAGAAGTCCTTTTCAGGAACTGTGCTTCAAGAAAAACTTGCCCTGTTTTATACCCTTCAAAAGCTGACTATATTATGCATAAAAATGGCAAAAACACTCAGTTGGATTTCGGCTGTTAAATTCTCCTGGCCTGGCATCTTACTCAGATGTTTGAGCTCTTCCTTCCTCTCAATTGCCCTTGCATGACTTGGGGGAGTAAGGCATATGGGCACTTTAAAGCAATCCTCTTAGGAGTCTGTCTCCTTCTCCAGGCACTCAAGTGCTTACAAGACTCTGCCCTGTTGGCACTTTAAAAAGCCTCTTATCTCTTCCTTTTTCATCTATTTCCAGGAGCACCCAGAGTTTGGGAGCACAGAATTTGGTGTCTCTGCGAATTCTCTAACCAAATAAGCTGGTTACCAAACACACTGAATAACTAAGGGAAAATTACCAACCTAATAGTACAGCTACTTTATGGCCTTTTAATGTGTCCTTTCATTTCCATTCACTTGGAAAGAACCTGACTAAATGGCAAAAATAAGTACCTGTTGAGTCACTGGGCCAAACACATTCCTGATGTAAGGCCAGTGAAGTTACACTTGGGACAAGTTTAGCTCAGTGGATTTAGGTATGCCTCTGTTTTCCATGTCAAAGGACTCACAGCTGATAGAAAACACAACTCAGTACATTCACAGAATCCATGAAATGAGCCCATGTTTCATGTTATTTAAATCTGAAGACATACTATATATTCTATATTTTTTGTCAAATAGCCCTCAGAATGCTGTATCAGCCCTCATGGCTCAATCACCCGTGAAAGCTGATGTAGCTGGCCTTTTAGGATTTCTGCCTCTTCATGTGTGCCCCAGTGAATGGAACAGAGCCAGGGAAGGGGATAAGTACCCCTTCCTTCCCAGAGAGGTGTAGCACAGGGAGTTGTGAAAAAGGATTCAAGACCTTCAAAACATATGAGCCTCCATCCCATGCCTTCCTGCAAAAGGGAGTACAAGGGCCGTAGAGAATGGGGAATGCACCGGAGCAGGACTGATGTTGTTTGCCTTTGGGCCAAGCACATGACAAAAAAGCAGTCTGCAGTTACCTTTCTGTTCCCTCCTTATCATGCCCCCCTCCTCTGTCTCTGTTGTGAGGCCAGTGTGTTCAATCCCAAGGATCTATCCCAAAATATTTAGCTCATTTTGTACATATTACCTTCAAGTAATCATACACCACTGAGTCATACATCATGGGATTAACAATCCTACACATGGTATAAACAGAACCTAAATAAAATCCCAGAAAAAGGATATTGCCTTTTAAATAAGTCCTGACAGCTGTGGAAAATATTATGCCCCAATACAACCCTCCCATACGACATACATTAATACGAAGAGAACCCCAAACTGTTCCTCTGGATATTTTGTAAGGTTTTATTTTATTATGGATTGGACATATTGAAGTAAGACTATAATCTTATTGTGCTCTGACCTGTGCTTTTACTGCACTGTATAAACAGCAGTTACTATGTTAGATGGAGAAATGTTTACAGAAAGAAGAAATAAAAACAAACGGATTTATTGTGTTGCAGAAATTTGAAACAGGACTGAAAGGCTGCCCATGTGTTTTGTGCTTGTAAGACCTTTCCCTGATGGAAACAGACAGCTTAAACATGACAGAAGCACAGCGAGGTCCTGCACTATCAAGAATAAAATGTAATATCCGCAAAGCACTGACTCTCTCCTGCCAGCCTCGCCTACAATCAAAGCCCTTGATACAGCTCTTTTTGTTGTCTGTTCACATACAGCAGGTTTGGAATCTAGTTTGTTTAATAGATTTTGAATTTTTTTTTTAAGTGCTAGTGAAAAGTGCCAGATTGACAGCTCTGGAGTCTGGAGTCTCTTTTTAACCAGAGAAAGAGTACAGCACGGGAAACAGCAAAACAAACTTCCTTCCCCAGCCTGCTCTCCAGCCCCAGCAGTGCCAGAGAGGATAGAAGAATGGTGGGTTATCCTTCTCCACAGGCTTCTCCAACATGTTAAAGCACCGACGGCAAGCGGCCACAATCCTTCATGGGCTGCAGGTTGAGAATTTACCCAAGACACCCATAAAACTAGTCCAGGTACACAAAGCACTGGGGAAAGCAAGTCTCTGTTTCTGTAAAGCTCTTCTCTCCTCCTCTGGGAATCTGACTTTTTCTCAAGATCATTAGAGAAAAGTGGAATTTTTCACATCACGATTTAGCTTCTTCCTATTGACATCTTCATTGACAAGCATATCAAGATCAATGTCAGCATGATCATTTAGATCTTTCATTTTTCCAAATTCTGTATTTTTGGCAGAAAAGAATGCTAATAAACATCCCAGTGATACCTTTGATAAGAAGATTGATTAAAAACATCATATGCAAAATCTTCAGCTATAAAACACAGAAGTGAAAAACTGGCCTGTTTTCAATCCTACAAAATGGAAACAATTTTGAAATTCTTTAGGATTTTTCTGTTTCACATTTCAACCATCCTTGTGGTCTTCCAAGTCAAATCTCCACAGACTGCTCAAAAAGGAAAAAAAAAAAGGTTTCTTAAAATGAAATCCTGGCCCCATTGAAGTAATCTGCAAAGCTCTAGTTGAATTCAGCCCAGCTAGAATTTCACCCCTTATTTGTACACTGAGCAAATCTGATCTGGAGTTGGTAACACATAATAAACATGAGACCCTAGGATGCCATTTTTAGTCACTTTTCAGGGGAGAGCTGTGCTTTAATTTATTTTGTCAACTGTTTCCACTTAGGTTTTTCCTATTAATGCTTCTGTTACCCGCTGCACAGTAAGGTTATACCTCATATATGTTCTTCTCCCTTAATAGTTGTGGTACTTTTGCAAATGCTACTCTCTTTGATATGTGATTTCAGAATAATGAAGGCTTGTCAAACTGATTTCTTGCTGTCTTAAAATAGGTGGATGTGTTAAGCAATTTGCACTAGGAAAAAGTCATGGTATGACTTAAATGGTAGTCTGTCCCTTTCAGACCCTCACTGTAAAAAGTCTCTGTATACAGGAAAAGAATTAATTTCTGAGAATAACTGTGTATCAGATAACACCCTGCAAAATTCTGTCAGCCACCAAGTAGGACAAGAAAGGTGACACACATGCTTTCACCTTCATACAAGAAAAAATCATAGTCCAGGTGCTATTCTTGGTGATTTCAAGAATAGTTCATGACATTAAATAAGCCAGAAATGTAAAGGGATTATCCTGAAATAAGAATTAGTCAGAAAACAGAAAAATAAAGGGATAAAGTTCCCTAATTTTTTTCATCTTGTAGCAGTGCACAGGACTAATCCTCCCCTTACAAAGACTTTCTTGAGAAGCTAAAGACTACATGTCCTGAAAAAAGCTCATTGACAAATACCACTTTTTGGGTGAAAAATTTTACAAGTAATAAAAAAAACAATTGTAACAAAATTAGTTTTTCTAAAGCTAAGACCATTCAAATTTAATGTCTAATCCCTTGGTTACTTCAGGGCCAAGACAAGTCCTGGCTGACCCTTCCATGTTCCAGCTCCATTCGTCCTCTCAGCAGTGCGAGGCACCAACACCTCACTTTTCAGGCTTTGAGTTGTCAGCATTTCAACTTATGGTAGTTTTACATATGGAAATGGTGTCACTATATCACATTAAATATTGAAAGGAGTAGATATCAAGAAATTATTGTATTGGTATAGAATCCCAGGTTTTGGAGGAAAAGATTTTTCTAATATATGTATACATATATTTAAAATTACTTTTGAAATTGCTTGGGGAAGCCTTAGGGAGGTGCCTGAATCACTGAATGCAGGTGATGGTAGGAAAACAAACATTAATTACACAGTCTTGTGAACTAAATGCATTTTAGACTCGTGGGAAACAGAAAGAAAATTCAAAAAGTTAGCTATTCCAATTTTATCTGCTGAGGTGGGCTCAACTTTATGTGTTATGTGGTGTCTCATCTGGATCTTCCTATCTAGGTCAAGAGTTTGCAGTAATCAGAAGTGTATGACCTATGCATGTGGTTATGTCCTTGCTTTCAGACAGCAGAGCTCATGCTTTACTGTGATACAGGCAGGAATCTAGTGATTCACCTTGATGCTGAAAAAGCTTCCTCAGCCCAGCACTGAGAGTACAAAACCATTTCTTGCCAGTCTGTTAGAGGACTATGACTGAGAAATGTTCACAAGTGTATAAGCTGATAAGGTCTTCAAAACCTGTTTTATAGCAAAAAATGAAAGAAATGCAACCTATTTACTTTGTCAGACAGAAACTGGGGCATGGTTGCAGATGAAAGAGGAACAACTCCAACAGCTCACTGCTGCTCAGAGGGACAGCCTGGGTGCATGTCCTCTGCTCCAGGGGTCACCTGCACACCCAAAATCCCTTATGGGGAGATGATCTTGGATATCAGGTAGGTCTCGATTTTGTCAGTGCAAAGGAAATACAAATCAGTGCTGCAAAAGCAAATTTTACAAGGCAGTGATGCTTTCTTCACAAAAAGAAGCCAGCTACCTCAGACTGCTGGAACAACTTCTCCAAGGCTGTAGTGGATTGCCCAAACTGGGTATCTCCATTAACATTTTCCAGCTCAGCCAAGGCTTTTGGTTTGGTTCAGGAATTGCTTCTTGGCCTTTGTTGTTTTATGGCCTTTGTTATATCAAAGTCATACTAGATGATCATAACAGCCCCTTTCAGCCACCAGAACTTTAGATCTATTATACAATTTTAGGAAATCCCTACTCTGGCTCCAATGAGTTACATGTGGTATCGGTGAAAGTCAGTGCATAATATTGCTTGCTGAGGTATGTGCACTCTCCTTGTATCACTGTCCAAGTAGGTACTGTGCACAAAAGAAAGATAAGTGAGCAATTGTGTGAGTATGTAAATGAAACAACATGATAAACTACAGGGAGAATGAGAGCATGATAAAATGAATCTCTATGTAAAACCAGCCATCTAATGGAAAAAGCAAGAACAGATGGTGAAATAACTCTCTAAACAAGCTGTTGCTTTAGACTCTGGCCATCCACAAACAAGTTGCAAGTATTTCTGATCCATGGTCCAGTGATTAAAGAGATGAAATTCAAAGGAAAAAGTGGGGGAACAAAAGAGGGGAGAAAAGGAATGCATAAAACCCCAACGCAGTTTAAGTTTCATAGTGGAATATCAAAGCAATATTGAAATATAGGAATACCAAATACCAATACTTTATTTTTATGTTTTGCATTTACTGAATCAGTTTCAATTGTATGAAGCCCTCTGCCCTTAAGCCCTATTATATAAATTTTATTGGATTTAAAGGAAACAGATTGGGAATCTGGGACAGAAATATATATATGTATTTTACCAGCACAGATCTTACAGTTTTGCCAGAGGAAGCTTCAAAACCATTTGATGTGCTCCTTATTTAGTACTGCTAACATATTCAGGAGTTGGGGATGGGAAGAAAGAGGGAGGTAAGGGAAGGCATAGAGATCTCATCAAAGAACAAGTAATGCTGTCCCCCTGGAACCAATAAAGTGATCAGAGGCTGCAAGCGTGCCTGGGGAGATGTGAGGGAGCGAGTGAGGGAGAGGGAGGCGGAGGTGGTGGAGTGAAGGGATTCTTGGTGCCAGGAAGGCCAAGTAATGCTTCCACCTAATTTTTTGTCAGTCTCAGTGTGAATGCCCTAACCTCAAAACTGGACCGTCAGATGAGATGATGATGGCCATTAACACCCAGTTGCCAATGGCCTGCTGGCAGAAGGGCAGCCAGATGCCCCTTTGTGGCTTCGTCCCTCCTGCTCAGGAGTGACCGTCTAGCACCTTCTCTGCAGCCAGCTAGCAGGCACCCAGCCCAGCACCTCCCAAACCCCTTGGGTGCACAGCGGCACTTAAGAGTGTGTTAGCCAACATTTGAGATGTTATTTCTGTCTCACAGCTGGTTATCAAGGGAGAGGAGTGGCACAAGACTGCATCTCTGACTCAAGCTTTGCTCTCCACCAGGTGTTGCAGGAGACCCTTGCACTTTGCTCAGACAGAGGTTTTGTGTGGAAATTGGCCTTTAAGCCACCCTAGAGCAAGTCCAGAAGAAGTCCGGGGCACAAAAATGGGGCCAGTCCCTCTCTTTGACTCCCAAATAATTCCTGAGTCTCTGAAGAAGAGGCACCTCTCCAGTTTTCAGGAAAAATGTGAACATTAAATTGAAGTTTGCTGCCATTTGTAAAACTGACAGACAGTGATCTGGTCCTCTGTTAGCATACAGTCTTTGTTATCATGGTGGGGAGTGTGTGTGTGATACATTCACATTTTCTAAAAATTTTCTGAATGCCCCCTCTACTTCTGCCTTTTACTGAGGTCTTCCAGCCGGGACAAAGGCTGCACCACTGGAGAACTTAGGCTGCAACTTCCTCAACTTAAAAAAGCATATTCCCTCCCTACAGAAATCTGTTTCACTGATGGAATGAGCAGTTCATTGGTTGTAAGTCCTGCCTCTTTCAGCTATGTGTTCCTTGAATAGGCTGCCAGCAGAATCAGCTGATGGTCATGGCCCTGATGGCTGAGCCACTCCATAACAAGAGTCATAATTTGGGACGTTAAGAAGGACAGAGACTTAGTCTCTATTTTACTCTTTCAACTCCTGTATGTGAGAAGGTAGAGGAGAGCAAATATCTTCCTGAAGAATATAAGGAAACTTGGAAGGATGTGTAGAAGGTTGGGGAAGCGCTAATATTTCCTAATGATTTGGACTATGTAGGTGTCTCCTGTCAATGAGAAAGCTGAGGAATTCACAAGATCCTGGAATTCCGTAGGTGAGGTAGAAATGGGCAAGAAGATGAAGCCTGTGGTCATGCTGTTGATCTTGGGCACTGGGGAATTCAGATGTCTTGATGATGATTGGTTAAGTAAGAGGCCATAAATGGACCAGTCTACCATAGGGTAGAAGAAATGCAGTTGGAAGAGGGGAAGTTATAAGAGATAGATTAAACTGAATGCAGAATATGTGTCAAACTGCCTTTCTTGAAACATGTGAGGCTGGGTATTTAGTTCTTGTGGTCAGTGACTGGTCTTCTTCAACCATGAGTAGCTCTGTATTTCCTGTGTATCCCTAGAGCTGATCCAGTCACAGAGGGAAAATGGGAAGGCAGAATAGCTGCTGAGAAATGAAGATTGTGGAGTTGTGTTTGTGGCCTCCACTTACGTTACTCAAAATATTCCAAAAGCTGTGCCAGAAGGGATAGGACCAGGCAGTTAAATTCTTTGACATTGGTGGGCAGTCACACAGCTCTGAAAAGTAAGGTTAGTATCTGAAGTGCCACAAATTCACCGAAATGACTATTTGTATAAACATATATACTGCAGAGTAATCTGATTAATTTGGGCATTAGTCATGGCAAGTGTTTACTAAGGTCTGTTTATGTTGCCATCACGAGGTACTGCTTTAAGTCACTCTGCCCTCAGAGTTTACACTCACCCTTACACTAATGTGCCATCACTTGCTTGTCACTAAACTTTATGCATGTAATGTCTTTAATAAGAGATAGTCCCAGCAAAGAATTTCTAGAAAAATACTTTTCTTTAAACAAGTCCTCAGTTCACTTCAGCTGTGTTTGTCTTCTGTGACTATTTAGAGAGCAACTTTGCTAACAGTGATGTTTTCAGGAAAAACAAGTACTGAGCAAACACTATAGAATACCAACAGAAAGCAAATTATATCTGTGTATAAGTGTTCATTAACACCTATCCTGTAGTAATCCAAACAGAGGCAGTAACAGGTAACAAGTTCAATAAATTTAATATTGGATACTTTTAACAGCTCGTTAGAAATATTTTTTGTCCTGATTTCTTTTTTTTTCAAGAGAGAAAACATTTAGATTTTTAAAAATCTTTTTCCTTCTAAAGGAGCCTGTATTAACCAAGAAATGGTTCTCTATTCTGGGCTTTCATACTTTCTGTATGAAGTGCTTAAAAATCTGAAGGAATTCTTATAGTATTCTGTTTAGAACCTGAAAGTCTAGTGACTAACAGTTGAAATAATTCATCTGAATAATCATATTAAGTAAAAAAATAATAATATTTTTTGGCTATCTAAGAAGTAAAAGTTTTTTGTAGAATGATCTGGAACAAAAATAAAAGGGCAACTTCTGCTCAGTTATTAGTGGGATTTCTTAAAACTACAGTGAACATACCTCACAGGTTTCACGATAAGGTGAAGGTAGAATAAAATGTTAATGTTTTCCAGTGATAAAACATTTTTCTTCCTTTAATTGAACTCGCTGGACTATAGTATCTAGGCTCTGAAAAGAAGGTTATTCCTATCCACTGTGGAATATGTCATCCAGTGGTAGAGGAATAGCCATAATACTAATAATGCTGGACAAAAAAAATCATCCATGTGGCTGCTGAAAGAGAAATAAAAATCCTTACTATTGAATTACAATGTGTATTAAAATTTACACTCTGAAACAGACTTTCTTGTGCATAATCCTGATTAATAAAATGGTTGAAGGGTTTGAATATTTTTTAACTGATGGTTCTGACAAGTTAAGGCTAAATATACATTGCAGCAACCACTGTAGCATATATGTTTCATGCACAAATGGAGAAAATAACATGTTGACTGTAATTTCATAAGACCAGAGGGATCAGTCTCAGATTCGTATCTTAAGATAAAAAGGTGCAATTACCATCGCAGTCCATCTTTCTGGAATATCTTCAATCAAAGAAAAGTCAACCATAATTGTGGATTTCAGTGGAATATAGATGCAGCAAAAATGTTTCAGACCACTGTGATTACATCATCTGCATCTTGAAGATCCTGTGCCATTCGCTCCCAAGCCCAGCACAGTCACAGCTTGCTCAGTGCATTGTAAAGACCAGTGATATTGTACAGATGAACAGGAAACAAACAAAACCCAATCAAGGCTTGCAAGGATTAGTGTGCCAACATATGCAGATTTTCTAACACACACAGGAGAGGGAGCTGGGAGAGGCTCAGGAATCTTGGTCCCACACAGCAAGGTTTGTTCAACCCCATGACTGGTGGGAGGAGGGGGTACGAGGACTGATGCCATTTCCCTAAGAAGACCATCAGAGGAGACTGCCTTTCTATATAGGGTCAGTGACCTTTGTTTGGGACATATGAAAGTTTCACAAGGAGCAACTTCTTATACTTGGGGAGCAAAGCAAATGGACACAGACTTAAGAATTGAATCCCTGTGTTAGTAGGGCAGGGCTAAGACTTGTGGCCTCTTTCCCACTCCTAGAACATAGATCGACCTCACTGTGTTGCTCTTGTTCTGGTACCTTGGGCCAAAAAGTTCTGCCTACTTCAAGGCACAGGCAGTTGGACACGTCATCTACTGGACTATCAGGTTCATGATGGATGGGAGGGGAACACAAAGCAAGAAGATAGTACAGAGCAAAGGAGAGGCCAAGAAGAATGCCCCAAGACATTACCACCCTCAGTTTTTGGTTTCTCTTCCATCCCATAAGGTGCTACGTATACATTGTGTATTCTGATGCTCAGCCATAATAGACTAATGTGACATGCCACATATGGTGTCATGGAATGCCTTTATTTAATCCACTCTTGGAAAAAACAGCAGTCCCACTGCCATCTCACAGTCTTATGCAAGTTATAATAATCACCATTTTAATTTTTCCCACAACTTTGAGGCTTAATAGCTTTAAAATCTTAAAAGTTGTAAAAACAATTAAAGCAATAATTTTAAAAATAAGCAGAATAGGACCTTCAAAAGAATGTGAACCTTTAACACTTCACAGTTAAATAAGGGTCTTGTAACACAGTCACTTGAAGGCCAGCTCTGAGAAAACGCAGAAGCATCCTGTGAATTTGTTGATGCTAGTTCAGACAGACTGTTTATTTTCATGATTTCATGGAAGAATTTTAATTTAATGAGTGTTTTATACACTAATGTAAAGCATAGTTTCAACCCTATAATTATAGTGTCAAAATATTTCTGCTTAAACAGCAGCAGCTGACTACAGAAATGTGATTTACATCTGAATTGTATCAAGGGGACACAGCTAAAAATAATCAGCATGTGCCTTTTAATTGAATAAAAAAATTAACAAAGAATATCAATGTATCTCTCAGCATAAGTCTTTCTGCCTTTCATATAAACGCCCTGCTTATTTGCTTATTGCCTTTCCAGGGCTAAGGTTTCCAGAAAAAGTATAAGCACAGAATGGTTGTGTGTCATTTTGCCCACCCGTTTCTCCCTATTGCACACAGTGCGATGGGAAATTGCATGAGCAAATTGTCAGTTCCTGTCATTGAGAGCCTACATTTTTTGAAAATCTCACCATTAATCTTTCAGCTCAGTTTTAAAATAACCAACTGCCATCATGAAACAGGTTTCTCATGCTGCTTAAGGCTGTCAGCAGGTTTTGACCAGTTCAAACCACATTTTGCTCTTGGAATGGGGCTAGAAATCCTTTCACTGTTGCTGCTGTTGTAGAATTCATCTTTTGAGGTAACACTTAGGGCAGCTTCAGATGAGAGAAATCTTGGTTATGTGCTTCCACACCATCACACCATGAGAGATGGGAACAGCTCTGCTGCAGCTGCCCTGGTCTCTGTCTAGCCCTTATCCATTTCAAGGCAGGATTTTTCTCTGTTTGTCTTACAGTACCTTCTAGAGGCCCCAGATGAAATGGCATGCCAGCGTGCTGGGTGTTTCATGAGCTTCCCAGGGACAGATAGACTCTTCCCCAGAGAAGCTACAATCTACAAGCCAAGGCACACAGAGGAAGGACTTTTATCCTTACTTTGGAAACAAAGGACTGATGTTGAGTCTGCATCCACAACTACTGTGGATGGAAGGACATGGGGTACTTCAGAACATATGCCTCTGCCAAGTGCTGGCTCCCTGCTGGAGAATGCCCCTCTGAAATCTCCTGTGCTCACAGTCCTCATTGTAAGGAAGGAAGGGGTAAGTGAGGGTCTCCAGTTAGGTCAGCAAATGAAAACCTGGGAGTACATCATAGTGTAGACCTGCCCTCCACTCTAGAAAACTTCCAGAATCATGTTACTTTCAAATTCAACCAGGAAATCTGTGATGAAGTAGCACATCTTTTCCCAAGAGGTTTTGTTTCGTTTATGCAGAATTTGGAAGAGAAGCTGATGATGCCAACTCATGTACACAAGAATGCCTGTGTTTGAAATGTATTCAACAGATGCAAGAGCCCACATCTCCTCTTCCACAAAAGCTGTCTGAGCTTTTGTGGGCTTAGGTTAAGCAAATCTGTCTTGCCTCTTGTACACAAAAAGGGCTTGGGGCATCTAGTCTGCACAAGGTCCTCACTCTTTCAGCTTTCAGTTTTGCACCATCTCCTTTGTTCATAAAAGTGCTTACAACCAACACTTTCTCTTCCACCGGGTCAGCCTCAGCAGACCACCCCAGCAATCACGCACTCAAGAGTCAGCAGCCCAGAGTTTAATGAGGAGCAGCACAATGCAGACCCAGTGAGCTACTGAGATCTCCATGGCACAGAGATTCCAACACTGCCAAAATCAGCTTTGTGCTCTTTGGTTGCTATTTTCTAGCCTAAGAATGTATGGTTATGGCCTTGTATAACTAGTATGTGGTCATGGATGCATCTGCAGGTTAGAAGGAAGTCTCTGTTATGTGCAGCTAAATTATATAAACGTTGCATACATGCATTATGTATTGCATGGAGGCATTGAGGCATATACTTCCATACATGTGTACATATATAAATATTGTACTTCCCTTATTTGACAAAGTATGAATTTGGGGTCCTCTGGAATTCAAGGCTTGATCCTGATTCTCATCCATGTGCTAGCTTTAGTTCATTTTCTTCCTGAAGCACCAGATGCGCTCCAATGTCAGCAATGTGATATGAAATGTTTTTCACAGGGTAAGATCCTGAAGTTCTGCTATGGCTTTTCCTGACACTAGGATCAATGTATGGATGAATCTGGTATTTGTATAAATTTCAATGTCTCTGCGGGAACTGCATATGCTCTTTTTATTTTATACTAAGATTCCACTAAATTGTCCTTTGGATTTATTTCAAAGAAGGAAAAGGGGGGGAAAGGCAGTAAAGATTGCTCTTCTTATGCTTTAGTTGTTTTTTTAACTCAATTATATTTTGACAATTCTGTATGCAACCTTGGAGTATGTCTTTGTTTAAGCAGTATATCTTCCATAGGAATAGTCAGTTATATGTATATGGCTAGTTTCAGGCATAACAAGCTTTGACAAGGGCATTTAGCGGTTGTAATTCAAATCTAATTCAGAACATCTTAGCGCTGGACCTGTCAAGCACTTGAAATGCACTGTAGCTGCAAAACCAAAGGATATGGTCCTAGTCCTGCTCTGTGTGGCATCAAGCTGATGTGTCAACAAGAGCAGTTACAATTACAGGTTCTTTCAAGCATACTAAACTAATTTACAGTACTCTGAAAATGTGGGAAAAGGCCTTGCTAGCATAAAGGTATATGGGACTTTTAGACTGCAAAGGCAAGGCAAGTGGCATGGCTATTTCATTCAGGAGTTTAAATGTTACGTAGTTTCAGTGCCACCTTTGGGGGGTTATATTAGTAACTAGATATTCTGTAGATAATAATAGATTTGCCTTGCAGCCATCAAATACCCTTGTCAAATCCCATTAGAATCACATTGCACATTTATTTGAAACCTCAGTCTAAAATGCATGCATTGCTTAGTGAGCATGGGGTCCTATTTGCACTGGCACTGACTGGTCCTTTCTGTTTGTCTCCCTTGTTTATCTGATCAACACCATTTACACTGACTGCAAAACACTTAGGCTTCTGCTTACAGGGATTAGAAAACTTAGTGCAAAGGGAGAGGTCTTCCCAGAAGCAGATCTGATCCAAGGATGTCCCACAAAAAACAAGACAGAATTACAGTAACCAACATGTAATTTTAACATCACGATATAAAAAGACTTGATTTTAAAGTGCACCAGTGATTTAAAGCAGCTGCACACATTTAGAGGGCATTGCTTTAATGTGCACACAAAGGCTAATGGAAGCTTTTACAAAAGAAAAAGAAAATCAGGTTTTATGATTTATCTACTTTTTATGCACAACATTATAGGCCCTTCCTCCAGGGACTCATAAATGTGATTTTTACTTCCCAAATTACAAAGCTAGTCAATTATTTGGGAATGAGTCATTCATTCAAAAGTGTCTGTAATGGGATGTGTTAACCATCAGGAAATTTTACACCAATTGGAATTATAAACACCAGGGTAAAAAAATCTCTTGGCCAACCAGCTACGTCTATTTGTGAAACCTTGAGTAAGGAGTGCAGTGTAACTTGTGCTGGAGAAGTCCTGAGAAGCTGACTTGGAGGGGAGGAAGGTGTGGTGATTTTTTTTTTCCTTTTTCCTTTTGATTGTATAAATGTGTTTATTTTATTTTGAAATAATGTAGTTAGCAAGTCTGCAGCAACTTGCAGTCAAGGCTCCTAAAGCACCTTATAAACCCCCTTCGATTAAGCCTTGCGGCCACATACAAACATAAGGAACTATTAGCCCCATTTTATGGAACAAGAAGCTGAGGGCCAGAGGTGGCTGCCGGTGGGCAGACTCACAGGCATTTTCTTTGGTGATCAAACTGCTCGTTCTCTACCACAACTCCATCAAGGCCAAGAAGAACCAAAAGGAGCTACTTTTTATTTGCACCTGCTTCCCTCTGTATCTACCTGTTTGCCCCCAAAGACTTGTACTGATCCACCCAGAAGTCTTCCCTGGGGTTAACAGCAAGCTCCAAGCATGGATGTGACTGCCTAAACTAGTTATCATAGAATCATAGAATATGCTGAGTTGGAAGGAAGTGATCAGGATCATCTAGTCCAACTTCTGGTTCTGCACAGGACACCCCAAGAATCACACTATGTGCCTGAAAGCATTGTCCAAATTCTTCTTGAACTCAACATTGACAAAGGATGAATTGTTGAAAGATCTAATTGTTCTTTTTGCTACTGTAAACTCTAGCTGTATCCCAGGCCAAAATTAGAAACCTCTGAGGGTCTTCATTAGTCACTAGCTCTCCAAAGAGATCAGCAGTCAGAGAGGAAAGAGGAGAAACACCTATGAACAGATAGGTATGTCTCATCTGACATTTTCTTTGCTCCTGCTTCATATTGGGGAAACCTATTAAGTTCTTCCTTGTCAGTGCATCTCTTTTCTGAGGAAGACATTCAAGCTTTGTTCTTGGAAAAAGAAATTTGTACATGCACTTGCAAGTAGGTGAATGAAAAGTGAAGGGTAGAAAAGTAGGCGTAGTGTATTTATAGTGCTACTCATTTTAAAGTATGGTTAGAACTTAAAATATTATTTCTCTGTTTTTAGAAACAAATTTGAATGTTGTAAATAACTTCAGTGAAAGAAATGTTTCCCCTGGTTCTGCACAGAAAGCAAAAATAAAAAATTGTTGCCCTGCTTTTGTGACATCCTGGCTTTTTCAGAACAACTTCTGAAAATATATTTCAGTACAAAGCAGGTTCATGATTCCTATATGTAGTCAGGTGAAATTTAAATCTCACCTCCTCATACCCAGTGGGGCCACTGGTTCCACATGCAAAATACTCAAATGCCAACATAAGGGCAGAAGTGGGTCATGGAAATCTTGGTAAGAAGTCATCCCAGAACAACATCCTGATGAGATCTTACATCACAGCTACTATGGGCATAACCCATACAAGGAGCAATTCAGAGTTGAAGAAATGCCTCTCAGGCCTAAATAGAGTCAAGGATGGGGAGAGCTTCAACTACAGGAGCCACAGGTCTCATGTGTAGGCAGATACGGAACAACAGCAAGAGGCTTATAGGACCTAGGGCAGAAAGGTGAGCAGCAAGGGCTGAGCTGCCTGTGTGAGCTAGGGGAAAGAGAAATCTTAGCTCTTACCCCCACTCACACCACTTTCATAAAGTTCATTTTCCTGGACCTTGCACAGTGCTTTGTTTCCTTTCTTTGTACTTTAATCTAGGCCATCAGAGTGCAGAAGCAAGTACTTTGCATCAGGTATTTCCTCGCAGCTGCATTTCTGCTAACTGGGTTGCAAATACTGTGAACGCATGCCTGGCACACTGAGTTCTGTTTTCTTTTCTCTGGAAATGGAAGAAAAATAAAACAGGACCACATGAATTCTCACAAAAGTGGGTGTTCAGAGTTTGTGTCCAGATTGGAATTATGTGATATAAGTCCATCAAAATGACAGAGGAATGTATGCTCTTTTAAGACAGTAATAAAGCCAAAGGATGCTACTAAACAATCCAGTTCCTTCCATATCCTGTTCACAAGTAATGCCATTATCCAGGCCGAGGCTGGATGCTACAAAGACTTAAGAATGGTCTTACCATTAAGTGTGTGGGCAGATACACTGCCTTCAGAAAAGCAGTGCATAACATAAAATTAAATATAAATTTAGGTGTCCACAGAACTAATTTATAATAAAGCCAGTTATGTGTTGCTGAATCAGGCCCTGAATAATTTGGCAGTGCATGGTGAAAGCTCTCCTGCAAATTACTTTCTGTAAAACACTTTAACTGAGTTCCAGACAAGTGGGAAGATTAAAAGAAAAGCTGGAAAATGTCAGAGAAAAATAGATTTCCCTAAGTCTTAGTTAATACTTCAAGAACTTATCTGCTACATAAAGCTAAAGGGTCAGTTTTTAAACTTTTAAGTGTTTTCCTGACATTTATTTTTCCAGAGAAATCTGAAAAATGTTAAGTAGCTTGGGCTCAGGTATTATTTACAGTGCAAATCAAGAATTTACTTTTTTCCACCAAACTCACATGCCAGGAATCTGACATAGGATCTGAACCACAACGAGTGAAAATTAAGGAAAGTAAAGGCTATTCTCTTTGTCATCACACTTCCACTTATAGTGATATGCTCTTTTGTTATTAAGCAGGCCCAATCAAAACAAAAGGGATACTGTTTCTTTTATGAGTAATGCCCTAACACACCAGCAGAAAAAAGTTCACATAAAACGTATGAGTTAGGACAGCAAAAGATTTATTACAATGGCTACAAAAATTATTCCTTCTTAACAGCACTTAAATTGTCTAATTATTTACAGCTGTTTTCAATTTGTTTCAGGTTCTTAATTAGGGGGTAGGGTCCTCTGCCCAGGGCCTGAACTGGCACTGCAAAAGGCTAAGAATTGTTTCACACTAAACCAGCCCAGCCCTGGGGCTGATTAGTGGAAACGACTGCAAGGTAATTTGTATTCATACTTACCCATCTGCCTCCTGCTGGGCTGAGATAAGGAGAGACACAATTTCCTTCTTGTTTGTATCATTATTTTGATCCATCAAGGCAATCATGGCAAGTCTTGATGGAGAGAGTTAAAAAGAAAAACTAGTGCTGGCTGTTCTTTAAGAGGAGCAATGCGGGGTAAACAGGTATGTTTGGGAACCAGCACCTGATAATCTTAATTGACCTCTGGATTTGAGTTTGGGAGATCCTTATAAAAATTTAGCATAACAGCGGGAGGGTGTGTGCCTGAGGGGTCCTCAGGGAGCAAACGGAGGTGCAACTTGCAGCTAGGAATGACTCCTGGGAGTTTAGAACTCCACCAAAGATAACTTCTCTGAAGGATGTTACAGCAGGTCTCTGCTAACAGTTTATTACTGAGAAGAGCATGTCAGTCCTATTTATATTTGTGGGACCCTAAAAGTGAAATATTGGAAAGATCAGAAAATTTTTTTCTCTTCAGGTTGCCTCAGATCTGTCCTAGATATTTTCTTTCCTTTGAATACTTCAAACATTACTGTTTTGAGAAGTAAAAAGCCTGTGAGACCCCTCTACCTGTGAGGTTGTGAATTTTGCATCAGCAGCAAATGTGTAGGTGCAGTTCCTGCCTTTTTATGCATGAATTTACGCTTGGTTTGGATGACTGGGTGGGCACATACAGTGAAGGGAGCTCAAGCCAGTTCCAAGGGGAGTCTTACTGGTTTAAATGGGACATGAATAAATCTTTAAGGTCACCAGCTGCACTTAGCTGGCCTCATTAAAATTCAGGTCTTTAATATCTGTGGGCAAGTGTATGAAAAGAGGTTATGGAGTGAATTGGTCAACAGATTTTAGGTTCATTTGTCGTCCCTGTGGACTCCCCTGTGGAAAAAATTCTAAAGAGTTTAATAGTAAAAAAAGAACCTACGTTATTTTTTTAAAGTATCCTATAGGATTTAATAGGGAATTATATCCTGTCTATGGACATTTTTTTATGGTTCAGATAACTGTAGACAAGACTGATTTGTGCATTAATGCATTTTTCTAGTGTGTCTCAATTATAGAAACATCTGCACGAAGTGAACTTGAAACCTGTTTGATTCCCTTTGCAAATTCTCACTATTCAAAAGTCCTCATGTTTTCCTCTTTCTTGCCTTTAGCCTAATAGTTTCAGAGTGGGTTGCAATAGTACGTAACTGTGTAGCTAACAAAGGAAAGTGGGACTTTTTAATATGATTGCTTAAATATTTCAAATTCTGCATTCAAAATACATAGCTAGCTCAGCACTGATTATCTCCTAGTGTTTATTAGTAGCACCTGTTATCTCTAGTGGAGACAAAGGTTTTCAGCTTAAACAGCCATACTCACTCCATGCTGCACTTTATTGGACAGGGGAGATTATTTGAATCCCCTCTCACACTTATGGTTGTTTAATATAAGGATAGAGTTTTTTCAGTTTTCAGCCTGGTATACTGCTATTTTATTTTATTTTTATTACTCTTTGCTGTCATTAACATCAGTGCAAAATTAGTATAACTCTTTTAAGGTAGGCTATTTCACAAGCTGCAGAAGAGCAGAGAACTTTTTTTCAGCTAATTGGAAAATAAAATACTACCATCTTAAAACACATTGTTAAATTTGTAAAATCCCTTTCCAGATTCGTATAACAAGGTTATGGCAAGTTGTTCTTGTTCTGGGTGTGTTGGGCAGCACAAGAAAACTTCTGCAGATCTGTGCAGTGGTGAATGGTTTTGAATCACCATTCACTGCATGGTACGCCTGAAGTACAGCTGATACCAGCTCCAGGCTAGCAGCTGCTTGCTCACTCGGGTGAGGTGGCATGAGGCCAGTTCTGACTGTCTGTGAATGGACCTCAGGGGTTTTGTGTGCTTTCCAGCCACTTCTCCACACCCAAAATGCTTTAAGTGGCTTTTTTCCCCAATATTTTCTCCCATCTCAGAAGGTGCGGATCCTCTTCCTTCCATCTGGAAGTGAGATACAAGCAAGGGGTCTTTGCAGTCATCTCACTAGGTAAAAAGCAGTCAAGCTCCTGGAAAGTTTTGTGTCCAGATAAGCACCAAAAAGAAAACCAACTTGCTAACAAATTATTTCAGAAATGAAGAGACTGAAATCAATTACTGTCATTACCATTAATCAAGAGAGTTCCAGTGAGCAAAGGTTGGGTCCTATGTCTCTCTTCTTAAGAAAATGTGAAGAAAGCTTCCATTTTGATGGATAATCTGGGAACAGACTAAGCAGTTTGCCCAGTGTCACCAAGGAATCCGAGGGAGACTTCGAAATTGAAGCAGAGGTTCATATCTCATGAACAACTTTTCTGTTTTTCTTTAACTCTCTGAAATAGCTCTGCCTAAGCCTTTCCACCTAGATTACACATGTTGGAACAGCTTTCTTACTGGGGCGCAAACCTCTGCTGAGTCAAAGCATGTTAGCTATCACAGTTAAGGGGATATCTGCTGATATATACACTTTTTGTCTGTGTATTTAAGGGCAAATTCCCACTGAAATCAGTTGAAAGCCTATTGTTAATATCACTGACCTGAAGAAAAAGTGTTTGCACAGATTTGAAAACTGAAGTCGTGTTGTGACCACTGCTGTTGTTCGTCCTCTGCCCAAGCTTGGCAGCAAGTGGATTTTTATAGGAGAAATGGCACTGGCAGATTTGAGATGCCTGGTATCTGAGCCTTGTGAAGTTTCATTCTGGTTTTGCACTTTTGTGATAGCAAGCTGAAATCTGTCCAATAAACTCAAACCATTCTGGGGAGACTTCAGAAAAATTTGGACCAATATAATTTCATGCTTGTATGAATCTCCTGGTGTTTTGTTGAGTCTTAACTTAGTTTACATTTTAGTTGTTCACTGGGACACCAATAAGAAAGAAAGAACCTTAAAGAAAAAACAGCTGGTGACCCAAAGTAAAATCCTGCTAATATTTCTCTCCCAATAAAGTTGATATCACTGATATGAAGGCAAATTCTTCACATTATATATAGTATGATATACTGTAACATATAATAGAATATATACACACAAAAAAAAACCCCTAATGCTTTAAGAGCTAGTATTTAGAAAATATATGGGGAAGCAAAATTACATTCACTGTTGGGCACCTTATTACCAAAAAGGATCTAGAAAAACTGGAAGGACTTCAAAGAGGAGACGTTAAAGTGTCTGGGAATCCGGGTGAATTGAATTTTGAGGAAGGTTTAAAGCAGCTAAAACCTGAATCTAGGAGTTAATGAGGAGGTGACTCAGAGCTCTGACTTACATCAGAACTGGCAGTGTTTTTGGCTGGTATATGAAGGTAAATTGAAGACAGGGCCGATTTACCCTGGGCTGTAAAATGCCATGGCTTTGATACAGCTTCACAGACAGCTGAGTCACCTCCGCAGCAGGACAGAAAACCTCGAGACATCGGGCTGGAAGGGGCAGCTGGCACCAAAATACCACCACACTGAGAAGGCGCTCAGCGATTCCCAAGAAAAGCGCTGGCGTCTGGGTTAGGGAAATGCCCCCAGCCACCTCATCAGCAAGAGCTTTGTTTTTTGAGGGTACCAGTGTCTCCAAGGCTGGAACACAAAGTACTACTGCGCCTTGAACTGCTGACAAGGTCTAAGTCCCACTTTGCAGACACTGTTGTCCTTGTATGTGGAAGTGGTGTTACACCAGGGGATGTGCTTCAGCCGGGAAACACAGGGATGCAGCAGGAATACTCAAGTGTCTTACAAAAGGCTGACTAAGACATGGGAGGAATGGAATCATCTGCTCGCAGACACACAGACTATTTGCAACAGAGGCAGACCCTGAGGTCCAGGTACATAGCCAAAGCAAAAAGATTCCTTTCCTTGTAGCACAACCAGGTTAGAGGGAATACCAGGAATATATATACACATAAAATCAGAAAAATAGGAATTCATCAAGAAAATTTCTTAATTGTAAGATATTACATTGTGTGTGGACAGCTTGCTTTGTTTCTCCATTTTTCAATTTTATTTTCTTTTAAAACACAATGTGTTTTTTTTCAAGAACCTATTTATAAATTTTCTCTCTGTCCCCTTGGGACGGTTCTTGTTGTGGGACTCAGTGGGCATGGTTATGTTATGTGAGATTTTTATGTTTTGATACAGCAAAATCATGTTGTAGGAACTAACACTACTCACTATGTTTATCTTTGTCCTCTCAGACAGGTTGGTCAATTTAGCAAGCCTTTTCACTCCAGAAAAAAATTACTTCCTTTCACATATTATCTGACAAATTAGGGTATATTTTTATAATGAAATGCTACTCTTTATTTTAATCAGGCATAAAATTAGGTCTGCTCCTGCAAGAACATTAAAAAATTACTTAGAGGTTCATGTATTGGTATCAACATTCCAGGTGTGAGAACATCCATGACTGGGACTTTTATTAATAAGGAACTCTGACTTGCATATCCAGGTATGCGAGACACAGCACATCAGATGCTGATACCACTTCACTCTAATGAGGCTTTTATGGGGCCTGACTGATAAGCTTTTCAGAAACTAATGAAGTCTGTGTATAAACTTGTACTGAATCAGATCACCAACTGCTTCTGTTTCCCCCATATTTTGAACTTCCTTTTCTTATTTTGTTTAGAAAAAAGTGTACTTATCCCACTTAAAACCGTTTCCTCTTTGCAAAGTGAAAAAGCAGAGATGTGAATTAGTAAACATAAAAGAGCTTTATTTCTGATGCAACAGCCTATTGTTGGAAATCTTGAATCCTAATTAAGGCAAAGGAGAGAAACTGACATCCGGAAAGCAATAGAATTGTAATATTTTATGTATATGATCATTTGGAGAACCGCAACTGCTTTTGTGTTTGAATTTATAAGTGAAAGTTAAATATTATTAATGTAAGTGAAACATGCTTCAGGCAAAGAATAAAGCAATGAATCATGTTAAGTGAATTTTTGAAGAACGTGTGAAGGATTCCCGTTCCTGAATGGTTAGTTTCTTGCAAACAGGCTGTTAGGCTAAAACTGTATCTGTGGTTTGCTGGTTAATGAAAGAACAAGATAAAATGGGGAGACTACAACAATAATGAAAAAACAGAAATCCGTGAGACAGGTTCTGTGAGCGCTTCCTCAGGGAGAGGAAAGGAGGGAGGGATGGATTGCTAATGACTAGAAGTAGAATGTCTGATGGCATTACCAGGCAATGTAAATACAGGCTAAAGGCCTCATCCTGCAGCACCTCTTGTGAGGTGCAGAATGAGCAGCCTCCAAACTGATCACATGCAACAGCAGCCTAGAGCATTTTAGGATGAGACCTGAAGTTACAGGAATACAGGGCAGGATTTCAGTCCCTGCCAGTACTGCTGGTGAGAACAAGTGATCTGTTCTCCAGAACACACAAGACATGGGAGTCATGGTCCCATTCATATTTCTGTCCATGGTAGCCTGAATTTCATAGATCCTGTATTAATTTCTGCTTTAAAAACTCCTGCTCTTACAGTTACTTAGGGAGACATTCAGGTCCCTAAATATAGCTGGCTTTCAGCCACCCCTCCATAAGGGCATGACTTTTCTTGCAGGAGCCCTCTGTCATCTCTGCTGGCCTTGTGTTAATGTCCTAGGCATCCAGTGCCTACACCTAGGCATCAGGACTACTCCCTTAGTTACAACAGGAATTTCTGAAAGTGAGTGTCTGGTTTCAAATTGTTTGAATAACTTCTCCCCAATGCTCCCACCGTGCTTCTGCAGCAGAAATATTCCTGGCTTAGTCTTCTGGTGGTTGGAACTCTCCCTGGATAAGAATTGGTTTGGATGTAGCAATTTTTCACACAGGTATACCTGTGTTGGATATTGCAAGTCTATGAAGAGAAGAGTGCCTATGGTTACTGCGGTCTAATAAACCAAAACTGCCAGTATTCATCAGAACAGAAAAGCAGTAGTTCTGGCAGTGGAACAATATTGCATAAAAGTCTTCTTTATGGGTCTTGGGGCAAATTCAGCTATTGTTTGTACCCATGCACTCCTTTTGAGTGGCTGGTGCTCTTCCCATGGATGGACGTGACAGCACATTTTCTCTTGTTATTTTCTCTTCAGTTGTGCAGCTCCTTCTTCATGTACAACAGCTTTAAGACAATAAAATAAGTACTCTTTAACCCTACTGACCTTTAAGCACATGACCTGTGAAAATATCGTCCTCTTTGTATCTACCATACTCTCTATATTCAAGCACACATTTGACATTTATGTTTGCCTGAGGCAGTAAATTTTCCTTCTGCTGACATAGAAGTAAATGCCTTAATTAGAGTAAATCTGACTTTAAATCAGCTAGCTATGTCTATAGCAAATTAATTACTAAAAACAACAGTGCTTAAGGAGTCTAGATGTTTCTAGGGTCTATTAAGACCATGACTGTTTTTCTACAGCTGCTCAAGAGATTTAGTCTCTACACAAGTGAACAATTCCTGTTCACTTCAATAGAACTGGAATGTGCATTGGATGCTATGAGTTTGAATCCCAAAATTAACGTGAAAGCTACGGCTTTCTGTCCCAAAGAAAAAAATTTAATTGGGCAAGGATGAAAAGAGTAATCTTTTACTCATATTGTCTACAAAATAGATATTCCTGTGAGTAAGAGATGTTTGAGCCCTTGCAGAAAAGGGTTGTTATCTTTGTGGTCGGCATGGGGTTGGAGGTGGGATATCATTGTGCCAAGCACGGAGCTTGAGGCACAAGTTCTTGCGTCAGAACATCTCTCTGCTACCAGCTTTGGGTCCAGGCAGTCAATGGTCTCAGCCTGCTCATACCTACTTTTAAGATACTTTGCAGATACAGCCATCGAGTCCAAACTGAAACCTGTAAAATACTTTTCTGCAATTTTTAACAGGAAATGCATCCAGCCTCCATAACAATAGCTGTCATAATTGAAGACACTCTTTAAAACTTCATTTGGTTGAGAGAGGAAGCTATTTGAAAGAAATGTTAATCCAAATCCTTTTTGTAAAAGAAGCCTTTAAGACTTTCAAAACCTGCTGTAACTGTCTAGCATAACTTGGAAATACAAGTTTCAGAAGATCTCTTTTCTTGGCTAAAGCAAGCTCCCTTTCTGTTTTTCTTGTATTTCACAAATTTCTGTCAATTATATTGAGACCCAGGCAAGTCCTTACTTCATACAAGAGAATGTATTTTTAATTTTTTTACAGAGTTTTCAAAATATCTTTTCCCTAACTATGACTGCTGCTGCTCAGAAAGCAATAAGTTTGGCTAAACTTCTTTCACAGATGAAAGTTATAACAGGAAATAAAAATCAGAGCTCCCTCCACTCTGATGGACTCCCTCCTTTCTTTCTGTCCTCAAATACTCTAAGATGAGAATAGACTGTATTCAAATCCCTATGCTCCAGCACTGCCTCTAGCTTGGGAAGGAAAGAAAGAAAAAAGGAATCAGAAGAAAACTAGGCAAAGAACAGATCTTAACAGGATAAAAACAACAGCGATATAGCGATTGCAGGCTCTTTATAAATCTGACGAATGAGTGATTTGACACTTGGTTGCAAAATTATTGAGGTTTTCCCTTACTGTTACAAAGAAAAGCAAGTCAGAGATTAAGCCACTGATCCACTAAAGAGTTCAAACTCTGCTGAAGGGTGGAAGCCAACAGAGCTGCCAAATGCATGAGGCCACATTCACAGTGAAATAACTCTCCAGATCTCATTCTGGAAATAGGCTTCCTTTCTGGTATGCATGTGAAACCTTTCAGTTTCTCCACTGACTTTAATTTTCAGTTGTTCTAAGCTTGCTAGACTGGTACCTCAGACAAAGATGATAAATAAATAAAAGAGCTTGTTTCCTGAATAATTTTCTGACTGCTCAGACAAAATCTTATGAAAATAAGCAATACTGGGCCAGCCAGTTCTGCAATGTGATTAACAAAGATGTAATCAAACTAATGTTCTGGATTTACCCCGCATAAGTGCAGGAGAGTCCATGAGCTGCTGTGAATTCCATCACTTCTTGCTTCCTTTTCTTAAAAGTTTCATTCACGCTCTCAAATAAAAGTAAATTTTGGGTCATTTTGGTACTGAACTCATTAAACTGACATCTAACCTAGAGTCTGATACACAAAACAAAACAAGGAAGTGGAAATTTGAATGAATGAATGAATATGGTGGATTTCTGAGGATGTCTGAAATGGAGCAAATAATAATCATAGCTACTGATGGAATGATAATTAATGATTTCCCGGATTTTTCTGTGGTGTGCCTCTGCAGTGACTCCAGCTAGTTTGTTTTTTTTCATCTGTGGATCTCAGACTACATTGTGAAATTACCCACATTTCACCATTCCCTCTTCATAGATGATGAGGTTGAGGCACTGAGAGAGTCTCATGCCCAGTGGGATCACTTAAACAATTAACAAAAAGCCCCAACTGGTCCAACACGTGTTGCTGTACTGGGTTACCGAGGGACACTGGCCACATCCAGCTCTTCTCACAGCTGACCAAGGACGAGTGAGGGACTGGCACCCTGTTCTGGCTCATGGCAGAGATGTCCCTACTCAACCCTGCTCCCATGCACAGCTACACAGACAAATGCATTTCTGGAGAGCAGAATTTTGTATGTGGTCTGTGACACAGCTGCTGGACAAGTCACTGCTCCAACACTGTCTTTGGGGACCACATTGTGGATTCTGTGAGCAAAGGGGAAGGGAAAAGGGTAAAATGTGGTAACAGAGACTCAGTACTTGGTGAAGGGTATCTGAGTAGTACCTGAGACCATAGCCGATTTTAACTTTTAATTAACTGGCTGACAGGTTAATTGAACTTCTGAGGCCAGAAACAGGCTGTTCTCTGTAAATAATTGGAGACGTTTGCATTCTCCACCAGGTTGCAATAGAACAGATTTGGCAGCTGGCTTCACAAATGACCCCTGCTAAGGCAGAGTATGTTGCAAGTCACTTCTGCTAGTTTTAAACAAAGTGAGAATCATGCAATTATACCTCTAGTGAGGTTGTGCTGGTCTGAAGCATTTCCAGCTTAAAGACTCACTGAGTAACTCTGAGGACATCTCTTGGCATATTTAATCCCAAAAGATACTGAGATACTCTAACAAACTGATGTAGTTTTTATGAACCAGTAAGGTGCAGACCTAGGTATTCAGGTACCAAATAGCTACTAAAAACATGTAAATCTGGCATTTAAATATCTCAGAAAATCTTAACCTGAAACCTGAAGCATTAATTGAACAAAAAAGCTCCACTAACTCGATCAGGAGTTTTGTCAGAGTAAGAACCAAGGGGTTTAGTCTTAATTTAGAAGGCAAGTAGTTTTAAAACCATAGATAACTGGATGAAACTTCTTGTTTGGGAAACTCAGAGCTGCTTTTGTATAGCAGTGGCAGAAATGCTAATATCATTTTTTCTTGCAGGTCAGTGACAGAAACAGAAGTATTTGAAAACCCGTTTTTGAATGTTATCCACAGCTTTAATATCACAGTATAGATTTGTGAGCCTGCTGAATTTGCCTGTCTGTAATCATTATTAGATAAAAAAAGACTCAAAGGTAACTATTTTTAAGGTTAAAAATTATAACTTTCAAGTGATCATCTGCACCCTGTCATTTTGACTTCTTAAGCCTGAGGTTTGCAGTGCCTCAGGCAAAAACATTGCTGTTACTGTACCTCAGATAAGATGCAGCCTGGCTTTTTTATATATAATATTTATTGGATATTGGGCATTGCTAAAGGGGATCTTATTTTAACTGAAGCCAGATTTTCTGTGCTTAATAGAGTTAGGAATGGTGTATTATTTTCCAACTTGGACGGGTTATTAATACTTATAAGTTGTGAACATGGAAAGAATTCCCATAAATCTGTGCAGTGCACTGCATCTTACAGCAGAAGAGATAAAGATGTATGAAAAGCTGCTGAACGCCTGCACGTTACATTCAGTCCCTGTTTGAGGACCTGATTATGCTCTGGGGCACCCTGAAGGAGAGGATGCCTGAGCAGGGCTGTCAGCGGCTCCAAGGGCTGCTGGTCCCAGAGTTAGCTCTCCTGGACTCCAAATGCCACTCTCCAGTTCTGCATGTTTTCCACACGTGTCATGACAGCCCTTTACCTCCCAAAAGGGTGTGGTTTAGCCAAAAGTGGGATAATTTAGCAGAACACAGAAAAATCTTAAATAGATGACTGATTATTTTCCTCCCTCTATTTTAACAGGCAGAGTGGGCAATGTATTTCTTCTCAGTTGATTAAAGGGACAAGAATCATTCTCAAGTTGAAAGGCCTCACTCCACTTAACCAGAGATACCATATTAAGACCTTAGTGTCCTATACCAGATTTTGAATCTAAAAGAAGTCATATACACCTGTATATGTAGATCTGATCTTTTCCCACTGCTGAGCCATGTATAATTAGGGATCATTTTTATTCAGGCTCCTCTTTTCAGTTGTGCACACTACTCCCTTGCATGCACGAGCCTGGCATTCATGCAAACCAGGTGCATGTAGAAAAGAATTTTGTCCTGAATATGTATTTAGCCAGCAATAACTAAGCTCTCCAAATTCTTCTCCGGAGTGTACAGGGCTTTGTGTAAAACCCGGGACAGACTCTCATTTTTGCCTTTAATTTCTCGAGTGTCTTACTGAGGAATCCAAAGAAGATATTCCCAAAATATGACCACTCAGCTGACGCTTCACTGCATGACTTCAGGCAACACAGGGAGTGCAGAACCCTGAGAGGTGCTGAGGGCTCTTGGCCCCCTTCTGACAAAATACTTCAGCATGTTATTGAAATCAAAAGAAGGACTTGTTGGCTTCAGTGTTACCAGTGCTTGTGCTTTCTTTGGACAGGGTTGGGGCATTCAGTTCCTTATTGGATCCAGTCCTTGATGGTTTTGTTCCAGCTCTCTCTTTCCCTCACTGTCTGTAAACATGCAGGTTATGGCACTCAACCCGTGGTGCTATGTCTTATGTAAGAGAAGAACTCAGGAAAGAGAATTACCAATGTCAATATATTATTTTGGGAAGTACTGGTAGGAAAAAAAATGTGATATATCCAGACTACTTGCACAATAGCCGTTACTATCCTTTTATATTTTCTGAGCACTTATTCTCACTGTGCTGTGCAAGGTCACACTGGCAACCCCAGCTTTATGGATACACAGCTAAGGAAAGCTAAGTGACTTCCATAGATCACAAAAATGTCAGTGGCTATGCAAAGAATTCAGGTATCTTATTTAGGCTGTATCTTCTGAGTTGCCTTAACTTAGTGCTATAAACAGCCTGGCTCTCTATTCTGCTTTCACCTACACTCCTGTAACTCCATTTCATCCATTTACATGTTACTGCTCTATGTGTCTTGTAGGAAAGCTTACAGTTCAGCTTCAGGTTCTCTGCTTCTATATCTCAAGTTTGGTAAGGAGATGATAGATTAGTCCACTGACACTGAGGTTAGGTAACTGAAGTAGGACTTACTGCACATATAAGTACCAAAGTGAACAGCCCTCCCTCAGAGATTTAGGATTGTGTTCTACCAAATCTGGAAGTAGTGTTGTATGTGTCTGCATATGCATTAAGCATTGATCATATCTGACAAAAAAAAAAAAGCAAGAGGCAAAATGTCCAAATGCATAATTAAGGCACAGAATGTGTGGATGGTCACATCACTTCCACTGGGCACCATGGAACCCACAGAGGCAGCTCTCTGCTTCCAATACATGGTGGTGGTTTAGATGAGGAGCTTGTACATTGTGCTTTCTTAGTGTACTCCACAATAAACTCAAAAATGAGTTTTCAATTAAAAAGTTACTTTCTAACATTTTTGGTAATGAAAGATGTATCTGGCTGCTGTTAAAGACAGGACATGGATCTGCTTGGACCTTTGGACCTGGTACATGCACTGTTATGATCTGATGACTTTGTAATTGTCACATCCAACATTCTGTGGTGAGGAACTATATGTCCCACCTGACAGTGGAACTTCTGCTCTTAAAACTTATTTTAGCAGGGTGCCACAGTAGTTTGAAAAATACTGAATGTATCATGATGTTTACACCAAAGACATAAACACTGGCCTTTCATTTTGTATTCTGATGAGATGGAAATACAGTAGCTGTCTGGGAAATGTTATTGAAATATTTACTTTTAACCAGGGTGGGGCATCCACACATCTGTACAACTCAGATCACTGGGGGATCTCTCTGTGACATCAGTTATGCTGAGCCTTCCCCTCCAGACAAGATTTAAAAGGCAAAATGCCCTTTGAGGACTCACAAGCACTGTCAGCTGTGTTGACTGAAGAAGTCAGTTGGATGGTGCCTTCATGAGCCAGAACAACTACACCTGATGGGGATTTTGAGGCAGTTCACAGACCAGCCCAGTACCATAAATTGAAATAGAAGTTAATTTTTTTTTTTATACCAGACATTGAAGGCTTCTGAACAGGAAGGCTGCGTGGTATTCTCATCTTGTCATAGGTACTATAACTTGGATAGATAACTTGGCTGTGTAGGGAGCAGAAACTTCTATCTGCCACAACTTGAAGGGGCAGAACTTGTGAACTGCAGACTACTGCTCCTCTTGAACTACATCTCATCCACGTGGGCATAATGGAGGGAGAAACAGCCTCTGCAGCTGCAGAAGAAATCAGCTTTTTGAACTGAGCGTGTTTTGATTGAGGCAAGTCCTTATGAGATGCTTTCAAAGGATCTAGACAGTTCCTTCATTGCTTTAGTGACAAACTGGACAACTCCAAAGGACTGTCCATGAATAGGGCTTTGGAAGCTTACTTTCAAATGACATTTCCAATGGGGTAGATTTGCCTTTGTTACTTGGATGTGTTTTTCACCTGGTGAATTCTCAGCTATGTGCTCTGGGTGTGGGGTTAACAAGTTTCACAAGGCAGGTGTTCAAAGAGGGAGGATGGCTGGGACAGTACCTGTCAGTGTGCAGCAGGCTTGGTAAACTGTAGAGGCATGCCTTGAACTAGGCAGTGAGATGCATAATCCCAGTTTGCTGTAATAACTCTCTAGGAAACAGAGTATATACATGTGGGTGACTCACTCATTGCAGGCACTGAGGTGGCGGGTTAGCGTTTTCAAGACCACATGGACAACTACAAGCTTATAATGTGTCAGGTATCTGCAACTGCTGTTGTTAACAACAATTAACTCTTCTGGAGCTACAGTTAATTTTTAAAGGTGTTGACCATCTAACTATGCAAGGAAACCTGGAGACTCTAATTCACTTGTGGAAGCAGCTTAAAATCCATGCTCTGCATGGGATTTAGATCCACCACTGGGTACTGCACAGCACTAAAGGACGTTACTGTGTTAACCTGAAGGGCAAATAGAAAGCTGGTGAAGAAGCTTGTCAATAATTCTCCCTTTTTGTTCTGACATGCTATGATGTACATCGAAAGAGGGTTTAGATTAGATATTAGGAAGAAATTATTCTCTATGAGGTGGTGAGGCCCTGGAAAGACTGTGCAGAGAAGTTTGATTCCTGTCAGCATTTCAGGTCAGGTTGGATGGGTCTTGGAGCAACCTGGTCTAGTGGTAGGTGTCTCTGCCCATGGCATGGGGCTTGGAACTAGATGATCTTTAAGGTGTCTTCCAATCCAAACCATTCTATGATTTTTATGCGCTACCTCCCTTTCAAATGGAAAGTGGAAGGACATCAATTCTGCACCTGAAGCAATATCATCTACCAAACACAATGGACTTTGTAGCGAAGCCTGGTAAGAAACTGAGCTGGCTTAGTGGAGTTGACCATAAACATAGAAGCTATAAACCTGGTTTGGGGAAGATGTATGTGAGACAAAGGGAATGGGAGGTGGAAAGGCAGAGAAAGGAAAGTCAGAAGAAAGCAATGGAAGAGGTTGTTGTTGAGCCCCTGGGGGTGAAGTGACACTGAAATGACTCTGAGGCAAGTTTTTAAATTATGAGCAAAGATAGCACATGCTGTTTGCTTCTCTGTTTGCATTGTTCAGGGAGATGGAAATTTATGTACAGTCACGTAAATGAACTAGAGTGCAGCAAGAAATATCTCTGAATTTATCTTCCTTTTTTTCTCTAATAATTGCTTCAGGATATCAAACCCCGGAGGATAAATATATGGTTACCTTTTTGTTCCCAGTGGTTAGACAGCTTTTAAAGAAGGATACTAAATATCAAAAGACAGTTGTGTATGTCTCTGTATGCTGTCTTGGAGATCTTGCACGCATGTGTGTTTTCCAAGCCCATTAGATAGAAAGCCATTACTCCACAAGCCATACAATGATTTCATTATTGGGAAAGGCAATCCCATTGTGATTTGAATTGCGCCTGGAGTTATTAAAAAAAATATCAAACATGGTTTTAATTGCTATGAAGGTTTTAGCTGCTTATAGCCAGGAATTTAGCTCAAAATGTCTGCACTCCTGAGTTTAATTTGTGCAAACTTTAATATCTTCATGCAATAAACCACTGAGGTATTTCTGTTTTTAGAACAATATACTAAACCATGCTGACTTCTCCAGGCAGAATCAGTTTAAAGCTTTGATTACCTAAGCTTTAAATCCTTAATCTGTGCTTGGAAAAGGCAGGGGAGGGCAGTTAGTGGAGAGGGGCAGGATTTGCTGAAAGTCCAGACAAGTATCTACTAAAGAAATTGAAATAGATTTTCCATGGCACAGACACATATGAATTTGCCCATGATAAAAGCACAGCAGTGTGCTAATTTGGGGGGGGGGGGGGAAGAGGGGGGCAGGCAGGGGGTGGGCATGCACGTGTGGCCCACGCATGGGCTCTGGAGCTGGGGACAAGTGCCTGTGCTCCGCAGTCCTTGCCCCTTTTACCCCTCACAGCCATGTGCGAGTAAATCACGGCTGTCAGTATGGTAGCAGCTTGATTAAAGTTCAGGGGTTTAATAGATCATTTTAAAAACCCCAAATTACTCCCACTCCCTGGTCGATCCACCTGGACCCTTGCCCTAGGTGCATGGCAGTTTTCAACCAGCACTGGAGAAGCCAAGTCTGGGCCTGAGGTTCCTGCTTATTCCCCGAGGATCCTCGCTGCAGACCTAGACGAACATTCTCAGCTGTATTTAATCTGCTCTGAGACAAGCTGGCTATGAGAAAATGCAAAGGAAAAGGCACATAAGCAAAGACATGGAAAAACTTGGACAGTTGGCCTGCTTTGTTCACTTGGTAAACTGGAGGCTGGCCAGTAACAGCGGAGCTCCCTTGGCAATACAAGTCTGTTCCAATTAATCGTGTTTAACCATTCTAATCACACTTTAGCACATTAATCCTATTTTCAATCCAAAACACATCTGAAAGAGCGGCATGTGGGGCTTTTTATAGCAACCGCAAATCAGATGTAACTGAGAGACATAGGGCCCTAGTTTACTCTGCACTTTCACTGAACTTAAACTTAATAAAATATGTGACTGAGTTGTGGTTGGATTTACTGCATGATGTTGATGCTTCCACATATAAATAGATCCCTTAAGTAACTTAAAAACCTGTCAGAAAGGGCAGTGAAAATTTGATTATAAGGTAACCAGTGCGTGTGTTTTCTAACAATGACATTGCTCCTCTGGTCAGTGGTATTGAGACAACTTTTAAAATTTAATCTCCTTATGGATATAAATGATGCTACACTTGGAATTGTGGGGCTGAGTTTTTTTGCCTAAACCACTCTCAGTTACAAAAAATTTTATGGCTTGCTTTAACCATGAAAACAAGATAAAGCTGTTATCTTCTCCCAAGCATGCTTTCTTCTGGCATTAAAATAGATTTTAAAACAGCAATTTTTTCTTACTTTGTTGTATTCAGCATGCAGCAAGTGAAATAATATTTTGATTTGTACTCCTGATAAAATATAACTGCTGTGCATTGCTTCTGTGTTAAAAACTTTGCTTTCAATGAGAGATGGTCTTATTAAGGTATAGATCCGTGATGCTGCATTTCACTCTACTCTGTGGATTTGTTTTAAATTGAACAGCAACAGGGAAAAAAGATATCTCCACCCTCAGACCTCTTGATGTCTCTAGTGCCTCAATCCACTCAAAGGCTCAAAAGAGTTACACTGAACTGTAAATTATGCAGAAGAGTTTGTGATAGAGCCTTGAATTTAACTGTGGAGTGGGAATGAAGTTGTCAATTCATGCTAAATGAATTTATCAAATCCGAGTATGGTAAGGAAAGGTATATAAGAAAATTGCATCTTAAAAACGAAAATCTTGGACAATTACCAGGATTACACTCAATGTTTCATTTTCTAAGTAAACACTTCTAGATTTTCATACTGCAAATACTAGTCTAGTAAGATGCATTAGGGGAACCTACATGCAAACTAGAAATTTGTTGATTCAGGTAAGTAAGGTCTTATTAAACAATTTAATTGATTCCAGTTCTTTTGGAAGAAATTGCAGGTTATGGTTAATGTAGTGTATCAGACAGGAATAGCATTCACAGAGCCACCTGCATTTAATATAGAACTGTCAGAGATCTCTACTCACTACTGCTTACCCAGAAAGAAATGTGCAACAATTTGATCAATCCAGGACTTTTTAATATTAAAAAAAAATAAATATTTCTTTTTCTGAATACAATGAAAATACAGAATCTGTTTATGGAATTTTGCTCTTTGGTAGAGTCTATATGGGGTTTTTTGAGCTTATTGAATTAAAAGTCATTTTGGCCCCTTCTGTATGTTTTAGGAGGCACTGGGAAATGCTATCCACTGGGAGTGTAACCAAGTAGAGAACTAAGACAGTACATTCAAGGCAAGTCTTATAAAAAGGCTTTTTCAAATATCATGAAAATAAGTCTCAAAAAATAAGTCAGTGCTTGTGATGACAAACTCTGAAAATCTTTGGCTTAAAGATGCCAACTGATGCATGGGGTATTACAAAATTCCATGAGCTGCTAACAAAACAGCTTATCTAGCAGGAATTTCTAATATTCTTCAAAAAGGAGTCTATTACCCTGGAAAAAAAAAAAAGCAATTGGGTGGCCTACCATCTGTGGTCATAGAGCACAAAATGGTGAGCTGACAGTACTGGCTTCTCCCCCATTGCTGATGAACAGCATGACTGAAAAAAACATGAACCTCTTTAGTTCCCTTCTTGCCCTGCAAAATGGAGGTGATGTAAGGGAGTCTGAAAAGGTCAGTTTTACCAATACAGTAGCTTTGAAACACCTTACTAGGCGAGGCTGCCTTCACAGGGACATGGAGAGGAAAAACTGCTCCAATGGGAAGCTAGGAACATTGTGAATTTTTTATTTTTCACTATGGCCTCCAAAGACTTGTCACAGTGGAGTGAGTTCATTTCAGATTTTAAGGAGGTGCTAGGCGGCAAATGGGCAAGAACTTCTACATACCCTAGAAAATGAACTACAGTCAGCAAGAGTTTTTTGCCTGTCATTCAAGCAAGCAGTGATACTTTGTCTTCTGCAAAGCAGAGCCACTACGGGGTAAGGGGTTTCATGTGTTAATCTTTCTCCTCCTCAAGTTCAGTGAGTTTTCGCCATCTACGTCAGCAGAGCCAAGACTAAATCAAAACCTACCTAGAGTCCCACTTCAGCCACAAACTTTAACAAGTGCTGTGAGACTCTGCTGAACCAGACATAAGAGAGGTTGATGGATTTACTTCCTTTCCTTTATTAGGAAACCTTTCTGTGATTTGTAATAATTTATCTTCTGAAGGGAAGCTCTGCAGCACACGAGTTGTTGCTCAGAGTGTTCTGACCAGTCTGCAGAAGGGAAGCTCTGCACCCCATACTCCAGGTTTAGCATCCCCCTTCTCTGCCCGCCTGCCTACATACAATATCCATCCACAGCAGCCTGGGAAACCTCTGAGGCCAAACATGTCATGTATGCATCAGCACTGGGTACCTACTGATGTGTGTCAGTGCCACACTGGCACATTGGCACTGTGCCAATGCCTTCTTTTCATTGGCTTCCAAAAGTAAATCCTCCATGGGCTGATCACTGTTGCCTCTAGTAGATCTTAAACAACACTTTGAATTCCAGTCCGAAAATGTTTCCTTCCTTTAGGTTAGGCTTTGCAATTGTACTACAGTACCACAACTGCTCATGTGTTCCCAAAGACTGCACGTGTTCAACAGGGAATAGCAGACAGCACAGATAAAGTGATCTGGAACTTATGTTTTTAAGTATTTAGACATTATAGCAAAAATATTTCCCAGACCAACAGGTTAAAAATTATAATTTGGCCAGCTTTTTAGAGAGGATATTCCTGTTGCTTAAAAAAGTGTTTCTTTTTATCTATCAACTCAGATAAAGGAAAGGTCAGAATATAAACTAGCTATGAAAATAGAAGTGATAAATTAAGAAACAAAGATCTAAGTGTTGGCCACCTCCTAAATTATACAACGCAGTGGATTTCTTAGGCTCAGCATTACACTCCTGGTCTTCATGGGAGATTGGGATAGGGAGACCTAGATTATTTGCTTAGTTTAATTCTATGAAACTGGAGTAGCTTCAGTAGCTCAGATTTGGATCCCAATTACAGTAGTTTAAATCCTGTAACATTATTATCCTCTAGGCAGCCTCTGTAGCTTATCCTGATTAATACCCATGTAAATAAGATCACAGCCTAACTCCCAGAATCAGTTTGGGAACTTTCTATAATGCTAATTTTAATTCAGATTTAGTCGGTCTCTAATCTCCTCCAACCTCCTGTTTTAGCAGTAGGTGCAGACAAAAGCCAGTAGTGTAAGAGCTGTTGTGGAAGCTCTGTAATTCTCCTTTAAGAATGGCATAATCCCTTTGTCCCAGGATCTTCCAGAAGAAACTCCCTTTAAAAGACATGCTTTTATCTTTGCCTTGGAGTAAGATTTTTGTACCCAAGCCAGTTCTATTCTCTGAAACAGAAAAAAAAAAAATCACAACTTTAATGCTTATCTAACCTCTTGGAATGGCTTGAAAACTCTTGCTTTAGACGCACTCATTGCACAGATGAATGAAGGGGTACCACGTCATGGTAAATGTTTATGTGTAGATTTTATGTTGAATGCACTCATGTGATTCAGCTTTTTACTACTCCTGACCATTTGGACTGAAGAAGCAGACAACATCTATCTCTGCTGTGTTGGGAGCAAGATGGCTCAATCCTTCCCAAGGCTGAAGCTCAAGCTTAATACGTGGTTGTTCTTTACACTAAGCAGGCTTTAGTCCAATTTGTTTCCAAAACTTCTCGTTCACCAGACCACTATCAATTCTCCACACTTCTCAGAACCTGTATTTACAGTAAAACTTTTAACTGAAATATGATTAAATCTGCTGCTTTGTGCAGCCCAGCCCTGGATCATTTACCATGGCCTCACAGTGTCCGTCAGTGAAACAATGAAAACAGCGACATTTATAACAAGTTCCTCAATAGGCATGACAGAGATGAAGATCCTGTTAAAGCTGCTGATTGTATTCCTACTATTTCCTAAAAAATAATTCTTATATATACCATTGGATTTTTTGACTAAGAATTATAAGTTCTAGAAGACCTATAGGTTAACCTATATGACAGATAATACCTGTTGACTTAGACTGAGATGAGTGTGTATTATGTGTCAAATAGAAGCAGAAGCACACAGAGCACCTAGAAAAATGTTGCAGCCTTTATATTTACAGGAAGCAGTACACAATCTGAATGTATGGGAGTACATACAGGTACCACCTTGTGTCAAGAAAGCACATCCTAAAACACAAGACTGAATTTCTCAAGTGTGGAGGAGCATGAGACCTCAGCCTAGGACAATTCTCAGTTTGTCTAGAATATTATAAACTTGGTAAGACTCAATATTTACCCTGTGTGACAGCTGAAGCCCCAGGAACTAAAGCAGACAAAGTATGTAAGTTTTGGGCCTGAGAACCTGAAGTCAGTGGCTGAAGGGAGAAGTCAGTGTTGTACTAAAGGAAACTGAAGCCAGTTTCAAAACTTTGCTTGCATCAGTGCATGTGAGAAAATTAATGTATTTTAGTTGTAGTGGAGTCACACACTTTTGCAGGCTGAATGGTACTAATATGTGCTTGTCAAACTAGGTAAGTGTCTGTGTTTATATTACTCAGTAACAATATTGTGGTTCAATATTGTGTAATAACAGTACAGAAGTGTTTCGGTATGGGCAGGAACTACAAGGTGCTGGAAAAACACAGAACAAAGACATGGCCCCTGCCAAAAAGACATAATTCTAGAACAGATGGGAGAAAATTTAAGAGATCAGTAAGTCCATATTAGTGTGTGTGGTTACTGGACATCAGTAAATTCACTTTATGTAATGCTAAGATGTATGGTAATGGATCATATTTCTTATTCAGGATCAGAATTTATTTTTACTAATAATCTGGTTCATTTTATAAATTGCTGAAAGGTGTCCTAGCAAAGTCTCTGTAACTCTTTTACGTGGGACAGTATGAGGAATTTGTAGTTTCCTGTGCATGTTGGATGTGTTTAATGCACACACATGCATTAAAAAAAGAAGATAATGTAAGTAATTTCTGCTTCAGATTTTTAATTAAGCCAAACCAAGAGACAGACTTTATAGTCATCCAATCATTATAGGTGCAATCTTGCAGCCTTAGGGGATTTAGGAAGAACTTTTGGAGAGAACTATCATAATCCTATCCCCAGAAAGGATGTTCCCTTATGCTTGTTCAACGATGCTGCAAGTTGGCCTCTTGAATTTTGTCATACCCTTCAGGAGCTGCTGCTGCCCTGGATGTTTCTCTGTGGTCAAACTTTGGCTGAATGACAGCCTAGAGAGAAATGCAACAGTCTGTTAGACTGCAAGCTCCATGTCAAAGTCACTATGACACTGAAATGTCGCTCACCTCATATAGGGTGAGAATTTCAGCCAGCTGCATTTGGCCTTTTCACCCGAGTCTGCACAGACATAAATACAGGGGTGTGGTTGCACATTAACTCAAACATGTCAGAGGCTGTCTGTGGAGCTGAGAGCCCAACTATTTTAAAAAAGGGAAAGGAAATCCTAAATGCTATAATGGATGTAGTTAAAATTAGAAATAGATCCAAGTGGAAATATGAGGAATGAATCCAAATTGAAATACAGAGATTGAACCCATATTCTCATTCTGCTTGCATCTGCAGCTCTGAAAAGAGAGTCTGGGGTGTGTTTGAAATGCATGCAGCAGGTTTGGGGCAGGTCCATCCCTAACTGCAGTTGGTAATAGTCCCCACAGGGCAAAATGCAGACTCACAATTGAGATCTATGTTTTCAGCCTTTGGGAGTAAAAATCGTTAGTTCAGGCATTATCAAAAGAAGGGTGCAGTGCATGCGATGTCAGGGCCATCTGTTTAAGATTAAAAAAAGGAGGACTCCATGCCCTCCTGCATGGATATAAAGATGTGGCCTCCAGCTCTATACCTCAATCCTTGTTCTCACCTGGCTGTGACCCAGCGGGGTGTTTGCAGCAGATTTAGAGCTATGCAGACTTCATCCAACATCGCTGCACTTCCCACAAGCACGGCATCCCGAGGGGGCTTTAAGGGCAGCCACATGCCGTTTCCTAAACCGCTTCCAAAATACATTTTTAACAAAGCTGCAGCAAGCTTTTTCTTTTATTTTTTTCTTTTTTTTTTTAACTTCTTTTTAGTCCAGCTATGCCTTATGAAGAAGACTGAGAAACCCAGGTCAAACTCGCTGGTAATTTACAGAGTTCAGGAGAGTGAGGATACTTCTTGTTTATGCTAAAACCTGTGGGCTTTGGGGAGAAGTTCAGCAGCAGAGCTCCCCCACGAAGCCCTCTGGGCAGTGGATGATCATTGCCAGTGCCTGAGCGAGCTGAGGTGCATCTCTGCAGCACTGCAGTGCATCCCCCACCTGCCACTGCAGCCTGGGCAGTGCTGGTCTCTGGAAAGCAAAATGAAGCCCACAATCAATTATTTCCATCCAGTCTTGTCTCTGTGCAAGCAGGCACTTGGATAACAGGACTACTCTGTGTTTTCAGAGGGATATGAGGAATGTGAGGCCTCAAAAGGCAGAGGATAGGCTCAGAGCTCACTGCTGAGGTGTGTTTGTTTGGGTTTGACAAATTTAAGTTTTCCTTTGCAAACCCAAATCTTCCTTTTGAAAGTCTTTGAATTCCAGCTTTGAATTCCAGCTGCCTCAATTTCAGGCAGGCAGTTTTTGAGTCAGATCGCTGTGGTTTTGGTTTAAGGTTATATCCACAACTGAAACAAGCCTTAATTTAGCCAGTTCCTCTTGGGAAGAGGGCCAAAAGTTTGAGGTTTCTGCCATCTTGAGCACAACCTTCATAAGAAATGCTCCTGAAGTTCCTTTGCTGTCAAATTCAAGCCCTTCATGCTGTTTCAGCATGCCACCCCAAGTTAAAATCTAAGCAGAACAGATCACAACCTGAATCCTTGAACTTTTGTGGGTGTTGGGCAGGCATGGATTATAGCAAACAGCGTTCACCCTGCACTTTGCCTCCTCATCACGAATCGAGATTTGAGACTGCTACAGTTCTTACTCCTTCCTGCTGTTCTGGCCTTGGAGACTTTGATTAGGAAAAGAAATAGAAACACCAGAAAAAATGAGTAGAGAAAAGAGGAAACTGCCAAAACCAAGCTGTCTTGGGATATATTCTTGCTGAAGTGGTACAAGAGAAGAGAAGCTGTGGTCATAACATGTGCCCAGTAGAAATGGGGATGTGCCATAGGCAGACGAACACATGCTTTCATCTCACGTATGATTCTGTGTGTCAGATAAAGGAACAAACTGCCCATGCATGGTTATGAAGTCCTGCTTTGTGTCTGTGTGATAGCACCTGCCCTAGTGACCACCGTGGGAAGTGATTGAGGGACTACAGAGCTGTGTGTTCCCAGAGCTGCTGTGGGGCTCTGGGGCCCTCAGTGGAGACCAAGATCTTGCCAGAGAGTACTTGTGGGGAACAGAAAGGTGCTGAATGAAGGTTATGAACCTCTTGGGACTGGCACAGGACAGGAGTGGGAGAGTGCCACTGGTGATGCATGACAGTATAATCTCTGTAGCTCTCTGCATTCAAAATTTAGGAGCTGTTTCTTCAGACTGTGTTGCTTAGAGGAAGCTTTAAAAAAAAAAACTGACAAGATAAATATATTTGGGTTCATCACTGGATATATAGCAGCAGCCCTTTTGCTTGAAATGGATTCCCAAGGCCTCTTTCCCCTGATGAACAGTGACATCCTCTAGCACAGCAGTGCCTTGGCAAGAGGAATGTTCTCCCAAAAGACTGTTCTGGCCGCTGGCTCTTTAAATATAGGAAAGAGTAGCTACAGCAGCCCAGAAACAACTGCAAGCCATTTTAGGTCCTGTCATCACTCACTCTGTCTCCTCTTCCAGCTGGTAGCTCTTGTCACATCTTTCTTTCCTTGTTCCAGAGGAGTCTTTTGGTGTTGATAAGTATTCCTTATTGCTTCTAATCATTTGATCGGTCCAAACATATTCTACCCTTCCTCCTGTGTGTGACAAGGATGGCTTGCTGCTTTTTCTCTAGTGACTTAAGAGTGGTGTGCCTTGAGAGGGCAGATGGAATACCTATTTTTAGCAATGTTGATGCTGACCACAAAATCCCTGCTCTGCTTGTGTTGGGAAACCTGCACTGCAATGCATTTTGGTATGAACTTGGGGTGGCTTTCTCTCCCATGCTTCATAACGTTACCCACCTGAAGGGCACAAGCCTCTTCATGCTCATTGGATCAGCTGCAGGCTGAGAGAGAGGGAACAGGGGAGAAAAGGGGATTGCCTGCCTTTGGACTACACATTTGTTATTGTTTCATTTTAATTGTCCCTGGTAATTCTAGACTGCAAGCCACTCTGCATCTGGGGAAGTACAACTGTTCAAAAGCTTCTTCTTTGTATTTGAAGTGTTTTTTCTTTTGTTTATTCTTCAGCTTTTTTTTTTTTTCCCCTGAATCCTCACCATTCTTTTAATCTTTACAAAGAAACACTACCCTTCTTTTTCTTCTAAGTTATCATTTATTTGTTATTTAGTTGGGGAGCACAGGAATAGTAATTATTACTACATTTCGCATTATGTAGGGATCCTCTTCTGTTACAGCTGCTGGCCATATGACCAGCCTTTCGTTGGGGAAACCCAAAGAGCTTGGTTTCACTGTACAATTTTGCACTCATCCAAAACCTACCCTTGTGTTGCTATGGAGTCTTGTGAAAAGGTCATTTAGTTATGAATTAGGTTTAGATTTTTCACAGAAGTTTAAATATAACGACAGTTCTGACATCAAGATATAGGAAAAAATGTGGGGGGTTTTTTGGACAGGATTGGAGAGGTAATGATTTTAGTGGGTAGCATGTTTTAATATTTTAAGAGTTTGAACTAAACAGAAAAACAGCATTAAATTTTCAGTCTCATTCTTTAAATGAAAATGTGATATGTTTTAGTTTAAGAAGAGATACAGGCTGTGAGCCCATTTCTAAAAATCTGCTAAAGGACTGTTGCACAGAGAAAGTTACTGGAATATAAGGGTTATGGAGGTATGGAGAATATGGATATATTTTTATTTTTGCATCTTTTTTTACATCTTTTTAGTTCTTCACATACTTCTTTGATATCTTCTGAAGCTCCTAAAAAGGAGGTGGAGTTGCACAATCACATCACTTACAGCTCTGTTGCAGAAATACCTGCCATGTGGAGTGGATCTTTTGGAGAGCAGGGGAGGTGTGGGTGGCGCTCAGCAAAGTGGCCCCAGCAAAGGCAGCCATGCCAGTCCCCACGCTAAGTGAGCAACACATGTAGGAGGGCAGCTGGCACCGGTGAGGACAAAACTATCAACAGCTCTCCCCTCCTGCTCTGCTCGTGTAGCTTTCACAGTGGTATTTTCAAATGAATAAATATGCAGGCAGGGACCAGAAGCCTGATGTACTGTTTCTCTGGGGCTCAGCCTGTAGAACTACAGTGGTGATGGTTGGGCCATTCTGATGTAAGAGAGAGGTGGGTCTAAACTTTCATCTTGAGGAAACCAGAGCACATCACCTGCTTCATGGGAGGGTTTTCTAGCCACCAAGTTCCTTTGAGAAGTCTGGCTCCTATTGCTCCAGCCCTGGTTTTGACTAAGAGTAGCCATTGCCTGCCATGCCTTCACCTCTGATGCCAATGTGTGTTGAATCTGTCAGCTGGAGGTACTCATCAGTGGAAGTACAGCTGAATTGTTCACCCCAAGTGGATTTGTCTTTTCCAGGTGTTAAACCCCAATTTAGCCTTCACTGATGTGCATCTGGGCTTGCTTATTAGGTAGCTTTTGTTTCCTGATAGTTGTGGTTAAAATGAAGCTTTCTTCAAGTATCAAGTCACCCACGCAGCTAGACTGGCTTTCTGAGCTCATCCAGTTGGGTTGCCAAATTGCACCAAAGAAACACAAGTCTTCAGGTGTTTCCTTTTCATAGTTTCTTCTGCACCCTTGTTTTTGCCCCTCTGTTCTGACATGACTCTTGGAAAAGCCAAGGGAATCCCCTCTGAGGGTGAGGGTTATCCAACACAGTCCTCCCACGGCATGATGGCCAGCATGGCCGTTCATGCAGGTGTGGGGAGGACATGCCAGCTGTGGAGCTCCAGAGCCACTGAGCAGCTGTACAGGAGCAGGAACACTTTGCAAGGTTGTGGCAGGCAGGAGCTTCTTCAGCTGCCATAGACAAGATATTTGTCTGCTTTAGTCTTTGGATGACTCAGCCTTGATATTTGTCAAAGAGCATTGTCTATTTGCCAGTGGGCAGTTATTTCTCCTTGGCTGATGGACCAGCAAATGCCTGTGGGTAGGCAGACACGTGACATCCTGGATACCAGAATAGTTTTTTTCTCTTTTCCAAGAAATGAGGGAATCACTCCTCTTTGACTGGGAGGAATAAACTGCTTACTGAAGGCAGGTCTCCAGTCCTGAATTACAAATAGCTCTATGGCTCTGCTGCCATTATCAAACTGTTTTTTGGGGTTTTTTTCTGCTTTTTTGTCCCCCCTTCAGAGCAACACTTGAAGAATATTCAAGAAAATGTAAAATTATAATAAAAGCATAAGGCTCAGTTTTTGTCTCACTTGATGCAAAGCTCCTGCTGACTTACATCATACCCTAAAAGCAATGGTGGGATCAGACTGGGATGTTAAGGGTATAGAAAATATACCAAGGTGGAGGAGGGGGAGAAATGGGTGAGTTTACTTTAAATGTAAAATTTGCTGTTAGGCTAATAAAATAATATGATACATCTGGGTTGATTTTCTCCTTGGCAATAGAGGGTTGATCTAACAGCTAAGCCTTGGTCATGGCTGACTTGGACATACTTTAAACTCTGTGATAGGGTTCTCATATCCTTTTTTCTTTTTCTAAAATCATGACAAGAGGAAAGTATTTATTACCAGGAAGGCTGAACCCCTAGGCAAGAAGTAGTCATTTTTGATTTAACTTTCGAGTGAAGTTGCTGAATTAAATGTAGTTTTGTTTTCATCTGTTTGCATGGAAGGCTTCCAGATAAAACAACTGTTTTAGTGACCTGTGCACTTGTATCATGTTAATTAGGTTTGAAAATTCATATATTGTTTTCATAAGGCTATTACATTTTCAGTAATTAAATTAAACAAAAAATAAGGATGCATGGAATAATATTTATTATTAATACCAGACTCGAAAGGCTTACAACATGTGAATTGAAGGTAAGGGCCTTGAAGACAGCCTGAACTTCAAAACAATGTCAAATAGCCTAGTTTTTCAGCAAGTCATTACTACACGTATTTAAATAAAGCATTGATAGAGTGAGAACTATCCCACTGAACACCCAGGTTTCTGCTGCCATTTGAAACTGTGCAGTTTCTGGGATCTTTACTGCCTGAATTACTGCCTGAATGGGAATCAAGCTTCAGCTCCAGTGGAAGAGATAGAAGTGTGATCTTGGGCTGTGCTGCATGTTTGAGCATGGAACAAAGTCTGGGAGGCTGCTTGCATGGTCACCTTTCCTGGGAGCTGGAGAGGAAAGTGGATGTCATGGGAGCACATGAAAGGGCTTTTCAGTGGTAGGGCCAATTTAGGTGTACTGTCTATGTGAATCCTGCCTGTTGGTTCAGATTAGGGATAATCACTATGTCTGCTCAATCATAGATACCTATCCCATTTGGTATGCCATCTGTGGTGGTAGCCAACCATAGATGCCTAGTAAGGAGAATGTGTATACAAAAAAGGGAAAAATATTCCACAGACTATAATCTGATTTTACAATGATATTTGAATTAAGGATTTTCTGAGACAGAGGCTGTCTCCTATGGTTGCTGTGAATGTTTTTTCTCTTTCATCTACTTGCTGCCTCAACTTGAGTTACTTATACAAAGCACAATTTCCTTTGATTTACTGTGAATCTGGAACTTGCTTCTTTCCTCTCTTGGCCTGCACCTCTGGGCAATGCATGCTGCTCCTGGTGAAAAGCATCTTAGTGTGTGTCCTGTCCTGCCCTGGCAGGCTGGCAAGAGATGAGCCTGTGTCAGTCCATTTCCTAGCCTCTGCCAAGTGGTGAGGGCAAAATTTTGCGTTCAAAATATGTTTAAAATAAGTAGACATTAAAATAGCCCCATGCTGTGGCTCTGACCACAGAGATGAGAGCCAGCCTACTTAGCATACTGTCTAGGAGCAGATGTCCTATGTTGGTCTTGGTGTGCTGGGAAGCCACCGGACTCCAGCTGCAGCATAGCACAGCTGGACTATCCCACATGGCCAGGATCTGACACCAGCAGCAGGGTGGCCAGCGGCTTCTATTTCATAAAGTTCCTGGCATTTCAGTCAAGGGCAAGACAAAGCTCTGCCTCTGGAAAGTCAGAGCCCTGGCAGCAATCCAGGCTGGCACTGCCAGGCTGGGCAGCTCTGTGGGAAAGGACCTGCAGGGATGGTGGGCAGCAAGCTGGGCACGGACCCACTGAGGAGAGACTGTGGGACCAGGGTTTGTTCAGCCAGGAGGAGAGACAGCTTTGGGGGGACCACACAGCAAGTCCCTGGTACCTATAGGGAGGTCATGGAGAAGATGATGCCAGGCTGTGCTCAGCACTGTATAGAATCATAGAATCATGGAGGTGGAAATATCTCCAAGACCATCAAGTCCAACCTTTGACTGAGCACCACCATACAAAGTAAACCACAGCACTAAGGGCCACGTCTGGTCATTAGTGCCACAGCCAGTCGTTAATGCATAGTGGGAGGACAAGAGGTGACAGGTGTACATTGACACCAGAGGGGTTCAGCCTGGGTACAGGGAAACACCTGATCCCTGTGAGGACTGCAAGTGGTGAGACAGGTTGCCTGAAGAGGCTGTGCAGTCTCCATCCTTGGACATTCTCCAGACATGTCTGGACAAAGTAACTTGTTCTGGCTTTGTGACTTTGCCCAAGGTATCAGAGAAAACCCCTGCCAGCCTGAAATACCATATATTGCTATGAAATATTTCTTGAGACTGAGGATGTTTATATTATGTTACATATATAGGTTTTCTGCTGTCTCATAAGGCAACTTTTCTCACAGTGAGGAAAATATTAGTTTGTCCTCTCCAGGTTGCCTGTTTGCATGAAACACAGAAGACTAGTGTTTTAAAGACTTCTTACCTCTTTCAAATGCTAAGGGCAGTTCCAAGTTCAAATTCCAAGGCAGGGACATGCAGACAAACTGACACAAATAAACAAGGAAACAGTGTGACTTCACAAGTCTCGTTTCCTTAGGCTGATATCAATCTTTGTTAATATCTAAAAATGGATGAAGGTTTGAGTGAAATGTAATAATTGCTAAACCAGTTCATCTGGCACTATAAAGTCAAGATAATTAAAATAGGTAATCCTTCCATGAAAAGGAATTCATGACAGCTAATTGTGGCTGAGATATGCTACAATATAAGCGGACTTTGCATGCCTTGAAGGGGCATATTCTCTGCATAGTCTGAACTGGCTTGAGTGCATGCACATCAATCAACCAGAACTAATCTCACAGTAAACATATACTGTGCAACAGCAAAACCCATCACTTGGATCCTCTGAAGTTTAATTAAAAACTTATGAGAGATTTTTAAACACTAAATGAGATTGATTACCAAATGTGGTCATAGCTATAGCAATGGTGTTTGCAATTTGAATCTGTGTCCTTCACTGCTCTATGTCTTGTAACAGTGTAAGTCTGGAGACTCATACATTTGCTATTTTTGTGGTTCCTTCTAACTGGTTCTTGCATCGGTGTCTTTACTGTTTGAGCTCAGGCTATCAGTAGAAGTATATTGATTGAAGTATATTGCTTTGCATGTTTACAATAGGATTTGTATAGATATGTTGAGTAGCTGCATTTTAAATCTTCTCAAAACAATAGTTGTCTCACAGTGTTACTGTTTAAGGCAGATTTGTGTGACAGGGATAGAGGTTTCTCATAAAGAAAAGTGTGTCAACTCTGAAAACCTTGAACAAGTTCTTCTCTCCAGTTTTCCTGCAAAATCTCTTCCTTCTGCCTGAGCTGCCGGTCTCTGGTACCAGATGCTCCTCTAAATCCCACCACAGGCTGCCATCTTTCTGTGCCCCGTGGTCCTGAATCCCATCAGCAGAACCACCTGCAGTGCTCCCAGAACCTCTCCCTGGCTGAGTGTCCAAACCTGTTTCAGTAGTGAGCCCCATGCCCTGCTCAGACACATAGCTTTAGGAAATTGTTGTCATCCCTTCCCGTGTTTTCTTTGCCTAGGGACAAGATCTTGTCAGGAGAAGGAACCAAGACTCACCCCCACTTCAGTTCTAGCTCACATAGTGAATAAGCTGTAGTTACAAGATGGCAGTAGCTACAAGATGGGTGCCTGTGGGTTTCTTTTCATGTCCATAGAAAGAACAAAACTATTTCAGTAAAATTCTTTAAATTCATTTCCTAACACTGTTGAAGTTGTTCTTTGAAAGGTTGCTGAATAAAACAATCAGTGGCATGATTTGGGACAGATGATGGCTCTTTGGAAATTGTTTTGATGTAAGGATGGCACATAAACAAAGCTTTCTTTTTTTTTCTTCTGGGCATCAGCTGCTGGCAGAAGTAGATGAAAACAGCTTCTCACACCACACCACCCATTTACATTTTCCGTATGCTGGATTTTAAGATTATAGGGTTTTAGATTCTGAGTTTGCATGTTGTATTTTACATAATAATGAGTTTGTGTCTGAGGCTGAGTTGATACACAAGAAAGCAGAACCACCACAACCACCACCCAGAAAGCAAGGAAGAACAACAGAGATCTTGGAATTCAGTGAGCTCTCAGTGAGCTCTTCACATTTTTTCCAGAAAGCATCTTCAAGTTCTGTTTTTGCTTTGCAAATGGTATCTGCTTGTGAACTTCTTGGAAGGAATCTGTCTTCCTACTTGGTGTATATGCTTCCAGTAGCTTCCTAGTAAAGATTTTCCAAAGTGATATCAATCAGATTTTCCTTCATAAATTTAGTACTCCATAACAAACCATTTATGCCAGTAAATTGTTGTTTCAGTCCTTGACTAGATCAATTTTGCACCTCCTTGTCATCACAGTGAGGCCTGTTACTGCCTATTTTACCTTCAGAAACATCACTCCAGGGAAAGCTAGTTCTCAGGTAATGCTATGCTCTTAACTATTTATTTCCTATTAGAAGTTTCTCAGTGTGAAGGGGGGTACACACGTTTGTGCAGTAGGGATGTTACTAGAAGGCTGGATTAGATGACTTCCTGAGATCTTTTTCAAACCAAATTATTCTATGATCCTACATGCATTTTTTAAAAAATCTCCCTGATCTCCTTCTGAAAATGAACTCAAGGTTAGAATTTCTTCTGGTTCTTCTTATTTTACATTTTTTTGTCACTAAGCATTTTCAGATGAGATGTCTACCAAGATTTCACATGGAGAGGGCTACACTGGGCGTTGCAGTACGTCGGTGTGCAGGGGGAAGTGATCCTTCAGCATCTGTGCAGCATGGCAACATTCTGTAACCTTACGTTTCCTCCAGCTCTCCCTACTTTTACTTATAGTAAAATTGAAGTAACAGGTCTTTGTCACAACTGAGAGCCCATTTGTGGATGGGTCTAGAAACTGAAGTCCTCCTGTTCTCTCAAAAGTCCCTTAATATCTTCAGAGACACTTCCAGGTCTCTACAGACACTTCCATTTCTACAGTTACAATGCAGCTGGCGTCAAACACTTCCTTGAACATAGTTGTGTATAGATCCATCCCACCCTGCTTGGTCCTAACCTCCTCTCATCTCAGTATTTCTTCTTTGTCTTGTTTATTAGAGGCCTTCAAAGATCACTGAGCAGAGGAAGTGACTCTGGTGTGGAGGAAACCCCATTTTACACTTCAGAGTCAGTGATCACTGGTGCTCAAGTTGGATTCACTCATTTTTGCTTGTACATAGACTTTGTCAGTTGATCTAGAAGTGAGACCTATTTCAATGCATGTTCTCAAAGGAAAGAAAATGATAAGCGTTTGCCATACTTTCATGCTAGAAAGCATTTAAGCTTTATATCTACAGTGAGTTAATAATGGAGTCAGAACATCTCCAAATAGTAATCTCTCACCTGAACTTAGAACAGGTATCTGTCGATGCATCTTGCAAAGTTTCCTGGTCACTTGAAGTGACTCGAAAAATTCAAACACATTCAGTAACTCTGTTTTCACCAATTTCTACCATCAGAAAAAGAGACTTATAAGGGTACAGAATACCACAGAACATCTTATTACTACATTGACTGAGAATAAACACAGATCTGCAGCTACAAAGAGCTACAGTAAAACTTTGGAGACATGAAATATGTCTGAATTCTTCAGCTTGAGGACAGCTGTAATTATAATGAGCTTGCAGAAATAAGGCTGCAAGAGTAGCCTGTTCTCTTCCCCTGTATGGGATTAACCATAAATGACTCATAGTGAGGCGTAATACTACCTTTCCATTGAGAGGAATGTCAGTTCTCCAGCTATATGATAAATCATTACATCTTTATTAGGGAATGGAGAATGAGAGAACTGGTCTTCCATTATATGTTTACCCAATTTGTGTCCAGCTGCTTTAGAAACAGCCTATTCCTATTTAGTATCTTAGCAGGCTTTGCTAAATCCATCTGTTCTAAAGCAGTATTGTGTTAAACACAAAATAAAGAACCCAAAGCAGGCACCAGCTGCAGTTACCAACAAGCAGGCTATTGAAATCCACTTACTCTAGCTTACTAGACACTTATGAGAAAGAAAGACCATTCTAATATATTTAAGGCTAGAACAAGCTTGTGTCTCCTTGGCTAAGACTAGCAGCTCTGATGATCATAGCTGGTGGTCTGGACGGCAAGAAAAGGCAGGACAGTCTAGTAAAAGCTCCTTTGACTTCAATAGCAATATGGATTTGGGCTCGTGCAAACAATGAGAGTATGTGAAACTAATTATCTGCCCATTGAGGTTTTCTCCCCACCTTCCCCCTTTCTAATTTCCAATGAATGTAGATAATTGCTGTGTTCCCACTAACACGCAGATTAGGCCTCTGGGATTAGGCTATGTGATTGAGCAGCTAATACTAAGGGTAAACGCCTCTGGTGTTCCTGCTAAATGCATTCTTGCTAGTAAGTTAAACAATCATTCTACTAAGGCATTACTAAAAGATTTAAATACTTGTTTTGCAGCCTTCTAGTAGATTTCTATAGTTTCTGACATACTGTGACATGCTTCAGAATGTTCGTTTATATAGAGTTTGATTTCCTTTGATGATTGTCAACTTAAGTTACTAGAAAAGAAGAGCATTTTGTACACAGAAGAGAAGGGGGTGGAGGGAAAGCAGTATATTAGAAACATGAGTAGGTGCCCTGGCTTGTCCATCAGTCTTGGCATCATTTTATTTATACATTTTCTAAAGGATTAGAAGTAATCAGTTCCAGAGGATGTGCTCTGGCGTATTGGCAGCTTCTACTTTCTTGGCAATCATTGCAAATATTTTATACAGTTTCATATTGTCTTGTGCAGTACCAAGCACTGGTTGTTTGACGTAAACAGTGTTAATGTTTTAACTTCTATGGCAGCAATTTCTTTTCCCCTGCAGTGCCCTGCGCTTCCCAAAGGCTTGGAGTTCTCGGTTCAGCAGGGTGGGAACGTTCACCTGGGGGGATTACAGGACCCTGTTCTTTTAGGCGAGGTGCTGCATGGCTCTGCCCATTGAAGCAGCACATCGGAGCCCTGAGTCTCTTGTTTGACACCCCAGCAGGATGAGGGCCTTTTGTGCAGGCAGGAGGACTGGAGCACTTCCCAACTCCCCATGCAGGATGTGCTCATTACACTCAGTTTTATGGCTCTGCTATACTCACCAGTGAGAATTATCAAAGCCCCACTTCCCATCTCATTTGTTCTAACATTATCAGGTAAATAGCTTCTAAGGTGTAGACCTTTCCATGCAGTTATGGTTGCTCCAGGCAGATCTCACCTCTGTTGTTCCATCAAGGTTATGACTGGAAGCAAGTTTAGGGACCACACTTGACTGACTGGTTCTCCATAAAAAATGCCCAAGAACTGATAGAGACCTGTGTGAGTATCTGTTCCCACCTACTGAGGTGGAATGGGGCTGGTTTTTCCTGATGTAACTGTCAACTTCAATGAGATGCTTGGGAGAAAAGTGGTAAGGCAGGGCATTAATGCAATAACTGGTGCCAAGAAGCAGTAGAGAAAGTGAGAGAGGAACATGGCTTGGAGTTCTTCAGACAAGAAGTATAACATCAATAAAAGAAAGCTCTGTATTCCTGAAGTGTTAACTCTTGTCTTATTGGAAGAAAGAGCAAGGACATGTTGGAATATCAGCACATGGTTTTCAGGAAGGACTAGCAAAGTTCTGGCATTTAATAAAATCTAGGTAACATTGTGAAAAGAAACACGAGAAATAATTGTTTTGTAATGTGTCATTTGCCTAAAGTAACATTGATGTTGATTGAAGTAATGTAATTTTCATATCTAAAATGCTGCAGAGGAGAGTATGTCTATTTCATTTATGTTTGCAGAAACTTAATCTACAGGAAAAGATTTTATAACAGAATTGGAGGTTAAATTTCATTTGCTGATTTAATAAAAGCTAACAGGATGGATTTGGGGATATTTCATTAATCTTTCTTTCCTTTCAGTGAAAAGGAAATTAAGTTCAATCTAGTTCAAACTTTACTTCACTATTATACAATAGACTGCCAATGTCCATGTTCTCTCTGGCAAGTTAAAACCTAATTAGTCACAGAAAATTCTTCCCTGATCCTGTCACTGTGAGGCAGGAAAATCCTGGGCTGCAGACAAAGAATTCAGATGCACTCGATGCTTTGCTGTGGCTCTTTGTTAATGTCTGTGTTTTGTGACATAACTGAAAGTGGTGTTTTTTGTCCTTCATGCAGTGAGATAAGGTATAAGCCACCTTTTCAAAATGTAAAGAAAATATTTTAATATGAAATAGTGTGAAGAGCATGCTGTCATCAACTTCTTCCCCATTTCTGCCCGTTCTTTAGAGCAGCAGGAGTTGCTGCTTGGGTCCTGGGAGACAATCAGCTGGGCCCAGCTGGGGTGAGCAGGGGCAGAAGTTTGTATCTGGCTGCAGCTTTTTGAACCTCCCCCTCAGGAGCCACTTTCCGGCTGAGCTGCCAAGATGCCCAGGCTGCAGAGATGTGGGTGTCATTGTTCTTTCAGCATTCTTGATTACACTTAAAAAATCGATAACTATGAAAAATATCTGCCCTTTCTTATTCTAGGCTTATTTCTAACAACTGTTGTAGAGTTATTCTAGGACTGAATTTGGCCCCTCTGGCGTATATGTTGTCTCATAGTACACTGAATTTTCACTCTCTGATGGGCTTTTTATGGCATACACAGAACATTGTCTGGAACAGGAAAGTTATTTTACCTCTGGAGGTGAGATTATAGAGCATAATTGGCACAAGCATATCTTTTAAAGGACAACTGTTTTTTCCCTGAACTACTGGATCACTGGTGTAGCAGCAAATTAGTTCAAGGGGTCATCTGTATTTTGACTGAGATTTTCCAAGGCATTTACAGGCACAATCTCATGTAACTCTTCTGAAAATCCCAGCAGCTTTGCAGTAAGCTTTGTAGGGGCAAAAAGCAATCTGTGATGTAGTCCAAGTGCAAGTTAATTCTGCTGCTTTATGAAATTCAATGACAAAACTTGAACTTTTGGGAGAATTTAGGCTTCCACTTCTAACTGAGACAGGGTAACTAGGGGCAGACCTTTGTTTTTCCAAAGCATATGGGGGGAAATAACTGAGTAAGTCTGCCCTCCTGAACTGCCAGCAGTTATGCTCCTCAAAACAACAGGTGACTAAAGCAATGCAGGTACCTTATCCAGGGCAGAGGATTATTGTGAGGAAATCCTGTAGGATTTGTTTTATGAAGACTTTTTTTTTTTAAGCTTCTTTGTCACTCCAGTAGTGTGGCTTTGTGGAGCTTGGAAGTGACTCAACCCCTGTAATTTCCCTTGTGGGGTGAGGTGGGATGAACTTGAACATATCCAGTGGCTGCTGCCCTCACTCAGCATGTCCTGGCCCTTGCTCTCTGCCTCTAGAGATCCTGGGAGGAAATGTCCTTCTGAAAAGGTGAAGTAGATGTCCCGGCGCTGGGGGAAGACTACCCTGTGGTGTTCCTTCCAGAGAAGGAAAGCCCCTTGGTATCCAGCTGTGTTTATGGTCTCTGCCCATGTTCTCTAGGTTTCTGTGAAAGCCACAAGTGGAGCAAACCTCAGGCTTAGCCCAAGGTCTGTGTGCAGTTTTTGCATGAGGCCTGAGTGCATGGTGACAGAAGCCACACCAATTCCCTCTTTCAGGCTGTGCAGCATTTGCTCTGCTCTGCACTGCTCCTGTCTTTCATTGCTGGTGCACTGAAGTGGCTCCTAATTGAAAGAATTAACCCACCCACAGGCTGTAAGTAGAGATTCACCCTGTCCCTGGGCAGGACTTGGATGGACCAGGATGATCTGGATGCGGGAGACCCGCCCTCTCTGTTTTGGCATGCATGTCCTGGCTAGTGCTGGGAGAGATTTCTCCAGAACTGCTGTGTTAGGCATCTGCACTCCACAGGCTTGTGAATAATTCAGCATACTGAGCTGTGTCTTGCTTGCAACATTAAACTGTTCAGAAAGAAAAATGGAAATAAAATAATAACTTGAGCATAAACACATAGGCTGCAGCAACTCAAGAATTCATTATGCTATTTATCAGCTACTGTGGAGCAGAATTTAAAAAAGATATGTCATGTCAGAGCTTTCTGTTTTGATGACTGTTTCAGAACATACTACTGTGGAACATATCAACATTCCAGGCTTTTCCTCTATTTGATTACAGCTGATAGCAATCAAAGTAATTTTACTGCCAATAATAACGCTGGCAGCAGCTTAATTTAATAGGAGGTTAGCTTTTATTTATATCATTCCTCAAATTTGATAACTTTGAATGTAACTACAAAATATTTTGCAATGAAAACTTAAAATATGGTATATTTAATTTCGTGTCCTGGCCTCATTTCCTAAAAATGTTCAGACTGCACAAACACATTCTTACACCAGTTGTTTTGAATATGACTTTTTCATGGACCATAGACCTTTTTCATGATATTCTGAGAAATGCTGATCACTTTATTACTGTGAGGCATGCCAATACTTGAAAAAAACAGTCTTCTTTGAATAACTGTGCAATTTGCAAAAAGTAAGTAAATAATCTTTGGAAAAATAAATCCATTAACCAGTCTTGTTTTCATATCCTGTCTGCTTTCCCATACCTTTGTAGACTTAAAGTTGTGTTGTTGCCACATCAGTATATGGTCACTGCCTTTGATAGTTACATCAGTGTTACACCACTAGAAAGGAACAGATTTTCATCTCACTGTAATTATGGAATTTTTGTCACTGCCTCAAGCAGGGCAGACTGGCTTATAGAAAACAACAGGGTTTTACCCATGGACTGTGCCATGAGTCAGATGAATTCTGTCGCTGCTAGCGACATGGTGCTTGGCTGCTGCCTTAGTTTGGCCCCTTTATTTAGAAATAGTTTTGCACATATATATTCACTAACTGGTATCCTGTGCAAGGGACTTCTTACTGCCATGGCTTTTACTGTGTTCAGCACTTGCAGGACTGGAACCAGTGAGGCAACGTATGGATGAGAGCTGACATAATTTCTGCTCTTTTCCCTTGGTTTGCTGCAGTCTCCTGAGGGCTGATCAGAGCAGAACTGAAGCAGCCTCCTGTCTCTCAAGGTTTCTCAACTTCCAAAGGCTAATTTTCTGGATAGTTTTCTTCACAGAATGGCATCAGGTTTAAATGTTGAAGAGGAAAACGTGATGTTTCCACACTTTTGGACACAGCTGGTTAATTTGGTGATAGGGTGGTAACATTATCCCCTGTTACAGAAGAAACAGCAAAATCAGAGACATTGCAAGAGAGCTGTTCAGGAAGAATCAGAGCCCCACTTGATTCTGGGACTCCAGCCTGCCCTTGGGTTTGATGCCATGTTCAGGCAACCAAGCCAGGCTTCCTCTCCTGGGGAAAGAAAATCCCTGGGAAAAGAGCATCCATGCTTCCTGTTGTGAGGTCAGAAGGGTGTAACATGGTATATAACACAGTGAGATGTCCATGGTTGCCAGGGCTTGTCAGTATGAGGATGCTGAAAGCAATACCAGGCCAGAGAATCACCATCCTTCTGTCCAGTCCATTTCTGCTCACCTTGTTATGAGAAGATGCTGTAAACCAGATAAGTACAAAAGCTACCCACAATCCTCTTCCCTCAAGATATGTTTTGAGATGATGGTTTTAAGGTCACCTGTCTACAGTGTCAATTGACAAACATGTAGTCAGTGGTAGAACTGGGGAAAGCAAGGGAGAGCAACGAGTTTGGGACTGGGATGGGAAGAGTAGTTCCTTACTCCTGTGTTGCCAACAGCACAGGCAGAACTTGCCCGAGGAGTAGTCTGGCACCCTCTAGCCAGGACCTGAATATTAGCAACTTGCTCTAAACCACTATGCCTACTAGAAACAGTCAAAGGATCTCCAAAAATTTACAGGGGTGTGTCAAGAAGAATAGGGAATTATGAGCCAGGGACAAAAAAGCTGAAATCTTCAGTGCACCCATTACATTTTTCCATCTCTCCTCCCACCAGCTTCAGGAGCAGACAGGGACTATGCCAACCCAGATCTGCACTCCCTGCTCAAGGTAGAAGTTCCCACCCATGTCCATGTCCCCACAAGGGTGATACATCCAAGGTGAGGTGTCAGTGTGTTCCAGCTCTCTTGCTGTCAGGAAGCCCTCCTAGACTCGCCTAAATACTGTATTCAAAAGCTTCCACCAGATTAAGTTAAAAACAAATAATGAAAAAATCAGTCTTCTCACTGTGTAGTGAATTGTCTCTCTGATTTAGTAGATCTTATGCTAAAAGACAAAAGGACTTGTGTATTTATTTCCAAGATTATTAAATTACATATGGAATATGCTTCCTGTATATTAGCAGAGTTTATAACTGAATTCATCCTATCCATGCTCTGGTTACATCTAATGAGGATAATTATTACATGGCTTAACTATAATTCAGTATTGACTCTTTCGCGCATGAAAAGCTTTTGTTGGCAAGCATCAGTGGAGAGCTTCAACAAAAGACATCTTTAGCTTGTGTAAACATTGTTATTTCAAGGTCTCACCCTAACGTGCTTTAGGCTAAGTACTTTCTCCTCAATTGAGTTAATATAGCCAAAATGATATAAGGACAGGATTAGATACTGGCTCACACTACAGGAAAAAAATGAAAGTTGGACATGGAAAAATGCAGTTAATTCCATCCTGTCAGCAGCGGATATTAAAGATTATTAGTTGGCACACTCAATTATGTGTGAATCACAATAGTGGTACTGTTACTTTTCCATTCAATTTACAGGGGCAGGTAAAAGTGTGGATTTCGTATCATCTGCAGTGATTATTTGTTCCTTGCAGGGATTTGAGGTTATATTAAAGTGTTTGACAGGTTCAGAGAAAACATCTCTGTACAACGAAATGCCCCACTTTTACATGATCTTAGTCACAGGATAGAAATGAGCAAATTTGCCTGATGGGAGTTTAGATGTAGCTACCTTTTATGAATATATTTCTTTAGGCAGTAACTAGTTATTCTATTATGTGATTGTTAAAATGATGAACCAACCGACAGAGCTCTCTTTTTGCTGCTTCCCTCTGCTGGATAGAGCTAGTAGTGCTTGATTGTGCGTTGGGCTCATTAACACCAACATGGAAAGACTTCTGTATCACCTTAGGATCCGGGCTTTTAGTTAACAGAGAATAAATCTGAATCTTTTTCTGACTCTCAGAGTGAATTTTGTAGCCTTCAGGTTAATCAGCAGTCACTGAATTCAAAACAACATAAGATTCTGGGCTAAAGTAAATGGCCCCAATCTGAGGCTTTGATGTTGGAAGCTCTTCTGTTGAGATGGGAAGGTGTGCTGGGCTGGAGCGGGATGCTGGGCATGCCAGCGTCTCTGCCCATGGCCCTAGGGTAGACTGACAGAACAACAAGGAGGTGTACTACACCAAGAAGTCAAATTAATTATTGGATGTGTATATTGAAATTGTTGGGTTTTAACAAAATAAGCCTCTGAAGCGTTATTTCTGTTTTGCTTGTCTTCACAGATTTCCATAGCCAAAAGAGACTGCTGTGATAATGCACTGTGACTGTTTGACTGCCATTCCCAGACCAGTAACAATGCTAGTTGAACTGCAGCATATATTTTAGGAAAAAAAGTCCAAACCCAACCTTCTAATCTTGGTTTCCAGTTTCCAGTGTTAGAAGGCCTCCCACAGCAGGGGGATCTTCCCGTGTCCATTTTCCCTTGCAAAGTTTACATTCCCTCACAAGGCAAACGCATCTCATTTTAAGATTTAAATGTCAGGATTCATCTTGTGCAATTTTCCTCTCCAAAACTGACAAAGCTTGTCATCATGTGTGTGTGGCCTGTATGGCTACTTGGCAAGTAGTTTGGACAATTTTGTAGCTGTCTGAGCACTCAGGCGTAGAATTTTACAACCTTTCATTCAGTTGCCCCATCACTACCCTTTCCAGAGAAGGACTAGAATCCTTTACAGTCAGTGGTGGAAGTGAAGTTTCTCGGAATATCCACAAAGCTCCCCAAATCCCTCCAGAGTTGCCATTTCCCAGGCTCACAGATGAGACCTGCACACTTTGAATTTGGACATCTGACTTCTCAAGCTGACTGTGATGAAGCGTGTCATTTAGGCTAAATTTACCCAGAAATTCAGACTACTACTATAATTCTTTTAAGAAATGTTTCTGCTAGGGTTCAAAGTCAGTGCAATAAATTCCAAACCAACCTTATTGTACATTTCTCTCACATGTTGTCCTTCAACCATTAGGTTGTTGTGGCTGGGGTTTTCTTCAGAAGCTGCTTCTACTACCAGTGCTCATGCCCAAGTGGGAGTCTAGATCCCTTTAAAAAGAGATTTGTTGTTGTTGTTATTGTTGTGCTAATGTGCTTCTATTAATACATTTCTATTAAATATATTAAGTTCTGACAACTACTCAATTTCCTCTCAATAACCCTTTAGTAACTGGACATCCATAGCGTCCTGCTCTAAGTTGAATTCTCTGTTTCCAGGAATTGTCTGGTTCTGTCCCTTGGTGGGGTTATCGCGTTTCTTCTTAAAACTTTTCCTGCAACTTTTCCTCAGTTCCTTGCTTGGAAAACTTATATCAAAACTGAAGTCTACAGGTGATTAGAAAGGAAGGAACTTCTCTTAGGTTTAACACCCTTGAGATTTTTTTGCCTGACTGTTCTCCTCAGGCACTGGAAGGTCTCCAGTTTCATAGCCAGGTGTGTCCTGTAGTCAATCTGCTGTTCAGGGCACCATTTTAAGATACTGGGACATCGCCATTGCCATCCCCTGCAGGGAGGACACAGACCACACCAGAGCAGCTCGGCCCCCTCTAAGCGAATGGAGAAAGTGAAGAGTTCTGAGTGAATGGACCAGCCAACCACACACTGTCTCATATTCACACTGTGATTCAGGGTTCACATAGGTCAGGTTTACCGTGTTGTTGCATAGACTAGATGAGTAAGAACATACAGTTGAAATTTTTAAAATTGGCCAGAAAACCCTAGACTGTCATCTCCTGGGTAGTTCTGTATATGACTTTAAGTGTCTGTTATTGCTCTACCAGCAGTGTACAGAGTGCTTCAGTTTTCAGAAGGGCTGTGTTGCTTACTCATCAGACAGGACAACCAAGGGCTTCAGTGTCCCAACAAGGGCTTTTGCAAAAATCAGGCACTGAGAAGGGAGACTTTCTCAGCAGGTGCAGGGTATTGCTTTCTGTTGGCACAGCAGTTTTGGCTTGGCTAAAATGTATATTTACTTTATGTAACTCTGAATGTAGTAAGAATGCTAGCAAAACCACTTGGAAAAAGAAAAAAGGAAACATTAAACCTTAACTCTGCATTCTCAATTAAATGATTACTCCTTCAGGATGAAATTGTTCTTGATTCTTATTGTAAACTCTTCAATTTCTTACATAAATAGCATGATTATATTTACATAAATAGTTGCACCCTGGTGTACAACAATCCCATTGTACAAAAAAATCCTATTAAAATTTCCTGAGAGAAGAATACAACTTGAGAAATGGTGTGTTGTTCATAAAACCAGTTGTCCTCACATTTTTCTTAATTCAGAACCAAGCCGTGCCTTTTAGATGCATGCACCCAATCACAGAATTGATCCCTTAGAATTCAATACTTGACTCCAGTGTATGAAAACACAATCATAATTGAACATATATTTCAAAGCAATATAATGTATGAGTAGGTTTTCTGCAAGCTGGTTATATGCACTTAGGGGTGAGATAACAAGCATAGCCAGAGAAGTCTGGATTCATCCCTGCAAGATACAGCTCCAACCTTTTCTTGTCGCTAAAGCAACTGTAATCCCAACATCTAAGCACAGAGGAGCCTGTGTCTTATTTCACATGTCTTTGGCTTTCTGTCACTCTGAATTCAACAAATCCCAGATTATACTCTCCTCCTCTGCAGAGTAATAACAGCCTAGAAATCCTGAGTTTTCAAAATGAGATGTAAAGTAAACTATGGCCCAATGTGCTCTCTCAGCCATTTGAATAAGAAGGCAGGAATCCATATTTCACCCTAACTGCAAAATTAAACTTACATTCTTAAAGGGGGCTTAAAAAAAGAGAGTGAATTTTTACCTGGGCTGATAGTGAAAGGACAAGGAAGAATGGTTTTAAACTAAGAGATGAGAGATTTGGATTAGGTATTGGGAAGAAATTCTTTACTGTGAGGGTGGGAAGGCACTGCAACAAGTTGCCCAGAGAAGCTGTGGACACTCCTCCCTGGAAGTGCTCAAGGCCAGGTTGGATGGAGCCCTAAGCAACCTGTTCTAGTGGAAGGCAGCAGAGAGGCTGGAAGTAGGTGATATTTAAGGTTCCTGATTCTCTGATAAAGAAGTTTAAATAAGCAACTGTCTTTGGATTAGTGGCTGTTTATTGAATCAGAGTATCCACACTGTAGAACAGCGTAAGGACACCGACTGAAGCTAAGATTGTGCTGAGGAGGTGGCCATCGATTCTTGTACTGCTGCAGCTTGTGCACATTTCTGATATGAACAGGCAACCAAACAAATATGGTCTTGGGCAATCAAGGATCGCCTGAAGAATATAAATAGATGCTATGAGTAGAATTTCAGAAGTAATTTATAACTGTTTTAATTGCTGAAGTAAAAAAATAAATGAAAACAAACGAAAAGAAATTCCAAACACCACCCCCCCTCCCAAAAAAAATAAAAATCATGGAATCGTGGAATATTCTAGTTGAAAAGAACCCATCAGGATCATCGAATCCAACCCCTGGCTCTGTGCAGAACATCCCAAGAATCATACTGTGTGCCTGAAAGTGTTGTCCAAATCCTTCTTGGACTCAGACAGGCTTGGTGCTGTGATGAGGGTTTGACTCAAAAAACCCAACCATTTCTACTTCCCTTTGCATGAACATGTGCCAGCCTGTACACATCCCACCGCTTTTGTTTCAAAGTAAGAGAGAAAAGTGATTTAAGAGTAAGCAAATGTATTTTTTGTTTTCAATTTTTTCTTTTAAAACTCTATTTGCCTAATACCCCCTGAAAATACTGTTTTTTAAAAAAAGAAAAAATGTTTAGAAAGTACAAAAATGAGCTGTCTACTACTTAATGCATTTCCACATTAAAAAAATAAAATAAAATAAAAAATAAGGAAGTCCACCCTGAAATCTTGTTCCAATTTTACCTCAAACTCTGATAAATTTTTGTTTTGCTAAAATTACAAATTTGACCATTGGTATCCAACTGAGAAACGTAATACAAACCTCTAGCAAATGACCTCTCTGATATTGTCAAGTAGCTACTCAGGAAAGATGCCTCTGGGTAGATTCAGTGGTGATAAGGAGAGCTCATAAGACACCTGAAGAATTCTGCAATATTTTGAAAGTAAGCAAATGTGTGCACAGAAAGGAAAATAAATGAAATAAAGATGGTAAGAAATCTTTGTAATCTGAAATGCAGGGAACGAGATGTGCTGCAACAATAACAAAAGCAGGTGAGTGGAACTAATATCCCATGCCACTGCAAGCTGGACTCGCCATTCAAATCATTTTATTGAGAGATGACAAATCTCTGATTTTGAGAGCAATGGCTAGTGACAATATATTTTGTATTTCCTGACTCAGCATGAATCTAAGAATGTTTCTTATTTCATATGGGAATGATTTCAGGATGCTAGCGACTTAACATTCAGGGAATGAACAGTCTAAAATTTCTATAAACACCAGAATCAAGGCATTTATGAGTTTTAGTAAAAATTTTATTGAAGTCTGGTCATGTTGGCATATTGTGCATTTTAAATGTAATTAGATTACTGGCAGTAGATTCAATTTAGTGGTAAAAATGTAAAGAAAACAGTTGGGCTGCAGATGAAACAATAATGTAGCTGTTCTTTAGTTAAGAGAAGAGTGAAATTCAGAAACAAATGGTGTTTGAGAATATTCATGGTAGAGGAAACATGCTGCATACAATTAACTTTGTCAATTTTATGCAGCACAGTAGTTTTTGTTCCGCTTTGAAAAGCAGTTTCTGATAGTGAACATATGATAGGGTGAATGGATGGTTTTGAGGGTTTCCAATGGGAACAGAAAACCTTTCATCCTTAGCTCATGTGCCAAAATGCAGTCCAGGCTGTAAGGAAACAATGATGATGACTTTGTGTGTACAACTGGTTTCACATGACACCAGGTCTTGTCTCCTCCTCCTTCCTCCGTTCAAGTGCAAAGCTTGAGTGACTGAAAAGGACCATAGAACTTGGCACTACACTGGCAGCTCCAGGGGAAACCCACTGCTAGAGTGTCAGCATTTGGCTCCTTCGTACCATGGTTTGTCCCACTGTCCTGGTGGTGGAAGCACTTGACCCTTTCTGCCTTCTCTACAGACACAACATACTTGCTCTCATCGAGCTTGCCATCAGACACCTTTCAAAAGCCTTCAAATCTCCTGAAAAATTCAAAACATTTAAACAAAAAAAATCAGATAAAGATTTAATTATTTGTAGGAGTACTTAAATAAAAAAAGTAGGTTCTGGAGAGACAGAGGGCCATTTTATTGAGCTCTCAGTAAGCTTCAGAATATGCTGGAAAGACAATCGTGTTTGCCTCAAAGGTGCAATGGCACTGAAAAGCTATGGTTTTTCATGTACAGCAATCACTGCAGCTTGCAACAGGCTAGGCTGGTGCAGAGCAGTGAAAATTATAATACAGTTAATTAATTAAGCCAAATATGTCCTGGATATATAGCTATTAAAAGATATTTCATTCTTTACACACACTTAGGACATGCCCCATTGCCCTGGAGTTACTCCTGTTATTAATTATGAAAAGATAGGTAAAAAAAAGGGAGTGACATATCCAGTGCCACCCTTCCATATCCAGTTTGCTTAGGCTAAAGGCAGGTGTCAGGATATCCTCTTGCAGGTAATAGACATGGGAGCTAAAATCCTGTTCTGCGATGAGCTTTGCTTCATATGCCACTGCCATGGAGGTGTAAGTTAAGGTGTTCTCAAAAATGAATCTGGGCAAAGGCTGCTGAAAGAACCCTTGGGGCTGGCCTAGAGTGCTGACAGTTGGTTGTGTATCTGGAAAGAGGAAACAGGACAAAAAACCTAGGAAAAGAGGCAAAAATCCCCAAGGCTTTGTCAGCCAAAGCAAGTGTCATGACCAGGTTTGTGAGAAGCTGAGAAGACGGACAAGGTTTTCAGTGAGATGTTAACTGGGTGAGAGTCTGAGAGCTGGCTTCTGCAGTGCTGGCCTCCCAAAGTGTGGTGCTTTACAGGTTACTCAGGTCAGTCAAGCAAACAGCTGACCAGTGCCAACTTCTTATGATGGAAAACCCCGCAGGACTGTAGCACTTGTTTAGGTGTTCTGGTCCAAAAGTGAAATACTATTTTGTCTACTTGACAGCTTTTTGTCTAATTTTTCATAAACCCTCTGGAACACTGCCTGTTTGTATGTGTTGACAGTAACTAGCACAAACTCTGCTGAAGCTTTTGTGTAGCAATCTGCACTGCAGAAAGTTAACAGATGAGTAAATTTTCCAGCTGTTTGCAAGGTGGGACTGGGAACAGAGGGTTGCAGTTGCACCTTGAACAGGTGTTGATTGGGTACTTCTTTGACTGAAATGCAAATAACATTAAATTGCTTGTTCTGGTTTTCTGATTGGAATATGAGTAGTTTCATGTCAAATTGAGCCTCTGAGATATCAGTGTGACCATAACAAGCATTCAGAAGACCATAATAAATTTATTGGCTAAGTCATCTAGGTGCTGCTAGATCCCAGACTTGAAGGACATGTCTGCAGTGTGTCTGCCTCTGCTCTGCCTGGGATGTCATGAGCTATGGTTGGGAGTGAAGGCTTGGCCTGAGTGACACCCACTAGGACTTTACCAGTGACTTCATCATTAAGTTAAAATTTTGTGTCTGTTGCAGATACTCAACTGTTTTATACACTTAAATGTCATTTAAAAGGCATGAGGGAAGAGAAGAGGAGGTCTGAGGAGTGTTAAGACAAGAAGATACACAGCACACTGGGAGGAGGAGACCGTGTATAGTTAGGAGACTTTGTCTGAAAGGCTTCCCTTGCCTTTAATAGCCACTAGAGTAGCTGACATCTTTCTACCATAAGTTTTGGAGCAATCACTGTTTGAATCAGCTGCTTTTATAATGAGAAGTCATGCTATTGTTTATTTTTTATTATTTAAAAGCTGAAAGGCAGTGCAAGAAGTAATTTAAGAAAGATCATCTCCTCTCAAGTTTATCTAAAACTCTTTTCTCCATTAGATTCAGAATTCACTTTAGGGAGAACAGTCTCCTGATCAGAATGAGTAGCAAATATATGATGTAAGGAAAAAGGAAAAAGATTAAAGCTTCAAATGAAACAAAGTTTTGATATAAATACTCTTTGTCTACACTGTTTTATAAGAGCTATGCCTTCTCATGCCTCACTGTGATTTAACTCATGCTATGTTGCAGAACCTCAGAGTATCTTCAGCTTTCACTAAGATTTTGTAGTACTGACAGTTATTCTTTCTTATTAACTGTTATATTTTTAAAACAAAATTTTGACCTTGATCAGGGTAGTGAGACAGATATGTGATGGGAAAAGCTAGCATGGCTGGTCAGCTGAAGCTGGGTTTGCTTTTGGATTCCTGTTGTTGGGACCCACATTTGGGCAGTCCTGTTCTTCAATTCTTCCCTGGGCGACTGCAGCCTCTGTATGTCAGTCCTCTCATGAACTGCTTGGTTTGTGGGGAAAGGCTTTCAGCTTGGGTATCGCCCTTTTGCTTCCTCCAACTCCCAACTGTACTTACTAGTCAGCACAACTTTCATTGCTTTCCGTCATTTACCAATTGGAATTTTTTGACAATGGTCTTCAATACTTCTTCTCAAGAGGAAAGTTCAGTTCAGTGATTAAACACTGCTCAAAGTTTTGGGAGGCTAAATTCAGTGTTATGCTTTCCCATTGTTTTCTGTATGCCTTTGGCTAAGTCACTGGAGGAGGAGGAATTCATCTCTTCTGTCTTCAGCTGGTACGAATTAGATGTCTAATCTGAGCTTGTTGCCTGTGCTCCCTCTGTGGTGAAGGGAGAGACAGGCACCTCCAGGGGTTGACTCATCCCTATCCAATGTGTCTGCTCTCTCCTATAGGAGAATATAGGTAGATCAGCAAGTAGTTGAGATTCACACCCCTTATTTTCAGATGCCTGAAATAAATCAAACTGAGTCCCCCATTTAGTCTTTGTTTTCTGGCTGTTACACAAAAGTGGAATCCATTAAGTCCATTAAAAACAATGCAATGTTATGGCTATTCAAATTCCTCAAAACAAGGCCAATTTGGAAAGCACTGGCTGACTTTCAGACCAAACCCTTTAAAAATACTTAGGAATCTAAAGATGTAGAGAGGTGTCTCTTGAGCTTTTAACATCTCCTAACTCCTACAAAAGTCATAGGAATTTTTCAAAACCTCACTAAATGCCCATCTGTATTTTTAGGTGTATAAACACCTATAAAACACTGTCCCTACTCTTACTAGGGACAGCACTATACTAAAATGCATCCAGGCCTCCAAGTAGTGTTTTCCTTGGCTTCTGCCCCTCACCCCTCCAGACACCACTGCTTCCATGCTCTGTGGCTCTTACAGCTGGCAGCAGAGGTAGTCCTGGATGAGGACTGTATGTGACACATAACACTCCAGCTCTTCCCTGCTGGCGGATAATTCATGAGGATGAGAGCTGTGGCCGGGCTGGGGAGAGAATCAGTGAATCACAACCTCCTCTCCACTTCAGCTGAACTGTGTGGAAACTTGGCGTGGTGGAGAATCTCATACATAAACCATATTTTATTACTTGGAGTTGACAATTCAACAGTGACTGTGAAACTGGCAAGTTATAGATACAATGCAGAAGATGTAAACTTAATTTGTCCTTTCTTTTGGGCTACCTAGCATCTCATTCCTTGTTGAGAATTTCCATCAAGATCAGCAGGATAAGAGTTAATGCATGATCTGGAAACTAATGTGTGTGTGTGTGGCAGGACCCTTCCTCCCTTTTGATTGTCCCTTTCCTTTCCTTTATGTGAACAGACTCACTTGCCATCCCCAAGAGTGCAAGAGGCAAAGGTGAGGGAAAAGCTGACAAACTGGGAAAATAATACTTTTGCCCACCCCTAGTGGAAACTCTGTTAGCTACAACATGGCAGCTGAGACAGAGCAACTAAACCCAACCAAATCTCTTTTATTATGTTCCTGTGTTTATTTTTCCTCTGCATTTATGACTTAGCATGTTGGTTTTGGTGTGGAAAGGACTCTAAAGCTGTAGATATGTGTTGTAATTATACAAATTCCTCTGCATGGAGTCTGTTAAAAAGGTTGATCTATTTTTATGAGGACACACACAAATACTCATTTTGATGGACCTCATTGGCATTTATTGCAGGCCTGCCACTACTAAAATTTAAAGCCAACCTCGTAAATTTTATGGAAACTACATACTGCAATTATTAGCCCGAAGACCTCCTGTCTCGCAGGAATGAGTCAGATTTTGCTTTCCATGTACACTGTGGTTTACACCTGAAAGAGATTAGTTGGGACCACCAGTAGCTTGAAAACCTAATCTCCAGTATTTTGTTTCCAGTTTAGCTCTGAAAGATACTCCAGGTGTTCTCATTAATTAGTCATTGTAAGTCACTGTGTCACTATTGTTCATAGAATAGCTATTTTCCTGGTCCACTTTTTCTGTAGGAGTGTTTTAAATTAAAAGTTAGTTTATATGCTTTTTAATGTTTAAAAACAATTCTTGTGACTGGTGAAAATGAACAAAAACAACCTCTAACAAACCAGTTTAGAAGGACAAATTCTTGAACTTGAATGTTTCCTGTAATGGTGTAACTTTATGGAGTTTACCTGAGCATAGTGCTAGCGTAGTGGAGGATCCAGATAAACAACATAAGCAGATTCTGCCATTTTTTTAATGCAGAAATGTTCCCACTAATATCAGGGATTATCCATAAGCCTTACAGACCATACAGTAAGTCATGTTGTTCTCCTCCCCTTGTTGTCTTATTTTATAGACACAGATGCTGAGAGGCAGAGATTAAGTGGATCAAACCTACTAATCCAGCAAATCATTAGGGAAAAGTGAGAATAAATATAGATGGATGATAAGGCTTAACATACACAAAGTATAGATATTATTTGGTGTGTTGTGTGCACATGTCCTGTAGATAAACTTTGCTGAATCTTTATTCGTTGTTTGTGACTGGTAAATCAGGTGTCTTGCTGCAAAGTACAGCACAGTCAACAGAAGGCAAAACATTGTTAGAGAGAACTTCTGTGAGATCTGGAAACCATGGGTTATGTCAGTTACATAACCCAGTATGATGAGGCTTTAGGAAAAAAAGATATTAATGTGAAGCTTCCTCATCCTTCATTTTCAATTAAGTCTTTGTTCTTGGTCAGATCATTTGGACCCCAAAGAGAAAGGAGGGAAAGATAATTGTGAATTACTCACCTTAGTGGGATCCTGTCCCTCTCCTTTGGAGAAATCTGGCACAGTCCCAAGTGGGATCTTTGGAACTTGGCCAGCACACGTGCTCTGGAGCTCCTGAGAGTGCATCTCCTCAATCCCAAAGTGCCAGCCCTGGCCATGCCCACCACTACATCCTTTACTGCTGGCTGTCCCAGCACAGTGGGCCTGTTTGCAATGGCATAACCCCCAGAGGCAGAGCCTGGCCCGCTCTAGGCTCTAAGTGCTTGAAGACAAGCTTCCATATTTCAGAGAGTACACTCCGAACTGGTGCATGCCAGGGGTCTGACTGTGAAACTCCCACCTGTAAATTGTCAGAGTGAGTACCTGCAGTTACACTGACTTTATTAAAATAAAAGAGTGTTGTTTAATTTTTTTAAGACACTAGGAACTCAGTAAGGAACCAATTTCTCTGAATACAGCATGAGGATAATACCAAGTTTACACATTTTACAGCATCCAGTATTGTTTGGTCTCAGAGAAAGTATCAGAAGAGTTAAGTCACTTCTGTGCCTAGGAAAAGTTGCTCCTACATTCACTCTTGTTCAAGAGAAGTAACCTGATGTGCTTTTCACTGCTGTTGAATCCCAGCCAAAAGAAAGAACTCAAAAGAAAGGATTTGAGTTGGCCAGAGAAGTGAAGGGGAAGTTTCTCTGCTGGGGGTAACTTGAATGACAAGGAGAAAGGGTGACCATGGAGTATTGGTTGAATTACTACAGAAGTGCTTGAAAAAGTTTCTTAACAATCTGGGTTACTGAGAGAGTGTGTTAAGATTAGAAAAGGAAAATGGTAATGTCCCTCCACTGTGTGGAGAAAGAATAACTCAGCAAAGCATTAGTTTGTGCAGCATTTTAGAAAACAGATTTGCTAAAAGAGCTCACCTTTGGGACACAGGAATGCCAGCACGACCGGCTGTAGTTCACAGTGTTGCAGTTTCACAGGACAATACAGTCATCCTGACCTGGTCTTTAGACTAAGGGAGAGAATAAAAAAAGACCTCAAAAAGACATCTTTGGAGTCCGAGGCAAAGGGTAGGTTTATGTATCATAGTGAAAATGCCTCAGATCATTGCCAAGGAAAAAGGGCTTAAAGTAAAAAGCTGAAATGAGGATAACCCTTGGAGAGAACATAATTTACTGCTGCCACAAGATATAGAATCACAGAATCATTAAGATTGAAAAAGACCTCTAAGACCACCAAGTCCAACCATTAACCCAGCACTGCCAGGTCCACCACTAAACCATGTTCCTAATTACCACATCTACACATTTTTGGAACACTTTCAAGGATGATGATTCCACCACTTCCCTGGGCAGCCCATTCAAAGCTTGACTACCCTTTTCATGACAAAATTTTTCTTAATATCCAATCTACACCTCCCCTGCTTATTTCCTCTTGTTCTACTGCCTGTAACTTGGGAGAAGAGGCTGACCCCTCACCTCACTAATACCTCCTTTCAGGTGGTTGTAGCCACTTGTTTGTCACTGCAAAATATAAAGAGCTCATCAAGAAAATGAGGCCTAAAATGATGGACTTTCCTGGTCATGCTGATGTACTTTAGGGTGCGGATAAACAACGTAGCCTCTCAAAAGAAGCAAGTAGACCAAAATCTACACAAGTATTTCAATCTTTGAGGCTGGATGAAAGAAAGAGGGACATTGTACAAATTATGTTATTTTAAGAGAGTGAGTTTTGCATGTCCACAGGAAGCCCAGTTCCACACAGGTTTTCCTTTGCAGCCTGAAGGGAGGTACCAAAGACCTTAAAAGCCAAGGTGTTTCAGATATAGCCTGCTCTTTACATAATCATATAATCATAGAATAAGGTGGGTTGGAAGGGATCTTTAAAAGCCATCCAGTCCAACAACCCCTCAACCTGTGCCAGTGTTTCATCATTTTGATTGTAAAAAATTGTCTTCCTTGTGTCTAATCTAACTCACTGTCTTTACATCTAAAACCATTACCCCTTGTCCAATCACTACAGGCCCAGCTAAAAAGTTTGTCCCCATCTTCCATATAGGCCCCATCTGACTGCTTGGGATGGGCAGGCAGGAACAGCTCTGCAGGGAGCACTCAGTGGTGGGTGCTCTTGGAGTCTAGGTGTTCTATGGCCCACATTCACCCAAAACCCTATTCTGAGTCCTCAAAAGCCTTCAGCATGTGCATCTATCTGTCTATGTGCATGATGGGTATGGATGTACATGTTGTCATGTTCTTCAGTCTTCTGAATTGCAGGTCTGGACTTCAAGAGGAGCTATGTGCTGTTATGTCTATATAGAGAACTCCATAGCATAAAATGATTTAATTGCTCTTTTCTCCACCTGCAGAAGGAGTGAGAGTTGCTTGGTTTTGCTTTGTGGTTTCTTGTAAATGGGGTGGGACTAAAGGAATCTGCTGTTCCCTAACCACAATGCACATGAACCCATCCATGCTGTGGCCAGCCCCTCACTACATGATGTTAGTCACTCCTGCTATGTCAGTGGGTGCAGCTGGCAACTCACTGCCACACAAGGAGTTTACCCCTCTTTAAGCTGTACCTATGCTCACATCTCACTGCAACAACTACTTGAGACATACACTCAAGATTTTCCTCACAGCACAAGCAGTATGAACATCTTATTACATACTGCTGAGTTTTTCACTTTGCAAATGACAACTGAGATACGGCACCAAACTCATTAAACTTCCTGCACCGTGAAACAGATAAGCAGAGTTGTGACCCTTTTCAACTGAAGTGCAAGAAGACATTCTGAAAACAGCCTTTCTCATATTTTAATAAGAAAACATATAACAAAAATATTTACTAACTCCATATACTTTTGCTTGGGAGAGGGAGGATGATTTCTACTGAGAGATATTGTGATGATCTATAGTGTCCATTGAGTTATATTTTCATCTTTTCCTGTTGTTACAATGAATATGTAAAACCCTCTTTGATACATCAGCAGGACTTTTCTATTTATGAATTCTAAGTGGTTTCAGAGGGGGCTTTTTCCACCTTGAATAGTTTCTGTTTGAGATGTGATAAGCTTTTCTTTAATAAAGATTTTAATAAAGAAAGGGACAGGGAATCTGTTTGTAATTGGCATTCTTCTAATGTAACAAATTAAACAGGTATGCTGATTCTAACTGAACACGCCATAGTTGTTGTGTAATGATTCAAGTCCATTGTGCTTTTTATCATATTTCAGAAGTAGCTGTATCTAAGTGGAATGTTGTCTCTTTAGCTTGTAAATAGCCAAGGTACTAAAATGTGCAAAATGCAAATGGAATTTGCACTATAATACTCTTTAATTTGATTTGACATTAGATTTCAGCTCCTCATCTTTTCATGATAGCTATTGAAAAGATGTAATTTTATTTTGAAGTCTTAAATTTTACCTTTGCTGTGTTACAATACATAGAAATTGTGGATGGAAAAGTTATAGCGCAGAGTTGTGGACACATGCAAATTAAGTTTTGACTTTGATTATATTTTTTGCACTTACTATTTGAGATATGCACTCATTCTATTTTTCTTTTCAGTGAATATTTATCCTGATGGCTATCACTAAATAATTGCTTGATGTCTAAAGCTCTTTTTATATGATGGGCAATTCAAAACCTTTATCAATGTCAACTGTTAAGGTGTCGAAATCTGATAATTTAATCATCACCAAGAGTAAAATGATACTCAGAATTATGCGTCTAAGAAAAGCCACTATTTACCAAGAAAAGAGTTTTTTTATCCAGTGATCATAGTAATTTCTAAAGTGGACCATCTTAGAATCTGCTTTGACTTATTCATTTGAGAAAATGTCTGGCTATTCATTCACTCAGAAAATTCTAGACAGCTAGTCAGAAAAAAAAAATACAAAATCCGGTCTGATCAACAGTAACTCAGGTTTCACCTACAACTTCGAGAAACTTGGTACCACAGTTCAGTGTGGCTCATACAGTTACAATGCACTGCAAGTCCTTGCACAAAACTCGCCCTCACTGAAACCAAGAATTCACAAGTCACTTTTGCTAAGACTGGTGTGAAATGATGCTAGCTGGTCTGTGGTCTTCCATGGAGTGAGATTTTCTCCTAGATCCAGCATCTGCTCACATGGGGCTTTAACAACATCTCATGATGCCAACAGTTTCTGTTCACCAGATGATTTCAGTTGTTTTGTCTGACAGTTTTTAAACCCGTTTCTGCCATAGATCAAAATTTCTAATGGCTTCTTGCACAGGCAAGATCGGTACATGGGAATCCTGTGTGCAGTTACATACAGTGATGAATTTAGGTATACAGGTGAGTGACCCAACAGAATGCTGTGAGGACTTGTTCACCTGGATGACAAGACCCTCTCTTTCCATGTGGGCCGTTGCACATCATCTGATAATCTCTGTGTTGCACTGGGAGCAGTACTGTCCTCTGTTATGATGTGGTGCCCGGCTCAACAGTGGTCACTGCAAAAGGCACAGGAAGGTCAGTGTTTTAGTATAAAAGTGACATATTTGATTGCTTACCTAGGACTTCAAAAGCAGCTCAGGCCTCACTTGTTGAAGTGGTCAAAATACAAATCCAGTACTCCATCCAATGGAAAACCAAGAAGTTGTATATTATTTCAGCAATAAAAATACCAATTTGCTAGGCTGTCTAGTCCAGAGCAATTTCCACCACCTTCATGAAATAATCCCTGCTGCTTAGTGAGTGCATCACAATTTCTTCAGGTCCTTTCATTTATTTTTCTTTGTTAATTTTCTCAGATTTTTTTAAAGACATTCTTCCTGATGGCCAGAACTTACCTGGGGAATGGTAGATCCTTTGTTGCTCAGCTGGAGCCTTTGCTCACAGCTCCTGGGCTTTCCAAAGGTCCTGAGAAGATACCTCTGATGCCTTTTGATACCTCAGGGAAGGAAGGAGAGCAGCATCATGATGGCAACTGAACTGTTGAGCAAAGACCCAGCATGTGTTGCCACTGCAATTAACAAGCAAATCTAAAGACTATAAGCAAAGATGCAGCACTGCCAGTGCTTTATAACAAGTTCCTGGTACCTAAGAGCCTGCTTCTGGACAAACAGACAGGAATCCTGTTTGCCAGGCACTCTACATGAGAGATCTTTATTGAAGTTAGTGCTGTAACTATTTTGTTAACACCTTACTGTCCAAAGTGTGATTGCAAATCAGATAGACAATTAGACACTATGCGTAGTCCTGGTAACATGCAAACCAATCCATTTGCAAAACCTAGCATCAAGAATGACACCAAATATTTGAGGAATTAAGTCAATGGCTCTGTGTTGATGAAACTAATCTGCAGTAGGTATTGGGTACAGTAGTTTAAAGCTTGCTTATGTATATCTGTAGAAACCTTCCTGGACTGTAGAAACAGCCTGGACTGCAATGAAGGTAGCACACTAAATTCAGTAGTAACACTTAAAGTAAATACCATCATGATGCTTCCAAAGGAGAAAAAATGTGAAAATTAATTTGTTTTTATGGCATAGAATTAAAAACCAGAAGGCTCAACAAACTGCAATCATCTCTCTTAGGGATGAAAAGGAGATTTTATTAATCATAATCACAACTAATCTAAATGTCCACTCAAAATAGGGTTAATTTTGTTACTTTGTTCTTTGTCATGTTTTGAGGATCTCAAGACATGCAGATGCTTCAGTCTCTCTGGGCAACAACTTTCAGTGTTTTATGAGGAATTTTTTTCTCATATCTAACTAAAATTTCTCTTGTTGTAACTTGTTTGTTGCCTTTTGGCCTTTTCTGTGGACCTCTGAGAAGAGTGTGTCTCCATCTCCTTTATAACTATGAAGCTGAAGAAAGCAATTAGATCTGTTCTTATCTTTCTTTTCTCCAGGTTAAATAAATCCATTTCTTTAACCTCTCCTTGTACATTCTGTGCCTCATGTCCCTAACAATCTTGGTGACCCTCTAATGAACTAGTTCCAATATCTTGCTCATACTTAGGAGCATCAAGTTAGACGCAGCACTCTCTCTTTGATGACACATGTGGCTAAGGGCATGTAATCACATAATGATCACACCCATTGACTTGCACACAGACCAGTGCTGGTTACCACTCCTTGTCCAAAGAGTGCCCCTTATCTGAAATACACCACTTACGTTCTTTTCCTTCCTGCAACATCCCATTAAAAACATATCAGTAGGAGAGGAAAGAAAAAGGAAGGACAGGGATATAGAAGACTTTCTCAAAGTACAGCTTCCTTTAAGCACACAAATGTAATGCTAGAAAAGAAGGCTGGATGTACTTCGGAATGCATCAGATCTGTTCTCTACAGAAATATGCTGTCTCTGTTTGCAAATTTGGTCTTAAAAATACAGTAAATACTGAATCACTTGACTTGCCCAAAATCACAAAAGAAATTTAACAAACTGAGAGCCCTAATTACCTTGTCCAGTTCTGAGTTTAGACTTCAGTGTCGCCCTTAACTAAAAGTAATTCAGATCAGACTATTTGAAATGTTTCTCTGTTTTTTCTTATTGTCCCAGTACTGAAAGGTTGTTATGAATGCTTGTAGCTTGGAACCTAGAAACACATCAACAGCCATGAAAGACTTCCTTCTCAAAAAAAGTGTTTCATTTTCTTTTGGGTTATTTTTTTCCCCTTTGGTAGGCATTCAGCCATTTTTACTAGGTCTCTTCTTGTCACCTTAAATTAAATTCATAAAACCGTCAGAACACGAGTGACTTAAATTAGTTTCTCTTTCACACTGTTGTTCTATTGGGAATTTTTCCCTAGATGATGCTATTTGAAACTGACTATTGACAATAAATTTATTGCCTGTAGAGGTCCAAATGTGTGATGTCTTTTCCTTCACTTTCCTGGCTTGATGCTTGCAACTTTTTCCCTGTCTGTGAAAATATTGCCACCCACAAAGCACTTTTCTCCATTTAGAAGTTCTGTGCTTCTACCATAAGAGGGTCATGTAAGGTAAGGCTTCAGGATGAAAAGTAAGATCAAAGCCATAGTAAGAAGGAACAAGAATCCTATTTCAGAAAAACATTCTATTTCCCTTCCTCAGTCTTTACTTTATGCTTAGTTTTTAGCAAGTGATGTTTGCTGTCATGTCTCTGTAAATGCTGTAACATGAAGAAAACAGCCATATAACCCTTAGCCTACCAATGTAAGTACCAAATGTACAGGTATAAATGTGAAAAAAGTTGTTTTAGTGTGGACTATTTTGTGTTTTACAAGAATCATTGTATTCTGAAAATAAAGAGTACAATAATGCTTCCAACATCCATGATTTTATTACAAGTCTCGTGATGTTTGGTGTTTTTCCTTAAAACACCAACTTCTGGAGGCATATCAGTACCTGTCATTTACAGCTTTCATTGAAAAAAAAAAAAAGCTTGTCGACCTTGTGGTTGCAGAGTAAAACATGCAAGTCTGAGCCCTAAAGACTTAAAAAATTAGAAAGCATAAAACAAATATTTAAAAGCTAATTTTTTAACTTACCTGTCTTTGGTTCTGACCCAGAACTTATGAGTTTTGGGGCTAACAGTAGATGTCCTATAAAGTTTATAGATCAAAAATGGTTAAATTAATTTAAATATACGTATATATACATATGCATATATACACACACAGAGTTATAACCATAACTACAAAACACAGATTTTTAGAACTTTATGTTTGCTGCTCCAGATTTAAGTCTTATACTACTGACTTCACAGGTAGAAGCCTCCACAAAAACAAAGTGGAGCAGGGTATTTGAACGGTCAGTATAGATTCATGTCCTGGTGTATTTTTGTATCTAATTATATAACACACAAAAATAGTAGCAGAGTTTTGCATAAAGTAATTTTGATAATTTGTACCTGATCTGTGTTTGCAGCACTTTTTTTTTAAAACAGAAAAATTCTGAAGTCATACACCATGATAGGAAAATGTTTTCATTTTGCCTGTGTGTGCAGAGTGCAAAGGAATGGCTTAAGGAATAGGTGGGGAGGGGTGTTGAATAGAATAGATTCACTTGAAGGGTGTTTTGAAATGTTTTAATTCCTGTTAAGTAACATGTAATCACAATCATCTGTGTAAATGAAAGTGTTTACAAAAAAAAAAAAAGGTTGAAACTTTTATTATTGGTTCCTGCGGGGCTTGTTTTCTGTTCTCCAGTAAGAGAACAAAACCAGTACCATGTACCCACGGTGGTTTGTCATCCAGTAGAAGCAACAACCAACAAAAAAACCACAAAAAAGCATAGGTCTGCAAATGATAAGCAGGGAGAAATGTATTTTTCTTTAAATACAAAAATTGTTCAGAAATAACTTTTGATTGGAAAATTCATAAATTACTGTAGCGTGTTATTTCAACATTTATTCATCTGTATGTGTTATACCAATCAATATTTAACTCAGCTTGTGATCTTGCCACATTCTATTTATACTAAAGTATCTGAATCAGATAAAGCTTTTGCAAGTGTGTGGTAAATTCCAATCATGCAGTTCTGCCTTTTTTTCATGATTTGCATGAAGAACTAAGCAAGTGAAGGGGATGAACTGAAAACATAATAGTAATAATAACAATAGTAATAATAACAGGTCTAAAAATAATTTCTTGCTAGAAAAGGGAAATTCAAATATCTGAGTAGAATTGGCTTTAATAAAAAAGTATTTCTACTTTTCTACTGAGACTTTTCTTCCAAAATAATTATAGCATGTTTTTAAAATTGGAGTTGTAGTATAGGTAATGCCAAAGCAAACAGAGCTGGCCTACAGGGGTTTGATAATTTTCTCTGGCCCACACAAGGGTCTGCCTACTGTATTTTTTACAACAGACCCTCAGAACAAGTAAGAAATTACATGTTCACTGTACTCCTCATTGAGTTTCATAAACAGCAATTGGGAAGGTGGCTTTTACCTCCCACCACCCCTCTTCCTTTTCCCCTCAGGAGTTGTTTATCTTAAATAAAATGGTCAAGGGGAAAATTTTTTATATGTATATACACACATATATATATATGCTCACACATACACATACATGTACACACATTCAGATGCATATACATATATACACACACAGATACACATGCACATATACAGGCACATATATACACAACCAGTGGGTGGTTGGGCACCAGAACAAGCTCCTCATGGAAGTCTTCACAGCCGCAAGCCTGACAGAGTTTAAGAAGTGTTTGGACAACTCTCTGAGGCACAAGGAGTGACTCTTGGGGTGTCCTGTGCAGAGACAGAAGTTGGACTCGGTGATCTTGATGGAGCCCTTCCAACTCAGAATATTCTGTGATTCTACACATAAATGCACCTGTATGTATCCATATTTCAGAAAAGGTGTATTGCATTTCTGTATCCCCCGTCTCCCCCATAAACAAAGATATTCAAAGTTGTGATGAATGGTCCCAGCAACACTGGCAGCTGGTGCCAATGAAGATGCATGTGTGTCAGGCTGCCACCACTCAGTCTTCTTTGTGCTGGTCAGCCCAACTCTTACAGCGATGACAGACAAAAACTTCTAATATTATCTGTTTGGTGTGACCAGGAGGAAGCTCTTTCCCATGCTGGGATTTAACCACAGAATCTCAGGTCATCCTGGCTCTCCCTTGCTGGGGGTCAGGAGTCCTCTTGTGGCCCTGCCTGCAGGCTCTGCATGGAGCACGGCTTGCACACTTTGGGATGAAATTATTACACAGCCACTTGCATCCAGGGGCAAACATTGATTCTCTCTTTCTTTTCTCTTTCTATTTTACATCTACGTTTACTGCTTTTCTATTTCTCTGTTTCCACTACCCCTTACTTTGTTTTGCAGTCTTAATATATTAGCATACTAGGTTCTGCTCCATTACACTAAGCTTTTCAACTAAATTTCCAAGCAGTTAATCCCATTAAGTTTTTTACTAGATTTGAAATGGATTTGTCAAGGAAACAATAATGCTGCCATTTATGAATGCACTGCAGCACATTTAGGAGACAACTGTCTCTGCATTTGGAACAGGAAATGTCAAATGGAAATTGAAAATTGGTAAGGTTTATTTTCCACTACTGCAAGCCTTCAAGAACTTGATCTGAAAAAAAGATTATTCCCTTTCTCCTTGTGTCCAGAAGACAGTGTTATAATGTTTTAATGAAGATCCTATAGCCTTGGAAAAGCACTTAGTAAGCTTGGGATATTACAGAGCAAACAAGGTTTGTCTATAAAAACTTCTTAAATTTGGAAAATAATTTGAAATTTTGGACAAACCATGGCTCACTTGTTTGATTTTTTTTTTTATGAAGTTACAAAATAGATGTTGTCCCCAAATACCCTGATCTGCAATGATTAAACTTAGTCTTGTGTGGATACCTGGCACAAATCCTTTGCATCATAGCTTAATGATTTATTTTGCTTGGAAAGTAGCAGTGGTCCTGAACTTGTCCCTCTTGAAGTCTAAATTACTTCCATGAGACCTCTGTAAGTCTGTGTGTGATAAAGAAAAAAATAAATCTACTTTGAAGAAACGATGCTGGATCTGGGGCATGGTGGGGCATGGTAGGGCATGGCTGTGTGAGTACGATGTGAAATACGTGTTTATTCTCACATAGGGCAGCTGGAAGCCCGAAGTGGACATCAACCCCATCACCTGCTACCAGGGGACTGCAAGACCAGGCAGAAAGCAGCCTGGCCACTCCTGGGCAAATCCTTCTCATTTCCACCCATTAGTGGGAGCTGTGTGTGGGGTGGCTGCTGGGGAGGGTTGGAGGGAGGACAAAAGGTGCCCAGGTGAAACCCCAGTAGTGCCCTGCTGCGGGCAAAGCAGATTCCAGCTGGACATGCATATGTGCTGTGAGAGGGACCTGTGTGGCCCCTACATGAGTGCCAGACCTCAGACCTTCAGGGCAGATCGAAACTTGTAAGGTCTTCTGATCCCCTCTGTGGGCTCCAGCAGGGCTGTGTGCATTGCACTGATTTACCATCAGTAACATTTTTCTTCATTCTCTGTCCCTTGGGCTGGATTATGTCATCATGCCAGGGCATTAACCTAGGTTTGTGCAGCTAAATTTATTTTGCTTTGGGTTTTCTTCTCTTCTAATATTACAGTTTTGCTTGTAGTTTATAAATACTCCATTTAAGGAGCTATTTAGCAGTAACAACATTCCTGAGCTCAATCCAGGAATTGAGCTAATTATGGCTCCCCTTCAAAAATCTATCTCCACTCCCCCTCCCATGGCCTTCTCTCCCCTGTGGTCAAAGAGACTAAAGATAATGAAGTGCAAAAAACTCCTACTTAAATAAACAGATGAATTAATTGGATACACTGTCTCTGACAGATTAGTAAAACCCGGTCTTGCAATACTTATTTCACTGAGTCATCCAGCTGAGTGGAAATATTTGTGTAATAGCATGCTTTATAAGAATTGTATTCATAACCCACAAAACAAGAGATTTTTTTACCAGCATCTTCCATAAATGGAAAAAGGAAAGGTAACAAGTAATCTGTTTTAGCTACTCATTAGCTGACCAAATCAACTGTTGACAAATACAAAAATGAAAGTTCCTGCTCTTGCTACTTCAAAACTGTTGCATTAATTTTTCACTTTTTCATTCAAGAAAAATCATGTCTTACAGTACCCTCAGAAAAAAGTCTTCTCTGTTTATAGGCAGTGCAATTCCACATTCTTGGTATATGGAACACCAAATGTCCTGGGATAGCCAGCATCCTGGCAGAGCGCCATGCATCTTATTATATGGTAGGAGAGCCAAATTTCCCTCTGCACAGTATGTCTATAAATAAAGTGCTTCTTCCACAAGCAATTAAATAGAAGCATTTTTCCAACCAGCATGCAAATACAAGGGTTTTTTCTTACTACAAGTAATAGCCATTTTATATTAGTTTAAGGTCGGAATTATTTTAATGATGATATTAAAATGCCTTCTCCTGGGCTTGCACAGGGATGTAAAAAAAAAAAAAGAAAATACAGTGAAAAATTTTCCTTAAATGACATTTCATCACTTGTAAGGGATCTGGCATAAAAAAGGCATCCTTCAACTGTCTTCAATTAAAGTGTTATATGTACATCTCAGCAGGATTGCTAAGGGTTGCCACTGCAGCCTTGAGACTGCATTTGCATTCAGCCTGTAGCTTCTTTGGGGTATTTATGTGCTTTATTTGCACAGTGCCTAGAAAAAATTGTCTCCTCATTTATGCTGATGCCTCTAATATATAGAAATAGATATAAATATATCTAGATATATATCTCTAAGGAGATATAGAAAATAAATACTATTATATAATTCTTAATTTAAAATCTGGGTATCAGCACACTGTCATTGAGCTGCTCTTATCTCTCCCTCTTATTCAGAACATATGGTTGTGTATTTATGGGCTTGACTAATAATATTGTTGAAATAATGCAGGGAGGAGCTTAGGGAATCTTCATCTGGCTGCTTTGGTAACTTAAATTTACTGTAATAATCCATCTTAGAAGACGTGTCTGCTTTTCAGTCAGGCTGGTATTGTGCCACATCACCTCTTTCAGGAGTGAGAACCAAAAGAAAACTGCAATGAAACTGTTGAACTTCAAGTATTGACAAAATTAGAACAGGTCAATATGCAAAGTCTATCTTACTGTGTGGCTTTGTTTTATTACCCATGGAATGGCTTAGAAACCATGGGGAGACAAAGACTTTCTTTTGTTCCTTTCAAGTCTCCAGTCATCATCTAAAGTAATTAGATAATGTATTTACAACTTTTTAGCTTTTTTAATTTTTTTTTCAGAGGGAATGATTTCAAGCCATCTTTTTTCCTTTCTCTCCTGTGACAAAACTGGCATGGCTTTTCCCTTCAACTTCCTTTCTCTTCCATTATGAAAGCTCTTTATATACAAATAGTATCTTCCATTCAGTACTACTCAGAAGGAAATGCTTGCTGCAGAGGCATCCCAGATGATAACAAGGATGAAGTTACAATATTTAATCAGAACTGGAAATTAGATTCTTCACATTAAATTAATAATAAATTATTAAGTTAGTATTTAAAAAAGGAGCTTGGTAAATATGCTGACTATATTTTTGAACAGTGTAAGCAGATAATACATTTCTTGTGAGTACTTTCTAACGAAAACCAGTATTTTTTCATGCATTTTGTTGTAGTGTGTGCAGCACAGTTTCTCTGTAGCTTCATCTGTGCCTCCCACTTTGAATGACAGCCAGAAAGGTATCATAGATAGAACTAAGCAGGCCATCTTTTCTTAAGACAAAGTATGTTCTTAAATAATAAATGATCCTGGCAAGTTGTTTATTACCAGCAGTTAATGATCTGTTTATTAGTTAAAGTCTGTGGCTGTTAACACTCTAACAAATCAGTTCACTCTGTTAAACATCAATTTTGAGTACATTATTGGTATTAACCATACAGCAAACTAAAACTGTTGCAGACAGTTGACTTTATTGCTGTGGCAGAATTGTATAATAGGAGGCAAAGGTGTTCAGTAGGGTACTGCTGTAGATACCTGAAGTTACATTTGTTTGTATTGGTTAGCAACTCAGTTTTATTCACAGTGAATGTGTATTCTCTTTTCCACAATGTCTTTCGAACAGGATCAGTTTAAAGTCCTACATGTTCTAATTGCCATGTTTTTAAGAGTGTAAGGATTACTTTTCTGTGTGTGCATACAGTCTGGGAAAAAAAATAATTCGGTGGGCTTAAAAATTAACTTCTAGAAGGTGTGTGGGATGAATAGCTTGCTTAAAGAAAAAGACCTCAGAAACTAAATACTGCTAACACTGCGTATTTGCCTGAGCAATTGGCACTAGATCAACGGGTTTTCCAGACTAGTTGCAGCTACTGGGAGAAACAGGCAGGGATAGAATTTGAAGATTCTGGTGTTGGCTCTGCATTGAGCCGTGCTTCACTTACATCACGTTAAAATCCCACAAGTGTCTTCAAAAAAATAAAGTTCCAAATAGAAGATCTGGGATATTAGGTGATGTTGATGAGAATACTTGGTCTTGAGTGGAATGGTGCTCTACAAGGTTTTGGCTCTGCCTAGTCCCAAACCATAAAATACATGGATTGCAATTTTGCATCTGATCAGGAAACAAAGCTGTAAAAGTAGGTTCACTGGAAGGGCTCAAGTAGTGGTAATAAGTCTGGCAAGGCTGGATAAATAGGTGTGAGAATTACATTCCAACCCACAAATTCAAGAGTTCAGATCTGTTCTTTCAATTTTGGCCCACTTCTCATAAAAGGTAGCTCTAAATACTTTCAGCATTTAGAAATAATCCACTGATACATTGGCAGATAGTAACCACAAAAAACCTTTTCTCTAAAATGTATCAAAAATACTTTTTCTCATTCTGCTTGACAACTAAATTATTCTTAGGGGTTTTTTTTTTTCTGTTAGATTAGTCAAACTGATTCAAAACTTATATATAGGCCCAGTATTATTTCTCTCAGTTCTGGAAGGGCTGGTTCTGATTTAGTTTGAATCTTTCTTAATTCAGTTGAACTCAGGTAAAATAAACATAGTTAAACCAGCAATCAGTGGCTCATAACCCTTGGCTAGTGCAAAGGCTATCTCAAAATACTATTTAAAATTAAATCACCCTAACATTATATTGATAATCTACAACTTGCTTTAGGTAGAACAAATTACCAGAGAACGTGTCATACCACCACAACTGCAGCTGTAGTCTAAAAGGTCAGTACAGAACAAGAATTCAGTAACAAAAGTGACACTTTGGACCCTGAGCAGCAGGATGTCTAGCAGAGCTTTCTGTAATGGTATTAAAGTGTTTGGCTCTTTTCATGTTTGCCAACCAATTTTACTGCCCTGTTGAAGGAGGACTAGGAGGACCTGTGGTTTACACCCAGTGTCAACAACAAGATAATTTCCCTAAGAGTAAGTACTGCTTTCTTGAGAGTTTTAATTACCCTTGAGGTCCTGTGGTTTTCATCTACCCCTGCAATTAGCCAGCTATCCCACAGGAAGGTATTTGCAATGTAATCTGAATTAAAACCTAATCCAACTCCTGTTGAAACCCAAGGCAATGAAGATTTGCTGGAGCTCTCTCGCTGTCAGTTCGGTGCCATTGTAGCTTGTTTAGTGGCTTGAACTGCTCCCCCAGGCAGCTTACCTGTCACACAGGGGTCGTCTAACCTGCTTCAGAGCAGTCTTAGAATACAAAGCGACAAGAGAGGGAAACGAGGATGGCTCTGCACTCACCTTTGCTAGGCAGTGGCATAAACTTTCCCACTTGCCTCAGGGAGCACCAAATCACATTTTAATCTTGCAAAGGATACAGATTTTATAGAGCAGTGCTGTGGAAGTGATCTTAGCTGAAGTCACGTTGCTTGGTGTAGCCCTTGAGGATTACTGCCTGCATCTGCAATCCTTTGCAGTTCATGTTCTGAATTTGTGTGCATTATAAGCACAGCATGATTACACAAAGTCAGACTTATCCAAGGAAGAAATGTGTGGTGGTTGCTGTTTGAGCAGATTGTTAGTGCTATAAATTTGAATGCACTGACACTTGCTTCTTGCCTGAAATGTAATGATCTCTATGTATGTTTGTATGTGTTTATACATTAAAGCCCTATGTTGTATGGCATGAATATTAAATGTGTTTTCTTCCCTGACATGAACAGCTTTTACTGTCCTTTACTCTGTCTTGTTTATACAGTGCCACACAGCAATGAGTGGTTTCAATAGAAAAAGTTCAGAGTTGTTTCTGGTATTACATGTTTTTCCTTATTAATAAATGCATCACTGTGCAACATGCAGCTGAGTGCCAAAACAACAGACTCTTCCTATACTTCTATTTTCCCTCAAGCTGTAAGACCAAGGCTCCATTTAAATTCCTCTAAACGAACATTGTGAATGACATATGAGAGAAAAGCATGTGTTTTACCAGTCAGGCTTGAGGGTGTTTGAAATCAGCCCTCAGCTTCAAGTGACAGGTAGACAGCAGCAAGACTGACAGAGCAGTGGGAGGGTAAGAGGGAAGTTGTATAGGCTGGAGGGGTCACTGGGACTTGAACAATCCGTAGGATAAGGAAACACAAAAATTATGCAGCTTTATATCCTATCCTTCTTTCTCTTTATGAACCATACCTATAGTATTGCAGTCACTTTTGCACAGAGTTGTTCTATATGCAGTAAACAGGCAGAAAATTCAATTACAGGATCAGAATTAACGTCACTACATTTGTAATTGCTAGATTCTCTCTTCTGGATGTTGATGGATAAATAGCATCAGTTCAATCAGGAATGATTTCAGAATAAATGTGCTGGTAGGATTGCTGTGCATAAGCTAATTCTTGGATTGCTTGAGAAGAGTGAATGTTTCAGTTTTCCTTCTTTAGCCTTCTTCGAGACTTCACAATATGCAGCACAACCAAGTGTGGTCTATAGTCCAGAAAATTTAAGACACAGTCTGAAGGCTGTATATCTCTTTAAGGACAGAGCAAGAAAATGGCATGTCAAACTAATGCTTTTGTTAACCACAGCCAATTCTGAAGTCAAGGCTTTCTGTGCACAAAAAAGTCAGATTTCTTTCAACATAGCTCTTTCCAGAGCTTGATGTTCATGTTTGAATCATTTTAGAATTGAGAATCCAATTGTTAGGGCCAGAATGTAGACTAGGGAATATTTGTACAAAATATTTAAAGTTATTCTCCGGTTTCCTTGGATCCTGCTAATGTTTCAACATAGACCAGTCTCCTTTTGCTGAATTAGGGCAGGCTGAGGTTAGCAAAACCTAAAATTAGTGGGATTTAAACTCTAATGGCTAGACTAAAGCATTAGTCATCTGGTGACTGATGCCTTAAGAGGTCTATGTAAAGAAAATATTTTTCAATCAAAGGAAACCAAAACAGTGAGCTACCTGCTTTGGACAGACTGAGAATATGTATATTGGAAAATTGGTTGGGTTACAAAGATTCTGAAAGTTCTTCCAAACTTTTTAAAGTTTTGTCTAATGTATATCACAGCATGAATATACACTGGAACTTCACAAACACCCATCACGGGTGCCTTGCAATGTCTAAAGGCACACAAGCAGATTACCTTTCAGATAAAGCATCGAATTAGTGATGGAAATGGATAGACATTGCTGTCGCTAACTGCTATTTTGAATCCATCCTCATGTCCCGTTCAAAGCAGCAAATCTTGTAACCAACATGAAGTTCAAAGGTTTGGAGAGCAAAACTTATGTACAAGCAGTTACTGTAAGAGTTGTTATTGGGCGAAAAGTTGGAGTTCTGAAAAGATCTGGAGCCTCAGTCAGACCTTTGCTGCTAAGTGGAATGCCGTTCTTTATCTTTGTCACTTCTGAACATGAAGTCGTAAAAGCCCACAGCTTTCTTTAAGCTAAGCCTGCTCTAAGCAACTCTAGGAGCATGCAGTAAGGTGGGGAACAGGTCTTCAACTCACTGTCTTCTTCAAGCTACCTGTGCAGATGCTCATGGCACACATGATGTGATAGCTGAAAGGCTCAAAGTACCCTCAGTAAAATTCCTTTCCCATGAGAAAATTTAGGGTAGGTGGGAGTGCTCTATAAATTAACATTCTTTATGCACTTACTTCCTTGGTTTGATCTTTTCTAAAATGTCTTGTGCCCTTTGGATTTTCTCAACATTGTAGCTAATGCATATTTACTACCCTGAGGTTATAGCACACTGAAGAATTGTCCAAAGAAATATAGATATCCACCCATCAATGTTTTGAGCATATTTAACCCTCAAATCAATTGCTAATGTATGTTGTTATATCCACTACAAGAGGCAGAGTGGGGAAAGGGCCATTATTATCTTTCCCTAAGAATATTTACAAATGCAGAAGTCATGTAAGGATTCGTCCTGTGGATGGATTCACCCGTAACATCCCAAAAGCGTATTGTGCCACATCAGCACATAAACAAAGAAGCTGTCATTGATAAAACTTCTGGAAAAGGAACTATTCCTGACTTTTGTATCATGTTCTCTGCTCAGTTCCTAGTCCAGAATTACATCTAACTGCACAGCATGCTGACCTCCTGAAAGAGGCATTCGGACGAGACCATGATCTTGCATATCTTACTAAAACTGTGGAACAAATCCATCAATAAAACCTCAGAACTTACGTTATCATAAAAGAAGAGAGTTTCCTTCAAAAACAAAATGTTGAAGATTAAACTGTATGAAAGCAGTAGGTATGAATTAGAATGAAAGAAGACATGAAAAGGTAAAGTGTCTTAACTGGAACACAGCTGCAAATAATAAATTTGGATAAATACTGGCGTAATAATCCTGACTCATGGGAGCAGATAACATACATGTTGCCCCAAAATACTGTACAATCCCAAGTTATAAAAAATTCCTTGTCTTGTTAGAGGAGATTCTAAGCATAAAATGTACACGCTGCAAATCTTTAACTATTGGTGAACAGGTATTGCAGGATTTTAAAAACCTAGTCCTGGTTTGAGGATGGTTAGTTGGGAAGAAAACAACCATAAATTAATCTAGACTTCAAGCTAATAATATTTAATAATTTAATTAATAATTTAACATTTTCTGTTGGCTTTCAGTGAAGTATCAAAACTATTCAGTATATCAAAATATTAAATTAAATGGCTTAAAAATATGAAACCCAAACAAATACAAGCTTTATAGTATCATATAAGCACAACTTTTTATTTCTGTCCTCTAGTGATTTGGGTCTGTGTTCAATTCCACAAAAGATCTTTGCTAGAAATAGGCTATTGTTGCTTAAATTAGAACTAAAATGGGGATATGTTAGACAGGTTGTGGTGTGGTAGAGGCACAGATGAAGCTTGAGAGCATTAGTAGGTAAGTATAATAATTCTTCCACCTCAGTTGCTTCACTGGCTGGTCTTGGTTTATCTGCCTAAGGTAACCACTGATAACAGAAACAAATAATAGTGATATTATATATTTCAATTATCTCAAAATATCATCTAACCAAGATAATAAATCTGTAATTCCTTCTGTCATTTTTTCCTTACTTTCTTCAAATCTGTTACCCTTCGTTATATATTTCTCCACTGTAGTTTTAGGGGTTTTTTTTTCCTAATTTTGACCTTATTTTTTAATATTATTTCCTGCATTTATAAAAAAATGTTAGTGCTTATGATATTATCTGGCACAGTACACTCAAAAAAAGGCCTATAATGTTTTAGTTATATGGTGTTTGAAAACAATAATATGACTTTTAGCTGGAAGATACACTCTGTGTTTCAGCTGTGATTCAAAATCACTGGCAATTGCCAAGCAGACTTTCAGAGGTGTGGGATTGGGCCCCAGTTCTAGTTCCACTACAGAAAAAATTGTTAGATTATACTACAGTCATATTCACAAACTCTGAAGCTCCTAAACACCCACAGAAGTTTCAAAATGCATCGTGTACGTGTTATAGAAAACAATTCAATAGCTGTCTTTTGTACTGTTGACTTACTTTTTTTTAAAGATGACTTTGTAGCTCTAACTCCCTCACAAAGCTTTTTGAGGCTCTTTGCACTACAAATAAAGAGCTACTTCGGGTGACACCTCCCAGAGCCCTTTCAGAGAGAGGAGAGGTTCTGGTGGGATTAAGTATGTACAGTTTATACTACCAAGACCTTTAGCCAATGTAATAATACTTGGGTGGAATGACAAGTGCTGACCACACACAATTCCTGTCGATTTGTAGTGGTGTGTGCTCAGGATCTCTTGTGGTTTAAAATCCAGTGTGCTACATGAGGATCCAAAAACATAGCTCAGTTATTGAAAAAAGGGAGATTAGCACCAGAAGTCTTAGCTTGGTTTATGTTAGTCAACCAGGAAAATGAGTTTTGCCTTTTTGGTTTGTTTGTGTTTTGTTTTGTTTTGCTTTTTAATTACTCTACTTATATTAGTACAAACCCTGGCATAAGAAAGGGATCTAATAACATAATGATCCCTAAAATGAGCACAGCTTATGCACAGTATTTGTAGGAAAAAGATACACATATTTATCAACATATATATGCACCATTATATGTGACTGTATGAATAAGATGGAGAATTAGAATTACTCATTCTTACAGAGAAAAATTGAATTACTAAAAAATTAGAGTGAAGCCATCTTGTCTTGAAGCTTGTAAGCACACTGCTACAGTATGGTTCAATTTGCAGTGGAAACTTTGGCTGTGGGCTGTACTGTGATTGAGAACCACTTCTAAAACATGGGTCAGTCATGTGTGTGTGGCAGTCTTCTATTGTGTCCTCCTCTACAGGTCATCCTCTACAGCACATCCTTTGGCGTGAAACTTTCTCCTAATGTGGATGTCCAGATCATCCCACATCACTGAGCTTAAATGGATTTGATCACAGTATCTTTTGAGTATCTCATTCAAACTGGTTTTGATGGAAAACAAAATTACCAAGCAGCAGGGCATCCTTCTGTTGGCTCCTGCAATTGCAGTCAAGGACCCAATGTGTTTTCCCACTGTCTCCTTATAAAGATGCACTATTTTAAACGGTTCTTCTTTGTAACAGTCTTCTCAGTTTTGATGCAGATTCCTCTGTTAAGAGGAAAGGTCTTTTTCTTGCTGTACGTCATACCTCTTTATTTGCCAAGTGTTCTGTTTATTGGAACACATATGAAACCAGCAGAAAAACCTCTCTGACCTTTATTCACATTCACAGAGACCTTAAAAGATTCTACTTTCTTCACTAGATTACATCACGTTAGACTGAATCCATATCAGCTTTTAAATTTTAATTGTCTATAACAGAATTTGTCTATGTTGACTTGTTACAATTCTGAACAAAATCACCTCTGACCACTAACAAAAGGGGTAGTGTACCTTGAGAACTCTGTGTGTGATTAACTGACATATACAATAAATAAAAATGTTACTACAGTAACAGATTGAAATTATATCATTCATTTAAACCTTTTTCCAACTTCAACTGGGTCCCCACTAAAGCACACAGGAAATAAACATATTGAGCTGTCTGGCACCAGGCAACTATCCAGGTCCTGTTCTGTCTAGCACTGTGCCGAGCTTATCCATCTAATCAACATTAGGAGGTTTATTTATGTGAGCCAGATATATTAGCAATAAATGAATTTATTCAGTAGCTTGGTGGATTTATATGCATACAAAATCATTTTAGTTTAAGGAGACTTAAAACTGAGTAACTCTACTACTTTTACAGGCTGTATCTCAAAGCCCCTAGGAAGTTCTAGTCTCCTCTTCACAAGGAAAAAAAACCTAAACAATCACACACACACAAAACCAAAATCCAAAATCACCAAAACCAAACCAAACCAAACCAAACCCAACCCAACCCCTAACCAAACCAAAACACTAATGAAGTCAATGGAATGTTTACAGGAGCAAAAATTGCAAAAAACTAAGGTACTAGTGAAATGCAAGTGGACATGCAGCTAGCTAAGTGGCAATTCAAAGGGTTGTGGTATATTTATATACATTCTATGCAATATTCCATACATATAAAAGTCCATTTCAATTTTTTCAACCCAAGATAGTTTCTAGAAGAGAAACAGCTGACAGAATTCAGAAGGGATATCTGGGTTTTCTTCATCACACCTATTTGTACTTTAGACAGATTTTGTTCTAAGGCATTAATTTGACGTGCGAGTCAGGTCTGTGCTACATTGGAGCCTGTTTTCACTGATTCCTCTGTTGTTTTTTAGAAAACGAGACAGAGAATTCTCTTTAGTGCTAAAGGTTTATCCATTTCAATCAGACAGTGAGTGGCACATTCTCACCTCATTCGCAGTTTAATTCCAATTGGACATTGCTTTTGAAATGTCCCTTCTCTTTTCCCCCTTTATGCTGCCACTTGAAAGTTGAAATGTAGCAAGAATGTAACGTTAGGTGCCAGTTTTCTGAATTACAGGGTGACTGCTTTAGCTGATCCCAAAAAGCAAGTGTCTTTTTATACGGCATAAAAGCCTGAAATGTTTACATATCAAAAGGCTATAGGCCAATTTCTGTCAAAATTATACATGAAGTTAAGCAGTACAAGCAATTTATTTAAACACTAGTCATTGTAGAAAAATTCAAAACCATATGCTCTTTTAGCAGTTTTTCACAAATGCATTTGACCCATGACTTGGCAAGACATGCGTGCTTCATAATTTACTCTAAATTTCAAATCCCCTTGACATTTAAATAAAAGATCTTCATTAATAAAGTTTATATGAATGAAAACTTTAGAAGCTGATATTTTTAGAGGGAAGCTTTAGGGAAAAAAAATACCAACCGCGTTTCTGCCTTGTTTTCAAATGACTGACTTTCCTAATCAGTTCAAGATAAGTTTATTCTGGGAACAAATTACCGTAATTTCGCATTGTATGACTTTTAAACTCTTTTTTTTCCCGGTGAAGAGATGATGCAATCCGTTTGAAACAAACGTGGGGAACGCTGAAGGGCGATGGCATTTATAAGTGAGAGATGTGCGGCGAAGCGCCGTTTCCGAGAGGGTTTCGCAGCCGGCCCTTCACCAAGCTCCTGGATCACTCCACTGTTACCCCCTCGCGTGGGGCGGGAGCCGCAGCCGGGACCCACCGACCGAGGCAATTCCCGGCCGGGCGGGTGGGCCGGGATGCTGCTCCTCGGACCCCTCCCGGGCAGTAGTCCCGGTGCTGCTCCCGCCGCCAGGCCGGGCAGACACTGCGCCGGGAAGGCGGTGGATGCGTTTTGCATCCCCGGAATTATTCCTTAATACATTAAAATAAAAAAGCCGCCCGATTTCTAAACAAGCGCATTTTCATAGACTTGTGTATGGTGATTGCTTTGTATGAAATCGTGTTTGGGTAACAATACTGAAAATCAGCACCGTGTTTACTTTATTTCATACCTAACAGCTTGCTCTGCCCAGTACTATGTTCCTCTTTAGATCCCTCTTTCAACCCATGCTGTGACCACCCTCGCGTAACAAACAATTGCTTAGCAACACTATGCAGCACAATTTGCTTGTGTTTCATTTGTTATTACAATTTCACCCCGACATTGTGTGACAACTGATTGTTTGTTTAACACAATTTTCCGTTTGCCGGGTTAGCGAAGAGTGCAAGGGAAATGAGAAACTCTGAGAACAGGTTTTGCGAAGTGGGTATCAAAACTGGGGGCTTCACGGCAAGACGACTCAGATTAAAACAAACAAAACAAAAGAGAACTTCCCCACGGGGGTGGCAAGTTATTTAGAAAATAGCATATATAAATTAGGAATAAAGGTAAGCTTTCCAGCGAGGTGGATCATCCTTCAGGGGAGCCTTCAGGAGCCAAAAACTCTACGGGAAGCCGAGCGCTCGCACAGCCCGAGCGGCGTGTGCTCCGCCAGCGCCGCGGCTCCTCTGGTGTCCACTCGTGTCCCGCCGTGCTGCTTTCGCCTGGGAGAGGCCGGAGAGCCGCGGAGATGAAACCGGGATGCAAGTGGTGCTAAGCACCCAACAGGTCGGCCGCGACGGCGGGTGTCCCCGCGGAGGGTGTCCCCGCGGAGGGTGTCCCCACCTGCAAGCCCCGGCATGAGCGGGACTCAGCACCGTCACCCTGTTGGTCCCGCGAGGGGCGGCAGTCCGGGGGCAGAGCGCTGACCCCGCCTTGGCCCGGCCTCAGCGCAGCGCCCCGTCCCGCACCGCCGCCCCGCAGAGCCGCAGCCCCCGGGGCACCCGCGGGGATGTCCCACTCGGGGCCGCTGAGGGAGCGGGCCCTGCCCTCGGCTCCCGGCATTTCCTCAGGCCTGGCTCCCCCGGGGACCCCGAGCCCGGCTCGCCCCGGGGTGCGCAGGACACCGAGGGATGCTACCGCGGATTGCTGCAGAGCCGCCGAGGACGTGAACGAGCATCCCAATGGCGGCATTAAGCAGGCGCTGCTCTGCATGTAGCGTGACCGGCTGCACCGGCGGAATTACAGACCGAAAAACCCCCGACAAACCAGCCCGAAACTCCCTCTTTGGGAGTTACAAACAGTAAAAAGTAAAGAAAAACCTCAGAAACAACAATAGAAAAGGAAATACCAAATCTAACAAAAAATGAACAACTCTAACGAAAACCCTACAACTCTCTGTCAAATAGTTTCACTTTCCATCAAATTCGAAAAATTTGCACGAAGCTCTGGTCTAAATGACAAACGCGGAAAGAAATGGATCGGCAGATAAACTGAAGTAAAGGAAACGATGCTAGTAATTAGTCACATCGCGATGTATCGATGAAGCAAGAATTTAGCCCTGGCGTCCTTTTTCTTTTAACGTCTTTGGCTAGAAATAGGCTCTTGATTTAGATCATCCTCAGGTGCAGTTTTAAATCCTGGAATATCGAGGAAAGAAAGGATAAAGTGCGAGTAAGCGCTAACGAGGATATTCTTTGTTGAGGAAAAATAATGTGTTCGTAAACGGACCCTAATGGCTTGTTTTCATTTCATGCGTACAATTTCCTACCTTCTTTGATGGAGAGTTGATGGGGTAAATAGTCTAATCTTATTCAGTTCACCTCCTGTGGATTCCCAGTTACAGTCGTGACAGACGAAGTATTCTGCAAATCACAAGAGCCAGCTACCAGGAGAGCCAAACCACTTAATAGGAAGAGTTTTAGGGATTTAAAATTGCTCCATTTTAAAATTCATGCAACATGAAAAATGTAAAGTTCTCTGCATCATTGTAACTTTATGGGCTTTGTTTTCTCAGCTAGAAAATGGAAGATTAAAAAGAAAAGAAAAAGGCACCAAGATAGATCAGAAGCAAATCGGAACACCTACCACGCCCGGGAATTTGAGGTGGCACTGGTCTTTAACATTTCCATCTCCTGGCTTGTTTTAAAAATAAAAAGTGATACCTGTCTGAATCTGAATCTACCAAAAAAAAAAAAAAAACAAAAAACAAAACAAAAAAAAAAATACCCCACAAACAAAAAACCCCAAAACAAATCAAAAAAGGTAGAGAAGTGTAGAACATTCACAAATTCTTGCTCCACAAGGTGATTTAGGAAAATTTTAAAAAAAAAATAGTTCACTTACTCAGTGAAGACGCTGTTGCTTCACTGCATAAAGCTTAAATCAGAGAAACGCATACTCGTCAATGCACTTTCAGTTCTCCGAGCTGGGGTACACAAGATTCAAACCCCGCTACAGAAACCCTTGTTGGGGGAGGGACGGCGTTGCATGGTTATATCGCAGTTTATTTTTTTTTAAGTGCTTCTTGACCAATTCGAAGCATAAATAATGAATCTGAGCTTCAGACGGAGGAAATCGCACCCACTAATGTGAACTAACACGACCAAAGTAGGTGCATAATAGACAAGACTAGGAGCTGCTAACCACTTCTGCACAATGGCATTAATAAGATTAACCTGGGCAATTAGCCGGTGCAGCAGAGATCAAGCCTAAATCTGGGGCCTTTCAAAAAAGCCCACTAATGGAAAGGATTACGTTAATTTCATTAATTCTGAATACACAGACTCAGGCTGCTTTCACTCCTTTGTGTAACCCCCACCTCTTCCCCACCAAAAAAGGGGAGAAAAAAAAAAATCAAATCTGGTTTTGTTTGTCATCTGCATATTACCAGGAACTAAATCCAGGATGACGTCGCCTGGGTATAAAAAAGGGAAGAGGTTCAGATGGATTATACTCCGAGCAGCCCTCTGGGTTGAGATCAGTAAACAGGCGAGAGTTGAGGGGGGAAAGTTCCAGGGGTGGATCCTGCGCACACGCACACACACACCGCACACGC
>JAWWMO010000174.1:48662992-48685524 GCA_035047845.1 Dendrocincla fuliginosa | reverse complement strand
CACACGCGCGCACAGACACACCCGCACACTCTGCCCGCAAGCTGCCCTCGGGAAAGGCTCTGTTCTCTTCGCTCTGATCTCTTTTTAAGATTTCTCCGAAAAGTTTCGCTTTCGTGTCTTTCGAGCCTCTCCCCCCCCTTCCCCAACCACCACCTACCCTCCCTCCCGCCCTCCTCCCTCCCTCCCCCGGCCGGTCCCCGCCGCCCTGCCCCGCACGGTTTGGGGCATGCCTGTGAGCATGTTCAGCATCGACAATATCCTGGCGGCCAGACCTCGCTGCAAGGACTCTGTGCTGCTGCCCCCGAGCGCCGCGCCCGTCGTCTTCCCCAGCCTCCACGGGGACTCGCTCTACGGCAGCGCCTCCGACTACGGCGGATTTTACTCCCGGGCGGTGGCTCCCGCCTCCGCGCTGCCGCCGGCCGTCTCTGGATCTCGGCTCGGCTACAACAACTACTACTACGGGCAGCTGCATGTGCCGGCATCCCCCGTGGGCCCTTCGTGCTGCGGGGCCGTACCGCCCCTGGGCGCCCAGCAGTGCTCCTGCGTCCCCCCCGCAGGTAAGACGGCCCCGCGTGGGACGGAGCGGACGGCACTCCTTTGTTCCCGCGGCCGCGGGGCCGGAGGAGGTGGCGGGGTGCGGGCAGCCCGCAGGAGCGCGGGTGGGCGGTGGGAGGGGGGCTTTTTCGGGACGAGACGGGACGGAATGGGGTGTGGGGGGAAGAAGGGATCTCTTGCAAAGCCTGTCGTCGACTCGTCTGTCTGTCCGTAGGTTACGAGGGCACTGGGTCAGTCCTGATGTCCCCTGTTCCCCATCAGATGTTGCCCTATATGAACGTGGGCACTTTGTCCCGGACGGAGCTGCAGTTACTGAACCAGCTGCACTGTAGGCGGAAAAGACGGCACCGGACTATCTTCACTGACGAGCAGCTGGAAGCGCTGGAAAACCTATTCCAGGAAACGAAATACCCAGACGTGGGCACCAGGGAACAGCTGGCCAGAAGGGTGCACTTAAGGGAGGAAAAAGTGGAGGTACTTTGCTTTCTCTTTCCTTCTTCCACGCTCTCCCTTTAGCACTCGAACGCGCTCGAACCGGAGGTAGCGCAGTGTGCCTCCAGCCCTGCTCGGCCAGCGGAGGAAGAGCGACCGCTTTGCGGGGGGAGACGGAAAGTTTTTTGTTGTTGTGTCCAGCCGCGCTTGTGACGGGGCTGTGAGAGGTTGTCGGGAGTCGGCCGTGCCTCCTGAAGCCGCTCGGCCGGTCCCACCCGAGCGGCAGCTTCCCCTGCCTCCCTGCCTCCCTCCCTCGTTCCCTCGCGTCCGAGCGCGGCCGCCGCACACCGGCCCCGGCAGGCCTCCCGCGGCGCGGGGTCAGGCTGCGGGGTTGCACAGTTTTGTGTTTATTTTTTTTTCCCACTGATAATTTTAATTTCTTAACGTAACAGGTTTGGTTCAAAAACCGCCGGGCGAAGTGGAGGAGGCAAAAGCGATCTTCTTCGGAGGAGTCAGAAAACGCACAAAAGTGGAATAAAGCGTCTAAAACGTCACCGGAGAAGAGACAAGAGGACGGGAAAAGTGACTTGGACTCCGACAGCTGATGCCTCTCAGTGGGGGGGACATTTTCCATGGACTGTCGGATACGCTCCAGAGGATGCTACTAATCTTGCACAAGCTCTGCCTTGTTGGAGGGGGAAAATATCTGTATATAATGTACAATGCCCCGAGTTGATTCCTTGTAAATAAAATGTGTTGCGGAGGTGTTGCACAGGTAGACGGCGGCGCGTTTGTTCCCCCTGCGCCGCAGGGAGAGGGAGAAGGGAGCGGGGAGCGATGGTGCCTGTGTCCCCAGGGACCAGGGCAGCCCTTGCCGGCGCAGTTACTCGTTTCTCGGTGCGGTGTCGCACAGTGTGGAAGCGGGGCAGGCCAGCGCTGGCAGCCGGGCCCCACTCGCCGCAGGCCGGGAGGCGATGGCGAATCTTTCACGCCAAGGGAAGCGGCGGAGGCCCGACCCGGCACGTCCCACCCCGACGGCGGCGCCCGGGGCAGCCTGGCTTGGGTACGAGCCCGAGGCGGCCGGGAGCGATCCCCGTCGCTCCTGCCGGCGCTCCGCTCCCGGCCGGCCCCTTCTGCCGTCCCGCACCCGGGCGCTTCTCCCTCTCCGGCAGCGCTGCGGCTCCTCCCGCACGCCGCTCTCACCGCAGCGGCGGCCCCGATGCCCTTGGGAAACACTTGCAGGCGAAGCAAACCCGGCCTCAAGCTTATTACTCTGTCCCGTCTCCCTGCGCTTTCCCCCATCTCGCTGCAGTTGTGCCCTGTTGAGTTTCCGGAGCGCTTGTCTTTGACCTGCGTTTAGAAAAACTCTCTAAAGTAGTGCTTAAAGTTGTTGTTAATAAATTTCAGCCATTATCAGATGAATTACACGGAAGGGGACGGCGAGCCCTCGTGTGCTGCTTTTGGGGGTGTTTCAGAGGAAGTTGCTAATGGAAGTTTTCTCTCCTTTGAGGCAACACTTTTGCAATTAGGAAAGCAGTGATAGCCCGGTCTCGCCTTACTCTTTACGAAGGTCTCATAGAAGAGATGTCTATCCCCCCTATAAATACATTTTCCTTTTGCTTTTTTCCCCTGTGATTCTCCAGCTCAGAGCTCATTGTTTCAGAACAGAACCATGGTGGTTTCCCTATGGTGTCATGTTTAGGAAGATCCTTCTCTCTCCTTGCCTGCAAAGATGGTTCATAAATTTAAAACAAATGACCTGAAGGTGTAAAGCCAATGCAGATAATCTCTGGCTGGAAAACTTCATGCTGTGCCTTTCATTCAGAAGTTAAGCAGCACTGAGCTGATTTTAATTATGGCCAATCCTAAACTCACCTGTATCTATTCAGCTCATCTAGTTTAGAGAAGAAATTTTTTTGTGAGATGTGCTCACCATTGCTTCCAGTGACACTGGAAATGGTCAACGGCTGTGTTGATTGTGTTTGTGCTTTTCCCTCCCTTTCCTGATACATCTAGATTTTCATGGTTGTTGTAACACGGTGAGTATTGCAGGTGTTAATGTGATAGAGCCAGTCTTAGTACTTGTCTACTCAGATAACATTTCTTAATGTACACACGTTTCCACGCAGATGTGGTATCTCTCTCTGAGCAATCTCTCACTGTACCAAGATGTAGGAACAGCTGTTGTGGAAGAATTTACTTGTGGGTTTGTGTGAGCCAGTCCTTTAGGGGGCTAGGAGTTTCATAGCTACTGCTCTCTTGAAGTGAAGAAATTTAGCCTCTTGTTCCTTAGTGCAACAGAGGAGAAAGGGTAAAAGCAAGTGGATTCTACTTTTTGGATGCATATCATGGTTTGGCTCTATGGAGCTATTGCATTTGGGATATGTTACCCTACTGCTATGGATGCATATTTGGTCTTTGTAAATTGTATTGAATTACAACAAAACAGCACTAAAAATTAGGGTTTAAATTACTAAAAATTAGTTTTGAAAAGAAATGTTTTGTTATGTTATATGCAGGAAGTTTCATTGAGTGGATTTTTAATGTCATCACCTTTGTATTTAGTCATTGTTAGGTTTTAAAGTGCATACTTAATTTGCAAATAAACCCAGGTCTAAGGATAACATTGCCCAGGATTTTGCAAATGCTTATATACTTTCATTGCTTCCCATTTGTAAATGTTCTTACTACCACACTGGGAGCTTGGTAGGGTTTTGTTTCACATTTTTTTTGTGTGTGATGGTAATTTTGGAAGCCACTATTAAGGATTTTAGCTTGTGTACTGGAATGTGGAAGTTAAACTGGATCTGCGTTTGTAAGAAGTGGACTTTAGAAATGTTTTTGATTACCAATAGTAGTTACTTAAAGCTGCAGTCCATATCTTTAAAGATATTCAGACTTTTCCAATGGGAGTAAGGTGCTTGAGAACCATGGCAGCTCAGGTCACTGAACATGCCAATTTGTGGACTTATTTAGAACTTTTTTGTGTGTGGAAGCACGGGATATGATGAGTCAAGACTTTGAATTCCAAAACATGCTTTCTATGCATGGAATTATGATGGAGTCACCACCAATTTCTTTAAAATCACATTGTACCTTAGTCTGTGTTAATTTTTGAGTTTTCTATAAACTCTCAACTACCATAAACTTAATCTTGCAGTCGCAGATATCTATTGTTAGTACTACATGTAGGTGTAGACCTGTTAGAGTTAATACTACTACTTTAAAATCTAATAGAAAATTAGATTTTCAATCTTGACCTAAAAGTTTTACCTCACTTACTAAAAAGAGTATTTGTACTATTAGATAGTAGGAGTAGCTGTCTCATTCTTCTCACTGGTGTTTGTTGAAAACCTAAAGGCTTTGTTCTACCTTTTTCATACTATAAAATCAGATCCTGTGCAGTATGGAAAAGTCTGATAATGGAAAATTAGTGAGAATATTGCATGAAAAGGATCAAGAAAGTAGGAAACTAAATTACTGGAAACATGAGGGTGATTGCAATAAGAAGATCTCTCGTTCAGTCATGCTGTTTGTTTTTCATATTCCATTTCTAGGTGCCTGTCTGGATTTTTATTTTAGGAGAATTCCTACATGCCAGAATGCAAATGCCACATAGCGGCTTTCATTATTTTCTCTTTCTGTTGGTGCAAGAGGAACAAAGCAAAGAGAGGGACCTGAATATGAGTTATGTTCCAGCAGGTTCAGTTCTAATGAAGGGGCTTTGAAAAAGTTGGTTGTGGTTCTGTTTGTTAACACTTGTCTAAAAAGCAGACCAAAAGAAATATTTTATTTTATTTTATTTGTTTGTTTTGTTTTGTCTGTATCTCCTCCACTGCAATTTACAATCTTGTATGTTGGGTAAACCTATTCTTAGAAGATTGGATGGACTGAAATATGTTGTATTGTTCAGGGCACTGATGTACTATCTAAATTTTACAACAAGAGTTCAATTTCTTGCTGTCTTACTGATTTTCTAGGAAATGTTGGACTTCTTTATTTTTAAATTTCTGTCTGTAAAATGAATAATATTCCTTTCAGACCTCACTCACATGGGAGGTAGGTTGAGGGGGGAATTATGAGAAGAAATGTAAGTTACTTTGGAGGTTCACCGCTGTAGTGCAGACTTATTCCAGATAATGCTACACATTATAGTAGTAATAACTGAATAATTACACAAAAGGACCATACATCAAATAAATCTCCCTGACACAAGCTGGCTTAGATTATGAAATTCTGTTACAAGGGAAAGCTAGGGAAAGCAATGTGTAGTAAGGGTCCAATGCAGAAGTTTTCTACTGTATAAGAGGTAGCTTTAAAAATCTGAAGTGCTATCTTCATTGTGTCATCTGCATTTAGACAGTCAAAATTTATGTTCCTATTAAGTACCCTCCTTACCATATTTCTGTAGTTTTGGTTTAATAAGTAATTCTGTAAAGCAGAGGTCAGATTTTTTTTTTTTTTCCTTGACATAAAGTGATTTATTATCAGCTGAGAATCTTTCTTTTCCCTTTCAGTTTTACTAATACTCAAGTGAACTGGTTTTGAGCTTTACTATAATGGGATCCTGGGAATATAAACCGTGCAAACTGTTTCTTGCACATGACTTTTGAAGCAAATGTTTGGATTAATAGAAGTTTTTTAAAAAATGCTATATTAAGGTGAGTTCATAGTTTTTGTGCTCCATCTGTATTTATTGGTTCTCTGGGGTTAAACACTGTGGACCATAAATGAACAAAAACCTAAAGAGTTTTTGTTTTGTATTTTACCCCACTAGGGTTTCATTCCATTTATACTTTATGTTTTCCTTATTTTGGAGACCTGGTGAGCTTTGACTAAACCTAGGCAGAGCAGTTCAGTCAAATTACCCTGTTTCTTTGAGGTTGCCACTTACCTTGATTTGATTAGAGCCTGTTATTTGAACGTAACATTTATATCTGCAATACATTAGATTATAAGCAATTAAAGCAAACTTTAATGTGATCTATCTCTGTAAAGTATCTGACAATTTTAAATACAGGAATCTGCGCTACAATATTCTGATTTGTACTGAAGCTACCACAAGCTGGAGAATTCAAATTTAAAATGGAAAAAGGAATCCGACTTCTTTCACTTTTGTATTCAGGATAGAATAGATGTCTACAGACTTAGACTATATCCCTCAGGACATAAAGCAAAACTTAAGGCACAACTGAATGGAACAATATGGAGAAGGAGAAAGGCCAGGAAACTTCTTATAGCATAGAAGTACCTATGCAGCTGGATGTTGAAAGTTACTTCTCTGTCTTCTAAATGATGTCCAAATACTGATATTTGTGTTTGATTTCTACTCCTTGTCTGGTCAAAGATGCGTGCTTACCTTGGAGATCTGGAGCTTATACCCCAAACGTGTCAAATACATGTTCAAGCCTAAAAGTTATAATTATCCCTTTGCATTATATCCAGGAAAAGAACTTTTTCCCAAAACTCTAACCATGGAAATCCCATCAGAGTTTGCCCATGTTTATTTACACAAGTACAATAATAATAAATCTTTATGTCTTTTTGTCTTTGAAGAAATTTATTCAATGTTCACTACTGTAACTGCAGAGCGTTTCGTTAACGCATGTGGTTACACCATGACTGCACCATGGCAAAAGGGACAGTTTTGGTGAATTGGAGCCGCCTTCCTCTGGATTGAACCATGTCCTTCAAAACGCTGCCTGCAGGGCTTCTTCCCTTGCTGTCCAAGGTGGGTGGACTTCTGGACAGGGCAGACTTTTAAACATTCTTTTCCTAGGAAAAAAAACCCCAAGGAACTGGAAGCCAGATTGTGACAGTGTCAGTTCAGCAATCTGATTTGTAGGGAAGCATCACAAACCATTGGATCTGTGCTGCAAACTGAAGTGCTGGAATGAGCTGCTGAGAACAAGGATGAGAACGTCTGAAGCTGGCATCCCTCTTGACTCAAAGGTGTTATGAATGTAGAACCTGCATATAACTGTATTTATTTCGTTTATTCGGAGCTTTTGGCAAACTGTCAAAGAACTTAGCTGTGAATTTTCAGAGTGATCCCAAGGTGGGCAACTACTGTTACACTGTTTTGCTGTCGTAAATTCTTAGTTACCTCTTCCCCTTGAGGGGACACACAAGAAGTCTTTGGCACAGTGTGGGGGAGCGGAAGTGATGACATTTTTTTGCTGGTGGATTTTAATGCCATCACCATGTATTCCTGTTATCCTGGTGGAAATTTGACTTTTCCGGTGAAAATAAGACCTTCATGGTTTATGTAATTACATGTATAATTTCACTTGGTTCGTAAACAAATTACATGTATTTTTATCGTACAAGTGAACCCAAATGGAAGGCTAAATTAACAGAAGATAAGTGAAGGAAGGGACAATATGGTTTGGATGTGTGAAACACATATTTTTAAAAGCCACAAAATGAGAGCCCTGACCTACTTTGCTTGCACACCCCAAAACCCTTGCTGAGTGTTACATGTGCAAGGAATGCAGTACAAGCAGAGAGCAAGCAATTTTCTATTTAAACAGAAATGGAAAAGAGTTCTTTTTATGCCAAATTTTACCCCATAGTGTATAATTACAGCCAAGTTGTAAACCCCTTAAAAGCTATAAGGCACCAGTATAATGAAACACATAACTGAAATTTACTGTACTTGTGTAGATTGCAAGCTTACTTTTGAATACTTAGTCAACTTCTTAAATCTGTAGTGTTCACAGAGGGCTTATAAGTGCTAGAATTTTGATTAACTGTCTCAAATAAACTACTGCTATTGTTATCACTATAAATCTCCCTAAGCTGAGAACCTCAAGGAGGCTGATATTTTCTGTGGAAACTGTAATGATTTAGAAGGGCATGAACCCAGCACCCTATATTTGGAGCTTCCTGTCATTACATAGAATGCCTCAGGCTTCATTTACATCAGTTATTAGATCTTATTTGTTTAATATTACTTTTTGATTGGTTTTATACTGTGTTTATCATGCACATTTTTAGAACATACTGTATTTTTCTTTCAGTTGGCCCTAATGCTATAGTGACAGCTCTTCACAATGAAACTTACTCGAGGCTCCTTTAGCCTGGTTGAAAGGATGATGTGGAGGCCTGACCCAAAACCTTTGTGAATTAACAAGAAACTTTCTGCTAGAGCTGATAATATTTCCCACTTGCATCAATGGATGGGGTTATTTTGCACAGTGATCAGTAAAGATAAGATGTTAATCCCTGGTCAACAGGGCTTATGATTATGGGACAGAATCACATAGGAAGGGATCCCAGTAACCCCAGGGGAACCTTCTCTCCTTAAAACTCTCTAACTTCCTGCTCTGACTTGTTTAGTTAAGGTGGTCCTTCCCACCTTGTACAGGTGCAAGTTTATTGGTAGAAATGTGTTTCTATTACTGAAGTCACTGCAGGTAGTAGGGTTGTTGATCCAATATGCTTAAATGATCTATCTGTAGTCACATTAAAAGTTTTAATGACATACCTTTTTAGGTAAAAGCCATGCTCCTACACTGATATATTTACACGAGTACAACAGTCTTTAAATGAGCAATAATATTGTTGGCAAGTGTATCCTTGACACAGAAGGTTCAATATCAGGCTCTCTGAAGTTGTGTGAAGCTTATCTCCACCAGCATAAAGGCAAGATAAAAGTTTATTGATACCTATCACTTGGCCTTAAAGGAACATCTGATTTACCAGATGTTTAAGAAAACCCAGAACAGTGTTCTTGAATTGGAAAGCAGCTGTGTTTTGCTCTGCTCACATATTCATTGGCACAGCTGCTTCAGATATCCGGGCATCTAAATTATTCTGACATCAGAAAAAAACACTGAAACAGGGACTGATTATGGCCATATTGCTTATGACGGTTTAATGCTTTGGCTGACTGATCATGGGGAAAGCTGTTCAGTCACCAGACACATTGTAGTTAAGGAGTAAGTAGAATTCATGTTGAGCTCTGAGGACTGGGACATTAGGTGCTCTAGAGTCATTCTTTCTAATATCAGTCTCTTTGAAGTAGCTGTCTTAGGAAGAGAAGCAGTTTCCATTTCAGCTTCACAATCTTTTCGGTTGCATGCTGAAAATTTTGGTGTTGGTTAGATGGATATCAGATGACTACAAAATTAAAACAAAAAAAAAGAAAAAAAATTAAACCTGATGTTAAGAATAGTCTCAAAAAGTCTAATAATTTGCATCTTTCCTATATCTGCATGGTTTTGCTCTTCTTTTCTCAGTCTCCAATCTAAGTTATCTTAAAAACCACTAGATACTGAAACAATGTCTGGGTACTCATTTCAAACCATTCTATTGATCCCAATAAATTTAATTCATTTTTACAAAATCACTTTCAGACCAGCACAAAGTAGAAATATAGCAGTCATAGAAAAATATCTGAGAACATTTTTGGAGAAAGAAGGTCTTGGGATTATAGCCTGATCTTCACCTCTGGAAGTAGACCATGGGAACTGGAAGGAATACTCTTTCAATTTGCATTGCCAAATTACTCTTGGCCCTGGATCAAGAAGAGAGAAGAGCATACAAGAGCCATCTCCTCACCCTTCCAAGTCAAAACTAGATGTAAACTCAGTGTATCGATGAGTGGCTTTGACTTTTGCTAAGAAGAATTGGCCCACGAATACAGCCAACAACAGCTATTAAGGGTTCTATTTGAGGATTAAAAACATCCAAGTTTTGATTAAAATTATGTTTGTATAATCATCTTAAGCTTTTTTTTTTTCTTTAAGTAGTATGAGATACATTCTGTGTTCATTTTTGGACCAAAATTTTAAAAAGCATTGTTGTTTGTATACCATCACATGTTCTTGTTTTGTTTTATTTATTTGTACAACCTCTTACTGGCAGTCCTGCTTTCATTGCAGCATAAGTTGCGAAGACAAGAATTTAAACATGTAAATAACAAAATCCTTCTGAGCCATTTTAGAAACCTTTGTTCTTTCTGATAGCTCCTGCATGTGCCACATTTAAATGGTGGACTTCCACATAAGCCAATCATCTTTGGTATGAGAGTGTCTTCTGTGAAGAAAAAATCTATGGAAGGTCATACTGTGGCTAATGATACATAACTTACAGATTGTACTTGCAAGTACTAAGTCCTTCTTAACCCAATTCAGCAGGGTTGAGCCCATGCCTGGCTGGTACAAAGTGGAATCCACTAACAATGAAGTGTTTAAAATACTTGTAAGGCCCAGAGGACAGTGTTCCAGGCTAAAGCCTCACTGAGATACATTAGCCAGAGACTTTCAAATGGAAAACACTGGTAATATTTTCAGCACATACTGAGAATGTTGTACAGTTTGGTGGATAGGAAACTAGTATGGAAGAAACAGAAGAGAATTTATCTGTAGTTCTGCTGTTAGAAACTCTTAATACCTGCCATGTCAGCTAGGCCAGATATGTTTCCATCTGTAAAATGGAAATAATTTAATATGATATCCATAGATACCTAGTACTAGGCTCTATTTCTCCATCACAGTGTCATCTGAGTATTTTCCTCTATTCACTGCAGATAGAGACATGTTTTACATTGGAAAATAAAAATATTTAGATGGATTTGTAATACCAGATCAAAGAGGTACTTCAGGATGAAAACACTGCAAAATCTGATTAAACTTCAGTTACCTTGCCAGCAGTAGACTGATAGTTTTGTAAATTAGAGCTCACTTTCCCCTCTGACATATTATTTAAAATCCCTTCTGAACAAGTGATAAAACAGCTTTAGATCTTATCAAGGAGGTATCTGAGCAAGTGTGAGATGGCAAGGAAAGAATAGGTTGGCCCTCTGCCATATAATTTTCGCTTCTAGGGGGCAGACAGCGTACAGGCTATAGAAGAGATTGGTAAAGGAGGAATAGAAGCATATAAATCCATGTATTTTTTCACAGTGACAGCTTGCAACACTTTCTTTTCTGAACTATTTCCAATGAGTAGTTTAAGAGATGGACTAGATTTGAAAGATTTATCACTTGGAGTGGAGGCAGAAGATTGATCTGCCCTAGCCTTGAAATGCAGAAAATAGTGAGTTTGGCAACTTCATGGTCTGTACATGGTTGTGACATTTTTACTGGTTCCTGTAGTGCATATGCCTATATTTGCATTTGTAAGGAGAATAGCTTTTCTTTCAGCATCCCATTGAGAAGTCTTCTAGTGCATTGTTATCAGATGTGTTTATAATTATTAACAGCAACTTAAATGAGATTATTGCACATCATAATTTCATTAATTTCATGGAATATATTTTGGCTTGTCACTTGCTCCCTACCAAAATAAATTACAAGGTTGTAATGCTCCACTGTGTTAAGTGGGTAACCACTTCATGGCAGGCGTTGAGCTGAGCTGAAAATTAGAGTAACCTCAAACCAACTATTTGCAATGCTGGGGTTTAATCTATTAGTACTTGTAATAGCGTGGAGGCTTTGTCCCAAAATCAACAGTATATTTTATCTAAGTAAGAGGACTCGTACTGAAGGGATGGCTGACCAATGCTGACCAACATTGTTGGCCAATCTTTTCCCCATCCCCTCTTTCCTCACAGAGAAAACAACAGCTAAGAGCAGAGTGGTTGTAAATGGGATAAGCCCTTTGGACTGAGTACAGGGCAACCCTGTGAAATGGATAGACTCTTGCAAGCCTGGCTGTAAGAGTCCTTCCAGTCGACTGTGCTCTGGAACAGCTAGGTTCTTGATCCAGAGCAGGAGTCACAGCACTTGGGATTTGGCCAAATGTTGCAGCTTGCTGACCCTGCTCATGCCATTACTGTGTCCTTTGCAGGAATAGCAAGAGATCAATCCCATTCCACTGGGGGACTTCCTCATGCCAGAGAAATCCCTGAGGAAGTAATTAAACTACAACAAGCTTCATAGTAACTTGCATTTTAGCCTGTAATCTGACTTTGTAACTCATGATTAAAAAGTAAGTAGAATAACATTGAGTTTCTCCATAACAGTAAGGAGATTACCATAACAGTAAGGAGATTACTTGGTTAGCATTTTATTTCTAGGTCTTAAGAAGATGTTATAAACATTGCAATCATTGTACGTGAGAGTTGTAAACGTAAATTGTTTATACAGAAAAACACAAATACATGCCTAGATTAATTGGTAAAAATAATTAGTACTTATTATTGCTTTTTAACCTTATCAAGTGACCTAAATCTCTTACAGACTAAACACAATGAAAAAATTATTCTTGAAATGCTGCTGCTCTTTATGGACTCAGTGCCTGACAGAACTGCATGTGTTGCCCTCACATAGTATCTGTGGTGCCTCGGGTGTGAGCTTGCAGCATCTCTTGAGCATATCTTCTCTCCTAATATCCCATACACACAATTAATACCACTGGAATTGTAATCCATTCTTTGGGGTTTTGTGTCTTGTGGTGGCTTGAAGGATGGTTTCAATCTGACAAAAAAAAACCCCTCTTGTGCATTTATAGAATGTATTTTATAGAATTTTATTTGAACATGTCTGTGTATTGAATGTTTTATTTCTGCTACCATCAGCTGTATACCTGAGCAATGGGAAAGTGACTGTGGAAGGGGGGAAGTGAGGGTGTGCTGGAAAACAAAGTCTTAATGTCACTAAGTATCTCCTGATGGAAGGTAGGCTGCCTGTATCACTGTTTATCAAAAAAGAGGGAAAATGGGAATACTTGGAGTGCTTTGCTCTTTCGATACCAGTACCATACAAGTGCAGTTGAATGTTAGCACTGTGTCATGTTTCAGTCCATTTCTGGTTTGTAGCCATTTAGTCCGTGTACATTTTCAGCAATGTCACAGATTTGCTGCATGTCTTTACTTTTTTCTGGCTGTACAGCTTTATGGTGCTTTTTTTTGCTTTTATAGTATTTCACCTCCTATTTGTTTCCCCAACTCTACCCGTTTGCTCTAAATCAGTTATAAAGTTTTGGTTTGTTTGGCAAGAGAAGAGGGGAGCTTCAAATAAAAAAAAAAAAATAAATAAAAAATTAGTGATTTAAGAGGAATACATGTGGTCAGATTGGCCACTCTTTGAGCTTTTCTTATATCCAGACAGTTGAAAGTGAAAGGATAGAATTAATAATGACAAACTTTACCTCCTCTGAGAATTGATCTGTGTATGTGCATGGTCAGAATGGTTACTCTCACACTAATTTATTGGGATGGCTTTTTATAGCTGCATTTTATTGTTGCTATATTGCATGTTGCATGTGCTGGAAATCTAATACTGGTTGCAGACAAGAACATGCATTCTCTTAGTGGGACATTTTGGTTACACCTCCAATAGTTGCTCCTAAAAACAGGCTTAAAGGATGTTGATTGTGGTTACAGAACTCAACGCATGTTCTGAGAGATTCTTCCAAATTTTGCAATGGTCCAAATCCACATCTTTCTCTTCTCAGATAATGGAGCTCCAGAAATGGGTATGATCTGACCTAAAAGAGCATGTTTGGTGTAATGCTTGCTCATTTAATTTCTTCTGTCCCAAACCACTTCAGTGAGGTTCAGTTTACTCATGAGAGATATTCTATCCCTGTGGTGGAGAAATTCACCAACTTATGATGTGGAACAGACAAAGCCAAATGCCAAAATGTGTTTGTATAAATACATATGCTGGTGTGGTGATCCCTTTGTAAACATCTGTACTTGAGAACTTTTTTGGATTTTGAAAGCTCCTTGGAGGACATGGTGAAGGATCTTTAACAGAACTCTAACTTGCAAGACAAACAGTCCCAGCACAAACAGTTTTTGGTACTTTTAAGGAAATTGCACTATGTCTTAACCCAGCATTTTAGGTGAGACAAGAAATTCAACAATATGTCATCCCAATAGTAATTCAACAGGACAGCAATAAATATTTCATCTGAGGGAGTGCAGCCAAATTTTTTAAGTTTTGGCTAAATTTTAAAATTCAGTTATCTTTGATCTTAGATTTATTACCTTAGTTGATAGTTAGGTCACAGTGTCAGTCTGAGTTGGTTTTAGAAATACTGAACAATTCCACTGTCAGTTAGGAGGACTCAAAACTCCTTAATTTCTATATGTTAAATCTAATCAAAGCATTACACTATGCATGTCAATGGGCTTTTCAGTCAGATTCTGCTTCAGAAAGGACAGTGGGTGTTGATGGTGCACCAAAACCATTTCTTTTCTAAGATGCTTTCAATGACAAAGGTACTACTATTGGTACAGGTGCATTCAGTGACACTCAGTTTGTATACTCAGAATTTACAATAATGGTGTGTTTTGAGAGTTTTTCAAGAGCTAATTCAGACTAAAGTGTGACAAGACCGTGAACCTGAAAAGAGGAATTCTACTTGTAAATGAAAGTTCAATAAATTATTAGGGCTGGGAGGAAATTGAAATAATGGGTTTTTTTAACCTCTCTACACTTTTAGAAACTGTGCTAGAACATCAGCCTTCTATTCTCAGTTAGAAAGGGCAAAATGGCCTTGTTAATTAAAAAACAACCACAGGGTTTGTATTCTGTGGGGTGGAGGTCAGTGTAAGAGTAAAGTGAGTGCTGTGCCTTGGAATGAATTACAGTTTTGAAGGATAGGTCCTGAATGCTCATTTTTGGTTTTGGCATTTAATGCCTTCCTCCCATTCAAATATGTGGGAGGAATCAAATGTCAAAATCTTCACTGTGCATGATATATAATTTCTCTCTTGTATTTCAGTGGGAGAAACATCAGACCCCAAAATGATTATGTGTCTACTGGTAAAGAATACATCACAGCATATTTTAATGTCAGTTGCGGGAATTACAGATGGGATAAATATTGTTGTCACCTTTTCCCATTCTGAGTTTCTGTTTGTGTTTTTCCATGTACCCTTGTATGATGCCAACAACATAGAACTTTAATTCTGTATTCTGAACTTTGGCCCTGTCCAAAGCAGAACTCTAGAGATGAATATGTCCCAGGATTTCAGAATCCCAGTTCAGATCTAGGTCAAAAGAACAAAACCTACTCTTTTTAAGTAGAGCTTTATATACCTGAAACAACATGCAGGATGCCTTGAAAATTCCCTGATATGCTCAGTAATAATATGTCTATTTTACGGCTGGAAAAATATAGCCATGGGGAGGGCAAAGGCCTACTCCCACTTTATAACAAACCAGTGGAAAAACTTACGGAACCTCAGGACTCCACAGCTCTGTGATTCTTAAAAACAACTGGGGTTCAATAATTTGCAACCTTTTTTTTTAACTATATTCTCAAATACGATGTCAGTTTAAATTTTAGTGTCATTTACAGAATGAATCCTGAAGTGACAAGGAATAAAGCAGAGGAGGTATGTAGGAGATACTGCATTGGCTATGAGGTGAATATTCCACATCCCAGCAGCAGAGGCTGCCGGCAGCCAGCAGGTCCTCTTCTGAAGTTGCTCTGGCAAACTCTTGCCTAGACCCTTGGGAGGATGTTGTGACAGTCTCTTCCAACAAGTGATGCTAGAGAGGCTGGAGGCCACGACAGGGTTTGGACAGGCTCCTATGTCTGTTTGCATTGCTCCCGATGCTGGAACATGCCCAGAGTAGCAGAACAGAGAGGAGAAAATGGCAGCCCTCCTCCTCTGGGCTCTGGGTTTTACTCTGTGCTTCATCTGGGTTTAGCTGGCTTGCATACTGTGCTGCCTTGCGCTTGCTGTTTGTGTGTTTGGTTTTAGACAAAAACACCATTCGTGGCTCCCCAGCACGAGGCCAGGCTCTCAGGCTGCACCTACAGTTTGTAGCGGGTGACCTGATCTTCCCAGAAACCTCTGCCTGTCGGTAGCAGGAAGCAGGACTGAAATCTGCCCTGTGCTCCCTCACACCTTCTTTAAAATGGTGTCTCTAAATAAGTTTTTGTGTATGGGGCCTCATCCAAAGCCTATTAGAAAGAAATGAAAGTTCTGCATCAGCTCCATTGGGGTTTGGATCAGGCCTTATGTGTCTGTTCTTACTCCTAGTGCAGTGTCTGGGAGTTTTGCCAGGGATTCATTGGGAATCAGTTGACTTTGCTGTGACCAGGACTGGGTCCAAGATGAGCATACACAAGGGAATGAACAGTCTTCTTGACCATTTTTAATTCCATCTTAAGGCTCCACAGCAATGCAAAATGTTGTAAAACAACATAAACAAATACATATCTTAGGAACAGCAATATGAATTCAAAATCCATGAAGTTTTATTTAATGTTATCAAGGTTCCCTAGTAGTTAATTTGATTAAATGGAGCTCCCTGAATGCTTTTCTCTAAAAGTGATTTACAAAGTGTTTTAACATGAAGAGTTTCCAAAAGTTCTTGGATGTCAAAGAAGAGCTATTAATCTTTATATTAGCATTTCGAAAAACAGCATGTGTTCCTTGATTAGTTGATATTTGTTTTCATTCTTCTTTTCTACAGAGGATTGTCACTTTGACCTTTTTTCATAGTGTAGTTCTTTTACATATAGGAGTTGAATATTTTCATGTCTATAAAGTGCCCTTAATCCGATTTTCACTGGTGTAAATAGGGGCTAAAGCCCACAAAGAACATCGAAAAAGCTCAGATAAGAGTTGTAATAATCTTTATCTCACAAAATACATTAGTGAATTAGCTAACACACCATATGCATCACTATCTCGGACAAGTCACAGTAGGGCCAATCCTGGCTCTTGCCCATGCTAATTGTCTCATTGATTTCAGTAGGACTGATCACATGAGATGAAGGATTTCTGCTTGCTGCCTTTGCTAAAATGAAACTCAGACGGGATTGGCCCAGTGTGCAGAATATAGAATTTCCCTTTCAATGCATATACGTGTCTTTTATGATTTTAAGTAAAGTGAAGTATACTCTCTAACCAGAAAAGTAATAGACACTAATTTACATGTGATGTACTTGTTTTCATGGTGGTTTTTAACTATGTTCCTTGTTGACATTTCTGCTCTGTGTGTGTGCATGCTAAAAAAAGTCCTGTAAGGTAACACAGCATCAGACTGGTGACACTTTGAGCTCCCTTGGACGGAGAGTGGATCTGGAAGTTGTGAGCAGTAGAGCTGCTGTGCACTGTCAAGAAGAGACATAAAGAAGTATCATAAAGATTCATAAAGAAGTGCAAATTTGATCAGACTGCAGAAGAAACTGCAAGTTCATGTTACAAAAAGTAATAGCCCAGTCAGAGTACAGAGTTTCAGCATGCGCACTTACTCCAAAATAAATATAAAATGCACCAGGTTCCATCTCTGTGGTTAGGACTTGTTGCTTTGACATTTTCCGTGTCATTAATTTGGCTCTTTTGTCAGGTGCAAATGCCTAAATTAAACATTGTTTTGGATTGCTTCATAATATTTCTGCTAGGAAAAAAAGAGGAGAAAAAAGAAACTGCTCAATTAAGGATCTGCTGCGTGTTATAATTCTGACATCATGTGAAAGAAGACACTGCAGACACTTTGCCTCTTTTATTAAGCAGTATTATGGATCTTTCCCATTATTCATTAGTAGTTTGGATTCTAGAGAGCCAAATCATAATGCTGAGAAGGCAGGGCCTGGCTGAAGTGTAGCCCATAATTTTGAGTACGTAAAGTAACCCTGCCAGGTACTTGGCATTTTTTAACATGTTTCTTGGTTGTGCTTCAGACTTTTGCTGTGTAAGTCTATTTCCCTTTCTCTCCTTTTGTCTGCACTGTTCTCTTTCTGGTGAGTGACTTTTTTTGGTTCCTATATCTTGTTCATATTCTGGTTGTCACTACTCTGCTGTGTCCTAACTTCTGGCTTCTTGCCATCTCAGCTCTTGTACACCCCTCTGACCTTGTGTTTCATATACCTAAGCTGTAATGTATTTCTTTCTTAACCTCCCTGCCTTCCCGTCTTCATCCTTAAATATTAGATACGTTAAATCTGCATATGAATTTATATGTGCACATAAATCGGGGAGATAAATGATTATTACAGTGTGGAACTTGAAAATAAATAACATATGTGCTTTTCCCACCCTTGTAGGGAAATTTAGGTGGTTTGTGTTAGCACACTAGCTTATATTTGGTTAAAATAAGCACTTTACCTAACCCATCGACCCTAGTCCCAATCTCTGTTCCCTGGAGGATTTGGGTTTGGCTCAGCAAACACCATATAAAGGGGCAATCTGCTCCCCTCTGCCAGAAGACTGCTGCCTTTTTCTGATAGTCATCTACTTAACTGGCTTTTGTGAAGTGCAGAAAAGCATGTTGGGTCGGGCCTGTTAATGGTGCATAGAGCTTTTCCTGTAGAAAGCCCTGAGACATTTTTTAACGAAGTTTGAGGATTGTTATTTTTTGCAGAGGATTTATGCAGACAGCTAAGTAATGGTGGGTGAATTCCCACATCCCCAAATTTAGGCTGGAATTTTCTACACCCAAACCCCTTTGGATTGGCTGCAAGGCAGTAACAGAGCACTTTACAATTGGTTTTGTAGAGTCTTGAAATCTTTTGGTGTACTGCCACAAATCCCACAGCCTTTTGGCTGACCCATCACTGGCTATGTACAGCAGGGATAGCCAGCTTTGTATAGGGGCCACTGTATTCCCAAGGAGGTATTTTGGGCAGACCAGATACAGCCACGTTTATGCACTTGAGTTTTAGAAACCTTCCAGACTCTATCTGCACACTCTTTTCCCTTTCCTATCCTTCTCCAAATAGCAACAAGCAGCCATGCTTGCCATGTGGCTGGCCTGTTTGAGGCTGGATACAGTGGGGTTGTGGGCCACCTCTTAGCACTGGGCTGCCACTTGGCATTCTTGATCTGCATGAACGGCCCTTGCAGGGTGCCCACAGCTGTGGTATGCAAAAGCTTTCTGTCACATCTAGCTTTACTTGAGTTTGACAAAAGCCTGATGCCATATGAGATATTCGTTCACACTAGGAATTGAATACTATGTCCTGCCTGTCACTTAATTAGCTGTTATTTATTTTAATAAAGTGCATAATGCAAGGGCTTTTTTTTGTTCTGTAAGGGACTTAAGCTGATTTAAAGCCATAGGGAAGAGGAAAAATCCCCACATCTACAGAGGTAATAAAGTGCTTTTGTTTCTCTAAAATTATTACTATTTGAAGTCTGATATGCCAGATCTGGTATATTGCAATAAAGGTTGCACTGGGACTTCACAGTTATTTACTAGGTGATTATTTAGAGTCACTTTCTTTTTAGTTGATTGTAACATTTTATGTCTTGGGGGCTTGACTGGGATACAGCATCACACTTGGTTCTAGCTGTATTGCAGTAATCTCTGTGTGACGTGGAGCCAGAAAGACCTATGAAAGCAGCTGTTTCTTTCATTAAAGCCATTACAAAGGTGTAGTTGTGGTGTACCCAAAAATAATTCTGATAATTGATTGTTAATTTTAATTGCTCACTAGTTGAATAACTTGATAGGAGAAACAGATATACACATGCAGTCAAGTAAAATAAACATATATTCAGTAATAACTGGCCATTTGGGTAACACGTTGAATGCAATAATACTGTGCAGTGATGATTAATTTATAATCTTCATCAAATCAGTGGGAGCACAATATAATTAATATGACATCATTGTTTAGATAGCCCCTTTTAATGACTTATTTATATACATATGTTCGGTGTTAAGAGGTGGTGAGTTGACATTTCTTAGAATTGGACAAACTGCATGATGCACTTACGAAGCTGTTTTTCCAGGAGAAGGTGCACAGTGCCTTCAAGTTCTTGTTTCACTGTGACCTCTAAGCCCTCAGCATGATCAGAGCAGACGCAAGCTACCTAAAGTTTCCATATTGACAGGTAGAGCAGTCACATGATGCACGGCTGTCATGTTTTAACAGAAATAAAATATAACCAGAGAAGCTTTTATCTACTTGGGGGCACAGTGCAGCTGCAAGAAGCAACACTGAGCGGAAAATATATTGCATCTTCAGTTTGCCACCTGATTCCTTTGCAGCCATCCACTGTGGGGTGCTGTGCTCAAGGCTCAGGAGACATTAGAATAGCTGCTGAACATTAAAAAAATTGCTGAAGGGAGCAAGGTTGTAGAGGCTTTGAATTAGTAAAATGCTTTGAGAGGTACATGCTGCAACTTCCTAATACTTTCAACACTGTTTTCAACACAATGTCAAAACATAGCCCCATTCTAGCCACTGTGAAGAAAATTCTCTATCCTGGCCAAAACCAGCATATGGGATAAAACAAGTGTCCTTTCACTTCCCTTTTGCCTTCTTTTGTTTGAAGAATACCATCATTCACTCTCACAGTACTGAAAGGAGGAAAAAATGCTTGTTTGAGTTAGCACTGAATAATGGGTGGTATATGAAGACCATTCTCTATGCCTCTACCTTGGCCCTTTATTGGCTGGTATTAATCTCAGCAGGGTAGCACATCTCTGCCCACAGATGAGGGTATTGTCAGGTGGCGACAAGCAAAAAGATGAAGACACTATGTTGCTGTAATATACATAAATGTTCACATAGATATGAACACATAAATGTTCACATAAATGTTCAATATGCAACAGAAGAAATGGAAGAACTGATTTGGGTCTTTCCATAGCACAGTTAGGGAGGTTGGGGTTGAGGCTTTTTTTTTCTTTCCTCCAACTTATAACTGTATGCAACACACACTGTTGGAATGAAATAGAAATACAATTAAATCATTATTATGGCCAGGCAGATTAGTCAGGTTGTGTAACAGCTGTGACATGGAGAGTGATAGAAAAGTAGTTTTCTCATGAGCTGGTTTCAGTTTTCCTAAGCATTTGGTCTTGTATCAATTCTATCAACTCAACTTTGCAGTCAGCAGAATTGTTCTTCTCCATATACTCACTTTATGCATTCTTATCAAATCTTTTTCATCCTCTTTTACCCTTGACTGGGATATTCCAGACCTGCCCCATTCTTCCATAGAAATGAACAATAATTATATGAGTTGACCACAAAAACATTCAGAATTCATTTCCTATTCCAAATTAAAAAGACAAGTAGACATAAAACACATGAAAAATCTTAATAATTTATTCTCTTTGTTTCTGTTGTACATCTTTGTCCTTTGAAGTCTAGGCAAACAGTTAGAGGCTGTGGTAGAAACACATGTAGATATTTTTGGTAATGAAAGTTACTAATTGAGAGTATTTTAAAAACCTGACTTCCTTACCATGAATAGTCTGCTAACAGTTCCTTCAATATAATGATTTGGTTTCAGTCCAAAATGTCCTAATCATGAGTGAAGTGATCTATCAATGAACAAAGTCACAAATGGCCTAGAATGATGTAACCTCTATGTTTTGCATATATCCAACACTGCTAAAAAGGCAGAATCACTAATCCTGTTCTCTACTTGAGCAGTGATTTGGAGTGAGTTCAGTAGTAAATATATGTACAGAAAATACAGCTGGTCCATTTGACCATCCTGGCTCTAGAGAATAACTAATCCAGGTGGAAACACATGATGTTGGAGTAATATATTTATCCACTTCCTCTAATTGCTGAAAGTCAAACGTCACTTTTTTATAGAAAAATCAGTGCAGTGATTACTTACTCTGAAGTTTTGTTTATAGATGGGCCTTTAAACATTGATTTTATAAATTTTTAGAAATTGTGTATTAAAATGTGACAAAAAATAACCACATCAGGATATGTGAATTCTCCACATTTTATTTATTTACTTTTTAAATACTTGCTTGCAAATATTGTGCATGGTGCAGCATTTGAGAGAGTAGGCTGAACATGACTTTGGGTTTCAGACAGTGCAGTCATGCCCTTCTAGAATAAATGAGGTGTCACTGCAGAATACCAGCAGCAACAATCAGGGGCAGTTTTAAACATGTCTGGGGTCTACTGCATGGTCAAAAATTATTTATATGAATATTCTTGCAGAGCATGCAAACAGTGGAGGTTGCTGCTGACAGATATTTGGGCCTGTCACCATTATACATTAATCTAAGCACACCTCCTTATCCATACCTATCTAATATACAAAGTAACTACAAGATCCTCTCAGTTCAGATCACTTGCAACCACTGTACACTTTCATATTTCCAGTAACAGCATTTTTTTCTGTTATGAAGTCATATTTAAAATGTGATGATTCAATACAAGCAGAGAGATTTTTAGCTCAGTGCGCAGAGATTTAACTGCCGTTTCTTATTGATGCTAATGCAAGTCAGGTGGCTAATACCCTGTACAGCTCACTGAAGATTCCCCCCAAGATGCCTTGTAAATTGCTTTTCATTGAAAGCACATTCAAAATTCACTCTTCTGTATATGGTTTTTGCTACAGCAGTCTTAGTATAGATATTAAGCTTGTCACTGAAGAGGAATCATAAAGTCAAACTGGGCTTTTAAAGAAAATCTCATGCAATAAAATTTTAAACTCTAGCTGATCTCTTGAACTGCAACATTTCTCTGCTGAAGGTCATGACTGGTGTTCATTACAGTTCGCTCTGCACCTAGGCTGTTTTGTCCTTACAGTTTGGCACAACCCAACTTTATCTGCATTTGCAACCATGAGTTTTACAGGATCAGATTTGGTTTCTCCCATTAAAAATAAAAAAATAAACTTAATGCAGAGATAAATAGCC
>JAWWMO010000174.1:48634649-48662892 GCA_035047845.1 Dendrocincla fuliginosa | reverse complement strand
GGGTTTCCAGTGATAGTCTTCAATTCCCTATTTTTTTAGTAAAGACAGCAACAACAGCACAGTCCTCTGTATTGTCCTAACTATCTGCATCAGACTTGAGTTAACAGAACTACTTCTGAATTTTGAGGGGAGGACCCTGTTGTGATTTATGGTGTGGAATTTTATGACATGAAGTTCTGGAGGGGGAAAGAGAAAGAAGTAAATGTGGATTCTTGATAGGGAGTTAAATGTGTGGATGATGGAATATGCTCCTTTGAGGCTACCTTGACCATGCTTGTTTGCCATGTCTTTAAATCAGTGCTTAGCCAGTATGGTATAAGTTCAGCAGAGGAAGCCTTAGTAACCTCAACCATCAGGCCAGAAGCACGAGAGCTAGTGAGGCAGTGCAGTCCTTCTGCCTGGTCTTTTCAATTCAATCAAATCATTTTGTGTTTTTCTGCCTCCACCGTTTTGACAGGGATTGAACCGTAAGTCCTTACATTTTCCTGTCTAATTTTTCCTTTTCAGTTAATAACTGTTACAAAGATAAGAGAACATCTACTCATGAACTGTGAGATGTTATTTCAAAAGATCACAGAGAGTTACAGTCTTGAAAAGTTACCTGTCTCATCCTCATGGCTCAGGTTTGGCGCAGTGGTGTTTTGTTTTTTGGGGATTTTTTGTGTTTGTTTTTTTTCTTTTAATTTTTTTTTTCATTTGTGACCAAGTATAAAAGCCACAGATTTCAAAGAGAAAGGGATTTGAAGTCCAGTTTGACTGGAGCTGTATCTCACCTATCATTTTTTCCCCCCACTGAACATGTATGTGAGCTGCTTACTCAAACACCTTACATACTTGCAAGCTGAGTATATCACTTGATGCCTATTAAGTAAATTCTCGTGGTAAACTGTGACTGAAAGGGGAGAAACAAGTGAGTGAAGACCTGGAAAATTCATGAATAGCCTCATTGACCTAGAGGTACAGATCTCTGAACAGGCAAATGAAGAAGTTCAGAGTGTAGGTCAGCAGTACCTGCTCACAACAATTGTTCATACATGTGTCAGAACACGGAATCACACAGAATCACAGAATACGCTGAGTTGGAAGAGATCCATAACAATAATCGAGTCCAACTCAGCCTTGCACAGGACCACCCAGAAGAGTCACACCATGTGCCCAAGAGTATTGTCCAAATTCTTCTTGAACTCTATCAGCCTTGGTGCTGTGACCACTTCCAGTGTCCAGCCACCCTCTGGGTGAAGAACCTTTTCCTAATATCCAATCTAAACATCTCCTGACACAACTTCAGGCCATTCCCTTGGTTCCTGTCACTGGTCACCACAGAGAAGAGATCAGCGCCTGTCCCTCCCCTTCCCCTCATGTGGAAGTTGTAGAGGCTGCAATGAGGTCTCCCCTCAGTCTTCAGGGCACTGCTGGCTCATTTAACTTGTCATAGACCAGGACTCCCAGGTCCCTTTCTGTGGCACTGCTTTCCATCATCTCATTCCCCAGTCTGTACAAACATCCAGGGTTACCCCTTCCCTGATGCAGAAACCAGCACTTTCCCTTGTTGAACCTCATATGGTTGGTGATTGCCCAGTCCTCTAATTTGTCCAAGTATCTCTGCAGGGCTTTGCTGCCTATGAAGGATTGAACAGCTCCTCCCGGTTTTGTATCATCTGAAAACATTCCCAGTATCCCTTCCAGTCCTGTGTCTGAGTCTGTCCACTTCCTCCCACACACTTTGTTTCTGAAGCTGTCACCATGGATTAATTCTCTTCCATGCATTTCAAACCTCAGCCTGGACTGTCTTGACTATCAATTTTTCTGTCTACTGTATAAACTTATGGGTTAGTTGAGGTCAGCAGGATAGTGTGAGAAGAAAGACTCATTTTCTTTTGAGTGTATTGGACATTCACTAAAGAGCTGGACTAGATGATCCTTGTGGGTTCCTGCCAACTCAGAATAATCTGTGAATCCATGAACTTTTAAAGGATATTTCTACTTGCCTGTCTAATTAAAGCCATCTTTTATTGTTACACAACTATGCAAGAAATTAAGATGGATTCAGGAGAACCATTCCAAGTAGAGAACTTAGAAAGAAGACTTTATTTTTCAGTGGAAAAAAATCCCCCCCCCAAAATCTTGTTTTCTTTTTTTAATTATTATTATTATTATTATTTGGGTGAAGAATTACATTTTGTCCACATATTTTGCAACATGGAGGTAATGGTTTTGTACCACAATTGACACTTCAGGAGACTGGAGCAGATTTCTAGCTGTATCAACAAATCCTTTTTTTTTTTTTTTTTTGGACTAATTCTGAGACTGTCTCATTTTTATAGAGAAGCTTTATTTTGGAAAACCAAGTTGCACAGAGTACAAGCCTACATATTCATATTTTAATAAAGACATTCTTCTCATGCTTAAAGCTTGTTTAAACCTATAATTGAAGTCTGGATTTTTTAGATTGATGCTGGAACAGAAACTGGATATAAGCTTTAGCCATGATGTAACCAAAGATCACTGATCTCAGGGAAAAAAATCTTCTCTTCTAAATTTGGTCTATGGTAAGCCCACTGTGAGCCAATACATATATACAATATTAATGAGACCTTTCCTGCTAGCTGGGGAACTTAAAAGTTGTTACAGTGTACTTGGCTGCTGGCTATTGGACTAGAGGTCTTTTCTCTACTAGCTAGAGGAAAAATATATTTTTTTCTCTTTTTTTTTTTCTTTTTCAGTTCTACATAAGACAAAGTAACTCACACACATGCATTCCTGTATTATTTTTCCTGTGTAACCATTTCAGTATGGTTCCCCTCCTTTTATCTGAACTTTATTTTCATATATGCTTGATAACTTACCAGCAGTTACAGGTTTAATTCCATGTGACCTCTATGACAGGGCTTGTTGGGGTTGTTTCTGCTGGCAGCTCTCTCTTGAAGAGATGTTCCAGTGCACAGAGGAGAGCATCAGGTGAGGTTGTGTGGTGGCTTGTGTGGCCAGCGAGTGGAGACAGATCATTTTTTCAGCAAGGAATATAGTTTTCTTCCTCACTGTACACCTTGAATAGCATAGTCCTATTTGTTAGATGTGCTGAGTATCTGTAATCTTTATCTTTGCACATCAACATCTACAAAAAAGAGGGCTTTAAGCTTTCTAAACTGTGTGCTGTCTAGTGTTTGTGTACACTTTCTGCAGTGCAAACACTAATAAGTCGTAAACAGCAGTCAGGGACAGGGGAAATGACCATGCATGTCCTCATTGTTCAGGAGAATGGGCTTTGAATAGCTACAATATAGCATTAAGACTAATGCTAGTGTTGTGAAATTTTTCCTTTCCAGACTGTCATTCAAAGTCTTTCTGGTTCACAAGCACTTGAATTCCACTGTGGTTTGTCATTAACACTGTCTGGGGGGAAAAAACCCAAAGGCTACAAGAGTATGAAAACCCCTATGCTATGCATATGCTAATAGTGAGATTTTAGTTGGTTTTTAACCCTTCATGGGAGGATGATGCTGACCTGCAATTGCTATGAGAGTCAGGCTCAGAATTTCCTGAATATTGTGGTTTTCAGTTCTCAAGGATAATAGTGTGGTTTTTTGCGCTGAATGTTGAGTATGTAGGCGACTGCTCTTCCTTTATACTGATGGAAATAGTCTACTATACATAATTAGTAACATTCAAGCCACTCTCCAAAACACCAGAGCTCTCCTGGACCTCAGATTGTCAAGGTTTATTGCAGGCAGTCCAAGACCAGAGAGTTCAATTAGAAAATTAACTTATATGTTGTTTTACCATATTAGAGAGTTGATTTCCTTCCAATTTGAAACAGATGATACATTGTTATAAAGGGTTGGGGTTGCACTTAATATTTGCCTATAAAAGAGGTAAAGACATACAAGACTTTTCCGCTACATTGGGTTAGGGCTTTAAAAATAATATACTTTTTACAAGCCTAACTGCAGTTTTTATTCCTTTGAGTCACGTGTGCTTGGTGGAAACCATGTACTTTCAGTGCTTCTCAAAGCATAAAATGTGCAATAAAAATTTTTAAAAGAATTTTTACTATGTTTAGCTTTGTAAGGGAAAAAAATTAGTAAGTTTAATCTAATGTCATTAAATGTTGTGGTTTTCAGGTAATTTGTAATCCAGAAACTTTTAATATTGTTGGCTAAATGGTAACAGAAAATTAAGCAAGAAGGAACACTGAAAAATTACTGGGATTACATTTTGTGGGGCTAAATACTGACTATTAAAATGTTTGTACTTCAAATAAAGTGGTGTGACTGTGGGCTCACCAAATATCTAAGCTGAACCTATATGTTTCCAAATGCTTGAATAATGAATTAAATGGACCTCCCACCTAGGTGACTTTGCTTCTCTAGGTGGCACCAGAAAAGAACAGACGAAGGAAGAAGAACCCTTGGGCAGAAACAGCATCAGATGGAGGTTCAGTAGGAGCTGCTTAGGACAATATACTATCCAAAAACCCTTTTTCTGAGAACAGTCAGAACACCAGTCCTACACAGCTTCTAGATTGCAGTGTGTTTGCCCATATGGTTCTCTTTTTCAGAAGCAAGTCAGTATTTCTGCAGGGGCTCATGCAAGCAGGCAACTGTGGACCTGAGATATGCTGGAATTTGGTTGGTTTTTATTTTTTGTAAGGGGAGCAAGAGGGTGTCAGCTTTTACTGCTCTTCTACAATGTGGCATGTCAGCCAGCAAAAACAATTCTAGGATTTATTGAGAATATACATAGACTGATTGTTGACAGCTTACTGTAGGGAGCAATGACATGAATAGGGGTCCAAGTAGATACTTAGAAGACATAGTGAGAAAAGAGAGAGAAAACTTTTTCTCTAGGCCTTAATACATGCAAGGCCAGTTATATTTATAAAGTAGCTGAGTGGATTAACCAGCTGAGGGACAGTGCCCATAATGTTACCTTTTGGGGATAGAATAAAAAGGTATTTCAAATAGGAGGCAGACAAATAGAGTCCCAAGCTTTTGTGGAATGACTCCAGAACAGTTTGTTTGAATATTTACTTCTTTACTTCATCGTTATGTCCCAAGAGTGAATTCAGTAACAGAATAACCTTATGATACAGAGCATGCAGCACTTGGTGGCATATTATGAAAATAAAAATAACTTCATATCTTAAGCATTTTCCTTATTTTCTCCCGTAGCCACAATATTTGTCTGCAAATTTTATTTCACTTGAGGAGTTCAGATTACCAGCCTTCCAGCACTTTTTACCAATTCTATCAAAAAAACAATCCTGGGTTTTATCAGTTAATAAATGGCTAGAGTACTTGTAATAACGGACCCTGAGAAGCCAAAAAGCATGGAAAAAGAGATCAGGGAAAATTATCAATCTGTTGAGGGTATAATGTTGCCAGATCCAAAGAAGAAAATAAATCTTGATGTCACTTTTTGGACAACAGTAACAAGTTTGATGGAATTCTGATCAATCCCTCTGTAAGAGTTACTCAAGTTCGATTTGATGCTTTCCACTTCTGAGACACACCGGAAGTAGGCAGTTTTAAATAACAGGCTTGAAGTATGCACTGTTACTAATCCAAGCAGTTACACATGCACATCAAAATAATAAAATCAAAAAAAAAAACCCCAGCTACCACAGCTTTGCATCCAGGAGGGAGAAATGAAATGCTTTTATATGATATTAGAATGGCAGAACTGAAAGTGTTTGTTTTAGTTTTTTCTTTTTCCTACCAAGAAAAGTACATACAAAACTGTTAAATAAGGGAATAGTGTTTCCCTAAGAGCTCATATAGTCATTCTTTTTAGGTTTTTTGGTGAGGTTCATGTTTTCCAGCAAGAAAGCAGCAGTGCCTAGTGGTAAATGTTATAACCAGAGAACATACCTTAGACCTTGGTAACAGAACCATTTCACCGGATATCACTTAATGTATCATATCAGAAAGGAGAACAGAATTTGTTCTGTTCATTTCTGTCTTTCAAAAGGAATCCAGTTGTCCCCTAGAATAGGGAGCTCTTGGGAAATAATACACCCATTGTTATAAGAGCTAAGATGAAACTACTGCAAGCTTGATGAGATGCCATGCTCTCTAATTTGTTTGCAATAATCAGCCTTTCCTTGTCCACCTGCATGGGCGTTACTGAAAAGAGGGAGACAAGACTTTTCCCTTCAGAGGAGTGTAAGGGAAATGAATCCAGTTGTCCCAAAACAAATTGTAAAGGAGATACTTCGTAAAATTTCTAATCTGTAGTTCCCTCTTTTCTACTGCTTGCAATCCTCCACAAATGAAAAACTGATCCAGAAGAACAATGATCCAGGAAACACAGAATAGGTCTATAAACTGTTCACCAGTGGGATCTGTACCTTCAGACTGCAGAACATCAAGTGCTGGCCAGCTTCAGGTTATAGTTGTTCCTCCAGAGAACACGGGATTTTGGTGTTATGGGTAGGTGCTCTAGCTTCCTCTGATACCTTGCAGTCTCAGTCTGACTTCTCTCGTGACAAACCTTGGTTTTAAGCAGACATCTGTCAGCTGGGCAGGTACAGTCCCTTGAAAACCTGCATAAGATTTTAAGTAGATACACTGTTTTGTTTTCCCCACATCTTAATTTTTCTAAGGCCCTTGGATGTAGTCAGTCTTCCTGGGACCAGAGGATGTTGTGCTTAAATGAAGAAGTGGTTACCTGAGGAGACTTGCACCTGGGACTTGCACTCGGGGCTTTTTTCACTCTCTGACAAGTACCAAAGTCATCTGAGATCTTCAGTGGCTTTTGCATCAGCAAGCAGCTTTTGTCTGGAGTCACTGCCATTGTTTCAGTCCAAGAAGCCAGTTTGTATTCTGTTTCAGCCTGTATTTTTTTGGTCATTGGGTATGATTGGCCTGGGTGGTGTGCAAAGGTGTGGTTTGCATTTTTTGTGCCCTTGCGTGTTTTTATATCACCCTGCAAAAAAGTCAGTGCCTTGGCCCTGCTATTCCATCACATAACTGGAGAAGCAGCTCCACTAAAACTTATACTCATGTCTCATTGGAATTTAGAACATAGCCAAGCACAGGTTAATTTTTTCTGTTGTTTTCTTTTGTTGTTGTTGTTTTTGTTTGTTTGTTTTGATGCCACTTGGAGTAGAAGACTGAGGTCCTCACATGATTTGCATCATGAAGTGTACAATATACCTAGTGCTAATTTGCCTTCTTCATCCAAACTAGTAAGGCTTCCACCAGCATTCACTACATCTGCTCTGCTATTTTCTGGGTTTTAACAGAACAAAATGACAGTGATAAGTTTAGCTCTATGTTTAATGTTTCTTTAGCACTATTTAAAAGAGAGATATCACAACTTTCTCATGAGGGGAAGGGGAGGGGCAGGCACTGATCTCTTCTCTGTGCTGACCAGTGACAGGACTCGAGGGAATGGCCTGAAGTTGTGTCAGGGGAGGTTTAGGTTGGATGTTAGAAAAAGGTTCTTCACCCAGAGGGTGGTTGGGTACTGAAACAGGGAAGTGGTCACAGCACCAAGGCTGACAGCATTCAAGAAGCCTTTGGACAATACTCTTGGGCACATGGTGTGACTCTTCTGGGCGGTCCTGTGCAGGCACTCGATATTGTTATGGGTCCCTTCCAACTCAGTGTATACTGTGATTTAATTTTTTTTTAATTTAAAAGAGGATGAGATTTTTTTAAATAAGTGGAAATACCATTCCTCCAGTAAAGATATCGTTTACAGGTGTCACAAAGGGTGAGTGGTAACTAATGAGAGAGGTAGTGAAAGAGATCAGTTTCTGCTAAAATAAATTCAAACCTGACATAACTTGCCATAAGATAAAGACATTGTAATATTGTTTTAATGCTTTTTATGATTCTTTGAGTTAGCAACTGTAATCTATATTCCAGTTCAGAATAGAAGACTGATGCACAGTCTTATCAATGTCTACAAGTATCTGAAGGGAGGGTGTTGAGAGGATGGAGCCAGGCTCTGCTCTGTGGTCCCAAGCAACAGGACAAGAGGCAATGGGCAGAAACTGGAACACAGGAAGTTCCACCTGAATATGAGGAACAACTTCTTTACTGTGTGGTTGACCATGCACTGGAACAGATTGCCCAGAGAGGGTGTGGAGTCTCCTTCCCAGGAGAATTCAAAAGCCATGTGGACACAATCCTGAGTAATGTGCTCTAGGGGATGCTGCTTGTGTAGGGAGGTTGGACTGGATGACCTCCAGTGGGCCCTTCCACCTCAGCCATTCTGTGATTCTGTGATATTTTAGTAAATATTTTCTGCATAGAATTATTCTCATGTCAATTAAATCACAGATGTGTTTTTAGTAAGTGTGGGAGTTAGTTGGTTAAGTGTGAGCTACTGAAAAGAAAAACTTCAGTACAGATTTGTTGAATTTTCTTTGTAGGCTGAAAAATAAAGTGAATATTCCTTCAGAGCATACTTCCTAGTATTTCATGAGCCAAATGTTGAACAGATGTACTTAAAGTGTGGAAAAATTAAATGAAAGGCACATTTAGGATTTATAGAGTTGAAAACCAAAAAAACCCCAATGGAAATAAGAATGTTGATGAACAGAAACTATGCTGTTAATACAGAAATTTTTACTGTAAGTTAAAAAAAAAGTTGGCTTCTAGGTCCCCAAACTGCAATCTGAAATCATATAAATTATGGTTAAAAAAATGATGCAGCACTCGTTCTGAAAAAGAAAATTTAGCTCTAAAATATGTTTTTATACTCATTTTAAATTGACAATGACTAGTGAAGCTTCATAAAATTGTACTTCTTCCAAGAATCATGAAATTCATAGAGGTCTGAGAGCTACCCAACATTAACTTCTTTCCCCCCACATTTTGAAATCATGCAATTAAGACTACAGATGACCAGAAAAGAGCCAGATTTTAATTTACTAGCAGCCTCTTGTCACAGCTGCTGCTGTAAGGAATCAGCACAATGGGTAAAATGCTCTGCTGGAGTAGTAGTCCCTTCACCCAGGTATGGGAGCATAACAGTGCACCATTTATTTCAGTAAGACAGGCGCATATTTCTAAAATGAGCTGTGGCCTTCATTCAGAAAAAACACCCCTGTTCTGGAAAGCAGCCTCTTTAGATGATCACAGTTACAACAGCTCAGCTGCGGAAAGCATTTGAGCCTGGGACTTTGGGAATTAAACACATGCTTAAGCACTTTTCCTTAATAGGGATACATTTAGACATGTGAATTAAGGCTTGCATAGACTAGTAAACAAGGGAATTTTCAAACAGTTATTGGCTATCTATATTAAGTAATCCACATAATGAGTGGAACTTTGGAGATTTATATCAACTGTGTCTGATATTGGGGAAGAGTTTTGACATGAAGTTCTTCATTAAAACAACTATGCAATCCAGCAATGTATATTGTGCTTAGGTGAAACAGTGCTGAATATTACTAAGTATTTTGTCTTCTTATTGCATGCGCTTCAGACATTTATATTACGAGGTAAAAAGATTTGAGAGAGGAGAACTGGAGCAGGTTTTGGTAATGATTTGAATCCGGGTTTGTTGCATTTGTTCCTGTCCATTAGACCAATCATTTGTGAACAATTAAAATTTAGGCACCCAAATAAGTGGTTTGGTATTTTCCAAAGTGCTGAGGAGCTTTGTTCAACTGCTATTATTTTGATTAATTTACCAATATGATGAGGCTAGTTCCTATTGCCAGTACTGATTTACATTTTTAAGACTTTTTTTTATATACTTTTGCTAGGTCTTCAGTGGTGCGGGTAAAAGTTGAATTTTCTTCTGCCTTCACAGTCTGTTGCACCTCATAGGCCTGAAGAGAGAGCAAGCCTGCATCTGTATCTCTGCGTGTCTAAAGTTTTGGCTGCTAAGTTAGATTGTTCTGCAGATAGGCCAATATCAGAAATGTGGGCTCTGGCAAAATGAATTTGGGAGAGGATATCCTGTACCTAGTGAAGCCCAAGTTGTCACTGTGGTGGTGCTGCTGACAGAAATTGCACTGGACTTCTCAGGTGTTGTGTAGCTCCCCATCTGACCACTGCATAGCCAGGAAAGGTGGCTTTTACTCTGTTTATTCCTTAGTCCCTGGCATCTTCTTCAGTACTTGTAACTGTATTCTTACGTGTCAGCAGGTCCAGTGCTTTAGTGAAATGACATGTGATTTCAGTTCTGTTTACCTTTGATAATGTGTTGATTTTTGTTATTCTGAAACAAGGATGAACCCCAGAAATGGTTAATCAGATCAGTAGTAACCGTTCAGCACCTGCTTTGCTTGAGTTTATTGGAGAACATGGAGATGTGTCCTGTTCAAACCACTGGACCTGATCTTAGAGAACTGTATACAAACAACCTAGCACTGTTAATCATGACAATGTAGACATTTGAATAGAGGAAAATGGCCTTAAGCCAGTAGTTTCTGTAAGCTTCAGTGACGAGGTCATGAACAATGAAGGCTGAAGAGGTCAAGGTGAAGAAGAGGAGTTAAAGACCCCTAGAGTGAGGCTGAAGAGTGGAAATGACCACCTAATCCTGATGCCAAAAGATTTTGGAAGGCTCCACCCAGACTCTGCCCAGACTCTGCCTAGTCTCCGCCTAGTCATTAATATGCATAATCAGATGTTGTAATCTTATTACTATGCAAAATTGTATATGGTAATCATGTCGTGAAATGTATAAAATGGCTCATTTTGCACTGTTGATTTGAAGCTAGTTAGTCCAGCATGAGCTGGCTAGCTTTCCATCACTGCTTGAATAAATACCTTTGCTGCTAAAAGAACAAACTCTCTTAGCAGTTCCTTTAATACCGAGGTTTTTTGGCAACAATTCAGGATATTTGCAAAACTTGCCTTTGTGAAAGCCGATGAGCTATGCTTTGGTTAACATTTCAGTGTAATGGAAGCTTTATTCCTGTGAGACTCTGAACACCTCTTGTAAGGGCAGTGACAGTTGCTTCAGTACAATGCTAAGCTGTGCTGTCCTCTCATGGCTGTACCTGTAGCAGGCTGAGTGATGACATTGACCTACTGCTAAACTGTACTGATGTTCTGAATGAAAAGGATCTGATCCTGCCTGTAGTCAGAATGGGAGGCAGACAGTGAGCTCAGCCATCTCTGTGCATCATCAATTCCCAGCATGAGCTTCACTTGAAGCTAGAAAGCCATATGTGGGAAGAGGAAGGTAAAACACTATTGGAAGAAGGAAACGTAAATTATGCTAAGTATTGTGTCTCTTTTCTTCACTGGAACAGTCAAGAGAAGTGGTGGGAAAGATGCTCCTGGGGATATTGCATCAAAGATAGTTTTCTGCCAGGGAGCTCAGACGATAACTGTGAAGGAGATGAGCTGTGCCTGTTGAAGAAGCACTGGGCTGTGACATACATATTTGAGGAGTAGAATAGAGGTGAGGCCTGAGCCTCTTGTCTACATTTTTCTCACTGTATCTCTTATAAATTTGTCTGTCTCTCTCCAGACAGCATATGTAAGACTCACTCTGTGTTAATACTCATTTTCCTAGTAGGGGTGGTGTTTTGAAGGCACAATCTCTGTCATCTTTACCATCATAACTGGTAGTCATTTGCTCACTCAAATAATAGATTAGCTGGTCAATATAAAAGATATATTGTGCTGTCAAAAGGGATTTTGATTGAAAATTGAGGATATAACATGTTCTACTAGGGAGACACAGAAGTGATTTTTGAAGGCTCCAAAATTTAAAAGGCTCACTGCCTCCTTTCCCTTCACTTATTTATGTATTTATTTTTCAAATGTCAGCATTGACGGTTGCCATTTTCCCATTCAGTTTGAAAGGCATCCATTTTAGAGAGGTGCATCAGGTTGATTCATTTTTAAAACACATAATTTAATACATTATACCCAGACATTAACCTCACAGAACATTCAGAAGTTAGGATGGGTTATTTATTAAAATAATAGAAAGAAAATTATTCAGAAGCCATTTAGATACTGGTGGTAGTCACAGATAGACTGTATAGTCATATTGTCCCTTTTATGGATACTATCCCTTTTCATTCACTATTACAGACCAACATGGTTCCTGCTCTTACTGTTAGATATCTGTTTGCAAAGATCTCTGCCCAAATAGACCTTATAACTTGTTTAAAGTCTGAATGAAATAATTACTGCTGAACACAGGAACCAGAGAACAGAGTGAGTTCTTCGTATTTATGATTCGCAAGACTGGCTACTTTCTCAGGTACCTGCAGTACCTTTTCTACAATATGAAGCAGAAGAAAGCTGCAGTCATAATTTTGACTTGTGTTTGATCCCAGGGCAGATGAGTGAGCACCCAGAGATGTTGTGCAGAGCTGCCTCACTGTCTGTGGTGTCATTGCAGTCTTTGGCAGCAACTCTTTTTCTGTATTGTGTGCCCTGGAAGTGGCAAAAACAATTGAAGGTCATCTCTAAAAGTCCATTTTTACTTGATCCCAGAATTGACTTGGTCTTCCAGCTTCACTGTAAGTCTCAGAGAATTCTTAATTTCTACAGTTCTAGGGTTTGTTGTAGATCACATTTTAGTCACGAAATATGTTATAGTGAAAAATCTAAAATGTGTGTTATGGTATCACAAGGTAACCCACCTAGTTGACCAAGGAGAAGCCAGTTGATATAATCTTCTTGGAATTCAGAAAAGCTTTACTCTGATGGTTCTGGCTCTACAATAAGCTTGCATGTAGAAGTTCAGAACATAGTGTACCTTTCTGAAGTTCAAAAAAGATCTTGCTAATGCTTGGCATTCAAGATGGTTGCAGCTAATTTTAGTTTCTGTAGTAACAGCACTAATATGCAAAGAGTATTTCAGGCAGTGGTTTCAGCACACCTGTTAATTCAGGCAAAAAAATCTTATATTTGTAAGTTAATGACCAGGGTCTTCTGATAAGGAGCCCAGAGAAACTGGAAATCAAATAGCCTTCCCTATGAAGGATTAAGAATTAGTATCAAGTATACTGACCACACTGCAGAGCATGATGTGATGCAGCAAGTGGAATCCTTAGCTTCAGATTTCACACTTCCTATGAACTTCATTGGTTCTGTATGCAATAATTTCAAATCTGTTTTGCTGTATAGTTTTAGTAGCAGACACAATGTAAAAGGTTCAGTGTGATATGAAGATTTACTTGCTGGCTGTGTCAGTCCAGTAAGATCTCATCAAAATGTTCACGTTCAGAGCACAAGCATTTGAAGGAGCATGAAGTGCAAGATCATTCCCTTTGAGAATTGCTTCACAGAAGTTATATTAGTCTGTTCAAATAACGTTTGACACTGATTTCAAATTCAGCAATTCAGAACTTTTCGTGAAATACCATTTAAAAGTATCATAAATTTGCATTTATATGCTACATTGTTTTTTAAAAGCTCTTATGCCAAATAATTGATGCTTATTTAAAGCTGCTATTACTGCGTCCACTTGGAGAGTACTAGATTAACTTCAGGCAAGTGAAACATTTTAAATGGAAATTTTGTATGTAAGGGTTGTGTTCTCGTGCAGTCACTTGGACAAGTCATTGCTGCAACTAATATTCTTTGTCTATAAAATGGAATAAGAAAGTTGATGACTGGTTGTTAGATTCAGTGGTTAACACCCAAAATCTTTGTGAAACATGCTGTCTGAGAGAAATATGCTTCCATGAGATGAAGTCAAATCAAGAGGAAGCTGATGGACCAGAATCATGTCTCTTGTCTAAGTTTCTTATTAATAGGCTTTTTTTTCTTCTATTCTATATCTAGTTAATTTATTTTGAATAAGGAATGTTGTCTTGTGAAAGAAGTACATAGTGCTTGAAATAGAAACTATGACATTCTAGCATGGAAAGTCCCAGTATGTGTCACTCTTGTCTCTTCTCAACAGGAAGAACTGGTGATCCTCTTCAAAATTACTTCAAATTACTTCAAAATGAAGCACAATTATATATCAGCCAATTTTTAGAGGAAATGGAGCAATGAAAAGGGATTGCAAGATTTAAATTTTTTTCATCATAAAAGAAAAATCATTATAATAAATGAAAATGTGTATGTTGAAATCAGAATTAGGTACTCCACCTTGTCATTTTGAGATGTGTGCTAAGGTGTCTTCTTCCATCTGCAGGGTGAACCTCATAAAAGTATTTTATTTTCCGTCTCTTTCATTCTGTGCCAGTTGATCACTGGCATCACACTGTGTCTCCCAGGTGGATCTCACCACTCTCTTTTTATTGTCTTTATTTGCATAAAAGCCTATTCAGCATCATGGGAATGTATGTACTGTACAAGAGACTAATAGTGAAAAGATCTGCCAGACAGATCAGAGAGGTGAAAGTAGTTCTTGAATTTCAGTTTAATTCTTTTTTGTATGTAGGCTGATAGCTTGTTCTGGATATATCTACAGTGCACACTTCCTAATATTTCATATGACAAATGCTGAACAAATGTACTTCTAGCCTGGATAAATTAAGACCTGCATTTAGGATAAGAAGATGAAAATTCAGAAAGCAACAGACAAGAAGATTTTGAACCGAAACTTTATACTGACAACGTACTTCCAGATACAATAGAATGCAGCATTTGAATGGTAATATCAGTACATCATAAATATTGAGAACCTAGATTTCCAGCAATTTGAACATCACCATCACCAACACCTCCCTTTGCCTTCAGGCTCATGAATTTGTCCAGACTAAAAGGGCAGTTCTCGACTCAGAGAAACACGAGGTGCCACCATCCTTGAAGCTGGTGTGGCCAAGAATCGGGATTGCACAACATTTAGTACAAAAACTCCTATTAACAGCTATTTTCAGTCTCTTATTCTCCATTGGCACTCCTGGAATGTCTTTCACTATCACTTTAGCTGCCTCAAGAGCCTTACAACTGCAGGCAAAATGTTTCTTATGGAGCAGAGAGTAAGTGTAGAGTATTTCTTCCAGGTTTCATTTAGAGGGAAGGCCATATAAATGAAGCTGCATTTCCAATATTTTAAATCCCTCAAAGGATTATAGGAATTTGGGTTATTCTGTAGTGAACATGTCTTTGCAAAGCTGGATTTCCAGATCTCCTGGAATCCACTGCTGCATGAAATCTTTGTTCAAAGAAGCATAAAACTGTGGTAGTGTAATACAAAACTGAGACTAGGAATGAAAGTTAAGATAGTATTTTAACTCCCTGGAGTCAACCATGCCATGTCTCACCAGGTCACTTTTATATAGGAGCAAACATCTACATTTCATATACACTAATGAATGCATCTCTGTGCTCACACAATGACAGGAACAAATATAATTGCTCATGAACCACATGGAATGACCACAGAGCCAAGCTGCTGCAGGCTTTCTCTCAGCAGCACCCATGGGATCATAGGGCAGCTAAGGCTGTAAGAGGCCTTGGAAAGTTATTGAGGTAAGTCACTGACAAAATACACAGGCATTGACTCAAAACATGGAAGCACAAATTCATGATCCAGTTAAAGCAGGATTTGAAGTTGGGAGGTAAGTTAGACAGAGAGTACATCTGCTATAAAGACAGTGGTCTGAGCAGGGCTCCTTTCAGGATAAGTCTCTGAGACCTTTCTCTTTCTTGGCACATGACACTTGTCACAAAAGGCACGGTCTTATGTGTGGCATCAGGCTGCCTGGCAGTGCTGCCATGTAGTGTGTCGTTCCAGGGCTGGAAAGCTAACCTGCAGATGTGCAAACTGTGCCACCAGTAATTGAACAAGTTTTGAGAATAGTGCAAAAGGTCTTAGAAAATGATAGCATTGGTAAAAAAATTAGTTTGGGCCATTGACTATTATCTTATATGGTAAATGGAATTGCTTCCTGATGCTAAGCAAATAACAGTATTTTGATGGGCTACTTGACTATTTAATGTGCACAGAAATGTGATTTTGACATGATTAGCAAAAGAAAAAAACATTTGAGAAAGCCATCTAATCCTGCTTCCTCCTTTTAGCTCTAGAGAACCAGAGAAACGGTAGCATTTCAAATTGCGATTTCCTCTTTCGTCTAATTATTATGGGAGCTGGAATGATTAACAAAACAGAAAACAAGCACTTAACGGACACATAAAAACTGTTAAATAGACAGAAAAAACACTTATGCTCTGTGTTTGCTCTGCTGTTAGTGGTGCACTTTCAGAGACACTACCTCAGTGTTACTATTTAACACATGAGTTTTAAAGTTTCAAACATGAGCAGACAGGTTTCATTAACATAGGAGGTCCCTGAAGAAATAAATATTTATTAAACTTTCAGTGATGTAAAAAGAGTGGGTTTTTTTAACCGCACTTGAAATGTTGGTCTACTGCCTGCCAAATACATACCTGGTGAGCTATTTAGAAACTTCCTGTTCCACATGCTAATTAACAGTCTATGAATTTTAACTTAAATCAGGGTCACATAGCTGAAATGTATTTCAAAGGAGGCCTGCATTTGTCATTCAAAGGCATTGCCAAGGTTTTAAGGCCTTGCTATAAAGTGGATTTCACAGCTTGAAAAACTAGTTCTCCAATAACAACTGGGTCAAAACTGGGAGGGACCCTTATGCACTGAGTCACATGAGGTGCATTAGATGCACTTACATTTGAAATCAGAGTTAATCCAAAACTGGAACACTCAGCATAAACCTCTTGGCCTCCTTGTGGGCAGTGTGGTCCTGGATTCAGACTCCTACAAGATCATGCTTCACTGCTTAAGATTGCAGTGAGATTCACTGAACACATAGGAACATCACTGTGTGAAAATGTGCCTCTTCAGAGCATCTGGACAGATTTTTTGGGGGGAGTGGTAGCTAAGCTGACTGCAATGTTTTCCACCCATATTCAGTGCTGCATGGACAGTGTCATAGCCAAAGCAGTGGCATAGCACCATAACTCCCTCTTCCTACCACCAGCACGGTTGCATCTTGCGAGGAAACAGCTTCTTAATATGTAGATACCTTGATTAAATTATCTTCGGAAAATATTTTTAACTGTTTGCTAAATGGTGGTGTCAGATTTCCAAATGCTTTTTTTTCTTTTTTTTTTTTCCTCCCCCTTAAGTAGAACTAATCCTGGAGTAGTTCTTTATTCCGTAAGAGCTTTCTAACCAAGGTTTCACTGGGTAAATTTTTATGCCTCACCTATTCATGTCTTAGTATTTTGCATCTCAATAACTTAAAAAAAATATTGCCTTTTATAAGTGATCTGGAAGATAAGATTCACTTATTATTAGTAAATATCATTCTGTCTTTTCTGTCATGTGTCACTTCCCCACTATTTACCTGCAGTCTTGATGGTTTTCAGCCCTGGGTAGGAGCAAACAAGCTTACATTTTGCAAATTACAGGCTCAGTTGTCTAGGAAAAAAGCATGTCAGCCACATCTACATAATGTGGCTTTTATCCTGAGAGACCAGGTGTATATTTAGCTGTATGTGAGTACCTGGGAAGCCAAAGGACCCAAAATTAGAAATGAGAGCAGAACGAACAATGCCAATCCATAGATTTAAGGTTAGGTCAAACTTGAGTTAAAGCCAGTCAGAGCAAAGCTGGAAAGATATGGAGGAAGCACATCTGGGATACAGAGCTAGCTGGAAGTGGCAAGATTTGCTGCTTTTCTTGTGACCTTAAACAGGGAGGAAAGGGAAAGAGGGGAAGGTGAAGAAGGGAGGTATGGCAACACTTGCTGATGCAAGCTGCCAGCCTTTGTTCCAGCTATTCTTGCCACATAACACGTGTGATTCCTTCTTTGGCAGTTGTAGCAGTAACAGAAATGACTCTTCAAGGTTCTATTGTGGTAAAATTTGTGAGGTTGTTTGGTAATGGTTGTTTGTCTCCTTGAGCAGCCTGGAAACTGCTTACTTTGCCTACGGATAGAGTAGCTCCAAACAAGAAGAACCCTTGTGTGTAAAGAGTGGAGGATATTAAATAACTGTGTGGAAGCTATATTACCTCCATATCTGGTACCTGAAATCACACCAGGATCACAAGGTCAAATTTTGACATCCACAACTGAAAAGAAAAATAAAAAAAGAAATAAAATTGGACAGAGTTCAAAGAGAATCTACAAGGATGATAGTAAGGGTTGGGAAATATGTTTTCCATTCAGAAAACAAGTTCAGCTTACTTCTTTCATTAAACATGAAATTAAGTATACTTAAAAGTATGCAAGGAAACCCAAATGGGAGTATAAACTGGTTCTTCTGTGTGGCTGATAACAATGTAGCAAGATCCAAATATATAGTGGCAATTTAATGTTAGAACAGTCTAGCAAGTTCCTCACTACTGAAACCCAAATTTGGATGTTTTTCTAGGCATGAGTTAATCCAGGAAAGGTTGCTTCCCTTTTGTGTACAGGGGATTATCCTGATTATCACTTTAGTCTCTTCTAGTCTTCAGAACAATTAATCACTTACCACAGCTTGTCTCCTCCCTGAAATACAGCTAATCTCAGGGAGTGCATTGCAAGAACAGGATGTCCTGTGAGCAGGATTCTTATAGTGATCCTGTGTATGGATTCTCTGGCATGTAAGAATATGCTTCCACTCATTTTACATTCTGCATCCTCTCTGTGAAAACATTCGTAAAATGCCTCTGTCCTGGCACCAATCTTCATGAAACTTGCAAGAGTGGAGCACATGGAAAGAATATAAACCTGTAAGCCTTGTTTGCTATTGGAAACAGCCTGAAAAAGAAAGCGGTTTCTCTGCTAATCACTAACTGTGGTGACACAGGGACAATAAACTGTGAAACTAATATTTGATGTTTGCCTGAATTTATAGTGATGCTGCTAAAATAACCCACTCAACCTCCAGTGTACCATCTGGGTCTGCAAGGATTTAGACCAAAAACCTACTGTGTTTATTTGAGATGTTTTAATTTTCAAACAGCTTGGAATTCTCCGCAGCAAGTTTCCAGCTGGAATTCAAGTTGGAGAAATAGGCCAACTGTCACTGGATGGATGGATTGGTCATGATGATGTTTTTTAATATTTTTCTCTTATTTCCCTTTTTTGTTCTCTTTTCTTTTCCTGTTCTCTTTTGTGTTTTGACTGTTGCTAAGCAAGATGCTAAGGATTTCAGAGAACTTTTCACAACAGACTGGTGTCCATATTTAATGTTCCCTCCTCCTCACCTGCATTGCACTTACAGAATTACACTCACTGCTCAGTTGCTCAGACATTCAGTTTCATGTAATTCTTTTGCAGTTATATTTGCTCCAAGACCCTCTGCAACACCAAGCATGAGTCACAAAGAGGTCAGGAATAGAGGAATTAATTTGTTAAACTGAAGACCAGCCAAAAGATTATATGTGTGTGTCTGCATGCGCGTGTGTGTGTGCTCATGCACTTCTCAAAGGATGAGGCTGAAGTTCAGGATTGTTTTCAAAGGAGTCTGTTTTTAAGTCAGGGCCAGGACTGACATGCCTTGCTCTTAGGGATAAGCACTCAACATGTTTCTGAAAAATCCTGGCATATTGCTAGAGCATATGAGATCACAAGAAATATATTGGATGGTCAGGGGAGGAAAAGTAAAGGAACTGCAGGCTGGGGACTACATAATAGATAAGAAGTGAAAAAAAAAGAAGCTCCTTCTTGTCCAGTCACAGATAGTTTGTGCAGTTTATTTCTTCAGGCCTAAGTTTGCAGATGCCCAGCAACTTCCTCCCAGTCTCCTTGTATTTTCCTGTGTATGGAACAACTTGTGGTGACTGCAATGCTGATAGACTGTAGTCCAGATCAGTCAGAAAACAGCCTAGAGCAGGCATTATCTGGAAGTATTGTACGGGCTCTGAGAAAAGGAGACATGTGCCCAGCATATATTTTGGGGCTTTTTAGTTGGGCAATAGTGCTGCCATGCAGTTTTGGGAAGAGGAAGGTGTAAACCATTACTCTTAAGAGAAAGGAAAACTGATGTTGTTTTTTCTTCTCTCCTTTTGTATTTAGTCCGTTTATTTCCAAATTTTTGCAATAGGATTTTAGAATATTACTTTGATTATGAAATCCCTCTAGTTTTCAACGATTTTCATTACTGTAGGAAGAAATACCATTTGCTGTGCTGCCACCTAGTGCTTACATTTTGATTCTGAGCACATTAACGCTTTTTAAATTATTATTGGTTTTCTTCAGGTTTTTAAGGTTCTCTTTCCCATGAAACAGCAATAAACACACAAATCAAACCTTTCTCTCAATTTGAAAAATACAACTTCATCTGAGTATCTGCTGCAGAGAATCTGGGTCTCCATGGTCTTCTTGAAGGAAGATGTTCAAAGACATCTCTTTACAGATGAGAGTGTGGTTAATGGAGTACAACCCCTACATTATTATTCTGTTATTCTGATGAATAACAAGGGTTTGTCTGTTGTTTGGTTTGCAGAATTCTTTAATCTAATATCTATTGACATCCATCTGGTGTGCAAAGAAACTTTCTGGGTACCTAAAGAAGCAAGCACAAGTGTGTTCAATGGTGCTTTTTTTGTTTATAACAGGTATGATACATAACACAGTTCAAACTACTCCCTGAGGTTAAACAGAGTTGCAGAGAACAAATTATAGAAAGGCTGTATAGCATATAACATACAGCAGAGTGCAGTGTTAATACAGTTTAACATACAGCAGAGTGCAGTGTTAATACAGTTTCTGATATGGTCTGTTCTGTTTCCAGGCTTTAATGTTTTTATGGTTCAGGATAGGTAAGTGGAATCAGAAAAAATTAAAACCCAGCCAGCCTCTTCTGTTCACCATGTCCAGACCCAAAGCTTTCAGGACACATGTATGTAGGCACTTGCAAGATGCAGGAAATCCTGCTGAACTATCTCTTTAAAACTTAACAATACACCCGGGTCTAGCTGCAGTTACACGGCCTTGTCCCCCTCCAGAACTGTAAAATCTTGGATCGTGTAAGATTTGTTCTGCCTCCTTCCTGAGAGGTTAAAAGTTTTTGCAGGAAGAAGAGGTGGGATCTGTACATGTTGCAGGGTTATGTAGTCCCTCTGCACTTACTGGGGCTGGCCTGGGTTTGGACATTGCCCTTGAGTACTGCCAAATTTTGAATGAAAATTCTGTGGAGCTAATGGGAGGACTGATGGCTACTGCCAATTTTGTTGAGATCTGGGAATGGACCAGTAAAAAGCTGTTGTCTCATTGGAGTCTGGCCACCTATTTCAGAGGAGGTAAATAGAGGGGGGAATGTGTACTATTTATGGTGAAAAGTTCAGGAATGTTCTTGCCATGTCAAGTATTTCAGTGGTGATCGGAGTGCACTGTCCACTCTCCTGGCAGTAAACTCCTCCACAGCTTATTTGTACTTTATGCACCAACACCTTGTTCTCATGGCTATTTCTGCTTGGTAGATCTGAGCACACATTCTTTTTACATGCCATTTGGAGATATAGAGAAAGACTCAGTAGCATAGAGGACAGATTTGTATCTATGTAATACCTTGCTTACACTTCTCTGCTCATGGGCAAAATGCATTTAGGGAACAGCTATATCTTTGATATTTTAAAATAAATTGTTGGGTTTTATCTCCCTCCCCCCCTTTTTTTGTAAAAGGAAAGACTATATAAAAAAAATATACTTTTACTTGTAATGCATTCTATAGTTACTTCAGACATGATTTATCCTATTATGCTTTAAAAAATTAAATGTAAATTATTATTATGTAGGAAAAATGAGGACACAGCAGAAAAAGACAAAGTCTGAAGTATTTCTGTACAGTCTGCCCCAGCAGCTTGTACATTATTCTAAGTGGTTGGAAAAAATAAGACTTAAGCAGCAAATGATTTCTATAGTTTTAATAATTTCTTCTTTGTCAATATTTGCACATTTAACTGTAAATACTTAAGCCCCACCCCTACCCTTAGGACCTGCCTTCTGCTGCACACAAACTTTAAATCCAAAGGAAAGGAAACATCTGGTGTCTCATCTGGTCCAAAAGGCCATACACATTGCACTGCAATAAGTCATGGCAATGCATTTGATGTTTTTATTGCATATATAAATAATGTATACTGCTTTGTCTATATATTTGTCATGATAATTTTCCTGCTACAATTAACCCACAAATTCTGCTGAAGAAATATAGATGACTGAATTAGTCAGGTGCCTTACTAATAGTTTGACATCTGAATATGAGAGTTGAAGATGTCTGTGTTTGGAAAGCATTGTCCCTTAGTAATTGTTAGTGTATTTCAGAAGATAAATATGAACGTATCCCCTAATGGTTTTTTACATATTGTGCATTTTATACTTATTATTATAATTAGTTAATTATATAACTTCTACATCAGCTCTGACATTTAAACTACTTCATCCAATGTTACTCGTCTTGAAAATGTTCTTTGTAGGGCAGAGGCAGATTTTCCCTACGTAGTCTTGTAGATGAAGAATGGTTCCAAGACTTGGGAAACTGCTGTGGTTTCTCTTTCTCGTGGACATCCACAAATTGGCCCAACAAACTGAGTCCTGTGAGTAAGGACTGATTTGTGCATGTTAATGAAATGCGTTTCCAGACTTGAGGCATGTAAAGAGTGCTGTGTGCTTATGTTGATGTGGCTTTTTTCTTTTTGGGGACTGGAAGTAAGCTTGGACAGTGTGAGGCACAACTTTACCAGAGTGTGGAATGTGTATATGTTGTGGAATAGGCCAAAGTAAGCTTTTCTGTTAAAGAAAAAAAAAAAAAAGGAAAAAGCCAGACCTAATGCAAATACTTATGTCAATACAAAAAAATCATGAGGTCCAGGCCTTTCGGCACCTGCCCTTCAGCTGAACTGACTGGACACTTGCATAAATACACAGCTCTTTGCTGTAGTACGTGGCTAGTAAAGCACATTCTTTGTGGCCAGAAGGCCCACAAAGATAATTTTATAATTATTGAAAATCTAGGTGCTAGAACATCAAAGTGTCAGCAAAACCCTGAAGAACTGTTTACTGACAAAGACAGGTGCAGCCAAGTCTTTCATATCCCTAAGTCATAGTTAATCATCAAAGCGGTACCATTTCATTGTATTCAAGAATTTTTATTTGTTTAGGATTTTTCTTGAAACTGAAATGATGCATTCTGTATATTTTTTAATTATTCAATAGTAATCTGAGAAAGGTCACATTCAACCTGTATTTATAAGGCTTGCAGAGGTTTCTCAGATCAAGACAGCTAAAGTAAATATGACAAATGTAATTTTGTAGTGCTTAATACAGTTAATCCTTAAAACATGGAACGAGGAAACCCTTATTGGTACTGGTATTTGAAACCTGTAAGCAATCTCAGGTTTCTAATGCTGATTTTCTTTTTATTCCACAAAGAAAATAGTATCAAGGCCTTTCTCCTGGAATATTACTTGAGGCTATTCAGGAAAAAAAAAAAAAGAAAAAGAAAAAGAAAAAAAAACACAACAGGAAATTTGGCTCTTTAGCCCTAATAATGGTCTCTTTATTGAAAGGAGACTGGCTTTTTTTTTTTTTTTTGTTAAACAGATTTTCTTATGAAAGGGTTAGAAGTGAATAAACGACAAGTTCAAGCTCATCTGATTTCTTTTGATTTATGTTGACCTTGAAACAGAAAGAGGTCATGTTGTTGGCAGGCAATAAGAACTAATCTGTTACTAAGTGAGTAATTAAAAGTGAGGCTTTATATATTTTTGTTATGAGTTGACAGCAATTCCACCCCCATGTCATACAGTTGGTCTAATCAACATGGTCATTGCATTTAGTGCCAAAAGAGAAGTTTACAAGAAGTCAGATGACAAACTCCAAAATGTGCTGTTCTTTTGGGTGAATAGACTGACTATATTTTAGATGAGGAAAAACTCCAATAAAAATTAACGTCAAACTGATGTGTGCAATTAGGAACTTTACATTTTTCTAATGAATTGGAGTGGATGGTTATTAGTATGTTTCACTGAAAAATGTGAAGCTTTTTTCAATAAAAAAAAATCTGACTTTTGGCAGCTGAGGCATTGTAAGCTTCTGTTTAACTGGCATGACTTAAGACTGTTCTGACATCAGACATGACAATATTGACTTCCATGTCACCAAATAAACTAAAGAATGGTCCATATTTCAAGATGCATTAAGAAATCTGATTTTTTGGGTTCAAGGTAATTTTCTGAATTGATTCAGGGTCCGGATATTCCTGCAAAGTACTGAATGACTTGGCCCTAATCCAGCAAAATGTAGTGGCTATGTCTTCACCGACTTTTAAGAATGGTCTGAAGGCTGAACTTGAGGACAAATTCACTGATTCACCATATTTTTCACTGAAGTCAGGCCTGGAGACAACAGGGAAGAGAAATTTCATGTTTGTTCTCTGTGTTCCCTATCTGACTTTGCAAAGTCATTACAGAAGCAATATTGAGAAGACAGGATATCCTAGAGAGTGGAGAGGGCAAAGTAATGGATGAGATGTCCTACAGAAAGATTCTACCATTGCCTACTGTGAAGACAGGTGAGATTTACAGGCAGCTGAGACTGCTGTAGGAACAAAATAGTCTGATGGAGCATCTTGGGTCTCTGGCCTCCGCCAGAACCAGTTATCCTTTGTAATCGCTACCTTGAACACCTGTTTAACTGTTTCCTTTTTCATTTTAAGGTAGTAGGACCTTCATGAATAATGTGCTCTGAATTTTCAGACATATGCCCAAATACTTATCCAAACTTGGTCAAGCCCTGGCAATATTAAGCCTCCAAAATCAGAGGTGTAAAAAAGAGCTAGTGTAACCTCAGATGGTGATTTATCAGCCTGTGCTACAGGCAGATCATGAAAGTACTCAGCAATGGTACTGAGCACATATTCATTTCTTCCAGCTATACTACTTGGTCTAGTTAAAGTATTAATTTACACTGAAAGTTTTGCCTTACCAAAAATAGGGAAGAATGATTTGTCCCAAAGAAATGATAAAAAATCTTTCACTTTTGATTCTATAGAAGGATCTGCTGTACGTTCACCAGACATCTGTCCTCTCTTGTTTAAGAAACCACTTGAAGGAGAAACTTTGGTGAAGACATAAATGTTAACTCCGAGGTAGTTTTTAGCATCACTGTCAAATTTGGTCCAATATTTGTCTGTCTTTCAAAGAATAGGAAACACTAGTCTCATTCACAGATTTGCCATCTAATTTGACTACAATATAATTCTGGGTCTCACTTGGGTCTTTAGTTTTTATTTGTATTTCCTAAACCTCCATTAACAAGATGTGCATGCAACTTGTATTTTAAGCTCTTGTGTCAACAGTCACACAGCCCATGGCTTGTTCTCAGGTTGCTTATAGCTTTGAGAGACCAATTTATTAAACTTAAAATGTAATCTTGCTAAAGGTGGGATCAGATGAGTATCATCGCCCATTGGTCAGTAACTCTTGGAGCCACTTCTTTGCCTAATTCCCTTTAATTACTAAGCAGCTTCTACCATGAAACATCAGAGCTACAAGTGCCTACAAAGCAGTTTCCCATTATCCACTCATTGCGCATTTTGGCTTTAAGTTCTGCTATGTGTGATAAAATCTGCAGAAATATGTGAGATCAGTGTGATTGACATTACAGTCAGGCAAAAGATATTTCCTGCGAGTGGCAACAGCACAATTGTGTATCTCAGCCAGCATTTGCTGGGGTTTGAAACGATTGTGAAACAGGCTGGAACTGCTTGCGAATGGCGACTCTGCCTAACAGATGGTTATATGTAAAGGCAGCCAAGAGACCATGCATGAGCACTGTGTGTTTGTGGGGGCATGAGTTGTAGCCAGAAATGTCTATAAAGAATCTGCCCTAAGCTTTCTGGGCCAAGATTAAGCAGATATGTCATTTCTAATCCAGTTTTGGGGTAAACTTCTGAATTATTAAAAAAGTATGTTTCTGCAGCTGTTTCTGAGGGAAGAAAAAATAGTCCAAAAGAAGAACTCGGCAATGTGGATCAGGGAGCTTGAAAGGGTTGGTTCCTTAGAACTGCATTTTTGTATTTCCTAGTCAGACCATTGGACACCAGCCAGCTTTCTGCTGAGTAGGTTGGCAGGATTTGGACACACAACAGTCTGTTGCCTTCCATACCCCTTCTTCTATGTGCAGTGTTCCTGCTGCATAAAGCCATTAGTGACCAGATTACAGAAAACATTGGGTTTTGTTTCAGAGCTTTTATTTGTTGTTCCATTTCCTGTTTCATTCCCATTTAACCTCTGCTCTTTCTAGTTCAGACATAGTATCAAAGTGAATTTGGAAATGAACTTCATATGGATAAGAATGAATTGTAAACTATACATGCAATATCCAATATGACTCTTTTTTTAAGAATAAGCCCTATAATTATTTTTTAATAAACAGAATGTGTTTTATTATCTACTAAGTTTTAATAACAGTACATTTCCCCCTCTCTCTTCCAATAGCTTTTTTCCATCAAAACTATCCTCAAAATGGATCAAGAACTGCATGTTTTGTTGCAAAGTCTTTTTGGGACAAGTTGCTTTTGAATTGCATAGACAGAATCTAAAAGGCATTTGGAAACTCAATGTTTTGATCCTCACTTAAGGCCTTTTTCTAGTATAAATATATCTCCATGTTTGGATGATCATCTAAAATATCAGAAAATCCTCTTGAGTTGGATAAAAGAGAGACTTTCAAAAGTTACAGGATTGGAAAGAAATATGTAGGAGGATGCTCTCTGAATATGGTCAGAAGGCACTCTTGCAGCTACTCTTCACAAGTCAAATCTTGGGGTGTTCCTTTTTTGCAAAGCTCAATTAAATGTATTTGTAACTTGGTGTTGCATTTTTCTGAATCTGTCTTTTCATGATATTAGGAGTTGCCATACTGACCCAGATTTCAGGTCCAGGGGGATGGATCTGAGAGCACTGAGTTCCAGATGTTTCAGAGAATAAGGGGAACACCCTGTGCGGGCAGAAATGGTGCTGTCTTCCCCCTTACTAGACTTTATTTTGTCTGTTAGTACTTAAGAGATTGTTTAAGGTCTGATGCACATTGTCTGATACGCTCTTCACACAGTTTTTATTGCTGTATTAAGGAACTGTTGATACCTGCATAAATATATAGTTGCTTTTAAATCTAAGTTCTCAGTCTCATTATCCTCAGGTAGGAAAGACTTGCAAAATTATCATTCATCAGTCATTCCCAAATGTCATACACAGACATTTATTTTTACTGCATTTGAACGTCCCATTTAAAATATTTTTATTAATATTCGTTTTAATACATTTTGAAATACTTGTTTATTTTATTGAAATACTTCTTCTTATGTTACAAAACATGACATGAAGATCTCAGACATCTGACACTCTGTTATGTTTTTGCTTGTTCATCTCCTTTTGAAGATAAAAGAATCTCAGTCTTTAATTCCTTTCATAGATTTTTCAGCCCCAAGATTATTGCTAATCTTCTTTGCCCTCATCTTTTAAATTTTCAGGACTGTGTGTCTTTGTCCTTTTCCTTTTCACTTCTCTGTTCTGCAGGATCCTTTGAGTCAAGATTCAACCTATGTAGGATGTGACATTATTGTACTTTCCTATCCTATTCCTTGTGCAAAATAACACCTTTGTTATACCTCTTGTGTACAATGTAGTTGAATTGTGTACAGTGAGTCAAAGTCCATTTCTCAGAGTCCCTTTGAATTTATAAACATGTAAATTAAAAAAAAATCAAATATAAAAATCTATGGGTTTATTTCAGTGCATATTAAAAGTATGTATTAAAACTGAAATAACTTTTTGAAGAAAAGGATGAAGATTTTGAACTTGGGTGCAGGAAACTAATGTGGCCAGTGAAGAGAAGGGAGGATGAGGGAGATGTTTTTATGGTAGATTGTGCTGTTCATAGAATGTCCTGTAGCATTTTGTGCAGCTGGAATTTCTAAAAAAAACCTGCAGTTTCATAGCAAATATAGAGAGCTGGAAAGACAAGCAGCTCAAATGATCTTGGAAGTGACGGCTGTTTATTGATTTCTATCATTAAATGTCTTCGGACTGAAGAAGTTCATTCACTCTACGAGGACTACCTGGACTGCCAGTCTTCCTCAGGTCTTCAAGTAGTATTTTACACTGTGTTGAATCCTGTGTACTTTTACAGGAAGAGATAAAACCACATTTTCACTAAAATGTCATTTACAGCTCCTGGACTTGCATCCAGTTTGTGCTCTGCATGAGATTTAATCTCAAGAGATTTTACGTACAGTCTAGAGCTTCCTTTCCTAAAAGCTTGCACATGAATAAAAGGTTTGGACCATCATATCAAGGAATGCTTCTTTCTGTGTTTCTTTGGTTATTGTGCATTTGAAGGATGAAGGAAAGTCTTTTCTGACAGGCTTGTTGG
>JAWWMO010000174.1:48607712-48634549 GCA_035047845.1 Dendrocincla fuliginosa | reverse complement strand
GAATGCTTCTTTCTGTGTTTCTTTGGTTATTGTGCATTTGAAGGATGAAGGAAAGTCTTTTCTGACAGGCTTGTTGGCCGTTTCAAGACCTGACTACCACTAGACTTGTTACTTTGGGATTATAGGTAAGGGAAGAGATGGGTTGGAGTCAGAGTACTTTGCATCCTGACTTCTTCACACTGCTACATTCAACTTCATAAACAGTATCTACTTGTGAGTGCCATAGACAGAGTGCTTAACAGCTTCGTTGGAGTCTGATGGGGTGTTTTCCTTGGCTTGTGCTGCAAACTAAATTATGCATTTTGAGGAATCAATTGTATTTTATTGTGCCCATTTCAGCTCTTGTTCTCTCCCATTAGCACTTGGATATATAATGGTTTGTCTTCAGTTGGCAGGCACCTTTGTGGGTGATGCTTTGTGGGCAGTATTAATACTCAATAATAATGATCCACCAAGTCATCAGCTCTTTGCTATGTAGATTCTATATTTCTATCTTTTAAATTGAGTTAAGAATGTCTTGCACTCTTTGTCGTTTCTGTAGTGTGCTGTTTTCCTTGAAATGAGTTTTACAAAGTGAGAGTCCATAAATCTTTATTTGAATTAGGCTCTTAAACGTTTCTTGCTCAACAGAGATGACTCCTTTGTACCATCTATTAATACCAAGTCTCCCAAAAATGGTGAGAAAATTCAGATTTTAAGGGTTTAGATTTCACCACAATGAAACTGACATACAGTAAAAAAACTAGGAGAAAGCAATATTCTAATAACAAATAATTCTCACCATTTAAAGAAACAGCTTGAAAGAGGTATGTTGAAACTGAGTGAGAACAGTACAAAATCTTCCATTTAGGACAGTGAAAATCCAACACAGAGATGTAATGTGAAGACTAACAGAAAAGGCAAGAGTAGAACAGGAGGGACCTTGAGAGAGACCTTGGGATTATTGGTTCACAGCTTATACTTACATCAAGTGTGTGATGTCTTTGCAAAACCACCAAAACCAACCCTGGAATAAATTTAGCAAAAAAGTATATGTAGGAATAGGAAATAGTTATTTTCCTAATTTGGCATTCGGGACATCTCGTCTGGATTGCTTTCCACTGTGGAGCATTATTGATTGGCACCTCTGAGAAGAGCCTGGTTCCATCCTCTTGACACCCACCCTTTAGATACTTACACAAATTGATACATATGTGGATATGTACATTGATACGCTACTTTTTCATAGCTAGGAGTTAAAATAGATCTCTTGCAGTTCCTTCTCATCCAAAACCTGTGTGACTTGGTCTCTATTGTCTTAATGTTTTAAAAGTCTGTAAAAAAACTGTGCTTGTGATATAACATTGGCAAAAAACACAGATGTGGTAGGTCCTGTGAGCAGTACTAGAGGCGGCTTCTGAACATAAGAGGGAAAGACATGAAATTGCAGTTTAGACACCTGTCTTCAATAATGTGTGTGTTGAACTTGTTCAAAATGACAGATCTTTCTTGAGTATCCCTATTGAAGTACCACTGGACTCACGTTTGGGTTATTTATGTTATGTGACTTTACATTTGATTTGTTTGTATTGCTAAGTAAATGAATCCAGTGGCATTAGTCTTACATAAGGGACCTGTCTTTTCAAAAGTGATGTTTGTGGAGTAGATAGATAGTGCTGGGAGATGATTTGTCCTGCCTGTATGGAGTGGAGGATCGCTGGTTAGTACAAGGCTTGAAATGTCATCTGGCTGGATCTCTGACGCAAGCTACAGTGGATGATTTGTAGCTCATGACTCAGATGTTGTTTGTTGTTGGAAGGTCTTCCACTGATCATATTTTTTTTTTTCTTCATATCTGGTTGTCTTTTGGATTTACTTCCCTTTTTATTCAGAGTTCTACATGAAGTTAATCTTAATTTTCTGGGTCTTTTGTCTACCTATTTACTAAAACCTTCCCTTTGGAATAGTGCTTATTGCTTTCTATGTTATTTCTTTACTGTTGACATACATAAAATTATGTTATCTTCTACTGGTGCTTCATGTCTTACATGAATTGTAAGTAACATGTATTAAAAAAGGTATTTACCCCAATATTCTAAAAAAAAAATCTGTTCAAAATTGCAATAGCTCTGTCTCACGTGAGAGCCATTTTCAGCAGAAGACTGCTGCTTTTTGTTGTGAATGTCTCATTAGAAACTAATTCCTTCTTCACTGTAAATAAATAGTACTTAATGATTTTGCAAGGCTGTGTGAAGAAATGAAAAGCAGGGCAGATAGAGAGGGGAGGTGGCTTATATAAGGATATCAGCAGGACTTCAAGGACCCTGCTCTTGTGTAAAGCAACTGAATGTTTGAACACCTTGACTCAGTTTCAAAATTACTATAATATAGTAATAGGTATACTCATCAGTATTTCAGTGGCATAAAATATATTTACTCAGAAGTCATTAAGAACAATTAAAACTGATTTTCAATTGATCTTCCTGATTTCACACCTGTCTGGTCTTTCATGGAAGCCGCTTTGGTTTCACACACTCACAGTTTCATAAATAGTTTGGGCTGATGTAAGGCCATGCTGCCAGCAACACGCGTGCCCAGCTCTACCCTGGCCATGTGCTTCTGCCTCTTCCCTTACATCAGTTCTAGCACTCATGAGGCCATGGAAAAAGTTGCTCATCCAGCTGAAATTTAACTTCAGAAGTGTTTTAAATCAGATTAGTGATGTGATCTGATGTGTACTGAAACCGAATAATTGCTAGGGCTGAGGCAAATTATGGGCCAGGACTGCAATAGTACCTGTAGAAAAGGGTGTGACTGGCCCATTTGCAGTAGCCTGCAGGCAGATCAATATAAGAGTTTTCATTTTATTAGGCCCATGGTGTGCTTAGCCATTTGCATAATACACTTGGTAAATGACAAATATTCTGTTTGAATTTCCTTTGTATGTGGGTGATTTAATTGTAGAGTTCCTTTGAAGGGTTTAGCATGTTTTATAATATTAATCTTGCAATTTGTAAATTGCATTGTTGATTTGTTTTTATGAGATAGATGCATCTCTTGCCATACTTATGTCTACCTTGTTTTGGATATCACTTCCCTCCCTTTTATCCCTATTACTTCTGTTTAATAAATTTTGTTTGTTGTTTGGGTTCATACTGTTATATAAGGTATCAATGAAACTTAAGAGTTTATATGAGAAATTTCTCCTAATCATCACCTAATTACTTGGTGCTTAGCCCACCACTGTTTCTTCTCTTTTCTGTTGTGCCAAGTAGGATTCATTGCTTGGTCTAGAAAGAAGATTTATCACAGCTTAAGTCCATTGTATTTTCCTACTGTTTTAATTATCTATGCTGCAAACGAGCATCAAAACAAGAGACTAAATAACAAATTCTACTTAAGGTCATGGAAACTTCTGAATTCTAGTCATGGTTTACCAAAGCAACTTCATGACTGAAATTGCTTTCAGCTCCCTCTTCTCGTGGGTCCCTTCTAGCTCAGCAAATTCTGAGAGCCTGTGACTCTACATTAAGTTATAAATATCAAATATATTATTTATTTATCTGCTATACCTGCTGTTTCAGTAGCTAAAAATGGTGGCAATATGAAATGCTTTAAAGATGAAAAAAATTCTGTTACTACTATTCTTCTTTTTTTTTTTTTTTGCTTTTTAAGCATTTAAAGATCTGTAATCATTCATACAAGATTTTCTTTTCTAAGTTCTTACTTCCAAATCTTTTTTCTAGCTTAGATCAGAGTATAAGGCAGAGTATAAACAGATAGTTAAGTTCTAGTAGTATTGGTAACACTAGAGCAGGGGTACAAGTGCTTGGACGAGAAGGGTGTCTGCTCAATTTTTGCACTTCAGCCATAGAAGTGCTTACAGGATAGAAAGTCCCTGAGCATGATCTGGGAAACATCACACTGAATTCCACAGCCAGGCAATTAAGCTAGCCTAGAAAGCTCCAGATGAGAACAGTGTGCTTAACAGAATGCAAATTGCATTTCACAGATCTGGTTATTTTAATTCCAGCCGAGGTCATCAGTGTGTTTTCTTCAGCACAGTGTTAACTAGAAGAAGTCATTGCCTATTGTACTGTGACCGGCCTTTCCCATTTGTGGTTTTGACAAAATTCCACTGTTTCTTGTATATCTGTCCTCCTTTATATTGAATATTACAGCAGACACATTTTAGTGGTAATATCTGCTCAGTTAGAAGAATAAAGGCTCTGGAAACTTTTAAAGGAAAAATATGGGCTCATTTTCATATCTACTTTCCAACCTTCAGCAAGCTTAGTAAAACATGTGGATTATTAGGTATGTAATTGTACTAAAGCATCCTCTGGTATCCGTGTGGCACCTCATTTCACGGTAATCATTTAAAATAACTGGTAATAGAAATCAGCTGAAATAAAGCTAGTTTTTAAAGACATTTAAAGACAATCTTAAGGCCAGGAACCCCCTGAATCTTGATTGTTAAGCTGGTCTGTAAGTGAGAACATGAGTAAAGCCGCATGACAATAATTTTGTAATTTGGAAGTATTACAATGTACTTGGATCTGTGTGGTTCCTGGAATGGTTGCTTATAGCCCTCTATGAGTGCATTCTTTAGCAATTGCTGAGCGAGGACTTGGCACTCCTTGTGAGTACAGTCAAAAGAACCAGTAAAGCAAACTCAAGACTCTTTTGAGATGATTTCCAGAACCTACAAATCTATTCTGAAGCAATTTCTTTTCAGAAAGTAAAAGAGTCTTCAGCTTTTTCTAAGAGGAAGAGCTGGGACATGAAAGTCAAGTCTGGAACATTCTGCAAGAAAAATGGGCACTGCCGATTGAACATTATGCATGAATACTTGTTTTGGAAAAAGGTTTAGGAGATTGATGTTCTTGGGATGGTAATCTGAAGCGACTGTTTCCTGTCAGAAATAGTGGAAGTTTTTCTGTCTAGGCAGAGAAATCACCATATTCTACTCTGTCTGTGTGCAAGGTATCTTGACAAGTATAAGAAATGGAATATCCTGTTACATTTTCAATTTGCTTTGCTTGTGAGACAGTCAGAAAGATTTTTCCTATTAAGTTTGTTTGAAAATGCCATATATGCACCTCATATAGGTGATCTGTTTTATTTTTTCCCCTAATGATCTAATCTACAGTCTTCTCTTCTTCTGTTTAAATAATCTATGATTGACTATGTGTATTTCAAGGATTTTAAGTCTAGAGCAATATCTATATCATGGGATTCTCAATAAACCTCTGTATTCAGGGAACAATACAAATCATTGTAATTGAAATGAGCATTTTGGACCTGCTTATTTCCACCCATGCTAGTGAATTTGAAAAGAGCAGCTGCTACAGAAATATCACCTGTGTCAACTCTGGAGACAGTTCTTTCACAGGAGTAGAACCGAGAGATGTAAAACATTCTTGGTATTTCAGACATTTAAAAATGGGTTATTTCAAACTGTTGCATAGTTCATGCATAGTCCACGGCTAGAACCTGTGCTGACACACCTTTGCTCTGGCTGCCCCTTCATTAAATGAGATTGGATGACGGCTAAAATGCGTCCACTTCTGAAAACACGTCTGTGTCTGTGGAAACCCATGATGACCAGAGGCTTCAAGTCTGAGTTATCAGTCACTGTCTTCTTTTGATACTGGCAGCAAAAAAGTTCTGCTCTCACACAGCATCAATCGCATGTTCTTACCACTATTTGCTGGTTCCCAGCTGAAACACAGGCCACATGTTTCTCAAAAGAGGCAGGATGGGGATCTGGCACTGTTGCGTCACCTAGCTTTTTGGTCTGAGTTTTAGTAAGCAGTCTGTCTCTCAGTTAATTTCCCTGTTACCTTGATAGTGCTTAAACTGCAGACAGAGGTGTGTAAAGAGGAAGTCCAGAGGTGCTGGTAGCTTGCACTCACATTCCTGATTTTAAGTGTATTCATACTAATTGTGGTCAATGAAAAGTGTGCAGTTTAGCTAGTCCCTCTTGATCCCTGGCAGACCCAGGCATATATGCCAAGTTCAGTTGTGAAAGATTTTTTCCAGCAGCAGCATGTGGCTCTGTTTGGCAAACTCCCACTAACAATTTTCTTGGCAGCTACCAAGTGGACTCTGGATCTCTAATGCAGGAAGGCTGCTGATAGACTTCTGATCTACATATTTCTCTGAAAGAAATTTCTTTTGACATACCTTTCAGTTCTGCATATGCTCATTTGCTTTATATTTATCTCTTTCGTTCCAAACCCCACATAAGTCTCTCAAAGCATATAGATCCACTTACAGTTAAAAGAAAAATTTTGTATGCCAGAAATCCATGCTGTCCCTTGCCCTTCCACTTTTCCCTTGTGCACCATATTTTCACTGTGCATCTGTAAAAGCTCTGTATTCTCCAGAATTCATGTCCTGTGCCCCTTACTTGCTTGGTTAGAATAAATGACATTGATGGACTAGATGCTGGCTGCCTCTGAGTACTGGCTTGAGACCTCAGTATGGTCCTTCACTTTTCTTGTACTTCTACAGTGGCAAGCCAGATATTCCCCATAACTATTAGTGCAGCTAGCCATGACTACAGGAGGTGCACTAGGCATGCCAGGAGAGATTCTTTCTGTCTGGCCAGTGCTGACAGGATTGAGCCTGATGGCACTACACCTGTCTAGCAAGACGTGAGCAGTTGTATTTCATACATTTTCTCAGGAGACACTTTGCCTTCCCCTTCTTGGCCCAGGGAATGCAAACACAAAGCTAGCTGCCTGTCTCTTTTAAGTGCTGCCATTTGTACAAGGCTGTCAACTTGCATTTCCTGCTGGCAACCACTGCTCTGCTCTGCACTGTTCCTTGTCATTACACAAAACTGTCACTCCATGGCCATGTGCTCCTTAGAAACACATGTGAATTAGACCTCAAAACATGTGACTTAATGGAAATAGCCCTAAGTTACATATAAGGGAAGGTGGAAATCCTGTGGAGGCACAAAATATGTATTAGACAGGAATTCCAGAACAAATTTCTCTCTGGACAGAGCCATGTTCCTTGTGTTTTCTGGCACTAGATTTCTAATGATGAAGAAAATGAGGATGACAGGTAACAAATTTTGCGTAGTCTCTCTTAACCATAGCGTACTGACAAACCTCCTCACAAAGAAACATGTTTTTCTGTGTCTTCCATCATGACAGATACTTTCTGTGTCATTTGTCCAACTACTGTACCATACAAGTTCTTCCTGAAACCTTAAGGAAGTCTTGAAAGCTGAGGAAAGTATGCCCCCAAATAGATTTTCACCATTAACTTGTGCCCAAAGTGTGAGTTATGCTTCCATAACTTCTCCAAAGGTAAAAGTAGCTTCTTGGTGAAACTGTGAATAGAATTTTGCCCCAAAGTCTCATCAAGTATTGTCAGATTTAATATAACAATAGCAATAGATGGAAATATTTCTACCTTCTTTTCATTTTGTCTACATGCTAGAAGTTTCTACACATTGGTGTCAAAATGCTTGCATATATGGGAAAAAAGGGGAAATACATGGGAACACCCTGCCTCCACTCACCCACACACCCCCCCAATTTCCTTAAAATTGGGGGTTTGGATAGAAATCACTGCATCTTTCAAATATGGATTTCAAGGTGAGTGAAGGCAAATAATGCCATGCCAGCATTTTTACAGTTCATATATTCCTGCTGTTGACTTTTCACATGTGGAAACAAAGACAGTTCTCCATTAAATTCTCATGAGTTTTAGATGTGTTGCAGGCAGAAAGCAGATCTGTCGTATTTTCCATTCTTCAATGTGTAAGTTCAAGAAAGTAATTGTGTAATGTGATGTTGCTTAAAGTGATGCTGTCAGTAAAATTCCTGCATTTGGAACAGTTAGCCTACATGGTAAGCTTTGGATTCCCATTTTATCCTACTCACCATTGGCCTGAGGGAAGATATTGGTATTATCACTGAAGTATTTTGGCTCAAATTGAGTATGCTTTCATGAGGTATGAATTTTTGTTCCTTAAAATGCAACAGGAGTGTGAGCATCAAGATTTTTCTGGTGGCAAAACACACCAAAGAGAACCCATTCATCGAGCTCCCCATTGTGTCTGGTTTAGCAGGCTGTGGAGCTGGGAGTGCTTTGAACTAGTGGTTTCAAACACTGTGCAGCTACAGTGGCTGCAGGGGGAGGTGGCTGCAGCTCAGCACACGGTTCTAAATAGTGCACTGCAGTACCAGTGCTTTCTGCTTTGGTGCTGGTTGAACATCATGTAAATCTGCAATCACAGCATAAAAGGACCTCCTCCAGGTAATTAGGAACCTTAACACTCTCCCCCCACTCCCCCCAACAAATTACTGTTGCTCATGGGTTTGGGTGAAGGTCAGCAGTGCCTGCCAAGCCACATAACTGGAAATTTATTATCTGGAGCCTGATCTGGAAGTTTGGATGCAGGTCTTCAGCAGGTCTATTCAACCCAAGGCATTTTTTTGATTCATCATGGCTTTGGAGGTGGGGCTCTTGCTTTGTCAAGCTTCATGTGTTGAACAGCCTCATCACACCTTCATGCTCCAGCTGGATTTCTGTCCATGGCTTAAATGATGGCTTGAGAACATGTAAGGCTAATGAATTTCATTAACTTTCAGGCCCATACTAAAGGGATAGAAGGTGCTGTCAAGTGAACCTCTCACTGACAGGAATCTGTTGACTTCCACTCACAGTCACTATTGCTTCATGTAGACATAAACTTGCTGCTTCAAAGTACAGACTGTCCCTATTAGATGGAATATGTTTCAGGAAATTTTTAATTATATATGTGGAGCTACTCTGCAGAGTGTTTTTCCTCTCTGCATGCAGAAATGCTTCTGATGTTGTCTAGATTAAGTAAGTGCTAAAAGAGAGGTTTGCCCATGAAGCTATCTCCAAAATAAACTGGTCCCATCTGGAGTACTGACATTATGCAGTGAATATTTCATAATGTTTGTATGTACGTTAGCATCTACATTGTGCTTAGAGTTGGGACACCAACATGCGTTGTTCCTTCTTTCTGAAACAAGACTGCAAATGCACTCAACAGCTAGGATGGCAAAGGGGCAGAATACATACCATGTGGAAGGATGCTTCTCTTGCATTTAGAATTTTGTGTCCGCTGGAAGGAGGTGGGTGCTCTCTGTAAGCATACCCCACTGTATTTATGCTGCTGAACAGTTTGACCTGTTTTTATCACTGCATCATTCTCTTTATAGTCTATCTTCTTGTTTTGTGATTTTTCAGAATCTGTGACAAAAGATGCAAAGCTTTTTAATACAAAAAGCTGTAAAAGCAAACATCCAGAATTTCTATTGATGAGATTTAAGTTACCATGCTGTTCCTTCTCATAGGCAAAGGGTTAGTAGCACAAGATCAGGTGGAGTAGCTGAGTGGTCAGTTGTTTAACTGGGATAACCTGACTGCTTTTGACCCTTTCCCTGTGCCCCAAGATTACAGGGTCTTAATATCTGAAGTGAAAAGCAATGTTACTTAGTTAGTGGTAAAAACTTATTTAGTAGTGGAATAAAGAAGTTCAAAATTAACATCTGAAACATCAGAAAACTATCTGTAAAATGCAAATCTTGAGTTTCCTTCAGAAATAATAAAGAAAAAAAAAAGAAAACAAAACATGTATAATTGCAATTTCATGGAAGCCAAAAAAGCAAGTAAGCTATGAAGTAGGAAGCTGCTGTTTCTGTGGTCATACCGTGGGAGTGAAACTAATGATTTATTAAGTAGCAATTATTCTGGTTTAAGTTAAAATTATTACTTTCAAAATATAGGGAGATCATGTCTGTATGTTCCTTTATTGATTTTGCAAATCATGATGTACACACATGCAAGCACCTCTGCCACAACCCATTTTACAAATGACATGATCAGTCTTCTAGGTTATTGTCCTATGAAAGACCAGGGAAACCGCACAATATCAGCAACATCTAAACTGTGGAAGAAAAATCAAATGAAGATGAGAATGACATCATAAAGGCTTTGGATGTTAATGTCACAAAGTCCAACATGAAAAGTACAATTAAATGGGAGAAGTATTTTTCAGAGTTTCATTGCCAAAGGTATTTTTAATTAAAAAATCATGCTATGGAATGCTTAGTAGAGAAAGAAACAATTCCTGAAAGAGGAAAAAAAGGAGAATCAGCTATCAGTCAAGTGAGAAAAGGTTCAGGGTGTAGTGATGGGAATCAGACATCTTGTGCTTAAAATGAAGAACATTTTTAAGCAAGTGGCATAGCTCCTGCTGCCATCAGGAAGACCAGAATCTTATCAGTGTGGTTTATTAGGGTCAGTCTTGAAATAGTTTCATGTGTGTTTGTGTTTATATTTGAGCATGCTGCAGTGTGGTCTCATTTTCCTGCTTGGTTGTTTTTTGTTTATTTTTAAAGATTAGAAGTAGGAAGCATGGTGGAGTAAAGATTTTATTAATTCCTAATTAAAGGTGTTTAGGGATTGGTTTTTCTTTTTTTTTAAGATTCTGGTGATGCTTTACAGAAGCTTATTCATGACATCATTCAAAAAAACAACCAAGCAGCAGTTCAGAGTCATGCCGTCTAAAATACCAGTTAGCAATCCACACTAACAGTAGTACACTGGTTTTTTTCTGGGCAGGCCATCTGGAAAAGCAGAACACCAGTAGAAATTTTTACCTGTCATTTAGAAAATTAAATAGCCCAATGTGAAAAGTTTAGAGCTTGCTTCAGGGCACACCATCTATAATCAATGGCTATATGGTAATAGTATACTGTACACCTTCACTGATGGAGGAAAACAGAGTTGCAGAACCTTTTTGAAAATCCATTTGGGACGATTCTTACAACCCAGTTGTTGCCTATATTATATTTCCCAGCAGCACTTCTTTTATTAAGTCTGAAGGACTGGAAGTAGAAACCCAGCAGGAAGGAATGCTGGGAGTTTGAAGCTTTTTGCAGTTTGTGTAATGGAGGGAAGAATTAATTCCTCAAAAAGAGAAAGACATATTTGCATTGTTTCCCAGAGTTTCCCAGAGGCTAAGATCAGGCTGACATTAATGAGTTCATTCCTTTTATTGCCCTGAGGTAACTGTGGTGAGGGTGCTCACCTTTGGGCAAGAAGGCAATGTTATGATCCAAGTTCTGCTTGTACTAATTTTCCCACTAAGCTCAGTGGGACTTTCTTGACACCACTCACTTTACTCAGGTAGGCATTAAGTTTACATACCCATGTGATAGAGAACTAGCGCCAGAGGACCTCATCTAGAATCAGTTTTCTTCTATCCCAAATCATTCCACTTTGTATGGAAAGTATAGCTGGACACATCAGAGGAATGTTTTCATGAGATGCTTGATTGATTGTTCTTCCTATATATTCTGGCTGTCAAACAGAGTCCAGCCAGGGTAAGTGTTTCCAAAGAGAAAATCCACCCCAAAAGGGGAAGATCAGCTAAATATAATTTGAAAGCATATTAGGATGGCTTTCTTCTATTTCCATATTTTCCAATTTAAATATAGTTCACTTGGACACCTGAATGAAGTAGTTGAACAATGGTGACATTTTCCTACTTCAGGAAAACAAAATGAAAGTATTCCCAGAGGATTCTCATAAAACCCTTTCACTGTGTGCTTAGTCACACACATCAGGAGGTGCAGAATTCCAGCAAGGTGCTGGGGGAGCTGCACGTGTTGCGTTTCCTCTGGTCTTTGTGCACAGACTCACAGGCACACACACTGCCGTATCACTTCCCGAGCACAGCACTGCTACTTCATTATACTCAAGTTGTCTGAAACAGCTGGAGAGGGGGAAATGGCAACCAGGGAGAGAAAGGCAGAGGGCTGCTCTTAACAGTATCAGCTGATAGACTTAATTGTATGTTTACTTTAGAACTGAATTTTCAAAAGAGACATATAATTTTGAGTGCTCAGTTTGTGAGACTTCAGGCATTTTTCTTTTATTCAGAGGTCAACCAGTGTTTGCTGGTTCTGCACATTACAGCTGGAAGTTTGGAGGCTCAGCCAAGTCCCCCCCTTTTAAAACAGCACGTCATTTATGTTTAAAGCAAGTATCCAATTTGTGCAGGTACTGGGTCATGTCTCTGACCCATTAGAGTTTTTAGTGTCTCATTTATATTGAAGCATACTCCAAATGAAAAGCAACATGAGGTCATTTAGAAAAAATAATCATCTTTTACCAAGTTACTTACATTGCAAATCATACTTACACTGACTTTCCCATCTTTTTTTCTGTCATGGTGATTTTTGCTAAACATGACAGATAATTACATCTTAGTTGATCCCTTGGCTATTGTACTTAAAAATGGCTGTTTTTACTTAATTCACTTTTAATTCTCCAGTTGCCTGCAGCCTACAATAAAAATGGATACAAACTATGTTTAAAAGCTTTAGAAGGCAGATCTGACAAATGCACCATAGGATTTAGAGACAAAAGGCAATTGGTCACTCCTACCAAATCATATCCCAACTAATGAGAGGGTTTGGGATCAACAGAACTCTTTCATAATTTGGAGCCTCCTGACAGGCAACTAAATCTACTGCTGTCAGAAGTTGGGCACCATGTTGAAGTCAAAGCAGAGGAACATTCTGGGAAATGTGGGAACAGAGGACTAGAAGGGATTGTCTGGGTCATCAAGTCCAGTTTTCTACTGTTGGAGACCTCCATGTTTCATAATCCCTTTCATTAAGTTACCCAGATCTATCTTAAAACTAGTTAGATTTTTTGCCCCCACCGCTGCCCTTGGCTGGCTGTAACAGATCCTCTTTCTTCTGATGGTTAGAAGCCTTCTAATTTCCAACCTAAATATATTCATGGCCAGCTGACGCCCATTTCTTCTTTTGCCAACACTGTCCTGAAGCTGAAAAAAACTCTTCTCTCTTCTTCACTTTCATCCCTTGATACAGGAGATAGAATGTCTCATTTTTTCATTCTGCTGTGCAATTAGGTCTTCTGGGCTTTTCTCCGCTAAGGACATTTCCATTCTCCAGGGATGGTCTTCTCTGAGCAAGCTGGTCACAGTTTGAGTTCGGTCTTTTTGATTACAAATAGCAATGCTTACCCTCAATATGTCAGTGCGAGATCTTACCAGCACCTTCTACAAAAGTGGCAGCCCAGCCTCAATCCTGCTCTGAACACCTCAGTTCAGAACGGTGCTTCACACTGGTAACTCAGATGTGAAAGGGGATACCTGCAGTTGTCGCAACATGAAAGCTGCAATTCATAAACAGAAAGACAGTGAGAGCTAAGAAATAGGTCTTGCCCAGTATCCAGTCTTAATGGATGAAAGTTTTAATTTTAAAATGTGCCTTTGAGATTTTTCAATAGAATCATAATAATATCACTCTAATTAAAGCTGTTCATGAATTAATTTGTCCTACATGATAATATTGATCCCCTTCAGATAATGTGAACAGAATCTTCTTTATCAAATAGGGCATATATGAGATTGCTTGCAAAGAAGTAACACATTTGTGCAGTGAATAATGAACGGAAACATTTAAAATAAACTAGCGCTGTAGTATTCAGGAGTTGGAAATCCTTGCTTTACCAGTAGATGGCACAAATGAGCTTGGTTTGATTTCAGAACATGTATAAAGAATGCACTGAAAAAAAAAAGATGAATAGAAATAATAATAAAATTCTACTATTTATGCTAACTAGACGACAGCGAAAATAATAAACAGGAGAGTAACATTCATATATTGTGTTATATTGTGCTGGTGGGATTTTTGGTTAAAGCCATTTATCTGCCAATACGTCTTAAGGGATTTTGACCTGATTTTTGCCTATTCAGACCTAAGCAGAAATGCCAAGGCAGTCACTGGGTTTGGACTTGGTCCTGATTTCATGAGTGCAAATCTTTTTGTTCTCTCTAGGTACTTAGCCTTGCACCGAGAGCAGATTTGTGCTTGTTTATTTCACTGGTAGGGTGGTTTGTTTTTTCTTTCAAGAGGGAATACACTCTCACACTAAATCTTTCATTTCAGCCGTTTAAATACCAGTTGGCAGAGAGTTTCATCCATTAAATTGCCAGCTCTTTTTAATTGGGCTGATTTTAGCTCAGGGCACTTGGTACTTTGGAGAATGGCTCTGTATCTTGGAAGGCACATCCCACATTGAGATGTGGAGGAGTGATTCTGACAGAACTCTTGCCTCATCCTCCACCCCTCCCTTGCCAACCATGTAGCCAAGTTTTTCACGGGGAATCCCAGCCCTGGTGACTGGATTTGCAAAATCCTTACTTTGCAAAACAGGGCATTGTATTAGGGAGCAAGGGGGTAGTCCCAGAACAGATGGCTACCTTCCTGTCCTCTCAGGTGTTGCCTCCACCCTGCTAACACCTAGGGAATCATGGCCCATTTTCTCTCTGTCTCTCTCCCTCTTTTTCCTTCTACCAGTTCTGGTCACTGCACATTTCTTTCAGACAATATCACAGCAGGTTTCCTTTGAAATTTGATTTTTGCATACAAGACTGCAGCCTTTGTATGACTTAGTTGAAGATGTTTCTTGCAACAGGAGCAAATGTTAAGAAGACACAAATTGAGTATTTTTGATTGGCCTTGTTTGAAAGTAGATTTTGTCAGCGTGACAAGAATAATTTGATTCTGATATCCAGCACAAGGGGAATTCCAGCTCAACATAGTCACTCTGTGAAAGGCCATCAGTAACTGGATGAAAAAAAAAAGAGCTGGCTTGGCAGGAGGTCTTGGAACAATAACATGGGATCTTGAAACAATTTTATATTTTATTAACTGAAGGGCTGATCAATAGCGAATTATTGTTGGGGTAAAAAAACACTCTCAGCCAACTTCTTCCCTCATGAATAAAATTCCAAAAAGGCTCCTTTAAACTGTAGTGAGCCAATATTACTTGTACAGAAATTTATCCAGTTATGAACTGTTAAATGAGGGCATTTTCTTACCAGAAAAAATGGTACATCGTGTTCTATAATAACAACTAAAAAACCAACCAAACAAACAACAAAAAAAATGGAAAATAATTACCTTTTCCCCATTCCTATAATTTCTCTGTATACAATGAATGTATTACACTTTGGCCAAGCAAGTCAGTGGAAAAAGCAGGATTTAGCCAACAGCATGTGAAACTTGGGTTTGAGCTATATTCTAGCTTGAATGCTCTTTTATTTTTAAGTCCTTGAGGGTGCTGTGTTAGGAGCTGTGTCATGGTGTTTGTTACTGGAAACACTGTCCTAGAGGAGCTTAGTGCTGAAGGGCAGGCACTCCGGAGCTATGTTTATCTCCAAGTAACCTACCCCCCCAAAAAAAAGACAACACAGAGATGAGGATGCTACTGATGACAACATCCTTCAGCTGATAAGGTGTTGCTTCACAGCTCTTGAATGGTGATCCTGACTTGGCTTAGGTGTGAAGGATTGGAACTTGAATTAAAGAAGAGATTTGTTTAAGGAGCTACAAAAGCAAGGAGACAAAAAAATCATTTGTCTTTGGTGATGTGGGTGTCTTGGGTGACTAGTAAATGGCACTAGCACATGTTTATGTGGCAGAGGTTATGTGTGTCTGGGCAGGTAGGTTTCTCCTGGGACTCCTACCTGGCTTCTTTTGATAGCACAGTGTGATGGACAGTGACTGCACATCTCCTGAGACTGACTTCTGACCTAATCCCTGCTTTTGTGATGGGCTTTTAAGGATGGGAACACAACTTTCCATTTGTGTAAACAGAAGCTTGTATTTTGGTGCCTTTAATATTTAAAGGCACTTTGATTCTTTGAGGATGAAAGATTTTGTGCAAATTTAATTACTGCTGTGACACTTCAAAGAGTCTGCACAGCACAAAATCCTGTATGGGCGAAACTGGGCTTAAACACGAGAACAGGCCTTGAGTGCAAGACTTTGGATATTTTTATGGATGAGTATTTTTTAAATGCTCACAGCAAGCAGAGAAAACTAAATTCAGTCTCATGAGACTCACTGTGAAAATGGAGAGAGAAAACACATAAAACCCATTCTGGATGATCATCAAAGCTTGATAATTATTTTTATTAGTTGTGCAGCACCATTTCTGATTGCATTGGCAAGCTCAGTAAAAGGCGGTGTGTGCTTTACAAGGGATTAAGATGAAAAGAGGGTGTCTGCCTTTCCCTGTCCGTGAGGCAGAAGGTGTTTCATGTGCATGGGGCTGACAGGAAGTGGAGGGAGAGGGAGTTCCCGAGGAAGCAATGGTGCCAGAGGCACTGCCATAATAGTGGAAATGAAGAATAGGAGGAATTAAGAGCAGGAGTGCAGGCAGGGATGGACTTGTGCAGGGTCTGGAAGATTCCCTCTTGCCTCTGCTGATTTCTGGGCAAAGGCATACTCATCTAATCTTTGCTATGGAGTGTGAATATCACTCTTAAAATTTTTGGCTATCTATAAGTGCAACCTTCATTCTATGTGGCTAACAGTGCAAACTGGGCTATCCAGACTAGATACTAATTTCCTTTTAATTCTGCTGCAGAGCATTCGCATTATTTTTGTGCACTAGTCATGCATATGTACACCTTACACATGAAAGGGGAACTCGGTACTCATAGCACCCTTGGCTGAAGCATATGCTCACAGCACCATTTTTTCAATATTATTTATGTTCATGGGGTCAGTATAGATACTAGCAGTCAAGTTATTACAAAGATAAATATTTAAAGGAGTGTATGGAGTTATAGTGACAATGAACTTAGCCCTGGTCTTTCCTGGAAACTGCTACAGCAACCAGTTTTGGAGAGTGGTGTGAGATTGGTATTAAAATACCCTTTGGGGAGGTTGCATCTTTGATGCTTCAGTCAAAAGAAAGGATTAAAAAAAGGGAACCTCCTGAGAATCCAAATATAATTTAGAAAACTCTTAGGTGTAACCAAAGAGTTTGCTTCTTCAAGTAATGCTGTCTCAGCTGTACTTTAATGCCTCTGTGTACTTCCCGTCCAGGCTTCTGCCACAGGGCAAATCCTGAGAAGCACTGCTAGATTTGTAGCTCAAGGCTGGCGGCATGTTTTTGGGTCAGGTTTACAGTAGCTGTAAATGACAACCTCAGTAAGGATACTTTAGGGATCAAGATGCTGGTTATTTGATTGTGCTAAAATGGATTTCTGCCCTGAATTTCTGGGTGCTTTTAACAGAGAACTGGTCTGGGATTTTTCAGTGACGTTTTGTTGCTGCTATGTCTGAATATATGCCAAAGAACAAATACCAATTTCTTCTTCCAAGATGGAAGATCTGGTCTGAAATTCTCTGTTATCTGTCATCTGTGTTAGCCAGACAGCTAACACCAACTAAACGCCTAGGAACAGAGGGAGGTGGTTTGCTAACTGACTTGCCCATATGACTTTCCAGAACCTCCTGGTAGCAACCACTCAACACCTGTTTGTTTGCAGTACTATGTCTTAAGTGAAAGGATGAGAGGAAATGGCCTTAAGTTGTCAAGAGGAGAGGTTCAGAATAGATATTAAGAAAAAAAATCACTGAAAGAGTGATTAGGCATTGGAATAACTTATCCAAGGAAGTGGTGGAGTCACTGTCTTTGGAAGTGTTCAAGAGGTGTCTGGATGTGTAACTTGAGGATATGGTTTGGGGCGATTATGATGGTGCTGGGTTGATGGTTGGTTTAGATAATCTTGAAGGTCTCTTTAAGCCTTGATGATTCTGTGATTTGTTTCAAACTTGAGCTTTATGAAGGACTGTTGCACAAAAGTACCGTTTTTTACATTTTTTCTCTTGTTTAATCTGTAAAAAAAATTAGAGGTTTATATGGAGCTGGCAGTTTGCAAAGGATTATCTCAATTTACCTGGAAAAGAGAGTGAGGGAACACAGGAACAAAAGTTTTGAGATTCTGGCAGGAGGCATTTATTTACACATATGAACAAAATGTTGGAGGAGAAAAAAAATATAAATTTGGAAGATATTTCTCTTTTTAAATAGTAGATAAGAGACTATCAATTTTTTCCACAAAATATTTTTAACTTTCTGCATTTTGTTATCTGGTTTCCTTCATGTTCTTTTTGTCACTTAGCATAATAAGGCAAGTATTGTCAAAAGTATGCAAGCTTTTTTTTCATTCTTTCCCTTTTTCCCTTCTACATTTTTTCCTCTTAGTTCCTTTCTTCATTTTAGTTTTCTTCTTCTGGAACTTTATATAAAATGTTTAAGATTTCTTTTAAAGCCTTTCTGATTAAGGAAAGGCTTCAGGGTAGTAAAGGGGAGTAATAATTTTATAAAACTTGTTCTTCAAATTTTGAAGTTCTTATGCCTTCAAAATTATTTTCAACTTTCCCTGTTTTCCCTTTTATCCTATTTTTTGTGGGGTTTTTAATGCTCTCAAACTGAGAAAACATTCACAATTTTTAATTGGCCTAAAAAGAGAAGAAAGAAGGATGAATCCCCAAAACTCACCTGTTGCATTCAGTGAGCAAAAAGAAATGAGTTGGACAGAGAAAAAATTAAAAGACAACAGCCTTTCTGAAAGAAATTTGATGACTTTGGTGAAAGTGAAATGGTTTCACATATGCAGTATTTTCTTGAATTTTTTAGTTTAAATATTTATTTATATCTCTATTGCTCTAAGGTTTAATATCTATATAGCATTTTTTGCATTATGCTAGTTATAGGTATAATTTAAAATAAATAAGAAATGGTAAAATTTGTAATAGTAGGTTACCAGTCAGAAGTTACAGCAGCACAAAAACGTACTTCATCTGACAACCTCTTACACAATTGTGTGATCTAAGGTTCTACTGGGATGTTTAAAACTACACAAGTTTATGTTGTGAAACAAATCTTGAGTTAGACATGCTCTGAATGTTCCCATGGTGTGAGCACACAAAATGCTTCTACATAGCTTGGCTCTTAGATACATGCCTGGTCTGTTATTGGTGTCTAATCTCCATAAACAATTTTGTCTAATTATGATCTAATCTTAATCTATCTAATCTTAAATTGTATTTTATTTCCTTTAAACCCCCTTTTCTTTATGTTGTTTTTTAAACTCTGCTTCTTATATCATAGTCTTTCTTGGCAAAGCTTTTGGATTAATTAGGGAAAAAAACTGCCATGCACATTGTAGCATCTGTGGCTACACGTACTATGTACTTATGCTTAAATGCCACTATACTTAACCAACTGAGATTAATAATATAATTCTTTCAATGTGCAATACTTTTTAATTAATACTAGTACTTTACACATTAATACAGTCATTGTAAATATAAGGAAAGTAGCACATTATGCTTTAAGGTAGTCAGCTAGTCCAAAAATATGTGCTAAGACTAAGTAATTTATGTTCTCTGCCTGGCACTAACTGCAGCACTGCTAACATGCTGTCTTACTATTTGTTTATTGGTCTTCTTGCCCTATCATTTCCCATAGTCTTGTTTGTAGGCTTTTTCTCAGAATCACAGAATAGTTAGGCCTGGAAGGGACCTTTAGAGATCATCTAGTCCAACCCCCATGTCAAGGTACCCTCTATACCAATTTTTGGTACAGGTTACAGTTTTTTCATTGCCTGTATTTGGCATAAGGACCCTCTGCTATTGCAGTGCTAGTACAGTAGGATGTAGAGTGTATAATTAGTTGGAACTAATATATTACCTCCCAACATTCATTAGAAATCTGAATAACTGTTTAGATACTGTTAATTCTATTTATCATTCATTGAAGTGGACATCTGTAATGCATAACTCAATGTTCAGGAAAGGGCATAGCAAAGACATAGCTGTTCTCATACTGAACATTTGGAAAAAAAATTGAATTGTGTTTGCTGAAGGGGTTAGATTGCATCATTATTGTTACCTATTTGTTTGGTAAGGCCAATTAAGAACTTCAAACATAGAAAAGGGGAAAGAAGTTGTTCATGTAAAAAAGTCTGTTGGGAATATGACTCTGCTCCTGGCTGGTTTTATTAGTTGTTGTAATGGAGGATCGTAGTAAACACTATGTTAGGATTTTACTGCCCAGCATCAAGAAAAATTGATTACTTGAGATCTGATCACTTGTTGCATATGAAGTTCTCATGTTTTGTGAAGAACTTACTGTTCTCCAAAAAACAAGGTGACTATTTGACAACATACTAGTTCTACAATCTTCTTTAGGAAGGATTTAGATAGACACAAAGATAATGAGAGAAAGGGGGATCATATAAGAGAGAGTATGTGGAACAAGGAAGGACAGAGAGAGAGAAATAAGGAAATCTGGAGAACAGTGTCGAGTTCTGGGTTCCCTAGTACAAGGGAGGCATGAAGCTATTGAAGAGTGTCCAGCAAATGGCCAGGAAGCTGATTGAGGGAGTAGATTATCTTTCATATAAGGAAAGGGCAAGAGAGCTGTGATTGTTCAGTCTGCAGAAGACCTGGCTCAGAGGGGTTCTCATCAGTGTATATAAATACTTCAAGGGTAGTTTTAAAGAAGATATTGGAGATGATTTGGAGTTACTCAAAAGCTATTTTGACATAGTCCTAGGCAAGCTCGTCTAGGTGACCCTGCTTGAGCCGGGTGGTTGGACTTGGTGACCTCCAGAGGTCCCTTCCAACCTCAACTATTCTGTGATTCAGAGTAGAGGAAAAGCATACGATGGTAGAAGGAGAGCTTGCTGAGCAAGTCTGAGACATGGAGAACGTTATACATGGAGCAAGCTATCAGGCAGTCCTGGAGAGAAAGAACATGCCAAGTCAGAAGTGCAGAAACTGATCTTGGGATTTTTGATCACCTCAGTCCCTCAGTAGGACCAACAACCATGATTGTGATTGTGCCTATCAGGTGGACAGTTTCTCTGTCTCAGAAGCTGACCCCTCCCCACAGATGTCCTTCCCCCAACAAATATATCTAGGGAGCAAGGCATTGATTCCGAGTGCTTCTAGAGTGGTGAAGTAAGGTCAAACAGTGCTTGGCTTTCAGTGCAGCAGGGCACTGTGGGGCCAGCAGATGCAGATATGTAAGTCACCTGCAGGTGAGCGATGCCAGAGTTTAGGAATTGCAGTGATAAAAGTCTTGTAGATAATCAGAACTGGGACTACGCCTAAAGGAGGAGAGAAAACAGGACGTACTACTGCCAACAGCGATGCTCCACCCAAAGGTTCCTGTTGAACAGGATATCCGCAAGTCCCTTCTGTGCTGTATGCAAAAGGGAGTAAGAAGGGGAATGTCACAAAAATACTAAGCAGAACTCATAGCAAGTGCTGTAGGAAGCATGCATACATACGTATGTGTGTGTGCACTCACATACCTACATACCATACAGCAGATACCAAGAGATCTTAAGCAAAACTGAGCAACAGTTGGTAATATGGGTGTGCCTATGTACAAGCATTTGTTGCAAGATGTAGGAGAACAGAATATCCAGAACATAGTTTTCACTGTGAGCAACATAAGGCAAAATATTGCACTGATAAGAGTTGCTATACATAACAGATGTTCTACAGTGCTCTGTGTATCCCTTCTCTCCTGGACTTCCAAAACAGTAGACATGGAGCGATCTGAAAATGGTATCACATGTTACTAATTCCCAGTAGGCTCTTAGGAGTAAACTGAGAGACCTGTTGATGACAGGTAGGATTCCTCATGTACAGCCCAGCTCTTATTAGTTCTTTTATACTGTGACAGTGTGGTTATCCAAATGGCAGTCAAATTACATGAGTGTGATCAACATCTTCGTTATTGTTTCTGTACTTGTGTTGTGGTCCAAACTCTCTAGCCAGATCAGATACAGGTGTCACAAAAGCCTGTGAGTGGAATGAGCAGTGAACTTCTTATCTTCCAGAATGTCTTTCAAAGTCTACTTTTTGTTGTGATTGCTTGCTGATTTTCTGTTGGCTTATTCACTAAGCCACAGCTGCATTTTTTTATCCCCTGTACTTTCATTTTCATGCATCAAACAATTATAGGAAACCTCTTTTTCATTAATGAAGACTGATGTAGCTCTGTTCTTATCAAAGCAGTCTCTATCTACAAGTGCTGGAGCCGAACATTATCCTTTCACCTCATAGTGGCTGGGAGTAGTTGCATGTCCTTTCATTCTCTGGGAAGCAAAAGTGACCTTCAGAACATGCTAGGATGCTGGAAAAGTGGCCAAATACCTTCTCCTGCTGAAGGAAAGAACTGGGAGTAATGAAAAAGGCAAATGTTTCTATTGAAACTGCCTTACAGATCGTCTTTCTTTCTGCTGTTTGCCAGTACAGTTCTCTCTCACAGACTGTAACCAAGATATACTGACTTTCTACTACCCCTACAGCTAGAGAAGTGGTGAAACACTATGATAAATAGGGTGAAGAGAAGGGAGAATACTTTACAAACTGCAAATAGATTAATCTTCAATTGTTTTTATTCGTAAATGAACCTCTGGTACATAGAATTGACATTCAGTCAGTTTTCTTTGCTAGACAGGGCATATTCAGTAGATTATTTTCTTTTCATGCAAAATATATAACTTAATTTTGTGCATGGTGGCTAGTCAGAAGGTTTGTTTGCTTAAATAATTTTGATGGGTCCAAGATTAACATCAGTTTGTGATGACAGTGATTTGGTGTTTTGATAACTGCATGGTGCTTCACTAGTGATGGGCATAGCACTTGTCACCAGACTGGAGTTGTTTCATGGCTTTTGATGATAATATCAGCAATAGAGATGCTGAGAATTCCAAGCTTTTCAAGTGGTATTGCCTGATGTATTTGATGCAAGGTTTCAACCTACATGAAAATAAGACTCCTTTTTTACAATGTTTATTGGCTTCTGCTCACCCCGCCCCCATGACATATTCTGCAGTCAATTGCTCTAGCACTAAGCAGATAAGGTTACAATTTTGGAAGCCAGTGACAGCAAAAGTTGGATTTTTTTCTTAAATCCCTGAATATTTTTGTTATTTGAAAAACCAGAAAGAAGATCAACTTACAGAATGCAGATAAAATGTAAGGATCCTGAAAAATTGCACCCCTGGGGATAATCCTTATTATCAGGAGCAGCTGGGACAAGGCACACATTTCTGGTTTGAAGCCTCCAGTGTGCTGTTTCTGCTTATAGAGGAGAAAAGCAAATATCAGAAAGAAGCAAAGGTAGGTGGACTGTGAGAGATTTGACAGACAGCTTTGCTAAGGTTAGGACAAACGAGAAAAGCCTCCTAATCATCCTAGGGGATCCCTCTGGATAAAAGAAATACTCAGATGTTGTTTAGGTATTTTTTTCTTAAACTTTAACAGTCTAAGGCATAACACAGATTTTATCCCTTTGTTCATAGCCATAATGGTACTCCTGGGATTCAACAGGTTTGCATGGGTATGCCTAGGATGGATGAGTCAGGAAAGGTTATGTCAGCCACTTATGCACACATATACCTTCACGGGCAGACGTATAGCTTCTGTGTGAGCCACATCAAGATTTTGAAGCAATGTTGCTGTAAATGGCAGGCTTGCACATAGCTGACAGTGCATGGGCAGTCCTGAGTTAGTTTGGTTTTGACACTGAAAAAAAGATTCCAAGTCAGAAGTTGCTTACTTCTCTGCAGAGGAAACATTTTTTAATTTATTTTTTTATATATATTTTGCAGTAGCATAGATGTGTGATGTTCTTTGTCACCTGTGCAATCATGCATATACCAAACATGAGGACAGAACAATGGGCAGCATTATTCCCTAATGCAAAGTGTATCATTTGTGTTGATGAGAAATTTGGAACTGAATCCCTTTTGTTCTCTCTGAACTTTTCCAGTATTCCTTATTTGTAGCTGTTACATCCCACGTAAGATTGGCATAGACTCCACGAGGCAGCAGAGTGACAAATACACATTGTTGCCATGGAGGATATTGCTTACAGAGGCTGTGGTGCTCTAAGCAGATGATTAATTTGATTTGTATTTGATATAGCCCAATTAGCTATGTATGGCTGATTTGACGCAACCAGCTTTGTCAGTAAAGAGCCTGGTTTCTTAAAAGTGATAGGACTCATTAGTTTGTTGCCTGTTTACCCTCTTAACTGCTTAAGAGATAAGGTACATGAAAAATAAAGAACTTCCCGGCATAGATGATCACTGGTAGGCTGTGGTTAACACAACAGGAACAATTGATCTGTTTTCTGTAAGTTTCCAAGCACATGATAGGATTAATGTATATCCTGAATGATGTATGGTTCCTTAATGACTGTAGCTCAGTATCTATACACAATGTCTGTCACATACAATACAATAGTCAGTCTGTGTGTTGTCCCAGTGAAGAAAGACTGTAACAACTGAACCTTGCTGTGTTGTTCAGGCACTGTTTCTATGGATCACACGTAGTGGCTGCCTGCTGCTGAGTGAGGATGCAAGCTCATTCTGTTCATTTTCCATCTTCCTTCCAATTCTGTATGGACTCAGTGCTGTTGTAAGACCAATCATTCTGTGCATAAACCGTATTTCCGTTCCATGCAGTGAAAGAGAAATGGATGCTTTCTTGGAATCACAGATGCCTTCAATTTGTTGGTAGCCCCATCACCATTAAGAGCAACCTGGGCTTGGCTAATTGTGGCATTGTCATTTGGCCTCAATTAACGAAGGTATTGGCAGTCTTGGAGATGGGGAAGAAGTACTTCATAAATGTTAACTTAGTATAGCTCCTGGAACAGCATTTAATTTGCATTTATTAATATTATGGTGGTGATTGCTGTTTATCATTTGCAGTGAATTTGCATAAAGCACTTGACAAAAGAAGTGCAAAATACCTGACCTAGTGAATTTGTAACCTAATATTAGGCAGGCTCTCAAATTAATTAGAAAAACAAGACCCAAAAAGAATGCACACATGAAGCTCAGTGTAATAAGACCATGTATTAAGCAAGCCTTGTCATGTGTAGATAGAAAATGTGGGGCCATAAGACAGATCTGAGAAAAAACAGTGCTGTGTTGGACAAGGGTATTATGGCATCCCATGTACATTCATGTAGAAACCAGTACAAGTGTAATACATAAAAGAGCAATGTATTTAGCAAACCACAGAGGAGGAGAAAGTGCACAGAAGTCAGGGTCATTTTGGTAGTCAGCTGCAGCAGTGTAAGAAGTTGTCACATTCATGTTTCTTTTGACTGTACTCACTTACTGTCAAGCCTTAGTGATGATGGAATTCTTACTGACCTTTGGCAGAGAAAGTGATAATCACAATAGCGGCCTGTAATATTCTTTATCAACAAGTAAGTCGGAATGAATCACAAAGATGCTTGCTCATCTGGATGTTGCTCCTGCTTTCAAGTGCTTAAGGATGCCATCTTGCAATATTGGTATCAGCAATTTCCCTTTCTATCTTCAGTGAAATCAGGTATGGTTCTTGGGCCATATATATTTAGCATACTTGCTCAAATTAGTTGTCACTTGGGCCTTGCATCTTGTACTGTGTAGTGGTATCTCATCACTATTTGGTTTTGACTTTGGTAATCATCAATACACACAAAAATCCCTGTGCCTAGGGTCTTTTAGTTTTATTAAAGAGGAAAGATAAACATTGGTGGATTCATGAGCAGCAGCAGCAATGGCTGTCCTGAGCAGTGTGACCAGCACTGTTCTAACAGAGTGAACATCACAACCACATGAACAGTGTAATCTCTCTTCTCTCCTATAGAAGCATCATAGCAAAGGAAAGTATAAGGAAGACTTAAAAAAGAACAACTAAATAATAGAATTTTTGAGATTGGAAAAGACCCTTACGATCATCAAGTTCAACCATTACCCTAACCTTGGATGTCCACCACTAAACCATGTCCATAAGTTCCACATCTACAAATCTTTTAAGTATCTCCAGAGATGGTGAGGCCACCACTTTGCTGGCCAGCCTGTTCCAATGTTTGACAACTCTTTCAGTGGAGAAATTTTTCCTAATATCCAATCTAAACCTCCCCTGGTGCAAATTGAGACCATTTCCTCTTGACTTACTGCTTGTTATTTGGAAGAACAGATTGACCCCCACCTTGATACCACTTTTCAGATAATTGTAGAGAGCAATGAGGTCACCCCTCAGCCTCCTTTTCTCCAGAATAAACACCCCCAATTCCCTCAGCTGCTCCTCAGAAGAGCTGTGCTCCAGACCCTTCACCAGCTTTGCTGCCCTTCTCTGGACACTCTCCAGCACTTCAATGTCTTTCTTGTAGAGAGGGGCCCAAAACTGACCACAGGATTTGAGATGTGGCCACACCAGTGCTGAGTATTTTGAGTTCCTGCTGGCCACACTTTCCTGTGACATGCCAGGATACCATTGGCCTTCCTGGCCTATGCTGGCTCATGTTCAGCTGCTGCCAACCAACAGCCCCAGGTCTTTCTCCTTTGGGCAGCTTTCCACCCACTCTGCCCACAGTCTGTAGCACCACAGGAGATTGTTGTGACCCAAGACAGGACCTTGCACTTGGCCTTGTTTAACTTCAAACCACTGGTCTTGGTCCATCAATCCAGCCTGTCCAGATCCCTCTGGAGAGCCATCCCATTCTCCCGAAAATCAACATACCCAGCCTGGTGTCATCTGGAAACTGACTGAGGGTGCCCTTGATCCCCTTGTCTAAAGAGTTGAGGATTAAGCACAACTGGCCCCCATATTCAGCCCTGGGGAACACCACTTGTAACTGGACATCAGTAGGATTTAATTCCATTCACTGCCAAAATTCTTTGGGCTCAGCCACCCAGACAGTTTCTTACCAAGTGAAGACTGTGCTCATCAAGCCACAAGAGCTCAGTTTGTCAAGGAGAATGCTTTGAGGGACAGAGTCAAAGCCTTTGCTAAAGTCCAGGTGGACAGTATGCACAGCCATTCCCTCATTCACTTAGCCGGTCACCTTGTCAGAGAAGGAGGTCAGGTCAGTCAGGCAGGACCTGCCTTTCATAAACCCATGCTAGCTGGGCCTGATCACCCAGT
>JAWWMO010000174.1:48577734-48607612 GCA_035047845.1 Dendrocincla fuliginosa | reverse complement strand
GCACTGAGGTCAGGCTGACTATCCTGTACTACCCCAGATCCTCCTTCCAGCCCTTTCTGTAGATGGGCATCACATTTACCAGCCTTCAGTTGTCTGCTGGTAAATGACTGAAAGTGGTTTGGAGAGCTTTTCCAGTAGCTCCCTCAGTAGCCTTGGGTGGATTCCATAGACTTGCCCCATAGACTTGTGTGTGTCCAAGTGGTGTAGCAGGTTGGTGACCATTTTCTCTTGGATTATGGGGGCTTCATTCTGTTCCCCACCTCTGTGTAGCAACTCAGAGGCCTGGGTACCCTGGGAACAACTGGTCTTTCTATTAACAACTGAGGCAAAGAAGGCACTGAGTACCTCAGCCTTTTCCTTTTTCCTATATTTTCCCTCACATCCAACATAGGATTGAAATTTTCCTTAGCTTTTCATTGCTAATATATAATAATAATATAATAATAGAATAATTTTTTCTTTTCTTCATGACTAAATGGCTCTGTCAATATTTACAGGGAACTTCCTCAAAACATTGGTATCAATATGGGAGAATACATTAAAGTGCTTGTTTGAAAGAGCCATATGGGAATAATAGAGCAAGATTTGTCCTTTGGCACTGAATGAGAGATTTAGAGAGAAGAAAGACTAGACAAGGCTCTGAAAAGAAAATAAAGAGTTTATAGCTGATATAACTAAAAGGATGACAGAGTGAAGAGAGGCATGGGGAAAGACAGTGTGACATTTTTGAAAAATCCTTCAAGAAGTACGTTTGTCAGGAACAGGAAAGGGCTTGGTAGTATATTTAGGTAAATTTTTCTCTGTGTGGACAACTAAGTACGAAGATAGGCTACATAAAAAATGATCTGCAGGCCTTAAACTACACTGCTTGTGAGAATCTTAAGGAGATGTAAAAGAACCAGGTTATGGGTCCAGGCACGTATTTTCTGGGAGTAAAGCCTAGGGCAGTTTTAAACTCTGTGTTAGTTTTAGCTGGTATGTTCTTCCCTGTCTCCCAGTATTGTTGAGTCCTCATGGCTGTGCAGACATTTCCAACTACTGCTGCCCCCACTCTGATACAAGCATGGTAGGCAGTAGTGAAAATTCCTTTTGAGGAATATTTAAGAGTTTTTATCTTGCTGCACTGAGCTCAATGTGGAGACTAGGTTGATGAAGAGATGACAGAGAGACAGGCTAATATATCCGCTTTGCTAAAGGGGGCAGACATGAGATTCAGCAATACAGTAACTGCCTTTGTTTGTAGATGAAATATCCCAGAATGAGGCACAGACAAGAAAGAGACCAAAGCCAGTATTCTCGAAAATCCCCATCAGAAATTGAAAGAGTGATTGTATAAGATCACCAACAAGTTCTTTAAGATAAGGTATTTCCTTTACATCATGAACTCTCTATATCTGGGACTATGAGTTTTATTTTTAGCTTAGTGGAGATCATATCTCTTGTGATTTCCCTGGATTCCTATGGGACTGAAATTCTTAAGGGTAACGACACAAACAAAGTAACAGAGGATGTTTAGACATAGTATCAACAGACATCACCTACACTGAAATAGACCTTCTGAAGGAGAACTGATTTCTTAAGAGAGTGATCTTCCTGAAAACAAACTTACTTAAACGTGCTGTCGGAAAATATTTTAGTACACTGAGTCATCTGGAATGTTGTGGATATCAAACCTTGGAGTTCAACAGGCTAATGAACTATGGGGATGACCTAGACTACACAAGTTTAACTGAAGATGCAAAATTGAACAGTGATGCATTGACTAGATTCCTCAAGGATTTGTTTAGTGAAAGACCAAGTGTTTATGACTTTGTCTATCAGTCTGGTGAGTAGCCCAAAACCAGATATTCAACTAGATTTTGTTACAGCTTGTTGTCTATGAGGGATGTATTGAAGGAGTAATTAAGGAGGTCAGAAACAAAACAGAGGAAGTACTAGAAATCCAAGAAGAAAAAGACTGTCTTTTGCCCTCAAGTCTTTGGATACCCCATCCCTTACATTTTGCTTAGTTTGTATTAATTTAGGGCTAAATTCCTGTAGCTATGCAGAACACATCACTCCTGCTCAAGATTCCTGTTCATTGCAAATGTCACTCTATCCAGCCTCTGAATCTGATTTCCTTCCTTGAAGGCCAGAGTTCCTTTGTTCTGCTCTGCATTTCATGCAGAGTGGTTATTCAGCTGATTTCTTTAGACTTCACTCAAGCAATTGTGCCAGAGCTCTTTGAATAGGTTATCATTAAGGTTATAACAACCCATTATTCTGCTTTGTCTGGGAGAGATGTGATGCAGCCTTTGTAAACAAATGTTGCATTCCCCATATAATGAGGTCTTCCATGATTCAAGAGTTTTATAACAACTGTACAATATCAACTAGAATGTATATGTTGTACACAGATTCCTTTTCTCCTTTCCCATAAATCACAGGTTACCAATGTACTTCTTGGCTACAGAAGAATTGTTAAATATTCTGGTAAAAACAGTTTCAAATGCAAAGAGAAGTAACTACACAAGGAAAGAAACCCCATGTAGAAACTATAAAGGTTGTGTTCAAAGAACTCCAGACTGAAAAGAAGATGGAGTGATACTGAAGAAATAAGTTGGCTCAAGTGGGATGCTTTTATAATGGGAGTGTCCAAAGCAAACTCAAGCGAGGGAATAATCTGAGGGAGAGTGAGAAGTTATGCATGGTAAAAGGGAAGTGATGAGGAAGTATATGATGAAGATTGGGACAGACCATGCTATAAAAGCAGGTGGAGATTGGAGCACACAGGAAGAGGAACCACTGCTTTCTCAGCTGTTCAGGTACACATCACTCTCCACCCAAGTCCTATTGGGCTGGACTTACCACTGGAGTTATCAGTGAGAATTGTGCAGTCCTTTGCATGTTAAGAGGCATATGGCATACTTCTGTTGTTACCATAATGCCAACAGGCAAATCATGAGCATTTGCTACATCAGATAGTATCTTTTGGCCTCATGTTTTTTGTACCTTACATTGCTTTAACTCCTTTGAAGTTGGCATTGGCATGTATTTTAGCCATTTGTTTCTGTTGTGGACTTTATCTTGCGGCTTGACCTCTTTTCATCCTCTTTGGGCTGTGCCTTCCCCCATGACAAGGGTGTAGGCAGGTCTAACTTCTGCCATAAACACATTCTTTCAGGGTGGTACTGAGGATGAAGCAAGAAGTTAATAGGAACTCCTTCAAATAGCTACAGAGCTTTGTATGGCGAGATGTACGCTGTGCTGTTCTATCCTATCCTGCCGTACTGGCCCTGCATGCCTCACTTAAGTAAATCTCTCTCCAGTCACTGATGTGGGTGTGTCTGTCACTCCAGCATTGGGAGGGAGTTACAGCCAAGCCCTATATGTAGGAATTGCCTGTCTAACTGTAATCTTGAACTTGGCTCTGTGCTTATTGCTTTATGCCCTTGTATTGACACAAAGCAGATGATTGTAACTTTGTTGAGGTCATGGTAGGTGTTGTTCTCTTTAGCCTTCTGTACTACGGATCCCTGTGTAGTTCCAAAGTGGTTACTGTGCTCGACCTTGTTGCATCATGGAGTTTCCTGAATGATCAGACATTTGTTTGCTTTTCAAGCCACAAAACTCCAACACAAAATGTTGTGTATATTCTTGTATGTTCTTGGAATGTACAAAACTAACCTGCATGTTAAAAAAGTCAAGTTAGCAAGTGAAGGTAGTGATGTAGTAAGTCAGCCAACTTAAGGCTGTGTGGGATGGAAGATTCAGGCATTCAAATAAACACTCTTTTGCTTTTCTGCTAATCCCTCTGCTCTCTCTTACTTTTTTCCCCTCCCTGACTTCCTCCTCCTGCTAGCTACCAATTGGCGTAACACTCTACAGCCTATGTCTTTGATCTGAGAGATATATATTGAGTAAGAAGAATAGCTAAAACATAGTAACACATCACTCCAGAGCGATTTGGTGTGGCTTCTTTCTGTGGGTCTACTCTTTTCCTACCTAAAAATACCCTTTAAAATTTAAGATGAATCCTGCAGCACTTACTGAGTTGAGGTAGTTGCTGTCCCAAGGGTAAAAGCTAAATAAAGAGTCCCACTGTCAAAAGGCTGGCCACTGGATTTTGATCTTTTATTCTGATATGCTTTTATAACTAAGTATCAACTAAATATAACTTGAGCTGTGTGTATCAATAAAACATGGTTGCAGGTGAGTTGAACGGCAAAGTGAGTTTAGTACACATGCATGAACATCTGTACCGATACACAAACTAATCTTGTGACTGACAATTTGGCAAGCGTTTACTTACAAATACAACTGTGTTTGGAAAACAAATATTTTTTTTAGAACCATGAGGTTTAGTAAAAAAACCCAACAACAAACAAACAAAAATAAAACCAACCCCCCAAATCCCTAGCAAATAGAAAATACCCTCTCAGTGGTTTTTTCTTTGACTCATTTTTGTGATAAATACATTTATAAATACATTTATAAATTATAAGAAAGATGAAAAAATTTATAGTTGGCCTAGTTTACAGAGTTCTGGTGTCATAAACTGGGTAGTGCTTGGTCATTTAGGGTATAATTTTGTTTCATTTTTGGGGAGTCAGTATCATGGGCCTCATATATGTCACTTCTTTTTCATGCTAGTGATTTCTGAGTCCACAATTTTGAAAATCAGACTGTGGATTTCTTTTAGAAGAAATTTAAATTGGTTTTCAATCTCACAAGAAAGGAAGAGAATATATTGTTATAAGGAAGTTGTAAGTAACTGTCTGCCTAGACCTAAATTTTCACTTATGGCTTCTAACTTTTCAGTTATTTGCAAATGAAGTACCTTGCATTTTCTATAAATATTTCATCTTTCACCAGGTACAGTTTCCTTGTTTTCTTTCAAGAGGGAAAGAATATTCATCTTCAGGCAACCCAAGGGATACCTTCATGAACAAATTACCATGAGGCAAGTCAGGGTGTTACAGGATTTACAGTATGTTACGTACTCCACCCAATGGCTTCTCTTTATGGTACATGTAAGGTCTTTGCCATACATCCATTGAGGCACAAACTACATTATACTCAATGGAAGTAAGATTACATGGGCATCCAAGAGAAGCTGCTGCTACGTACTATAATTTCACAATCTGTGTTATCTCTTAGCAACCTGTTTGTGTAGTATACATTTGCCATAGCAAAAGGTTGTACACAAAGAAAGGGAGCTTAGAAGGGTATTACTTGCAACCCAGTACTCAGTATCTTCTTAGTAAGAGGCAAAGCATATTTGTGTTCGTGTGTAGTGTAGTGTATTTGTTATTGTGAAACTCCTTTGTAGGGTGAAACGTCCACCAGGAGTACTTTAGGAAGATAATTTAGCCAAATAGTATTTTATATTGACTTTTTACTGAAATACGTTTCTACATTAGTTAGAGATATCAATTTATTCAATTATTTCAAGAAGACAAAGAACGTAGGTAATGTTATACCTCATACATTAACGAGAGATTTGGAGAAACTTCTGCTTCTAAAATGGGATGATCTCTTTATCTCCTTTTACAAAGTTCTGCCTTGTATTTTCAAAAAGAAAATAATGGGATTATGAAGAGTTTTATGTTATTTTGAATAGATATAAAACTGTATGAAGTCGCTAACATACTTAACTTCATTTTCAAAAACTAATCGTTTTCTCTTTATCTCCTCTCCTTCTGAATTTTACCTTATTTTCCTGTTATTCACTCTAACTTGCTGACACTCACCTTCTCCATGTTTTCACTTTGTTTTCACATAACGTATGTTTATAACACTTGTCCAATATTGTTTGGTTCATCAAACAGGAGAGCAGAAATTATACAATATAGTAAAAGAAATCCAATTAAATCCATTCCTCTGACATATCTGTAACTATGGCTTAGTTATTAAACCCTGTGATCTGTGAGTATCTAATTACTGAACTATATATGTAGATTCAGGTTTCCTCTCTCTTTTTTTTCAATTTTGTTTTTTTTTTCTCCTTTACTTCTGAAAAATACAGAACATTCTCAATTGAAATACTTTCATGTTTCTGAATCCATTTTCTTTAAAGCATTGGAACTGTGGTTTTCAAGGAATGGGATTTTGGAAATGTTTATGAATATAAAAAAGATTGCCCTTTGCTTCTAAGGCTCTCAAATTAGCTACAAGGCTGCCTATAAGCAGATGAAAACTCGAATTTTTTTGTACACCAAATACCTTTGAAAATCTCACATCTTAGAACTTCATTTACTTTTGAAAATGGGACATAGGCTCTGAAAACATTATTGCATTTCTAAAAATATTACCTTATTTCTTTCCCATAAACGTTTGTCATGTTGAGCCAAACTGCAGAGACAGAGGACAATGGTTGCTTTATCTGGAGAATGTGTACTTTGGCAAGTCCAGGGTTTCTTTCAGAAAAGTGCAAAATTTGGAAGGGTATTTTTAGAAGAACTATGAAGGGAATCCCATTAAGCTTCCAAACCCATTGGATAAAAACCTTAAAACTGGCAGAGGACAAGAACAAAATGTGTCTTTTAGTATTTGGAGTTATCTAGAAATATATGTTAATCATGACTTGATGTGAAGAAAAGCACTGCCATACCTTTTTATGTGTAATATACAGCCCATTTTCTCAAGGGGCTGTAAAAACTTGTAAAAAGGGAGCTTGTAAAAACTAAGCCAGTAATCTCGGAACTGATCTCACCATACAAGCAGGAGCTGCTGTCTGCTTTTTTTTCTGTGTTGTATTGTTTGCACTGAAGTATGAGAACCACCTCACTGGACACTGTCGTATTTACATTTGCGTTTGCATGAGTGACCACTGCTACCCTGCAATAAATGAAAGTTAACCTGCTCCTAAGTGAAAGAAAAGTAGATTAGTGCATTTTTACTGCATGAGTTGAGCATGTATACAGGAGCTTATCAGACAGTATCTGGTGCCTACAAACTTCCTGCCTTGCTTATCTTGCAGTAACCTGTTCTAATTCCCATAGGCTCAGGAAACTATTGCAATGGGCAAAACTGTAAATGAAGCTTGTGATATAAGATGGAAACTCCCTGAGACTGCAACTTGATTCCCTTGAAAAGCTGCAAAAAAACTGTAAGACTTGGTGTTCTGCTGACTCCAGTTTGGTTTTGACTTTGTCCTTCAGCAGCAAAAACAGGCTGACGCAGTCTTGCAGGTATTCAGACATAATGTCTCAAGATTGCACCAGGCTGTGAACAGCTGTGGCAAATTGTAAAGTCTTGGCATAATTTTGCCATCTCATGAATCATTTGTGATTCCACAGTTTGCCCTGCAAACAGTTGGACAGCCTGATGGAGTGCAGCAGATCTGCAGCAGGGACCAAATCCAGACCCTTCTGAAACCAGGGAGGAGGGAGGGCTCCTGTTGTCATTAGGTTGCTTGGATGAGAACGTCTCCAAGAAGCAGTAGCCACCACCAGGTGAGTCTGAAATCTGAGCTCCTTCATCTTTTATTCTGTTCTGCACTTGCCAAAGCTCCTCCTGCTTCAGTAGCTGTCACAGTGTCTTTTCACTTAACAGCTCTTCAGCAACTGTTGCTTTTTTCCTTTCCTTTCAGGCCACAGCCCATTATTAAGCAACTTTTATAATACATGCGTACATGGATTTATAACATATACGTTCTTCAATGTCTGGCTTGTACATTGATTGAAGGGGAAGAAAGGACACATGTCTATGGTAAGTTCTGGTCATGTTATGGCCTGAGGAAAACAAAGTTGATTTTCTTATTGCTTTCTTTCTCTAGAAGGCATTTCTCTCCCCCTTTCATACATCAAAATTTTTCCTGGCAAATTCATATTTTCAGTATCCCCATCCTAGTCTTTGTGAAAAGAGGGTTTGTCACAGATGCCACTCCATCAGAAAGTTTGCTTGCTGGGTTGCTCAGGACATTCTTGGCAGACAAAGGAGGTGACAGAGGAAGGTGCCCAGCAAGACAAGGTAATCCATACAGGATCTGAAAAGGGGCATGCTGTTTGTGGAGCAACGGATATGCTCATAGAAATTACACTGAATGCTCCTCCCAGCAGTGCAGTGCGAAGCACAGCAGCTGTGCCGTGCTGCTGATCTGCCATCACGTCTCTACAGAACATCCTAAGTCAACCAGATTTCCCATGCCCAGTGTCAGTGCAGTTATAATCTTTCTGCTTCCAAACAGGCTTAAAGGCATATTTAGCTTTGAAGATTTTCATAGATTGGTGCCAAAAGAGAAAAAGCACTTGGGGAATAATTGAGCTGAATCATTTGAGGTATACATCATCCAGTGTGTGTTCCATGGCAATGATGAAGGCAATTCCCTTTTCATTTAGTACCGTAATTATAACTCACATTATCTGTTCAGTGATACATCCCACATTTTCTGTGTTCACTGAGTTAAATCATTACAGGTACAATTGTCATCACTAGACCTTTTGTCCCCACCTCAGGCATATTAGCTAGGCAGTGATGCTGCAAACAGATCCAGCCACCCACAATGAGTTTACTAGTTACCCTGACTAACCAAGTTCAGTGCATCTCTGAGGTCCTTTGTCTTCTGGACATGTAGGTGAACTTTCCAATATCATTACTATTGATTTCCTCTGTTTATTATCCTAGAGCTCATTTTCTTTGCTACTGTCAACATTGCCTCAGCATATACGTCTCTTCTTGGGTTGTGATTTCCATTGAACATGTGCTCGTTATGATCATTAATTTCTTTTATAAATGTGATTTTCATCATGGTCATGAAGTGATGAATTCACCGAGTATCCCAAATAAACAATTTAATTTCTTTAGAATTGTGCAGGCCTAAAGTTCCCTTGGCTGCAGTTTAAAGAAATTAAAGGCATTCAGGTTATTTGTTTTCTGCTAAATTAAATATCTGCACCCGACAAATCCCATTTTGCTCATTTGCTTGCTTGTTGCCAAACAGTGCAAAGTTCAGATCAGAATTTACCATTTCAGTCTGTCAGAGTCGATATAATGGAGTTCAGTCTTCTGAATACAAACAGTTGCAATAGTGTAGATGGAAACAGCATATCTCTTGATTCAGTTGGTGTAAAGGATCAGTAGCACAACTGCATGTGTAGCTGTAATATTTCACTCTAAAGCTATTTCACAGGAGTGAAAATAGTTCTTTGGAAAAAATCCCCACATTATTATTCCAACCAGTGTGAATAAATCTTCAACTGCAATGTTCCAAAATGGCAGAAGTTGCTTCTTGTGAAGTATGGTGTGCCTTGTTAAGAAGTATATCCATTTAAGTCCACAGTACATCCTACTGAGAGGTCATCTTTCAGATATAATCTGGATTCCACAAACTGTTTTGCTCAAGGACACATACTCAAGTTTTTGCTCAGTTGTTTTGTTTCATTTCCCTTTCCAGTGAGTTCATTGCCATGAGACTGAAGAACAAGGGGTATTACATATTTTTGCAGACTCTGCTTTCACAAAGGAGTACACTTTTCCCACTCAATTTATTTATCCATATCTGTAATTCACACATTTCCCCTCTCTGCATTGGGGTGTTGCTGCAAACTTAGAATTTCACTAGGGAAATTTTTACTCTCCAAAGTTTTTCAGTTGTGATTTTAGAGTTTTAATCATCACAGGGCTCTGTGCACTAGGATCCAATTAACAAACCTATCTGTTTGCTAATTATTGATAATTCAGCTCCTGGTACAATATTGTTTAGTGCTTCTATGAAAAAATCCTTTGAATTAGTAGTCAGAAGGGACAGGAACAACTTCTGTGGCTTGTAAGTTCTTCCAGAGTTGTATAATCTATTACATTTTTGCTTCTCTCTAAGTATTTTAACATCTGCACTACCCTGGGCTGGTTGTCACGGGACGCATCATGAGCCAGTCTTGCCAGATTTGCTTACTTCCTGAAGTATGTCTACTCTGTGCAAAATAGCTGTTTGAGAGATTTGTAAAGGAGCCCTGGATAAGCTAAGTTAGGTACAAAAAGCAGTGAAGTTATGCAGTGTGACACTCTGATACAGGACAGGTTTTTCTGATCAGAGTTCCCATTCTGGTACTACTCTCGGTTCTCAGTGTATGTCTGAGACACAGCACATGAGGTACTCTCTGCAAGATTAATTGTGGACCATACAACTTCCTACAACGTAGGGCAATATTGAAATGTCTATCTAGGGCAACTCTCAGTTCATTAAGAAATCTCTTTCTCTGAGCTTTTCTATGTGTTGAACTCCATTCAGAAAGGTTTTAGGGGCAAGAGAGTTGGTGTTTGTCTACAATTTGTGCAATGTGATGTCATGCTAGACACCTAATTTTGTTCCAAATAAGTTGTGGAAGTATATGGCAAGCAACGTGTTATGTTAATTCCCTAGGTGGGAAAGTTTGCATTTCAGCCCTACTTTCTCACAGCTCTTTTCTTAGTTTTATTTTCCCTTTGATCCAACAGTGAAAAGTCTTCTTTTTGTGTTTCAGTCCTATGCAGAGAGCAGTACTTCTTGCTCTGTGAAGCAAGCTTCTTACTTGCCTTCATCAGTTTGTAATCTCTGAGGTGTCACTGCATGTCTCGTAGAAGTAGTTTCAGAAAATATTACACTACTGCTTAGCTTAATCTCTCACATTTCCCGCCTGCCCAAATGGCAAGAGTTGGGAACTAAATTATTGCAACTGCTTCGAAAGTATTTAGATGGTTGATACTTAACTGTATTCAGATAACTCAATGTTTAACCGAATTTTTCATAACTTGACTCTGTACCAAAAATAAAAAAAAATATATCTCTTATGATGACTGTCATCCTTTTTCTTGGTTTCTCTTGTTTGTGCTGGCAGAGTAAGCTGCTGTCTGCATGTTCTTTAAAACACAGCTGTTGATGTTTCTTCAATCTGAAATGCCTTGAAATTTATTGATGACAAATGTGTTAGTGTCTGGTGCCTGAGTAAACACTTTTTTTCAGTAGTGTGTTTCTAGTGTAATCTAGGAGTACTACACTTTGGAATTGCTTCTAGTCTGACTACCTGTGCAGGTTACAAAACTCTTCAGTTGTGTTTATTTTGAGAAAGCCATGAGAAGAGAAGTCAAAGCTGGAGAGAGGAAGTAAGAAAAAGGAATAAAGATATTCTTGGGGTAGTTGTCTATGTATGGTTTACTAATCTAATATTGTAGATTTTTCTCTTTGTGGCTGGCTGTGAATCTCATTTTAAATATTTTCTATGTAGTGTTTTTGGGGGATTTTCTCTGTGGAGTTTTTGCTTATTTAAAATGTCAAGAGCTGGTGATAAGGACTGAAATTAAAAAGCCACCTATCTTGGTTTCTATCAAGGTATTAGTGTTTCAGACAATGAGATTGTTGAAACTAAGAGGAAAAGGATATAATGTGAATTTTCTCAGTAGAGAGAAACTTAAAAACTAAAATTTCTCTAAAGGCAGATCAAAGAAAGTTTGCAAGAGCAAGCCATTAAAATTGCTAAAGATATTAACTGTGGTACAGTGTTACAGAGACCTCTTGGGAAGAGAAAAAGGAGGGATTTTTCTGTAGCAGGAAAGTCATATTTAAGTGAAGGATGTGCTGAGGAGGAAGGGAGCTAATTCCATGGGAGAAGTAACTCTGGGCTTTGAGGAGAAGCCATGACAAGTAAATCCATACCAGCTGCTCAACGTGATGGTTCTTCAGCTTTCTTGAAGCAAATTGCTACCTATGTCTTGTCCTCAGCTCTTGCTCTTCCCTTTTGTGTAACGTGGATCTTAAATGAGATGCTAAAGGTGAGGACAAAAGGTGTCAGTGGAGCTGAAGGGAACTTGATGGTGAGTCTTTCGAGAAGGTAGTGACTGGACTGGGCTTGGTGCTTGAAGACTTGTGATGCTGGGTGGGGGATTTAAAGAAGCATGAGAAGAGAAGACGGGAAGGACACTCAGTTTCAGGGGATGGCTGTGTATGGTGGAGTGAGATTTGGTCTCTGACTCAATAGGAGAGTCATTATACAGAGGAGGCCTATTCTATCAAGCATTTCTTCCTTACTTTTATGGCCTGCTTTCCTGGCATGTATGCATTTATTTCTGGCTAGGAGAGCAAAAACAGCCAAAATGGGATAGAGGACTCAAAGGATATAGGACTCAGGGATTTCTGAGGGAATCAGCTAATGTAGTTGCCAAGCTACTTTCCATAATATTAGAAAAGTCATGGTAGTCAGGGGAAGTCCCATGTGACTGGTAAAGGGCAAACATTATGCCCATCTCTGGTGTCTGCAGCACAGGAGGGACATCAGCCTGGTGGAGTGAGTCCAGAGGAAGGCTACCAAGATGATTAGAAGGATGGAGCTCCTCCGGTATAAGGGAAGGCTGAGAGAACTGGAATTGTTCAGCCTGGGAAAGAGAAGGCTTTGGGTGACCTAATTACAGCCTTCCAATACCTGAAGGGAGTCTAAAGGAAAGACTGAGAGAGACTAAGAGTAGGTTTAGATTAGATATTAGGAAGTTCTTTGCTATGAGGGTGGTAAGACAGTGGAACAGATTGCCCAGAGAAGCTGTGGCTTCCCCATCCCTGAAAGTGTTCAAGACCATACTGGATGAGCTTTGAGAAACCTGGTGTAGTGGAAGCTGTCCCTCTCCATTGCACGGGGGTTGGACAAAATGATCTTTGAGGTCCCTTCCAACCCAAACCATTCTACGAGTCTGTGATTCTATACTGTGTGTCTGTGTTGAATCCTCTGCAGAAATGGTGACAGGAGAAGTTGGATGAGATCCTTCTCTACCTCCTCCCCAGGGAAAGAAAGGTGGGGAGCTGGGCATGTGGGAGAAGAGCTGCCAAATCACAGCCACTTCTGCCCTGTTCCTGAAATAAGCTGGGGTTTCTTTTCTGAAAAAACACTGCTGGGTTTGCTAATAGTGACCTAATTCAAGAAAAGGTTGTAGTTGAGTTACAAGAGAGTTGCACATCTCTACACACTGCCATGCATTTCTAGTGATAGGTAGGGTATCACTAAGTGTATCCAGGAAATGCTGAAGAGTAAAGTGTGTTAATGTTTATGTACAGCACAGGTCCTTGAAGAACGAAGGTAGGCAAAGTGTGAGTTTTAATCTGCTGGCTATGGAGAAGAACGAGATTGAAAGCTCAGGGAATCATTGACTAGGATGCTGGGGACACATGTGGGTTAGGTGAAAGAGAGGATTAAGAGACTGAGAAAGATTATTTTGGGGGAAAAAAAGAGGCACTGAAGGAAGAGAGCTTAGAATAGGCAAATGCATTTTATTGGACTCAAACACTGCAGCCTTGTGAGAATCTAGCCCAAACAAATATTGTCAAGGGTGTGGCTCTCAGGTGGAGGAATGCTTCCAATAGTTTCAGGAATGGAAACCATTTCAGGAATGGAAACATGACAAACAAGTCCAAGCTATCCCAAACTTCGATAGTTTGGTGAATTTTTCAACCTGTGTTGTTGGGTAGTGTGACAGATTTACTGGTAGGAATTCCTGTGACTGAAGGAATTGTGAAAAGTCCCATAACTAAACAGAGATGCCTTGTAGTGCTTACTATGTCTCTAGGTCATCTCTAACAGTACTCTACTTACTAAGGAATAATTTTTGAGAAATTCTTCAAGATCTGAACTATTTATAAACAATCATATTTTCGTTATTTTAAGGAAACAGAAGCTCCACAATCCTATAGATCACACCTTACAGTTTAGATAGGTTGTGCACTCTCCCCTACTATATTTTCAGGAGAAAGTATTGCGAGGTCCAGAAAAGAACAACTTAATATAAATTTGTTTTCCAGTCCCTGTTGCCTCCCTTTTTAATTATGGTTATGAGGAAGTGCTTCAGTTTCAATGGGACAACGAATTAAGAAATTCTTCCATCTCTTTGAAGGTATATACACACCTGGTATCTGTGGTTTAGGACAGGCTAAGGAGAGGCTCTGAGGCTTTGTTTGTGCTGTAGAATTCCCTGCTTGTGCCTTCAGTCGTTACTATATATAGCAAAGAGAGGAACCTTGAATAAACAAACCTCTTTGCTCAAAGCAGATGTATTTACATTACATTTGGCCAGCTGGAGCTTAAGTACTATACAAAATTCAGTGTTAGCTGTGTAAGAGCTGTGGGAACTTTTAGAAAAGTCCCAGTGTAGGTGAAGAAATTTTCTGTTCATTATCCACATCATATCTTCAACATATGCAACATTACTCTGGAACATCCCAATCTTCAAAACTGAACTAAATGTCTGAATTATTTTAAATCAGTATTCTCTTTATAGTTATGATATGAATAATTGTTTATGTTTGTTGAATTTTTTTCATCAAATACCAAAATTATACAGCTGGGTCTAGACCTGTTACCCTTTTCTTCACCTTCCTTCCTCTCATGGCTTGACACTGGTAACACATGAAAGAAAAAAATTGGACTTTCTTAAACATTAGAGTCCAAAGATTCACTTTGTTCATAGAAATTGATCCTGAATTGATTTTCTCTGCTTTCTTTCCAATCATAGGGCAGGCTTTTCCATGTTCAGCAGCAGGCTTTCTCCTGCAGGTGTCCTGAGGTGTGGTCTAGGTGTGTTCAAATCTTAGTCATTCATCCGTCACCTTGTCATTAGCATGGCGTCTGTATTTAATTGGGCTTCCTTCCTTCAGAAATCAGTTTTTATATACCATGAAAACTGCAGTCTATTATTATAAGTTAGCTCTATGTGAGATTCTAGACTCTTATTTATACAAGAAGCAGTGAAAAGAGTATCTCAAGTATTCCTTCAGATGAGTGGTATGTGTGAAGAATGTACTATGTGCAAGTCCCTTATGCTGCCTCAAAGCCTTCTGTCTCTCAAGTTTTACCTCCTAAGCAACTTGTTCAAGGTTTTTTTTTTTTTTGCAATATGTTGATTCACTTGATAGGTTGTAATCATCAACTACTTTCACTGGTTACATCTTTGCCTCACAGAAAATGTTGACGAGTTATTGTTGTGGTGAGTATTTCAGTTGTCCTCAGAAACATCATTGAGATCAGCACTCTATTTTGTGGATAGTAATGGTTGGGCCTTCCCCAACAATGTTTGCATTTTGAAAGGAAAATGAGAAAAAAATATTACTCTAGTTTTAGAAAGTGAGATACTGTGCTTGAGGATCTGAGGCTCCTGGTGGACACCAGGTTGACCATGAGCCAGCAGTAAGCTCGTGCAGGAAATGTACACAATGACACCAAGCTGAGTGGTGCAATTGCCACACCTGAAGGACAGATTTCATCCAGTGGGACCTGAATAAGTTTGAGAAGTGGGTCCATGGGAAGCTCAAGAGGTCCAACAAGGCCAATTGCAAGGTGCTGCACTGGCTCGTGGCAACTCCTGGTATCAATCCAGGCTGGGGAATGAGCAGACAGAGAGCAGCCCTGCTGAGGAGAACTTGGGGATACCAGTGGATGAGAGGCTGGACATGAGCCAGTAATGTGCACTTGCAGCCCAGAAGGCCAATTGTATTGTGGGCTACATCAAAAGCAGTGTGGCCAGCAGGTCAAGGGAGGGAATTTTGCCTCTCTGCTCTTGTGAGATCTCACCTGAAGTGCTGCACCCATCTCTGGACTACCCAATACATAAGAGTGTGAACCTGTCCAGAAGAGAGCCACAAAGATGAGAAGAAGGCAGGGACATCTCTCCTATGGAGACAGGTGGGAATAGTTGGATGTGTTCAGGCTGGAGAAGAGAAGACTCTGGGGTGACCTTATTGTGGCCTTCTAATACCTAAAAGGGTCCTACAGGATTGCTGGAGAGGGACTTTTTACAAGGGCATATAAGTGATATGACATGGCTTTAAACAAAAAGAGAGTGGATTTAGATTAGGTATAAGGAAGAAATTCTTCTCCATGAGGCTGGTCAGTCTCTGAAACACGTTGCCCAGAGAATGTTTCAGGGATGCCCCATCCCTGGAAGTGTTCAAGGCCAGGATGGATGGGGCTTTGAGCAACCTAGTCTAGTGGAAGGTGTCCCTTCCATGGCAGGAGGGTTGGAGCTTGTTGATTTTGAGTTTCCTTCCAACCCAAACCATTTCGTTATTCTATGATTCTGTAATTCCATGTACTTGACCTGCATTAAAAAGAGCATTGCCAGCAGGTCAAGGCAAATGATCCTTCCTTTTTTGCTCATCCCTGGTGTAAACATCTGGAGTGCTGCATCCAGTGCTGGGCTCCACAATGCAAGAAGGACATGGACAAGTGACTCCAGTAAAGTGCCACAATGGGGATTGAAGAATTGCAGCATCTGACATATGAGGAGAGGCTGAGAGAGCTGGAAATGTTTAGCCCAGAGGAAAAAAAGACCTGTGTATGTCTCAGCAATGTGTATGAATACATGATTTTTGATGAGATGAGTAAAGAAAGAGTGCCACTGTTCTCAGTGGCATCCAGTGACAGGACAAGGGGCATTAAGCACAAATTAAAATAAAAGAAGTTCCACTTAAATGTAGAGAAAACATGTTTCAGTGTCAGTGTTGTCAAACACTGAAACAGAGAGATTGCCCAGAGAGATTGTGGAGTCTTCATTGCTGGAGGGAGGCAAAACCCAGCTGGACACTATCCTGAGCAACTCAGTGTAAATGACCCTGGTTTGCACAAGGGCTCGAACTATGTGGTCTCCAGAGTTCCCTTCTTCAATGCTTCCGTCATTCTGCACCAGGGAGTACACCTGAGCACAGGATATCAGGCTGTCTGCTCTGACCCAGCTGAACTTGGCACAGGATCAGAGGGGATTGCTCCCCACATCCCAGATCACAAGATAGTAAGCTGATCTAAAGACCTGCTCTATTTAACACCCATGTTCCTAGGCTTCCACCCGCTGTCCCCAGGCCATGCTTGTAACTGGGATCACCTGCGTTCAATGGCATCCCAGTTGCATTCTTCTTCCCTGGCATTGGGCCATGTGAGTGGCCCAGGAGTTCATATCACAGCTCTTGCTGCCAGTGGATTCCCCATCTGGGAGTGGATAGTCAGGTACACATAAAGCAGCACTTGCTAATATAGCAAAACAGCCCTGCACCTACTAGAATCATCACTGGCTTCACATGGAGACAATCAATCCCAGCCATGGATATGCAGGAGACAAAGCAAGCTAGGTCACAAAAATTCAGATTGTCCTGGTGCATCAAGATTAGTTGTCCTGCCTTAGTGGCAGCAATGCTGTAGTCACTGGAAATTATATTATGACTCTCTTGTTCATAAAATAGTAGATTTGGGCAACTGAGGTGTGAATGTTTGATATTAAGAAACAGTAGGTTCAGTTTGAGGAAAATCAGTTTGAATCTAACCAGGGTGATCAGATGGTCATGAATAATAAAAAGTCACGTGTGAAACATATTCAGTAAAGTTAAGTGTCCAGTAAAACTAGTTTCAACATAATACTAATCTCTAAAATTATAATGCATGAGTCACAGCCCTTAGATGATCTTAACCTTTACTAGAGGATACCCTGCTTTGTGTTCAGCAGCATAAACAACTGAGCAAGGACCAGTGCAGACCTGGTGAGTACAACAGGACCTTTAAGACTTCACTGTAAGTAATGCTTTTTTTCTTTTTTTTCTGTTTAACACCAGGGCAACAGTTTTTGAATAATCAATTGAGAAATTGTCATGTTCGTATTCAAGATTTGATTTAAAGCTTCTTGTATTGTTTTACTGTGAATTTGGGTTTTTTAAATAAAAAAGATAAGTCATCTGTGAGATAGGCATGTTTGTATGGCATAACTCTTCTTAGGAAAACTACATTACAAATTGTTTTAAATGAAGTAAATTTATGATAATAACAAATCTAGGGTATTAAATGAAATGGAAGTGAGGACTTAAGTATTGCTCTCTAAAGCATCTAGAGAGTTTGAAAGAAAAAGAAACTGTGGCTAAAAGAGTTAGAGTAAGAGTGAGGGTAGAAGAAGTCACAAACAAATGAAGGAGATTAAATTTAAACATGTTCTAGATATGAAAGTGCACTGTCTGAAATTGGTTTGTCATGATGTTCAGGCCCTTCCTAGTGATAGTAACATTTCTATGACCACAATATTCAAAGAGTGAGAATTAAAGAATATTTAGAGCATATATTATTAAAGCAGAGATCAGCATTCTAAGTTCACAGGGTTTTGGAGATGCAAGATGTTGGAAAGTGGAGAACGTAAATACAGGGTCATGGTGGGAACTGATGAGGACTCAGTAATGATTTTACAAGGCAGTCTGCATTTCTCAGTGCAAGTCAGAAATCTAAGGTATTTTCCTCCTAGAAAGTACTTTGTTTTATAAAAGGTTCTGTGGGTAAAATGATCACATGCTACAAGAGGATGTTCTGGGTTTCCAGATATTCCACATCTTTACTTCTTTCTCTCTGTTGATAAAAGTGATTGTGATACAGTATTAATTTCCAGAGGTAAAAGTATTGTCACACATGTGGAGTGAATGGTTTCCAGGTTGCTCTGGAAAAGGCTTTCTTGCTCTCTCAGTATTTTTTAATATTATTGTTCCTCCAGAATTCACTCATTCATATTCACTTTTAACCACTGCAGCCTTTTTGGCCAAATCAATCTTTTCTCTCTTTGTGAGGATAGAGACTGTGATTGTTTTAGATTACTATTTTATTTTATTTTATTTTATTTTATTTTATTTTATTTTATTTTATTTTATTTTATTTTATTTTATTTTTTTATTTTATTTTTTATTTGATTCAATTGCTAGGCTGGACATGTCTTTGCATGAAGCAGGCACACATATTTCCATTTGCAGTTTGTTCTATATACATAGTCATTTTCCCTCTCTTAATAAGCAGCATTGTATCTCCAGAGTCTTGATAACATCCTAATTGCTATTTCTCGCTTTTGTCATTTATGTGGATGTTGGCTTTTTTTAAAATGGTGCTCAATTGCTCAAGCTTTATGAAATTATTATAAGTGTTTAGCACATATTCATTAACAAGTGCATTTACTTTCTCTTTGGTGCTAGCACATGTGTTTACACGCAGCCCATTCAAAAATCCATAATATTTTAACTTTCACAATGGAGGCATATTGTGCTTTTCTTCTGCTTTGAATTTTTTGTCAGTTAAATTTTCAAATTCAACTGATTGGCCTTGACTGGCTCGTTTACTTTCTGCTCCATAGACCCATACTTTTGACTTACAGCTCTTTATCACTTAAAGCCACATTGAAAACAGAGCATTGGAAAAAAACAGTTTCAAAGGAATTGTAGCCTAACTTTAATGAGGGCGTCTTTGGTATTACCTCATCCCTCTTTGACTTTAATTTTTATTATTTCATAACCTCTTCAGTAGGTTGAGTAATTTCTCATAGTCTGCTTCCTTGAAATAGAAAGCTGGTGTCCCTCAATTCAAATGTCTTGGAGTCACAGGTACTAAGCTAACTCTGTATAGTAAAGGGCTTGATGTATTGCTAAACACAAGGTGAAAAGATTTGTAAGCCAAATGTCATTTTTCTTCTATTACAGAGTCACAGAAACATGAAGATGTTGTTCTTCCTCTCCCTTTTACTTGCTGGAATTCATTCCAACAGTTATTGCTATGATCCTAATCACCAAGGGGTAAGAAATCAAATTCAAAGACGCCAAGAAAACCAAAACATGCCATGGCAAAGTGTAAGGAACAGCGTTTGTAGATTTGCATGTTGTTTCTACAAAGAGATTTCTTCTCATGAAAACAATCGGAATATTTTCTTCTCTCCTTTGAGCATCTCTACTGCCTTTGCAATGCTGACTCTCGGTGCCAGATCAGACACCCTGACACAGATTCTTAGTGTCCTTAGCTTTAATTCACGTGAGATTTCTGAAAATGAAATACATGAAGGTTATCGTCAACTCATGCAAATGGTAAACAGGAAGAATAGGGGGTTGCAGTTGAATATGGGAAATGTTCTCTTTGTGCTTGACCAACTGAAGCCACAAGGAAAATTTTTAAATGATCTCAGAAACTTCTATGAAGGAGAAGCTTATCCTATGAACTTCAAGAAGGCTGATCAAGCTCAGCAAAAGATCAATGCATATGTAGCTGAAAGAACCAATGGAAAAATCAAGGACCTCGTAAATAACCTTGATCCACTTACTGAAATTCTTCTTATAAGCTATATTTATTTTAATGGTAAGATATGCATATATTCTTCTACTTCATAATTTATTTCCTCAGGTCAGTCTTGGACTTCATCACCTTTTCTTGCAATATGGTTTTGCAGATGGACTCATATCTTGTTTTTCCTTTGGTGCTCACACCTAATTACAAACAAAGCTATTGGAAATCATGTTCTGCTTGACACTGATGACAATTTCTAGAAAAATGAATGGAAAATTTTCCTATATTTTTTAATATAGAAACTTCTTTCCTTCTGAAGATTTAGTGAAACATATGTTGAGGGAGGCATCTCTAGCTAGGAAAGCACCTAGTCCTATACAATCCAGTGGGATTCAAACAATTTCTTAAATGTTTTGCTGTCCAGGAATTAATTAGAAATCCAATTCTGTGGACTTCAATCCAGCTGATTTTTTGTTCAGCAAGTTCAGAGTTAAATTCAAAAAATGCTGTTAAAGTAAAATTTAGTATTTTACCAAATAGGAAATATGTTTACTCCATAGTTTTGCTGTTAATGTGTATGATCATGTATCCAAAACTAAACATTCAACAACTTTAGTTTCATAGTCATGTTCTCCTATTTTTTTAACTAACTATGCCTTTGCCAGTAGTATGTCTGTAGTCCTGATGTGTCAAGAGGCATAGGTTTCAACCATTTTTTTTTGATTTACAGATTCTAATATTTTCCAGTGAAGATGGACCCACCAGTATCCAATACAAGCCTATTGACAATAAGCTTGTTTTTCTTAATTAACTTGTGCAGTCTGCTTAGATACAGTCAACAGATCTTCCCAGAGCTTTTCAGAGTGCTGATCTAATGAGAAGAAGAGGATCAAGGCTGTAAGGCTCAATCAGTGGTCTAATAACAGATATTGCTTCTTCTTTCAAACCTTCTCTCTCTTACTCATTGTATGCCAACGCCAAAGCAATCGTACTCAGAAAAATAATATTCTGCAGTCTATTTGGTAAAAATACCTCCAAGCTTTTTAACTGAATTGGAGATGACATATTTGAAATGTGATTTTTACAACTGTTAACTTGGATGCTTGCACTCTCCGGTATGAGGGTTCCCCTCAAAGTAATTAAGAACTATATTTTTGGGGTCGTTTTGTTTGTTTGTTTATTTGTTTGTTTTCATCTGTGTCTCTGCTCCTTGTATTAATCTCTGAAGATTTGGTCACAGCTAAATGGAGCCAATTGAATTACAGATGACTGGTGTTTCTTAATTCTCCTGAAAACATACTTGTTTGTCTCAAATAATGTTTTCACTTAAACTTTTATTGAGCATCATGCACATCTTTCAAAACAGGCAAAAAAACTGTTGATTTTTCTTTTACTGAAAGATGTTTGAAGAATGAGAAATAAATTTAGTAGTACAATCAGCACAAAAGCCTGAGAAATTTTGTATTAATGATAACTTTTTGTTACAGTTAGCTTTTATGTGTTCTAAAAATAAGTTGGTTTGGTTTTTTTCTTTTTTAAAAAATTAGATGTTTATTTTACTACTGAAATGATTTCCTACCTCCTTTAAAGACAGTAGAGGTTCAGTTTTAGCTCTTCAATTTAAAAAAAAATAGATTAAATAATAGGATTAATAGCAATAATATAGTATTAGATAATAATATAGTAATAATATAGTATTTTGTCTTGGAATCAAGAGTAACTTAAGGATCTAGAGGCTGGGATTAATCTGGAGAGGACCTAAAGCTCAGTTAGCTTTATAACCAGACCAAAATTCTAGGCTCTTCTTCACTGCTTGTGCATTGCAACTTTCATTGCGCAGTATTGGTAACTGCCTCATTTTTTTGTGGTGTAGCGTAGTACAGAAGTCCTTTACCTAAGGACAAAATTCTGACAATATTTACCTGTTTCTGAGCCAGTATGTTCTTCCACTATATTACACCAGTCCCTTATCATGCCCTAGTCAAGCTGATCACCACAAAGAATACCTCTAATTTCGTTTCTCCACTTGAACACTGTGAAGCATTTGAGAAAGGTTCCATCCTTACAAGGCAGCTCTGTAAGACAGAGATGAGCATAGAAATAAAACTTTGAAGCAGGAGGAAAGTATTAATGCATATCATCTCTCTCTAATCTGTGTGTTAAATGATAGTCATGGTTTGGTTTGGAAAGGACCTAGTTCCAACCCCCCCACCAGAGTTGTAGCCCCCTTTGACTACACCAGGTTGCTCAAAGACCCATCCAACCTGGCCTTGAACAGTTCCAGGGATGGGGCATCCACAGCTTCTCTGGGCAATCTGTTCCTGTGTCTGACCACCCTCACAGCAAAGAATTTCTTCCTTATCTCTAATCTATATCTACATCTGCCTTCTTTCAGTTTAAAGTCATCCCCATTTGTCCTATCAATATCTGTCTGTGTAAAAAGTCTTTCCCTATCCGCAGGCCTCATTTAGGTACTGGAAGGGGCTTTAAGGTCTCCCCAGAGCCTTCTCTTCCCCAGGCTAAACAACCCCAACTTCCTCAGCCTGTTTTCGTAGGAGAGGTTCTACAGTAATCTATCATCTTCATGGGCCTCCTCTGGACTTGTTCCAATGGGTCCATGTCCTTCTTGTGTTGGAGATCCTAGAGCTGAATGCAGTACTCCAGGTGGGATCTCACCAGAGTGAAGCAGAGAGGAGAATCATGTCCCTTGACCTGCTGGCCACACTCCTTTTGATGCAACCCAGGAGACAGCCGGCTTTGTGGGCTGCAAGAGCACATTGTGGGCCATATTGAGCTTCTCAACCAACACCCCCAAGTCCTTCTCCTCAGGTCCACTTTCAACTTGATCCGTTCCCTGCCCACTGGTATTTGTCCTTGGGATTGTGCCAACCCACATGCAGGACCTTGCACTTGGCCTTGTTGAACTTCGTCAGGTTCCAATGAGGCCACTTTTCATGGTTCTCCCTGCATGGCACAGCTTCCCTCTGGAGGACATCCCTTCCTTACAGCATGTTGACTGAATCACACATCTTGATATCATTGGCAAACTTACTAAGGGTCCACTCAATCCAACTGTTTGTGTCTCCAACAAAGAGGTTGAACAGCACTGGTCCTAATCCAACCCTGAGGAATGCCATTTGTCACTGGTCTCCTCTTGGACAACAAGCCATTGACCCCAACCATCCAAATGCAATCATTCAGGCAATTTCTTATCCACAAAGTGGACCATCTGTCAAACCCAAATCTCCAGCTTAGAGACAAGGATGTCATGCTGGACCATGTCAAATGCTTTGCACAGCTCCTGTTAGATGACATCAATTATTCTTCCTTTAGCACAACTTGCCCTTGAAGTGAAGTCGTGTTGTCTGTCACCAATCATCTCCTAATTTTCCTCATGTCTCAGCATAGTTTCCAGAAGGATCTGCTCCATGATCTTACTATGCAAAGAAGTGATATAGACTGGTAATTCCTTGGATCTTCTTTTTTTTTTCTTTTCACTTTTTAAAAACGAGAGCTATAGTTTCCCTTTTCCAGGCAGTGGGAATATCACTGGACTGCCCTAACTTCTCAAATATGATGGATAGTGGCTTAGACACCTCATCCACCAATTCCCTCAGGATCTGTGGATGCATTTCATCAGGTCCCATGAACATGTGAATCTTCAGGTTCCTTAGGTGGTCTTGAACCTGATCTTCTGAAGCTGAACTTGAACCAGTTCTTCATTCTCCCAGTCCCTGCTTTTGCCTTCTGTGACTTGGGTGGTGTGGCTGGAGCATTTGCCAGTGAAGACTGAGGCAAAAAATGCCACTGAGTACCTCAGCCTTCTCCACATTCTGGGTAACCAGGTTTCCTGTTCCCTTCTGGAGGGGGTTCATATTTTCTCTAGTCTTCCTTTGCCATCATCATACCCATAGAAGCTTTTCTTGTTGCCTTTGATATCCCCATCCAGATTTAATTCTACCATACCTTTACCTTTCCTAACCTAATCCCTGGATGCTCAGAAAATCTCTTTGTATACCTCCCAGGTTACCTGTCCTTGTTTCCACCCTCTGTAGGGTACCTGTTTGTGTTTGATTTCATGCAGTAGCTCCTTGTTCATTGACACAGTCCTTCTGGGGTTTTTACTTGACTTCCTCTTTGTTAGGATGAATCACTCCTGTGCTTGGTGGACGTTCTCCTTGAATATTAACAGAATCACAAAATCATTAAGGTTGGAAAAGAGCTCCAAGATTGAGTCCAGCTAAGAAACCTTTCCAAAAACCACCACCCGTTTTTAAAATCTGCTCAGCCTCTGAAACAAATGATGTGGATAGGTGGAATTTGGCTTAGAAATTCCTCTCCATTGAGGATAAGAATCTCTCAGAGTTCCAGTGTAGGCAGTTTGTTTTACCGTGAATCACCATGAGTGAGGAGCCTTTGAAAAAATAATATTGTGAGGATGACAATGGAAAAGGTTTCTGTTGTTGGTTTGATTTTTAACCCATCAGTCTGGTGGAATTAAGTTCCTCATGATTCTATACATCATCAGCTAACATAAGATATAAACACCTTCTTTCTGAAAGTAACCCAAACCCCTTAACTTCTCTGGACAATTCGTCCTTTATGTCACTCTTTATAAAACTATTTTGATTTGGGAATAGGGAAAGGGGAAAATATTATTCTGAGCCTAGAGAAAGAATGAGGACTTTACAGGCTCCTTAAAACTGTTGTCATAGGGAACAAGTGCAAGGTAGAACACTTGATATCTCATCTAAATGAAGGATATTGCAGCCTGCTGTAAAATCTGAGGGAGTTTTTTTACACCACATTCTACCTACTGTGTGTTGCTATTAAATTATTCTGAGTATTAAGTTAGATCAAGTGATCATTGCAAACTGATTTGTCTTTGAAGCCGATCCAACTGTACCAGTTTCTGCCATCTAAGAATGTGTCCTGTGGTGATATGTCCTATGGTTTTATGTCCTCAAAATATCCTCTAACTCTGTCTCTTTTATTTCAAGCTGAATGGGAAAAACCTTTTGATCCAAAATACACTAAAATGAGCAAATTCTTTGTGGACTGGAACAAGGCTGTTGAAGTCCCAATGATGTTTGGAACGGGCCTGTTCAAGCATGGCTATGATGAGCAGCTGTCTTCCACTGTGGTGCAAATGGATTACAAAGGAGGTGCTTCAGCATTTTTTATTCTGCCTGATCAAGGAAGAATGAGGAAGCTGGAGAAAAGATTGTCTTGTGAACGTATGTCAAGGTGGAGGACATTAGTCACAAAAAGGTAAAAATCTGCAGTTCTTGGTTCAGATGATAGGCAAGGAAACAAACGTGCTGGGCTATGGCATAGAATCAGGACTCCATTTTTAGTTCTGCTTTATCTACAAAAGAATTCCCACTGACCGAAGTTGAATCTGGCTCTCTGGTATTCCTGTGCTTTCAAATTCAGTACCACATGCACTGAAAACTTCACAGCTTTAAGACTTTTGCCATTTCTGCAATTTGTTTCCCATCTTCAACTTTCAATAGGCCCTTGTTTTTGAACTTAGACCTCTTCTCACTTTTTTGAAAGGAGGTCTTTTACCTTCTCCTATTTACAAATAAATTCCTATCACTTCAGTCTTTTTTCTTGCCTCTTTCTTCTTTTCTGTCTATTAAGATTAACAATAATTGCATAGTTAATGCTGAAGTAACAACTTCCAGTCAGCAATTATGAGGGCAAAGCACAATGATAGGGGTATAGAGCAGCTGGCAAAAACCAGAGCCACTATGTTCAGCCTCTCTGAGGACTTAGGAAGGTAAAATTGGAACAAGCTACACTTGTTTCATGGTAACTTTGAGCCTAGAAGGCAGAAAGGTTGTATGCTTGTTATAAACAATTTTTGACTTCTTATGTTTAGTGTCCTATATGGTACTCCTTTCATGGGACAAAATATGTGTACAAGCATAGAAAAAACATGTTTACAGTATCAAGCCCTTGTGTTCATTCATGAATTGGATGTGTCAAGGTAGAGGCCTTCATACATATTCATTTGAAAAACATATTTTAGATGATCCCTTCTCAAAACAAAAATTACATCCTAATACGGAAACCCAAAACTGATGTCATGCTCTTAACTCTGTCTCACTGTTAAATCTTATCAAAAGAATCTATTTTTTTATTTAAAACCAAACCAAACCAAACCAACAAACAAACAAACCAGAAAAAAAAAAGTAATTCTCTGTGCCTCTTCACAGTTTTGAAACTTCTGGGAGCAGCTATATCATTTGTGTCTAAAGGACAAATAAAATGGTGAATCAAGATACTTACATATAATTTTTGTCAAAGAAACTCAATTACCTTTAAAATTATCAAGAAAAACACTAAATACAATTGACGGGATTTATAGTTCCTCTCTCCATCTTATAATATAAAAAGCATCACTTTTGAAGGCAAGTTTGCTTCATGCCACTCCCCATTTTTCATCATGACCATCTCTCCTGCAGACTAATGACACAAACTCCTCCTTTACCCTCTAGTTTTCAAAGCAGTGGATTGCCTCTGCTATTATTTGGACTTTCTGTGAGGTCTTAATAAATGGATTTGAAGTAGCATTTGGAATGATTTAAGGACTGTGGGCAAGCTATGTTTGTCCCTGTTGCTCTGTCTGCAAACTGACGTTGATATGACTTGCAGAAATGTCATGAGGGGTACTTTTCATTACTGCTGGCTGCCAAATAGGGACTAATGGCAAAATGCCACCAGTACAGTACAGGCATCCGAGATCTATTTAATGGCTGGATTGTGGAGAAGACATCACTTTCACTTCTGGAAAGTGTATTCCAGTGCTTCCTTCCTGGTTGCATTGTTACCATGTGTCTAAGGCTTTCCCTTTCCTCCACATCGAAACAAGTGGGGGCTTGGAAAGGAGTGTCTTTCCATAACAGTAAGACAGATGATTCAATGATAATTGCATCATCATTTGGGACAGCAATCAGCACGGACTGAAATTAGCGAGAAGTAAGAGATCAACCATCACTTATCAATCCACAAGCACTCTCATTTTTGGGTACCAGCCAGACTTGGTATTAGATGCTGTGCAACACTTCAAGTATGGGTCCTTTCCTTCCCACCTACCCACTGAATGTCTTGCTCTTTGGCTATCTTCATTAAGTGCTCCACATCTCCCTGACCTAGAGCTCTGGAGAGCTGTCCTGGTTTCTCATCAGAAAACAGTACCTAAGGTCAGCACTATCACTAACCTCTGTCTCATTGTGTTGTTTCTGGTGGTAAATATTAGGTTTAACCTTTGAAAGTCGTTAGATCCTTAGGGGAAAAGAAAGGAAGAAATGAGTCAGAAGTACAGAGCTTTGGTTAATTTATGGAAAGCAGCAAACTAGTCACTTAAAATTGAATGTTAGACATTGGGCTTGACATAGAAAAATAATTACCTATTGACTAACTACATTCTGTCAATGTGCTTCTGTTTTTCACTTTGTTATCCATTCTATCACTACTTACTATTGTCCTGCTTCTTTGGTGTATATTTTTGTTTTCTTTGTCGTGATTTATGTGATAAACACACAAGGCCAATGTTTTGGGGGTTTTGTTTGTTTGGTTGGTTGGTTTAGTTTTTTTTTTAGTTTGGGGGTTTTTTTTCACCAAAAGTAACCAGTGAACTTGCATATGTTGGATATTTTTTTTTGTTGTTATTGTTGTGAATAGCTGGAGGTACTTAAAGGAATCTCTTTTCCACAAAGTGTATCCTCTGCATCCTCAGTAATGGGTCACGATGAATGTACTTCCAGCAGGCTGCAAAAAACATCACTCACTTCCTAAAATGTTAGATGAAGACTCTTAGGGAGGTACACCTGTGTTGTGCTAAATGATCACAGGGTGACTTTCACTGTTCATTTGTTGGCTTACTGCAGACTGTGAGCCGGCAACTCACAGCCCTATCCTCTCAACCAGCCTTCCAACATTATTGTAAACCTTCTTTACTTCTCCCCAGATTAATGTCACTACATGTCCTATGTAGACTAGAGAGAGCCTGCAGACAAAATGTCTTTAGGGAGAGAGCAAAATAATTTTGTCTCTTGTGAGTGTATGTTATTCTGTGATACCAGATGAAATATTTCACCATATTCTTGCAATTCTTTTCTGGCAGCTCAGTAAATCTGTATCTTCCGAAATTCACTCTTTATGGGACTTATGACCTAAAAGATATCTTATATAAAATGGGCATTATGGATCTATTCACTGATAAAGCTGACCTGTCTGGGATTACTGGGAAGCCCCAGCACAGAATTTCTCAGGTAAGTCATACTGGTTTTTTATGGGGCCATGGTTACTGATATTTGCTTCTGTACAACTGTTCATTATGCGAAACTCATGTAAAGAGGCTTTGTTTCACATGAAAAAACAGCTGTTGGCATACAGTATTTTGTCCATGCACTGTAAACACAACTGGGTTGGAGCACAAGTCTGTAATTTTTCAATCTAAAAGGCTATTTTGATCTGCATGGGGCAACCTTATAAAACAGACCTGTCCAAATTATCATCTATCCACATCTTGGTACCTTTTTGCAGTGTGTTGTTACAGATACTACATTCTGTTTGTGTCTGTCTTCTTTCACCTGCTTGTGGGTGAGTAGGAAGCTATAGGATGTATCACTGCTTGTATTTTATGGAGGGGAGGGGAGAGGAAAACCACTGCTTGTTTTTAAGCTGTTTGGGGAAAGGAAAATGTATAAACACTTGGCTTCAGGCCCATGAACAATGACTCTCATTAGTGCTGGGCCAAGGCAAAAGCTACAGTCAGGTCATACTTCAGTAAACCTAGAGTTTAAAGCTGGCAATCAGTGCAACTTTAATTGTATAATATGAAGAAAACAATTGCCCTTGTGCTCTCAGTAGGACATTAGTGAGTCACTATCTGTCAATGTCTTGATTTTGCAAGGTAAAACTTAAATGTTTCTCTGCTCTAGCCCTCCCTTTCTGGCCCTTCTCCTTTGCTCCCATTTTTTCCAAGATATGAAGGAACATAGGAAACATAATTTCAGAATTCCATTCGTTACATTAATCTACATGTTATTTCTTCAACTATATGAACTTCTATTGACAGTTAAATATGGTCTTGCCCTTTTAACATTTGGTCTAGCTGTACAGATTTCCATGAGCGGGTGCAGGGAATAAGAAAAGAAACAAAGGACATGTTTTCACTGGCAGTGACATACCCCTCCACTGGAGATGCACTTTTCCTCTCTGGGATGAGAAAGCCATGCTGCATGTAGTTTGAGGACTTTTTTTTTCTAAATTTGCTGTCTTTATGCAGTGGACTCACACCTGCCCATGTGATGTTTGTTTCTTACCAGTAACCTCTTCAGGAACTTTAGCTCACACTGTTATTTAGGTGACTAGTTTTGTACCCCCTTGACTTGTAACATGTCTGTTTCTTCACAGGCTATTCATAAGGCTGTGATAAAGGTGGATGAGACTGGCACCGAAGCAGCAGCTGCCACAGGCATGGAAATAGTGCCTATGTCCGTTCCAGCTACCATTGCATTCAACAGGCCCTTCCTAATTGTCATAACTATGGATAGGAATATACTTTTCATGGGAAAAATTGTGAACCCTCTGAAAAAAGACTAAGTTAATGTACATATTACATATGTGGTGATCACCATGCTTAAATCAAGTATTTGATCAGATGAGTATGGCATGGCTACAGAGGGGCGCTCCACCTCTTAAATGATGTTATTCACTATTTTTTGTAGATGAGACTCTTCATTAATTTAAGTTGTCATAGTTGCATGTTTGTTTGGGCCTTGCTTTTTTTTTTTTTTTTTTTTGTTTTGTTTGTTTGTTTTTTATGGACATCAAAAGTCTTTCTCAATTTTTGCTTTTTAAACCAGTCACAA
>JAWWMO010000174.1:48549439-48577634 GCA_035047845.1 Dendrocincla fuliginosa | reverse complement strand
TTGTTTTGGTCTTGTTTTTTTTTTTTTTTTTTTTTTTTTTTTTTTGAAGGTTGCATTCAGGCAGAACTTTCATCAGCTCTGGGACAAAATAGACCTGTGTGATACTGACAGCATGCATACATCTTCTAGCAGGGAAACTGAGGAGCATGTGGGTGGAGAGGGTTGTGTACATCTGCTTCTTCCCTCATGGCTGCCTTCTCTCATTTTTTTGTGTTGACTGTGGGTACAAGTTACATCACTTTACTTCTTGTGTCCATTCTCCTACCAACACGAAGTTCATAACTAGCCTAGACCTTAACATGCATATTGCTTACTACCTTGCATAGTACCATTGTTGTCCAGTGAGTCTATTACATCCCTGCCTTTCAGCTGTTGTCCCAGCTTGGCTGCTGTAAAGGGGTCTCAAAGGTGGTGTGTTTTTCCCCTGCAGATATATACTGGCCTGCCCCCTCTTTCTGTGAAATATGCAGTCCAGACTCATTCCAGGGCAAACTTTAGAGGTTCTAGGAACTTGGTCTAAGAAAAGAAGAGGTAGATCTGATTTCTGCAGTTAAGTGCCCTGGAGCCAACCTTTGTGAATCAGTTATACAGCTCAGAGCAGTCAGAAGTGTACTTCTAGCCTATGCCTGTACCTAAACTAACTTCTAGAAGTCCCCAAGCAATAGGAAGCACAAGCCATCTCCTCCTGGTGCCAGTGTCTGTACCATTACTGTCTGTACCTGGGAGATTACCCCTGGTAGTAAGCGCCATTCCAGTATTGTTTGTAGGATCAAGCACCCTACCAGTAACACCTATATCCCATCAGTGACACTTGCTGTGTCTCTTGATATAACCCCTTCTGTTCCCAGACTGTCCAGTAATACAACATTGGTACTCTCTTTCTCATTTGCTTCATGGTTAGTATAGCCACACTGATAATATAATATAATGAGCTGTTTTCACTATTAAGATACACAATACTCCAAGTAACATTTGTAATGAACATGCATATTTTTCTCCTTGTTTCCTTTCCTATCTATTTTTTTTTCCTTCTGGTTTCCACAACATCTATCATTATTTTATTTCTTTGCTCATGTTCATGATATATATCTGATTTCTGGTTGCAGGAGGGGTAAATTATTGACTAAAATGGGTGTCTGTTAATAGGTATTAAGCATTAACACCAGTCTTTGTACAGCCTTGAAATATGCAGACAAATGTACTATGGTAGCACAACATCAATGAATAAACATGACATTAAAATGTTTCTAATTTTGGTATTTTACTTCTGTATTTCAGGATTAAGACTTTAGTATGGTTCAAGCAGGTTTTTTTGAAAAGTATCAACAAAGAGTTATTAGTTTGCTGCTCATATACTTTAGATCAGCATAGTGATGTCAGTAATGACTTTCAGAAAGCCCCCTGCCTTCAGCCCGGGCAGTAAACAGCAGGTTATCTCTGTTAGGCAGAAAACTTTTTAGGAAGATTGGGCATTCCTTTGATGCAGAGATGTTTATTTCAAAGCCTATAGAGAGCATGTTGCTTCTACTCTATCAAGTGTATAGATTTTTTCTGTCTCATCTCTCTTCTAAAAAGATCTCTTGACAGAACCCGAGGGAAGGGCCTGAAGTTGTGCCAGGGGTCGTTTAAGTTAAATGTTAGAAAGAGATTCCCCACTTAGAGGATGGTTGGCACTGGAACAGGCTCGCTGGGGAAGTGGTCACAGCACCAAGTCTGACAGAGTTCGAGAAGCATTTGGACAATAATCTCGGGCACACGGTGTGACTCTTGGGGATGGGCAGGGCCAGGAGTTGAATTCAATGATCCTTGTATGCCCCTTCCAACTCAGCATATTCTGTGATTCTCTAGTAGCTGTATTATCAGTCTTGGCATGTGTTTTGAGCTATGTTTCCTGTTATTCCATAAACAAAATATGACCCGTCTCGATGATACTTTTTTTTTTTAATAGATTCTAACAGAGAAACAAGAAAAGTGCTTAGAAGCTATCAGCTTTCTATAGGGAAACCACTTCCAAATTAAAATCACAGTGAAGAAAAGCTCACCTCTGTAGCATTAAAATAAGGCAATAAGACAGAATAAATGTAGTTTCCCAAACTGAAAATGAAGTGTACTAAATTTGCCTACATCACTGGATCCAAAGGAAACTTTGACTGAAGGTACTTTTGTACAGGTTCTTACAGTTATTTGCTATTTATATCAATCTAGAGGCACTGCAGATCTTGCTAGATCACTAATAGTTTTCTGACCTAATCAAATTTTGCAGCTTGCTTTCCTGTAAAAATGTACAGCAATCCACTTAGAAATAAATCCAAGAAGCCCTGACTTGAAAAGAAAAAAAAAAAAAAGGCATAGTCACACAGAAAACTAAATTAGAATTAAGAAAAAAAACTGCAGAAAATGGAAGCCATTATCAGAACAGGTAATGCCCCCTTGAAAAAAAGAACAATCCCACAATGTTAAATCTAAAACTGTAATAGGAAAGGACAAGGGCAACTTTGAGGAAAAGAAACTTGCAGAGGTCCTGTCACATGATAATATATTCTTTTTCAAAGGCATCATTTCAGAGAGCATGGGGGAACAGTGGAGGTTCAAAGTGTAGAAGAAATGCTCAAGGGGAAAATAGAAAAGCTCATTTCATTGCACGTGTTCTTCTTTGCAGTGGATGAGCCTGGACCACTATTCCAAGTTGAACTAACAATAGCAGAGTTTTCGGGGGGCGGAGAAGTAATCAAAGAGCAAGTAACAACACATTTCCAAGACTATTTAATATGCATGCAAGAGATCTTAGCTGTCTCAAGAACAAATGTTAAGCTTTCCGCTTTGATGCAACAGTTAAACTGTCTCTGTACCAGACTAATAAGAAGTGACAAATGTGATGTTCAGTTTTTCCAAAAAGATGCAAGTGAACATGTAGTGAGTTGCAGAACAGTTAGCTCAACTTTGGTTTTTGGGAAACTGCAGAATTGGTAGTTGTATATTATGAATAAATATGACAAAATATTGCAGAGCTAACATGACTGTCATAGAAACATAGAATATTTTAGGTTGGAAAAGACCTTAAAGGTCAACCTCAACCCTTAACCCGGAACAGTCAAGTCTACCACTAAACCGTGTTTCTAAGTGGCACATCCACACATCTTTTAAACAGAGCCAGGGATGGTAACTCCATCACTTCCCTGGGCAGCCTGTTGGAGTGCTTGACAATGCTTTCCATGAAGAAATGTTTCCTAATATCCAATTTAAACCTCCCCAGGAGCAACTTGAGTCATTTCCTCTTGTCTTATCGCTTGCTACTTTTGAGAACAGACTGTCCCCATCTCGCTACAACCTCCCTCCTTTCAGGTAGTCGTAGAGAACAATAAGGTTCTGCCTCCTTTTCTCCAGGCTAAACAACCACAGCTCCCTCAGCTGTTCCTCATCTTACTTACTCTCTATACCCTTTGCCAGCTTCATTGTTCTTCTCTGGACAAGTTCCAGCACCTCAATTTCTGTCTTGTAATAAGGCACTCAAAACTGAAGGCAGGATTTGAGATGCGGCCTCACCAGTGCCAAGCACAGGGGAACAATCACTGCCCTGGCCCTGCTGGCCACATTATTTCTGATATGGGCCAGGATGCCACTGGCCTTCTTGGCTGCCTGGGTACACACTGGCTCACATTCAGCTGGGTGTCAGCCAGCACCTCAGGTCCTTTTCAGCTGGGCAGCTTTCCAGCCACTCTGCCCCATGTCTGTAGCACTGCAGTGGTTTGTTGTGACCTGAATTACGGAGACAGTGTCAAAGCCTTTGCTAAAGTCCAGGTGGACAGTATGCACAGCCATTCCCTCATTCACTTAGCTGGTCACCTGGTCAGAGAAGGAGGTCAGGTCAGTCAGGCAGGACCTGCCTTTCATAAACCCATGCTAGCTGGGCCTGATCACCCAGTTGTCCTCTGCATGCAGTGTCATGGCACTCAGGATGATCTGCTCCATAACCTACCCCAGCACTGAGGTCAGGCTGACTATCCTGTACTACCCCAGATCCTCCTTCCAGCCCTTTCTGTAGATGGGCATCACATTTGCCAACCTCCAATTGTCTGGGACCTCCCTGCTTAGCCTGGACTGCTGGTAAATGACTGAAAGTGGTTTGGTGAGCTCTTCCGCCAGCTCCCTCAGTACCCTTGGGTGGATTCCATCTGGCCCCATAGACTTGCGTGTGTCTAAGTGGTGTAGCAGGTTGGTGACCATTTTCCCTTGGATTATGGGGACTTCATTCTGCTCCTCATCCTAGTCCTGCAGCTGTGAGAATTGGGTAGTCTGAGACCAACTGATTTTACTTTTAACAGCTGAGGCAAAGAAGGCACTGAGTACCTCAGCCTTTTCCTCACCTTTTGTCACAATGTTCCCTCTTGCATTTAGTAAAGAATGGAGGTTCTTCCTAGCTACTTCTTATTGCTAATGTATTTATGGAAATATTTTTCTTTGTCTTTTACAGTAGTAGCCACAATCCCTTGCCAAACGTTTCTTTGAAAGAGTTGATATGTCCGTGTATTATAATGATTTGATTGATATATGTTACATACTCAGGAAAACTTATAATATTCCTCAGGGAAGGACCTAAAAAAAAATTGTATGCTAGTAGGGAGAGAAGACCCTTAGTAAACAATGAGTTCAGGCATGCATTATTCAGGGAAGTCAGAAATTATGTGGGATTTTAATAAATTGTGAAGTGACACATTTTCCTGGTACACAATACACAGTGACTGGCTGATAAAATGTCAGAGGAAAATCACTGCTGGTAAATATAAGGCAAAGAACACAAGGAAATAAGCCCTTGGTTTATACCTGGCAAAATGGTCTCAAGTTAATCATTGCCACTCAGGATAGATGTTTTCTAGTGATGCTGGATAGGTCACTGAATATGTCATATCCATGCTCAGTGCTGATGAAAAAGGAAACCAAGCAGTGGGAGATACGAAGAAAGGAAGAAAGAGAAAGGAAACCTCAGTGTGTCCCTGTGCCATGATATTCCTACACTGTGTATACTATGTGCAGTGCTGGATACTGAACTAGAGGCATCCTTAGTCTAAGCTAAGGGTTCCCATTTTATAGGGCTTACAGGATATCTGTATACATACCATATATGTATACTACTGTGTATCTACAGGCTCAACTCAAAGCCAAAGCCGAAGCGCTTGTTTCCTTTTGCTATGCCCGAAAGTGTCTAAGAAACAGTGTGGGGCTGGCATTTAAGGGCATTTTTATTTCCTCAATTAACAGCAACACTTCTATGAGCTCAATGGTTCAGTAGGAAATAACTAAAAATCTAAGACAATTTATCTGACTCAGTACTTTAGGAGCATTCATTATGAAAAAAAGAAGTATGTTTTTGTTGAGAGCTTATCACTTCTTTGAATGATTGTGTAGGTGAGTTTACATTTGCCTGCTTATTTGCAGATTTGGTCTTTTTACAGCCACTGATTATACTTTTTACAGTCACAGGAATGTCTTGCTATTTACCAGTGCACCTTCACAAAGACTCTAACCAGATCTATCTTAACTCTTATTTAATGTTTCTGGGGATTGTTCCTTTATTTCTCTATCAAATATATGTATATTTTTCTAAACTGGAATATCACATTACTAGACTGTTTTTCCCATCAGATTCATACCAACCTTCTTTGAACAAAATTTATTTTTTAATGTGAACTACCTCTCAGTAGACCAGTTCTAAACTGTTTTTCCTCTACATCTATGACCTACAGTATAGGATAAATCAATTTTTAGTCTGCAAAAAAAGGCAAATGAGAAATAATGCAAAAATTACTCTGTCATTTTTCAGGTCCTCTACAACTGATGCAGAAGTTTTTCGATCCTGACTTGAAGAACTGAGTGCTTGATCTAAACTTTCTTGTAAATAATTATTTTCTTTCCAGTCAGACTTTTTTCTATGATAGACTTTTAATAATATCTATGGTTCCCTATTTGTATTATCTTCACATCCAGTACATGACCTTTCTCTCCCAAGAGAAATTTCAACACATTGAATTTTCCACAAGTTGTGACAAAAATTTAAACCCAGCAAATTTCCTGAAAATGGTTTTGATTTTTTTATCCATTTTATTGTTAAATGGTAGGAAAATTGATTACTTGATATCATCTTATAAAACAAAAAATAGCATGAAACATTTTCATTATTTCTCTTTGAAAATGTTAACAAAGCCAACACATTCTTGAAAATGTTCTGATTTCTTTAACTACTTTCTTACGTGGAACTTGCTCTCTCAGATAACTTCCAAGAAGTTTTTCTGAGAAAAGATTTTTAAAGGGAACATTAAGGGCTACAGGAAGAATCTGGTTACTTGTGCAATCTGGGAAAGTTTCTCAGATGCAGAAAAAAGCTGAGCACTTGTGAGGGATGTTGTAAGTAATAGAACATTGAAATTGTAGCTCAGTTATAAGCCCACTATCAACAAAGACAAGTAGGGATCTCGAGCTCACAGGATTTAGGGACTTTTTAGCTTTGTCTGGGTACTGAATGCCTATGGAGCAGTAGTAAAACTACCTGCTTTTACATTAAGTTTGGAAGGGAAATATGTTTAGAATATGCTGGTAAAAAGTTTCCTCCTTTATCAGCAGTGAATCCTCTTAGACATAGACATGGCTTGCAGGATTCTGTGTTCGGGGAGGAGACCTGTGCTTCAGAAACTACTTCAGGAATGATCCTAATAGTTCAGAAATCTCCAAAGATCAGGGGATGCTAAGTGTCATCTGTGCTGTAATATTTGGGTGTTGGGTTTGGAGCTATAGTAATTACACGTGTGGAGGCGAATTAGAAAAACAAACGTGTTTGTTAAGAGATTAATTCAATCATCATTAGTATGAGAGCCACAGCATTCACAAAGGCCAGAGACCAGTTCAAACTGGTTTTCATAATCCCCACCCACTTAAGTTCTACCAAAGGCATTAATTTAAAAACATTGCATCATCAAGGAAAAAAAATACTCTCACTGGCTGATCAATGAACCTGAGAGCAGAACATTGTCACCTAGAAGTTCTAGTGACCTGATTAACCTTTTTGCTCTGTACAGCTGAACCCCATTCTTGCAGACCCCAGCCTTAGGAGCGCCATAATGCTCTGCTGCTCTATGGAAGAAGACACTTGGGTATTCTGTGAAAATCAGTCTTGGCTTTCCCAGGTCTCCAAAGGTTGACTTTTGATGAATGGGCTTTCTGTGACTCCTTGGGAATGCCTTCCTCTATGATTCTTCAACAGGCTCTGTTTGCCATTGCTCTCAAAGCTGACGGAGGAAGTGGGAATAGAGGAATAGTGTGCCAAGATGAGAGTGGTCTGCAATTGACTGTGGGTGATGTGAAGAAAGGCAGGAAAAGAATGTCAGCAGAGATATCACTACGTAGGAGCCAACACTAGATAGGGTATTTACAAGTTTGGGGTAGTGAAGTTTTGATCTGTATTGAAACAGTTGCAATTCCAACAGCTCTCTCTTAAAACTAACTGATCTGAGATACTTGTATAATGGTTGATTATATAGAAAAATGGCTTTGTTCAACTTGTCTGCATATTGATCTAGTGTAGGATTTCTAAAATCTTTGTGATGTTGGCCTAAATATTCTCCCAACATAAATAAAACCAGTGACCACAGCAAAATTTATTCTACCCTATATCCATTCAAAATAAAATTGAAACCTGCCTCCCTTCTGCGCTTGTTCCCTGGCAGATTCCTATGTTTGTAGCTTCATTTTCAACAGAGCTGTTCTGTATGAGTAGGGAGACTGGCAACATGTAATAAGGTAAATTGGTGCTGTGACCTGCAAGACCACTTTCTGGGTCCTTTCTTTGAGCATTAGCCAAAAGGCATATAGTGTGCTTGTGCACCTGAGCTTCTGAGTCACAGAATAATGTCTTTATTGTTTACTTCAATTCACTTTGATCAACCTTATTTGATCAGCTCTATGATTAATGGTAGACACTTGATTCAGTATCACTCGGGAGCACAAAGGAGGTAAAGAAAGCAATTCATGTGAGATGGTCCCAGATAGCAGGGTCAGTTGTTCAAAGGGGAAGATGAAGAAGAACTTTTTAATGAAGGCTTTCAGAATAATGTTAGTTGCTTAAGTCTTGAATTACTCATTGGGATGGTTCTTGTTAACTACATTTTCATGTTGTATAGACACACATTTATTAAAATTTTAAGTACTATATTACTGTTGGAAACCCATAATTAATTGATTAATTTCTTTCTTTCTTTAATGCAAGAACATTATTAGGAAAGAAGGACAGGCCAGTAGTTACGCAGCATTGGGTTGGGACTTGGGAGTTTCTACTTCCCTTTCCAGCTCAGTCACAAGTTCACTCTATAGAAACTTAGTTTCTTAGCTGCTTACAGCTACCCACTAAGGCTGATCATCCTTCCTTTCTTAGCTCACACAATCAGAGCAGAATTCAGGTGCCACAGGTAAATAACATGACTTTAAGAGTACAAGACTAGATGGGCAGTAGTTCAAGAAGTTCAGGTGAAGCAATCCCTGCTGGCATATGCTTGGGTCAAATCAAAAGGTGAAAAAAAATTTCAGTGAGCATAATGGTCTTATCCTTCTCTACTTTCCCGCACAAGATTCTTGTGTTGTAGGTAACAGCAACAGATATTTACATTTTCTAGTCATGAAAGAAAAATTTCTGATAAAAGGATTGACTTGTGCAGTGTTGTGTGGTGCATACAGATAATTAATACTTCCAATTTATGTGTGCTCAATCACCTCTCTCTGTGCTGTAGTGTACCTAAGTAACTACCACCCCCTGAACACAACAGCTGAGCCTACCAGGAAAGAAGACACTTCCTGTAAAGTCCAGAGGGCTGCTTATGGAAGCCTGGAGTTGAAGAACATTTCCAATTTCACTTTGAAGCTGTATAAAACTGCATCATGCAGATCACAGATTTTCAAATTGTGTATCCCTCTTACCAATGAAGGTGCTGTGGAATCAAACTGATAAAAAAATTATCCTGTCTTCATTAAACTCAATAAAGAAGTAAAGTGATGTTACCAAAGTCAAAACTGAGCTGCTCAACAGAGATAGCCATCTATCCTGAATTTTCAGCCCAGTGGTTCTCTCATCAGGTGGTCCATCCCAACCTGAAAACATTCCAGCACCCTGAACACTACTTGGGCAATGGAAAATGTTACTGAAGATCTTTATAGTCAATAAAATTATTTATCATGTGTTTTGGGGGTTAGAAGGAAAACAGAATGCATACTATTCTTTCACATTGCTCCTGGAGGAAATCATCCAGATATTAAAATCTCAGTAAGCTCTTTTATTACTAGTAGTATTACAGAAACATTCAAGTCTGAAAAGAAAACCCATGATAAAGATGTTACATGTAGAAATAATGAAAAATAGACTTTCTTTTGAAAGATTCGGGGGCCTAAATACAGGTTTTTAATGTTAAAGCAACCTGCCTAGTCTCCTGCCCCTTTTACAGGAGGGCTCAAATCTTCTATAGCTCTTTTGTCATACCTGCCAACCTGCACACACTGAAGCAGCAGCAGGATGATCAGTTGTTATTGGTGCACCCTACATGTAACACACCTGCTACATTTAGTGTATAATTTATAACTGGCATTGGTTTTCCAATGGAAAAATGATGGTAAGTGTTCACTATTGGTCACTGTCATTGGTATAAAAATTTTTAAAAAGATTGTCATCCTTGCTCTCTACTTAGTTCATACGAGTGATACTAATTCAAATGAAAAAAAGTTCTGTGAGCAGAATTTCCCTCTTCTTATGAACGTTGTTCACTATATTTCACAATATAGGCTATATTTCATCCTCATTTCACAGTCCCTTTTTAAACAATTGAATTTTGTCTTTCTGAAAGGACAGAAGTATTGAAAGCATGGCATGACCACTGTGTGCAGACTGCACCTTTATTCTTCATTACATACCTCATCCAGACTAGAAAAAACACAGTTTGCCAGACACGCATACATCTTCAATCCTTACAATTTTCCCTGCACTCTGACTGCCTGATCCTTCCCAAAGACTATTACATAACAAAACTATCAGTGAGAGAATGGAGGGGAAGGCAATGCTGATTTCCTTCCTAATTCCACACTCCATTTCCTTCATATTGCTGCTATGTTAATATACTTGTGGTCTATATACTTTACACTTGTAAATCTTTGTGTAACTTATGATATAATAGGTCTATAGGGATAAAGACTTTTCCGTATTTGAAGTAACCTCTGTGTCTGTGAGCTGTAATCCCAGAAGAGCTAGTATTCTTGCTAAATTGACAAAAAACCTCTAATTTCCTTTGAACACTGGACAAGTTGAGTGATTCTTTTGCCATTGAACATACCAGTCATTGGTTAATTAAGAACTCTTTAAACCTGTTTCAGAATGCCTGTTCAAAACAAAACCAACAGTCAGGAAAATGTTTGTAAGATGTTAGCAAATGCATGAACTATTATATGGGTCTATTTCATCTAATATGTCAAAATGTGAGTTGGGGTGTGGTATTGAAACTGACCTACATGAACTACGCAGCAGTAACATGGACTTGGGCAATGTAGACTTCATCGTGGTTTTAATTATCAGAAGGATTAAAACACATCTGTTTGGTTATTTCAGTATTCTATACTTTTATTCCTATTAAAAATAAGTAGTAGAGTGAAAGATTTAGTTCAGTAGATAAATTAGCAGTATGAAGCTGTTTAACATGGTTCCGTGACTTAGTTCTAGAGTTGAAATTGTGGTCAGTAGACAGGTGGGACCACTCATGGCAATGGCTCATGGCAGTGCGTGGTACACCTGGCACATGTGCATGTGCTCATTGTCTTAGTTTCAAGCTGCTGTAGCACCTTATTGCTGCTGCTATAATGAAATGCTAGGGAAATGCCTTGTTAAAGTTTGGCTTAGCATTATTGAAACAGTAATTACAAGGCATCACAAATGAAAGAGAAAACAAAAGGCTTATAACCATTTTGTAACACAGTTTGTCCTTGACCACTGTGACCTGTCACTCACCTAGGCTGTGATGAGTAAAATAATCTCTGTGTTTGTGACCTTTACAAACAGAATTAGAAGGAACAAGTAAAAAGGAAAGGTGGGGGGAGGCGGCGGGGCGGGGGTGGAGGGGTGGGGGAAGTAGGAAAGAAATAAAGTGGAAAACAGGGAAGGGGAGTGTCCAGACAAGATTTATCCATGTTGTGTCTCCATGTTTATCTATGTTTGTAACAACAAAATTACACATGTGAGTAAACAAGGGCAAAGGCAAGAGTTGTCACAAATGGGAAAACATATACCCAGTCACCAATCAGTCATAGTCTTTGTTGTTAACTGGAAGAATTCAGTCAGTTTGATCCATCAGCATTTAATTCCTATTGGAAAAAGTTAACAGAAACAAGCAGTAGTTGTTTCCATTTGAACAATTTAAAAGTGTGTGAGAGGGCAAGGAGAATGAGATGTGAGTGTGCATATGCAGTATGCGCATGTGTGGGAGTAAACAGCCTGCTACTTGTATTCCCACCACCTGCCCGAGTCAGGAACTGAGATGCACACAGAACTGAGACAGATGAGTGGACCACATCTCTCAGAGTAGGAAACCCATCATGGAAACATGTCTATCACATACCCTCTCAGTGGTATGGAGCTACAGTCACAGTGAGAAGGTACAGGCAATTAGTTTGTCATCCATATACAGGCTGAGGATCAGGCAGAAGATGTGGCTCTGGATAGACTTTGGAAGAGCACTGAGCTGATGAGATAAATGTTCGTCAGCTCCATGTGTGCTTCATCACAGCACAGAGAGTCTGACTTCTGGCACCAAGAATTACTATCTGTTTACAGTGGTCCCAGAAGCAGCCTTCTGATTCCCAGTAGGGTCCCAATTATACAATGTTTGCACTAATCTCCTCCGCATGGTCAGAGACAACAGAGAGGATGACACAGCTACTCTTCAAATGGCTGAAGATTGTCAGCTTCTTTGGCTGAGTAACAGAGATGATCAATATCAATATGTTTTGTCAATATTTGATTTGTTTCCTCCTTTTTTTGGTTGGCTGTAATTTTTATCAGGTCTGTCTAATATTTAACTGCACTAAGGAGAAGATGATGTAGCAGTATAAGTAACAGTGTGGGGAACAGCATGGTCAGCTGAATGCAACAGGGCTTCTGATTTTGTAAGTACTGCACATGCAATTTTCTTAGAGACTTGCAAACAAGTATTTCTGTGGTTGGTAGAATTTTTAAATTACGTTAATTTCATTTGTCTACTCATGATTTGGTTCTATGTGGATGTTGCAATGAAAGATTAAACAAATAGACATGCAAGGGACCAGTGAGACCTGCTGTTCTGGGGGAATATGCTTAGCCTGAAATCAAACTAAAATAGCCTTTGAAGTCATGGGGACTTATTAAGTAGTTGTCAAAACAGAATACTGATGTAATCACCTTTTAGGTTGAAAACAGCCTTCATGGTGACTCAAAATTAGGGTAATCCCACTAGTGACTGAGCAACCAGGTCCAATTTGTAAACTCTTTTGGTGACTTAATTTATAAAACAACTGTTAAATTGCTAAGGCCAGGCTTTCTAATTAGGACTGGAGTGAGTGTAGGGGATGGGTGGAAGGTCACAATTTAAATTTAATTGCCCGTTTATTCCTATAGACAAACTAATATGTCATCTGGAAGATGAATTACTTTCTGAATTTCCAATTTGCATAAAAAATACTGCCAGATTTAATAAAGCCTTCTGAGTTTCTTCAGCTTTGAAATGCTAACAAAAACATTTGTGTATGAAATTTTCAAATCTCAAAATGTTGAAATTAATATGATTTTAATCTATAAGAGGATAAGTGTGTGAGGAAAATCTGATGACAATTCACTGTTCTCCAGCTGCTGGTAGAAGTACTTTTTTCAGATTTCTGCTGAGAGCTTTGGTACTAAGAGAAATTTTTTTAATGGATCTGTTATAGTAGAAGTTAAAAACAGCCATGCCTAATATAAGCCTGCTGCAGAAAAAAAAATCCCAAAGCATACTCTTTGCTTCAGAAATTCTTTGAAATTCAGGCTAATCTCTATTTGGATGCAGGAAGTGATCACAGACAGATAAGAATTATATTTTTTCTCACATGAGTGTGCAATATCTCAAACAACTAGAGAAAAACATCAAATATTTTTGAAACACCCTCTGTACTACATTATTTCTTCACTTTTCCATGGTAAATAAGGGTTGTTTGGGTTTTGTGCTTTTTTTTCTTTTTTTTTTTCTCTGTGAAGAAGGAAAGTTGTGCTTAAAAGAGATACAAGTAATTGAATCATATTCCCATCTAGAGCCATACTCTATCTTTTGGTTTAAGGAAATTCAAATTTATTATTACCACTTGTTACTGCAGGTCACTGTAGGGGGCCCTGTCTTCTCTCAGGCATACTCAGCATGACCCAAGCAAATATGAGAACACACAGCTGGTGTACATGTTTGCTATAAAAACAAGAAAGATCATCAATGAAAAAAATAAAACAACAGATTAATGACCAAGAATCCTTGAATTTGGGCTGCCTTCAGAAACTCTAGCTAAATCTTGTTCAGATAGTATATACAGTTATCTTTCACATCTGGGAATGAATATAGAACCAAGAGAACATTACCTTGGCAGGACACTGGAAAATGTATTCCTGGAAGAAAAGGATACAAACAGGCTGGTTTTGGCTGGAAACCAGAAGAGAAGCCATAACAGTAGAATTGTTCTAGAAATATTTTCACACAGAATCTGCAAGGGCAAAAATCTTATTTTCATTGACAGCCGGTTACAGTTCTGAAGAGGGTTTATATGAGATGCATCCCCAGAACATCAGGGAACTGAATTCAGGAACCCAGAGACTTGTTCCATCTCCTGTGGAGAGCAGGGGCTCTCAGAAATGATATCACATCAGCATTAGGAGAACCCACAGTGAGGGACAAAACACCATTTACCAAGTTAAAAATATTTGTTGCAGCCCCCACACAAAGGAGGGTTCCTTCATTCCAAACGCGCCTCATTATCTGATGCAAACCTGCTGCTTCCCACATGTCTTTGTGCCCATTTCTGTCTGCAATGCTGTAATGGCACAGGATGTTCGAGGCTTTGGGCTTGAGTTTTACCTTGAAGTTCATGCCTTTCTTCCACCACCAGCTGTGGCCAGTGACTGGCCATGCGAGTAGGTAAACAGGGCCCTAAAATAAACAGGGATTCGAATTTACCAAGCACTAATAAGTGCTGTCTATCCATGTGCTGTTGCCCTGTTGGAAGTGAGGGAATTTGCCCCACTTCCAGTGAGTAGTGAGATACCTCACATTTCCTTACATTTGTCAAATTGCTCTAGGGCAGTACTGTGAATCACTTGATGTATTTGAAACCCACACTTTGTCTTAACTCATGGTAACTTGTTTGTTTAGATATACCCTGTGGGAGACATTGATCAAAGGAAAATAATGTCATTGTTAATAGAGATTATTATGGACTTTAGCAACATATTGCAATATATATTTTGCAATATATTGCATTGAAGAGAAGTATTGCCTTTTCAGCCAGTTACAGTGAAATATTATGGTTTTGTATGCCAACATTTTATTCTATAACTTGGTTGAATTTATTAATTAAATTTGACATTGTGCCCATGAAAACTTTAAATATCTTATGCATATTAGATATTTACAGTTGTACCATGTAAAATTTATGCTAACAAACTATTTATTATTCCTTACTATCAAGCACATCATTACCATCTGCTCATTTAATGACTGTTTATTTTGTGACAGAGTAATTTGAAAAGAAGATGAAGTGTCTCCTGTGCCTGTGTTCACTCCTTGCTGTTCTTTGTGCTGTAACCCACTGCCGCCATGAAGATATTTGTCATGAAGTCAACAATACTAATCTGCGTGATGGAACAGAAAATTTATTAACATATAACTGTGACAAGCAAGGCTCTAACTATGCAGATTTTGTGTTTAGATTTTACAAGCAGGCTATATCAAAAGAAGCTGATGAAAATGTTTTCTTTTCTCCCATGAGCATCTCCACTGCATTTGCCATGCTGGCTGTTGGTGCTAATTCAACCACCCTGTCTCAGATTTTTGGAGGATTGGGCTTTGGCGATCTCACTGAGACTCGCATACATGATATACATGACAGTTTTCACAAAGTTTTATCAGTACTGAACTGTGCTGATGCTAATATCACATTAAATATAGGGAATGCCCTTTTTACAGCTACTGGATATGAACCACTGGAATCATTTTTACAAAATACCAAACAATTTTATGATGCAGATTTTTTTTCTAGTGAGTTCCATAAACCAGAAGAAGCTAAGAAGCAAATCAATAAATATATTGAGGAGAAAACCAAGGGGAAAATTAATGAATTAGTTGGACATCTTGATCCAAGTACTGTACTGGTTCTTGTTAACTACATTTATTTTAAAGGTAAGATATTTAATGTAATATTCCAATAGATTATTTTGATGCAAAATACAAATTTCAGGGAACTCATGATTGATTACCAGGGTGACTATTTAGGAAAGAGTTAAACTGCACAGAACCTTCAAAGTAGAGATTAGGTCTGGCCAAGACCAGGGTATCTATTTGTTGAGAAACACTGATTGCTTAATTTTGACCCAGCTTGCTCGAAAGCTGTGGACAGAGAAGTCCCACTCTAGTGCACACCTCATAGACAGGGATCCACTGCATGTAGTCTCACTGGTCTGAGAGCATAATGACTGAAAATGTTTCCAAGATCCTATGCTGCCTTTACATACCATTCAAACTTACTGGACTGACATCCCTGCACAGGGTCCCCAGTTCTATGGTAGATCTGCTAGTGCACTGCATGAAAACTTGGGACATAGCATTTTGAGGGCCTTTGCCTCTGGAGCCTTGCTCAAATGTTAGGACCCTTTAATCTGCTGATGAATTCCTCACCAGGCCGACTGCAGTCAGCGTGCATGGGGTACAGCCTAACAGGAAAGGCATAAGGAGGTTCTGTGGCTGAATTTGAGTGGTTGTATTTAAATGGCATAAAAGGCATTACATATGGCTACAGTAGAAGAACTTTGAATTGGTGCTCATAAACCTTTGGCTGTTTTTTCAGCAAGACAGAGCATACGCTAACTATGCTGACCTTACTGCAGAGCTAAAATGCTTTATTGCATGCTATGCAGGAGGTTGATGTGATTTAGTAATCATATTCTCCCATAAATAGCCCTCCAGTGTCCTACATTTAAATTGGTCCAATTTAGATAAGCCATTTTTTATAATCTTCACATTTGAGTGCAATATCTTCTCTTTTACCCCATTAGCTGCCTGGGAAGAGTCTTTTGATCCTCTGAGTACATATGAGGATGATTTTTTTGTGAGCACAAATGCATCCGTTAGAGTCAACATGATGCAGCGTGACGGTATCTCTGACACTTACTATGATGAGGATCTCTCTTGCGAGGTGATAGAGCTGCCGTACCAGGGCACTGCACGAGCATTGCTCATTCTGCCTGATGATGGAAAGATGAATCAAGTGGAAGATGCTCTCTCCAAGGAAACTGTTTGTAAATGGGATAACAAACTTATGAGCAGGTAACTCTAGGTAGATGCATTACTATATTTGAGGGCACTTTGCTGTTTTTAAAAGCAAGTGTTAAGTTCAGATCTCTTTCGACTGGATGTAATATCCTGATTTCATACAATGAGGTTTTAAGCAATTGCCCAAATGAGTCAGAGCAGAGCATAATAGCTAAGAAACTGCAGGCTGGCTGGCCTGACAGAAGGCGTCACAGCATTGTAACAGCTGCCTCAAGACTTGCTTGGCTACCTTTTCACTACCATACCTCCTTTTCCATGGTGCCAACCATATTCATTTGCTTTGCCACGTCTTAGATTTTACGTTCCTTTTCCTAATTTCAGGCTTTCCACAGTTGATCTACTTATTTTCTGTAACCCTCTAGCCAAAAAACATTGCTAGCTGTGTAGGTGGCACTGGGATGAGTGGCAGTGAAGAAATTTGTTTCTTTTCCAAAATCAAACAGAAAACTTAGGAATAAGAAGATGGGGCATCCCTTTGGATGCCAGAATTGCTCAAGGAATACAAATGCTACCATCAAACAATGTCAAAATCAAAATAATTCTTTCAAGTGTCACTGAATTGCATACTATCCATCCGGCTGGCTGAAACATGTATGCAGTACCTCACTGCTGTTTTGTTTTCTTTGATTAACAGGAGAGTAAATCTGCAGTTACCAAAGTTTTCTATTAGCGGGTCTTACGATGTTAAAAACCTGTTTGAGAAAATGGGCATTACTGAAGTGTTCTCAGGTAATGCTGATCTGTCTGGAATTAGTGGCAGCTGTAATCTCCAGGTTTCAGAAGTAAGTGCTGATGATGGGTGGTGGTTGGTTGTTTTGATCAGTTGTGTCTGGAGTTTTTAAAGACTTTCTTTCCTGCCCTGTCTTATTGAAGTTATAAGTAAAACTCAAAATGACACGTAGGGGCTTGCTTAGTAACTGTGCTTTTTTACAGAAAGAATCTGCTGGCTCACTTTCATTTTACTTTAATATTTCTATTAAAAGGCACAATATTAAGTACATGAAAAATCTGGACAATATTTTACATGATTTCTTGGCCCTCTTTAAATGAGATTGTGTCAAACAAACTATAAATGAGGAGCATATTATGATCTTTGTGTTGATTAGTGCATAATTTTTTTTTTAATATTCTCAAAGTTTCCAGGAGAATTCCAGTTTGCAGAAGCAGAATTTCACCATGACAGTTTAAGCTGTGATTTAATGTTAAAGATGCCAAATGATGCCCCATATTAGCATTTAAATAGCAGTCTTTCATTAACCTTAGAATAAGAGAAAGTGTTGCTATTGGAAGTTGAAACCATCTAAGAAAATAAACCAGTTTGTTTATGGCCTATTATCCCACTCTACTCAGCACTAGTGAGAATGCATTTACAGTGTGTCCATGTTTATTTCTGGCCCTCCTTGTTCAGTCCTGAGATAAAAAACACCCCTGTTTCAGACCATTGGAGATTTACCATAAAAGAAAGATTCATTTGCTGGATTTATCACTCCTTCTCCTCAATATTCCATAAGAAGAGAATTTATTTTACCTTCTTTCTATCATATATAAACCACAATGTTTTCTTCCTTTCCCTGCAGGCAATTCATAAGGCCCTGCTGGAAGTTGATGAGGCTGGAACTGAAGCTGCAGGAGCCACTGCCATAATCTCTAACAGAGGTTACTATCCTTCTGTTACCATCAAATTCAACAAGCCCTTCATTATTTTGATCTCTGACAAACAAACTGGCACTACACTTTTTATGGGGAAAATTGTTGATCCTACGAAAAAGTAATTGCTGAGATATTTGGCACACTGGTCTTGGGCAGGAGTTACAATGGCAACAGCCATTGCAACAACAATTGCACATGTGGGCTAGTTAGTGCTACTAACTACTCTCTGATTGAGGGATATTCAGAAGTATATGAAGAATTTCCATATCAAATTAATAAGTAAAATGTTGCAAAAAACCCCATTCAACTAACACTTTAAATGTAACATTTTCCCCAGTTGATTAATTATGTTGGGTTTGCTTGGCAAAGTTTTCATGGGGTAGGGGGCGGCTACAGCGTGGCCTCTCTGAGATGCTGGTAGAAGTGTCCCCATGTCCAACAGAGCCAATGCCAGTTGGCTCCGGGATGGACCTTCCACTGGTCAAGGCTGAGATGGTGGAAATAGCTCTGTGATAGGACATTTAAGAATGAAAAAAAAGTTATTTTGTAGAAGTAATTGCAGCCAGAGAAGAGCAGAGTGAGAATAAGTGAAAGAAACAGGTCTGCAGACACCAGGTCACCAGCTTGGAGCAGAAGGAGGGGGAGAAGGTGCTCCAGGTGCAGGAGTTGAGATTCCCCTGCAGTCAGTGGTGAAGACCATGGTGAGGCAGCTGTGCCCCTGCAGCCCATGATGGGGGAGCAGAGATCCACCTGCAGCCTGTGGAGGAGGTGGATGCCCAAGGGAGGCTGTGACAGCATAGGAAGCACTTGCTGGAGCAGGCTCCTGACAGGACCTGTTGCTCCATGGAGAGAGGAACCCGTGCTAGAGCAGGTCTGCTGGCAGGACTTGTGACCCCATAGGGGACCCATGATGGAGCAGCCTGGTCCTGAAGGACTGCACCCTGTGGAAGGGACCCATGCTGGAACAGTTCATGAAGAACTGGAGCCCATGGGAAGGACTCACATTGGAGAAGTTCCTGGAGGATTGCTGCCTGTTGGAGGGACCCCACACTGGACCAGGGATAGGACTCCTCTCCCTGAGGACGGAGCAGCAGCAGAAACAACATGTGATGAACTGACCACAACCCCCATTCCCCATCTCCCTGGGCCTCTGTGGGGGTGAAGGTAGAGCCAGGGAAGGAGGGAGGGGTAGGGGGGTAGATTTTTAAGATTTGTTTCACTTCTCATTATCCTGCTCTGGTTTTGATTGGTAATAAATTCAATTAATTTCTCCAAGTCAAGTCTGTTTCCCCTGTGACAGTAATCTCTCCCGGTTCTTACCTCAACTCATAAACCTTTCATTATATTTTCTCGCTCCTGTCCAGTTGAGGAAGGGAATGATACAGTGGCTTTGGTGAGAATTTGGCATCCTGTCACAGTCAAACCACCACATTAATTCAAGTGATTAATGTATTTTCACTTTACCCTGAGCTGGTCCCTACAGAGTCCATTCTTCCTTACATTGCTTTTTGCTGCCTAGGCTGTTGTTTATCCTCAACCAACCTATTCTTTTGCACATGTTCCAACTCTGCCTAGAACCTCTTAAGAAATTATTGACAAAAAAAGGAGAAAAATCCCTGAAACAACGGACTTACTCTGCTGTAGCTCACAATGTAAGTATCTCTTTGCAGTGCACAAGGTCTGCAAGCTCTGGAACAGTGGCATCAGTCAAAGAACTGTCCTGTGACAAATGTCATTCATGAATTATTGCTATGGCAGAGAAATAAAATAAATATTACAATTTAAATACATCACCTAAGGAATTAATTCAGTCTTTTGCTATCATTCTATAAATCTTTTAAAATCAACAAAACCCTTCAGTCACTTATTAACAGAGCAGGATTTCTGTAAAATATGTTTTAAAGGCTGTTAAATTGCAACTTTTCTCATATGGAAATTGCAATTCTTTGCATTCTCTCTTTATGTGCCCATTTGGGTAAAACTCATTTTCGAGAAAAACATAAACACTTTCTTGCTGTTGTGGGTCTTGTGGACCACCCACCCTTACTGCAGTGGAACATGGGGGCTAAATTCTGCAGTAAACCATTTATTAACTGCTGCTGTCTCAAGGAGAGGCTCACCTTGACGTCTGCTCTCTCACTGTACTGCTTTAACTCATGCCACTGCATATTGAGCCTGGATACATTTTTTTGAAAGTGGAGTTGAATCACTGTCTTTAGGAAGGTGATGCTTCTGAATGTACTTTGCTCATTTCTATAGTGATTCTGGCAGTGGCCTGTGAGCACTGCAAAGGCAATGCAAGCCCCAAATCAAAGCTCCCCACTCCTGACATCTCTCTGGCCTTTACTCCTGTTATACCAGACTTGGCCTCCCCTACACAGAGGTGATTTATTGATGCCCGTCAGTGCTTGCAGCACTGCTTGTAGCTTGTAGCATCATTGGGGTATGGGAGGCTATGCTTCTGACTCAGGGAGACTTGGAGATTGCTGCCTTGTATGAGTTCATTTTCTCCAAGCAGCAAGAACTCAGTGGAAGCTATTGCGCAGTGAGCTATTGCTTTTTCTGGGACAATGTGGTGGTTTGGCCATCACTCAGTGGACTGGGAGTGACCACACCTCTGTGCAAAGCAGTGGCTTTTGCAGAGTTGAGATCAATGATAACTTGCTGTGGTGTGAGGCAGCTTGCTCTCTGGTGGCTATACAAACTCAACAAGAGCTGGGAGCAGTTCCCATGAGATCCCATCCTGATAAATCTGTGCACCAGAATTGATTAGAAGGTAGGATGGTGAGATTTTTATCAGTGGTGAGATTTTTATCAGAGCAGAGTGGCAGAAAAACAGGTTCTTGGCCTGCTGCTAAAGGGAAAGAAGCTAAGAAAAATTCCAGGGTTGCTAGGACAGAGCAAAGGCTTTGGAAAATAACACATGGAGCAACTTCCTGCTTCATCTACCTCCCAGGCCTTTGCTTTTGAGAGCAGAGGGAAGGAACAACAGGGAAATTGCCAAACAAATTGGAAATTTCCACATTGAACTGTGAAGAGTGAAGGCTCCTGGCAAAAGTATCAAACAGAACACAAGTACTGGTTTGGATGTGATAGATGTGGGACATCACAACAGTTGTCTTCCAGTTGACAGCTTCATGCTCCAGACCTGCAGGTTGGCCTGAGCTGTAGCAGGAACCTGTGGTGGTAAAAAGGATGCACCCCAAATCTTTCTGAAAGAGAGGAATGTGGAGGGCACAGGAAACTAATTAGTCTTGTGCTGTACATACACCCAAAGCAGAAAAATGCCTATAGTTCACAGTATAGAGATCTGTGGAACCTGGACACTGAACATACCTGACTGATGTTATTCTCAGCTCAGTTCTAATTATATTCTTTAGGAACTGGACAATTCTGCAAAGTTTTTGTTTGGAGACAGGATATTTTGTCCTAATTCCAAGAAAATCTAACTGTCTTGGTCTTCCTTGCATCAATTGTCCCTATAACTTTTGCCTGTTTTCATATGTTATAGGGAATGTTCCTCTTCATGCTTCTAGAATTCTTAATGGTAGAGAAGGAAAGCAAGGATTCTGATAGACATAAATAACTAAAATTTTCATTTAGGGACTGGGTATTCATTCTATCTGTAGTAAACACATGTATTTTATGGCATCTCTCTTTCATCTGTAGGTGATATTATTAACACACTTCAATATTCCTCTACAATTCCCACTCATGGTTTCTCTCAGCCTATGGGAAAGCTGGATCCCAACTAAGCTCTGAAAGAGAACTAGACCTTGTTTATAACCTAAAAGTGTAATTCACCTGACTTCCTGCAGTGAAAGTCAGCAGAAGGGGATACTACATCTTGCTGTGACGCCCTATCATAAATATCCAAGATAAATGATCTGCTGTGGGTCTGTTAGCCCTTACCTGACATGGGAAGCTCAGAGGGAAAGGGCTTACTTAAACAGCATACTGAGCTGGTGACCTCTGTAAATGAAGATCGACCCACGGGGCTGGGTCCCTGAAAGGTAGCCTAGATGTGCCCTGTCAGACCTGAGTGCCAGACTTGTCCTGGCAGCCTGTGAGCCATAGGGAAGACTGTAAGTTTGCTCTGTCTGACCTTGTTTATGGTCCACTGGGACTCTGCATGATGATGGGATAGCTTCTGTCAGTAACTCTTTGTTTGCTTTGCCCTGTGGCAGAGTCCAAGTGGAATACTGTTACAAAACATGAAGCAGTGGGATTGCAGGGCTAATGCAGTATGTGTTCAGTGCACTTTACCTTTCTTCAGTAAGGAGAGGAGCTGACAATGCCAAAAGGTGCCAAGCATTTCAATAGTTACAAAGGCACCAGTTGCTCACATAAGCCCTGCTATTTAGATGCTACCAGTACTTTGGAGTTTCCTTTCTTATTCCTGGCTATGTTATTTCAGCCTCAGCCCTGGTATCTGAAGAACTTGCCCTTGAGTGGGCATAACAGCCCTTTTCCCACAGCTGTGTCATCTGCTCAGCCCTTGATCACTGCTACTATTTCAAGGAAATGGGAATTCTCCCAGATAGAAGCCACCCTTATTCTAATTGTTTCAGTAGATGCAGTACAACAAAAGGTGCTGGCTTTTCCCCTGTACTCACACTCATTTCAAGCAGAGAATCACTAAGCTCTGAAGAATCAGATGATTGTGGTAGTTCCCAGGCAGGGTAGTTTTTAAATGTGTGTTCTGAGAACTGCGAGTGCCTGTAGGCTGTTAAAGTCAGTCTCAGTGCCTCACAACCCAGCCGCTTATCTTTGACATGAGTCTCGGTAGCTTTTGGTGCTGCAAAAAAGCCTCATAGCAATGTTAATCTGTGATCCAGCATTCAAGTCATGTCTCCAAAGCACAAATGCACTAGGATTTCCAAGCAAAGAAAAAGTGCAAGAGAAACATGAACATTCTAAGATGCAGATATTTCACTGAAAACTAAATATTCACTGCAGTAGGAGTTAGAATGAGTGCAAATTATCAACAGTGAAAGGAGCATGAAGATTGCCACAGGCTATGTATGTGTGAATCCTGTAACACACCCTCCAAATCTCACCCATCCATACAACATTCCTTGCTGTGTACTGCACATCTGCCCTTACCCACATGGGGCTGCTTTCATTAGATTTAAACCAAGCATATGTATATCATTCATCCCCTTTTAACTGTTAGCCAGCAAAAACTGATCTGGAAATATTCTTCATTAAATTCCCAGTCCCAGGTATAACAGTGTATGCATTTTTAAATAATTCAGTAATTGTGCTTTCCCCAAACTAAGAGTTTTAAAGAAAACTATAGTTCATCCATTTCATGTAGATGTCCTTGATTATGATTAATACCCTTGTTACACAAACTCAGCTCAACACTGATGTTGCTGCAAATTACTTTGCTGGCTTCTTGCAAAAAAGAGCTTTGATGATGAAAATCCCTTTTCAGTGCAATCCTACCTCTGGAGATGAATTTATTACAGGTGAGTTAGCCCTATTTATAAAAACAAGTCTTTATTTCTCTTATGTTTATTGCATTCAGTATGGAAGGTCTGAAGAAGACTTTCTCCGACTAGAACAATTATCTTATTAAGTAAAAGTTACTAGCTTGTTTACTATTTTATGTAGGAAAAACAGACAACATGGAAGATGCTCTGATCAAGAAAAATGTTTGAAGGGAAAAACCAACAGGGAAAAAAAAGCCCCACAGAATCATAGAATCATGGAATCATCAAGGTTGGAAAAGACCTCCAAGATCATCAAGTCAATCTAAGTGTTGTAGTCATCATGAGAACTTTGGATGCAGCCAGGAAAGAATCTCAGAGCAGGAGAAAACATCTGTGCACAGAGGCAATGAAAGATGTAATGAAAAGTCCTAATGCATATGAATGCTGTTAGGTTTGCTGTTCTCACAGATGCAGATTCTCTAGCCAGGATGAAAACCCACGCATAATTCACATATTCAAGGGACTAGAATTTATTTTCTGTTGCTCTATTTTTCAAGTCTGACCTGTGCCCCTTGGGTAAATCTTATGGGTGACATTTTAAGACATTTTGTGTCTCAGTTGCCCCAGGCAGAGGTTACTACCTTGTGCCCATTCCTGTCATTGTGCCCTGACATATTCCCATTTATGTCAGGACTGACTGAGAATAGGCATCAAAGAGACGCAAATATGCTCCAGCACTTCTGTACCATTCTAGATTGTCAGGTTGAGAAAGATGGTGCAGCAATCATGAGGAAAGCCCATGTAGGTACAACCTAGATCCCATGGTGTCCCGTGGAGGCGTGTTAATGCAAGTCATTGATGGAAACAATTGTGCTGACCTGCCAGATTACGATCTGCAGAGGCTAAGCGCAACCACAGTCTCTTCTTTTGCCTTCACTGAAACCGGGAAGAGAATTGCTGCATTAACCCATCTCAGTGGCCCGTCGGAATCCTCAACATTCTAAAATCTTACAGTGTCCAAGACTCGTTTAATAAAAGGAATATGAGAAATGAAATAATATAATGAATTTCATTTTATCGAATATATTCATTCAGCTAGGTGATCTTCCTTCTGCTTCTTCACTGAGGTGACCAGTATTAATTTCTTAAGCAATAAAAAATTGTAACACTTTGCAAAGTTTAGCCCTGATACTGTCTCTCTGGCTTTAGAAGCAAAAAACTTCAAATATAATTCCAAAATATCTATGTAAGGGATTTTCTTAGTGCTCGATTAAGGCCACATTTATGTCACAGAAATAAAAAATGCAAGGTGTCAATTTCAATTTGACTAGTAATACCAAGAGGTTTCTCTGGGTAGACAACTTCATTTCAAAATGAGAACTTTTATTCTTTGCTGAACTTGTCATTCTAAATGTTTTTTTTAGATTAAAGGTGTTCTTTTACACCAAGAGAAAAAGGTCAATAGGGCAAATTCTGCTAGTTAAATGTTAATTTTTCAGTATACCACTTATGAGTGGCAAGATCCTTGCAAGAAGCCAAGTTTTTAGTGTGATTCTCCTACACTATTATCTCAGGTAGAATTGTTAAGCATGGAGCTTTGGGTTCTGGGGATTATAGGAAAAGGAGCCCTGTGCCACCATCTCCCGGTAAAATAAAGGAATGGATGTGACAAATTCTGTCTCATTTTGAAACCAGGAAGAACAGTAGCTTTCTGGCTTGTTACTACTGTGCTGGTAGGGACTTTGATTTTCTTGTTAAGTTTTAGCTGTAGGTTTGGTGAAATGCTGCACTTGAACTGACTACTCTCACACAGGAGTGAGGGTTTGGTGTTATGGTGGGTAGCAGGTACACAGGTCAACTCAGTAGCGGGGAAGGAGGAAAATTAAATGTTAGAAATTACTGGGAAAGAGAAAAAGAGAAAATCAAATAGCAAACCATCATGCCACAATCTAAATCTCTGAACCATCCACACCATCCTGTAATAACAGAGGGATAAATGAGAACTACAAAATCTTTAGGAAAAGGTGATGAGGTTAATCAAAGGTCTGGAACAGCTCCTGTTTGAGGTGAAAGATCTTCAGCCTGGAACAAAGAAAACTTGGAGGGTATAAAGAAGGCAAAACTTTTTTGTGGCAGAGACTGGGTGAAGGAAGACTGTGTTCCATTACCACATCTGATGTGAGAGCTACAGACCACCACATGAACATGTAGGAGCCACGTTCAATGCCAATAAAAAGAGGTGGTTCTTAACACAGCTGGAAGTATATGTGGAGTGGCACATTGCTGGGTGATGCTGCAATTCCAAAGGTGTGCCAGCACACTGCTCGTTCCTCATGTGCTCCTGACACAGACAAATTCCAAATTATCAATAAGGCTTTTTTTTAAAGACATGTCTTCATTCACAGTGTAGCCTATAAACCATAAGCTTGCTGGGCTGATATTCAGTACTTTGCTTTTCCATTACATGTTGTGTCTTTTTTATATTTAACGAGAGTAACCCCTGATAAAGAACCCTTCTTTCAGCGAACTCAGATCACTGGTGGACCATGGAAAGGCAGGACCTTGGTACAAAGGTAGGGTGTCTGGTTGGAGGCAGATGAGGAACAGGGAAGAGTCTGGGAATGGGAACTTAGGGGAAAGAGTAAGGGGGTTCCTTCACCTAATATGGATCTTCCAGTATAGTATATATGCTTGGTTTTTTTTTTTGACATAAAGTAAAAAGGCATTGAGTTTTGTGTTTGAAAAGCTGTGAGGATGATGAGGGGCGAAGCAACTTGTATTTGTTCCTCATAGTACTCCCTTCCATGACAGACCTAGGATGAGAGCATTTTCTGTTGAGTGTGTTTAACCCCAGCCTGATGAGACAGAATAAAAAAAGTCCTTGACCTCTCAACCATGTCTTGCACTGCCAACTTCAGGCTTTTCCTATTGAGGGGGAAAATGAGCTAATATAATACGAAAGGATGGAAAAGACCTGTGTTTACCCAGGCGAGAGGGACAGTATGTCTATTACGGGCAGCAGAAAGCAATGTGTTGTGTCCTTCCAATACACTGGCACTCTCCACAAAGAGTGCTCTCTGTGCATGAGGAATAAGTGTGATTTGAATTGTTTTCCATTCTGATATCAATAAAAAATATTTTACACCTGAGAATCCCTGTCAGGTGTAAATGAAAGGGCAAAAAATAAATTGATTAATCTGTAAACACCAAGGCTGAGAGACATTAACTGTTTCAAAGAATCTGTCCTTATAATAGAATATGCCATTTTACATTACTTCATATCAGAATAGAAAAAAACCCACCTGTTTTTCTAGACTTAGTAAAAAAGTAGTTTACAACAATTGCATATAAAATCTACAAATTTTCAGTCCTTCAAAGCTCTTAAAATGTTTTGAGGTTATTGTTATCAAAATATCACAATTAATTTGAGATAACATCTTCCTTCTATTTTTTTTTAATTCAAATCACAAAGCATTAATTATTATTGCCACAGGTTCTGATTTAGCAAAGATAATCATTATCTTTAGCAGAACTACTCACACACTGTTCATATGACTAGAATAATAACAATTCCACATCTTGTGCAATCAGTTATCATATTGAAAAACAATTCCTGGGGCCTTTGTTTCTTCTTCTACTTGAATTGTCCTCAGAGGATAACCCACGTTTCCTGCCTGCCAGGCTTGTGCTTGTATTATTAGATTAACACATCATCCTAGTTGATCTTTTTCCAGTACTAGTAGTTATGTGTGTGTGTGTGTATTTGCGTGTGTGTGTATTTACATACATGTTTTTCACACATAGATGAAAACACAATTATTCACACAATTGTCGACACATCTCACATAAGTAGTTTTTATATTTTATTTTATCTTTAAGCAGGAGATCTTCAGAAGGAATGTTGTGAATTGCCTTTCCCCTCACTTTCTCATCAACATCTTGCAGCCTGAAGATGAGTCAAATGGATGATTTGGGTCTGATTATCTCTGGTAGAGTGGTCTGAGGGTCTTGTTTCTAGGTCAAGTGACCATGTGCTCCAGCCACTGGGTTAATAAGCAAAAGATTAGCATTGCTGAATTCAGAAAGAAAGTGGTGTGCCCTGTCCTGTTTTGCTGCTTAGTTAAGCAGGAATATGAGACACTATGGGACAAGAGCCCTGATTTGAGATTGAGGGGAAGAAGGTGCAGTTCCCTTCCCAGCATTGCCTTCAGGCTTCTACTGCAGCTCCCCACCAGTACACTCGCATTCAGAGGTGCTGAACGCCCATGTTCAACATGTGGGGCATTTCAGCACTGATGTAGCCCAGGGCTCCAGCTCAGCAGCCAAATACTTGGGAGCTTGCATAGAGGGACATGCGTATTGACATGGCCAATACTCTGCTATGTATTACCATAGTTCTCCCTCATGGTATAGGCTCTCATCTATATGAGTGCTCTTTTCTGAGAAGATAGTGAAATTTTTCACCAATACAGTAAAAAAAAACCACCAACCCCCCCC